>JAXCMG010000020.1:26537520-26549804 GCA_034642415.1 Podarcis siculus | reverse complement strand
TATTATTATTATTATTATTATTATTATTATTATTATTATTATTATTAAACCGATCTTCTTTATTTGAGATAGTATAAGTTTTTCTCCCATTTTAAATCGATCAAACAACCCACTAAACCCCATGTTCTGCAGATAAGCATGCCAAGACGTTTTATTGAGAACTGAATTGACTCACCCCCTTCCCCCCAAAAAATATATATAGAATCATAGAATTGTAAGGGACCACGGGGGTCATCTAGTCCAACCCCCTGGAGTTCAGGAACATGGGACTTGAACCCACAACCCTGAGATTAAGAGCCTCATGCTCTACCAACTGAGCTACCAAGGCAGATAACTGAATGTTGTATTGCATTTTTAGTTGCTTTTGGGTTTTCCTCCCCAAGAGTATCTTCGTTTGAATTTTTCTGTTTCTGCATGCATTAGTCTTGGTTGTACATATTACTTTTACTGTATTTTGTGAGTGTTTAGATCAATAATTTTTTTATGGAAAAGAAATGTATTTGACTAATAAACCAATAACTTTTTAAATCAGGGCAGGTGGGGGGGTAGCCTGAGAGTTTCTTTTAAAAAATATATATATATTTGATTTTTCAACTTAAACTTTTACAGAGATATATCAAACATAAATCATAAAAACAAGATCCCAAGGAATCTCCTGGACTTCCATCCTCCCCTCTGTGGGTCCTATTATTAATCAGTTCCTCTCACAGCTATTATGAAAATCCAAACCCTTTACTTCTTCCATTATGTCCAGAATCAACCTTAAACTCCAAGTGATATTCCAATCCTACTAACGATTTTCACTGTTTACAGTGGTCTTTGAGTTAAGTTATAATTTCCCCCCATTCCTTATTAAAATGTTGGTCTTCCTGATTTCTGACTCTTCCGGTCATTTTAGCCATTTCAGCATAGCCCAGGCACCCCCAAACTCGGCCCTCCAGCTGTTTTGGGACTACAGTTCCCATCATCCCTGACCAATGGTCCTATTAGCTAGGGATGATGGGAGTTGTATTCCCAAAACAGCTGGAGGGCCAAGTTTGGCCATGCCTGGCATAGTCCATCAACCTGATCTGCCATTCTTCTCTGGTAGGGACTTAATCTTCTTTCCGTCTCTGGGCCAGTAACATCCGTGCTGCTGTGGTCTCATACATAAATAGTCTTTTCTTCTCCTTTGGGATTTCGGCACCTGGAATTCCTAAAAGGAAGTCTTCACAACCTGAGTGTCTCTTTGCTCTGCCTCCCCATTAAGATCTCTTTTCGAGTCTCATTTGGTAGCAGCAGCTAGACAAATGGGCTGATGTGCCGGACGGAAGAAGGGGTGGTTTCGAGTGCGGCAGATCTGTGGGCTCTTTAAAGGAATATATACAGATCTTTCCCAATCATTTCCGCAGAAAAAAAATAGCAACATGCCCAGCAACAACTCTGCAACAAAGCAGATTCAAATCGCCCCGAAGGATAACAATCGCTTGTGTGCTTCTCTGCCTTCACTTGACTTCTATCAAAAGAAGCATTCAAACCACCAGGCAAATCAGCCAAGCTTGTGACTTGGTTTTGCCCACACACACTCACCAGACCCAACAATAGGTATTGTGTCGTGTTAAAAATAACATGGAGGGAAGTAAAACTTCCTTTTAGCTGAGGCTGGCTTTGCTTTCTCGCTCCCTTCCTCTAGAGCAGGCACCCCCAAACTCGGCCCTCCAGCTGTTTTGGGACTACAAGTCCCATCATCTCTGACCACTGGTCCTGTTAGATAGGGGTGATGGGAGTTGTAGTCCCAAAACAGCTGGAGGGCTGAGTTTGGGATGCCTGCTCTAGAGAACTCCCGTCGCAAGGCATTTCAGAGGGATTTCTAATTACATAAGTGCATTTGTCTGCAGCTGCAGAGCTCACGAAGAAAATGAGCACCATTGTTAGGTTACGTTGAAAAAGAAGAAGAAGACAAACAATGCCCAAATGAACTGGAAAACTGGTCTGGAATTCAGAAGGTTTGGAAGCAGCAGAAGTGCAGTCTGGGCTTGTTTTCTGCTGTCTGAAAGAACATAAACAGAGCCTCGTGGTCAGAGTTTCCTTTGGAAAAACATTCTTGGATAATTTGCTTCCAAAGGACAATTGTCTGGAGTTATAACGCTGGTTTTGGAACGCTTCCGTTCCTTCCTCCCTGATTCCTTTTTCTTCCATGCTTGGGTCTCTTCTCTTCTTTACTGTTGTTATTATTGCTTATTGTGCGTCAGAAAACGAAAATAAAAGCAACCATGGAAAAGGAGAGCTTTGCTGGATCAGGCCAAGGACCCGTCTAGTTCAGCATCTTGTTCCCACTTTGCCTGACCAGATGCCTCTGCAAGCAGAGGCAGAGCACAAGAGCACTCTCTGACACTGGAGGCAGAACCAGGGCTGTCTTAAGCATATGCGGCGCCGTGGTGCAAAGATCCACCTGGAGGGCCCCCCCAGGTTGCCCTGTCCCAGGTGCACAGGAGGGCAGAGCTGTCTGGTCGCCTCAGCGTCTCACTGGCTCAGTCGCCCCCAAACTCGTGGCGCAGAGCCACCCGCAGCTGACGAGCTTGCCACGGCGCTCTGACCGACAGGCAAGCTCTTCGCCGGACTCGGGTCCCGGACTCTCGGCCTGGCGCCCTGAGAACCCTGCGCCCGGGTGCCCCACACCCCTAGCACATATGGGTAAGACGGCCCTGGGCAGAACATAACCATTGTGCCCTGTGGAGGAACTGGGGCTGCTTCCAGCTAACTTGTTTACTGAGCATCGCTTCTGATTTGTTTGCCCAAAGCTTGCAGGGAGCTTAGATGGTGGTGTTTTTTTATTGAGCATTCGTTCCAGCTCGTTTGTGGGGAGGTTAGATGATGCTGCATCAAGCAAACATTTATTCCACACTTTCCAGTGTGGAATACATATATTTGGTTTTGACCTTTAAAGCCCTTCACAGCCTAGGACTCTCGTACCTACGGGACCGCCTCTTCTGGTATGTCCCACGGAGGACCTTAAGGTCCATAAATAACAACACCCTAGAGGTCCTGGGCCCTAAGGAAGCTAGATTAGCTTCAACCAGAGCCAGGGCCTTTTCAACACTGGCTCCGGCCTGGTGGAACGCTCTGCCTCATGAGACCAGGGCCCTGCAGGATCTGATTTCTTTCCGCAGGGCCTGTAAGACAGAATTGTTCCACCTGGCCTTTGGCTTAGAATCAGTTTGATTCCCTCCCCCCTTTCTTTTTCCTTTCTCCTCCTGTGAAGAGTCTGCATCCTAATGTTTTAATGTTGTATTTTAATCTTGTTTTTTAAATTGTATTTTAATCAACTTGTTTTTATTATTGGTTGTTAGCCGCTCTGAGCCCGGTCTTGGCTGGGGACGGCGGAGTATAAATAGAATTTATTATTATTATTATTATTATTATTATTATTATTATTATTATTTCTTTCCCTTTGCATGTGAGGTCAAGCAGTGTGTCTTGTGGGACCTGGTAGCATACCCTCTGACGTTTCTTAGATGAAAATAAGGACATCCTATTCTACATCAGGAAGCTTCTCCCGCATTTGATCTCGCTGCACACATAGATGTCATAAACACACCTACACTGGTTACCTTGAGCCAGTTGCAACCTCTCCACCGAACCTACCTCACAGGATTGTTGTAAAGAAAAATCGTGTATAAACCTTCCACGGATCAATGGAATGAAATACAATTTTAGCTGTAAGCTGCCTTAAGTCCCTGTGGAAAAGACAGGAAATCAATAACAATAATAATGGTGGTGGTGGTGGTGGAATCTGTGAGAATGATTAGACAGTAAATTCTATTGAACTCAGTGGGACTTACTTCTGAGTAAAAATGCTTAGAATTGCAGTGTAGGGCTGCACAGTCTTTACCCAGTTACCTGGGAGTAGGCTCCATTGAATACAATGGGACTTACTTCTGAGTAGACATGCTAAGGCTTGCAGTGGAAGGCTCAGTTTACAAGAAAGGAATATACCCTCCATGCGTCTCTTAAAAAGTTGCTGGCTGCTGAAGCATTGCAATTAAAGAATTTAAAGTGAATTCAAAATTATAGGAAGGGTTTTGTATGTCGGCTTCACCATTTCCTTCATTTGGTGCAGATATTTTATTTTCAGTATAAACAGGTTTTTGCAGCTACACAAACACACAGCAAAGGCTGCTATTTCCAAAAAGGATGGGAGGTTTCTGATCTCTTCACCACTTTTAAGAGTTTTCTGAGATGTGGTGGGGAGGAAAAAGGAAAACCTGGACATTCTGGGATCAAAACCAAAACAGGAATGGCTTCTGTAACTTTGGGACCATCCCTGGAAAATCGGGACAGTTGGAGGATATGTGACAGCTCCAGTGTGCTTTGCAATCAAGCCCTAGTCCTTGGCTATGGTTTAATGTTCACCTTTTTCCTAATTCCACCGCAGGCTCTTTTGATTAATGAATAAACTAGCATGCGCCTAGAAGAGAATTTAATACTAAAGGGAGGGGGAAATCAAATCTCAGATGGCCACGTTTGCCCAACCATATCGTTTCCTCAAGATTCTTCCGATTACAAAAATGGGTAGAGAAAACGTTGCCATGCTGAGCACTCTCTCTCTCTCTCTCTCTCTCTCTCTCTCTCTCTCTCTTGGTTAGTCATTCGTTGCAAGAATATAATCAGCAATTGGCTTCCCCTTTGATGCCACCCAAACCTGGGATTGCTCTTTGGTCAAGCTTATGACCAGAATGAAGAGAAAGAAAGGCATGTGACCTGAATCTAAGTGTTGTGCTTGGTTTACACACTCAGAACGATGGAAGGAACAATATTTGGACTTGCAGTGGACCTCTGTGCAAGCAGAACAAAGGAAAAGCACCCCAAGTTACCTGGGTCCGTGCTGCACATTAGAGCAGTTTGGCGACCAACCTAGTCACCCAGCTCTCCAGGTTTTCAGTAACATGACACATGAGCAGGGCAATAAGCTAGCCATAATACCATGGCAGCTGGGAATACAAAACCTCCAACATCTCTCCGGTGAACATAGGGACGCCCTATTCCATACCCTCCAATATTTCTCTGATGAAAATAGGGATATCCTAAGGAAAGGCGAGGGACACGGGTGGTGCTGTGGGTTAAACCACAGAGCCTCTTGGGCTTGCCGATCAGAAGGTTGGCGGTTCGAATCCCCGTGACGGGGTGAGCTCCCGTTGCACGGTCCCTGGTCCTGCCAACCTAGCAGTTCAAAAGCACGTCAAAGTGCAAGTAGATAAATAGATACCACTCCAGCAGGAAGGTAAACGGTGTTTCCATGCACTGCTCTGGTTCGCCAGAAGCGGCTTCGTTATGCTGGCCACATGACCCGGAAGCTGTACGCCGGCTCCCTCGGCCAATAAAGCGAGATGAGCGCCGCAACTCTGGAGTCGGTCACGACTGGACCTAATGGTCAGGGGTCCCTTTACCTTTAAGGAAACGCGGGACATTTTGGGATCAAATCAGAAACCAGGACAGCGTCTGTAAATCTGGGGCTATCCCTGGAAAACAGGGACACTTGGATGGTCTGGGAATCTGGAAATTCATGTACAGCTTGTCTTCTTTTGGCACCAGATGAACATTTTGACGTTCATCCAGACCTTTATAGTATTTAGGTAATCTGGACCTTCCTCACATTTTATTGGAAACATACGGATTGTTGTTGTTGTTTTCATTTATTGTTACATTTTGGAGGTGCGGTGAGTTCTGCTTTGCTGAATTTGTGTGGGTTGCATATAGGGAAACACTTTATTCCATTTTTCCAATGTTTCCTGACCTGATATTTTCCATGCTTTACGGGGAGAAAGCTACCTTTGTAAATCTAGTAGAAGTTTAGCATTCCGTTCTGTGTTAATTAATTAATTCCGGGGTGTGTGTGTGTGATCCATTTGCAACCCTTTTAACTTGGAAAATTGAAGCACAGCGATTTATTATATCTGGTGGGATGTCTTCTGAATTACTTATGGTAAACTATTAATTTTGATCATATTGTTTATAACCGTTAATTTTGATCCTATTGTTTATATTGTTTTAGATTGTACGCCCGCTCCCCTCCACCAGGTAGAATTTCTTATTTTAATTCTGTACAGAGCCATGTACATAAATGGCACTCTATAAATGAATGAATGAATAATACAGTTAATTGCTGCTGCTTTCATGGGGAAAACATGGAGGAACAGAAGCCCAAATGCATGTCAAGGGCAAGGCCGGCTGGCAAGATGTTCAATTATATCCACACCATACCCACTGATGTGCATGAAATTTAATGCAACATGGCAGTAAACCAATCCAAAAGCCACCTTTCCACAATGCAACAGGTAATGTAATGCAAAAGTAATGTTAAAAACCAGGACAGAAGCGCTTGCTCTATAACCAGGGAAACTAATGCAATCACCCCCGTGTTTGAATGTACTCATCTTCATATTTTTGTCCCGTATATTTTAGCTCCAGGATCTTTGCATGCTATTTTGGACTCGTGTCTTGCAGATAATCTGCTATTTTCGTCCTGCAGATGATAGATCAGGGATGAAGGTCGTTTGACGTTGCAGTCGATGCCAGAGTGCCCTCTAGCCCAATCCTGAACATCTGGCAACCCTCGGCCAGCAATTCATTCAGCTCCCAGTCAAACAATCACTCCTTTGCTTGCTATATTAAGATCATCTGGCTCAGCACCAAAGCATTACCTTGCGGGGGATTACGGAGCATTATCCAAGTGTTATTAGTACACGATTGCAGTGTTTATGTTCCGGCGCACATTTGCTCTCTCTGAATACTGGTTATACAGTTATTTTAACCTTGAGTTGTGAGCAAGAAGGGGCTCTTTCCTAACCACAGAAGAGCAAAACAATGTGTTTCAGGAACAGAAACAGGCTGCCCCAAACCATAATGTCCCAGAGAAACATCCTGCAAAATGCATGCACCTTTTAATGTGATTCGTGCACTGGTTAAGCTTGCGCCTAGACTACCGCAGTGCACTCAGCATGGGGCTTCCCTCGAGACTGAAAACTGACACTGGTTGGTGAATGTAGGACATCTCCCGCCATCATGTTGTTGCTTGAAACAGGCCACTGCCGCCTGCTGAATGGGAAGGCCAGCTTTCGCTATCATGCCTTATGCACCTTGAGATTTAGGAGCAAAGCAGCTGGCATAGTTCCATCACATCAAAACCTTTCACTTATTGCAGAGAAACGGCTCCGAGGGGCCACCTATTTAGTTGAACATTCATCTTGATTTGCTTATACAGATTAGACTATGGATGGACCTAGACCAGTGATGGATTTACGTATAAACTAAACAAGCTAAAGCCTAGGGCTGCCATCTCTTGCCCGCGCCCCCCCCCAAAAAAAATAAAGGATAAAAAACTGGATGTACATTTCCAAAATATAAGATAAAAAACAAATAAAATAAAACCTACATACAGGTATCTGAAGAAGTGTGCATGCACACGAAAGCTTATACCAAGAACAAACTTAAGTTGGTCTCTAAGGTGCTACTGGACATTTATTTTTTTATATATATATATATATATTGACTACATAGAGGAAGGAGGAAAAAAAGCAGAGACAACACCTTGCCAACAAAGGTCCGTATAGTTAAAGCTATGGTTTTCCCAGTAGTGATGTATGGAAGTGAGAGCTGGACCATAAAGAAGGCTGATCGCCGAAGAATTGATGCTTTTGAATTATGGTGCTGGAGGAGACTCTTGAGAGTCCCATGGACTGCAAGAAGATCAAACCTATCCATTCTGAAGGAAATCAGCTCTGAGTGCTCACTGGAAGGACAGATCCTGAAGCTGAGGCTCCGAGACTTTGTCCACCTCATGAGAAGAGAAGACTCCCTGGAAAAGACCCTGATGTTGGGAAAGATGGAGGGCACAAGGAGAAGGGGACGACAGAGGACAAGATGGTTGGACAGTGTTCTTGAAGCTACCAGCATGAGTTTGACCAAACTGCGGGAGGCAGTGGAAGACAGGAGTGCCTGGCATGCTCTGGTCCATGGGGTCACAAAGAGTCGGACACAACAAAACGATGAAACAACAACATGTATCACTCCTGTCATACAAAATCTCCAAATGGGTCCGAACTTCAATGTCTAAAACTCCTGGTTAGAGGACAAGGATCTAGAGATCACGCTAAGGGTGGCCAAATTCTGTGCGACTGCCATAAAACTTAGGGAACAAGCTGTACTACCAAAATGATTAAGGTTTTAAATGATAATTTTAGTGATCAAGATTTAATATATATTTTTAACTGCCGCTATATCTGTATTGTCTCTGTTATACCCAATTGCAATTCAATGTATTCCTGTTGTGTTTTATGATTTTCCTGATATTGTAAGTGAGCCGGAACTGGTCTGTGACCGTAATAATAAAATAAAATTCAAAATTCATATGCACCTGAATCTCTCCTGCAAAATAGTGACAGTCTGCACCAGGCAGTCTGTGTCTTTAAACACAGCCTTCAACGTGAAACAGGAAAGGCTTGGGGAGGAGTAGGATTCTGGGGGTTGTTACAGACAGGTACCTTACAAAGAGGGATAGTCTTTGAGCTCAGAGCAGTGTATGCGAAATCAAAGTTCATTTCACTTTGATGTTTTTCAGAGCAAACACTCTGTGATTCCATTTTTTTAAAAAATCTAGGGCACAAGGAGTTTACTAAATGGTACAATGGAAAAACTCCTCTGCATGAAGTATAACAAGAGGCCTGTCATTTTCATAAAAATTAATCTCCTCTTCTATCTGTTCTTTGTAAGGTTGAACTTAAAACCTTCGCTGCCGGGAGCCAAGACTATTCTGACCCCCTTAAAGAAAAGGAGGAGAAAAGACTTGAGTATTCGAGTCCTGGCTGATATCTCGGGTCTTTTTAATCTCCCAGCGAAATGGCGTCTTTATTCTTCGTAAGGAAAATGCTCCTCCAATCCTCTCAGCGTCGAGGATTTCCGCCTTGGCAGATTCTGTAGCTTTCCCCCGCTGTCTTCCTTGATCCTAATTTCAAAACAATGCAGAAGGAGAGGGATTGCAAAGGGCAGCTGACTAGGACTGAAATAAGATGGACATGCCAGTTTCAGATTCTCATTCTACCATGCTTGAGCTCAGTTTTCCACATCAGTTTGCAATTTTATTTTATTTTTTAAAGTCTCCATGAAAATTCATCAGCATTTTAGTGCCACCTTCCAGATCACCTGTTTATCAAACATTCCTTCTGGCTCGGTTTGCAAGGAGGTTTGACGGCTTTGGCTATTTATTGAACACCACGTCCCATTTGTTTGTGGGGAGGTTACACAATTCTGCATCAAACAGATGCTTATCCCTCATTTCCCAATGTTTATCCCATTTCCCCTGACTGTTACCTTGTTGCAAAAAGTCTTTCTTTAAAAAAAATTAAATACTTTTCAAGTTTATACATTTCATTAGTTTTACAATCAATTTAACGTTTCAGAATTTGACTTCCTTCCTCCTCTTTCTGCGGTTCCTTAAATTTATTTTTTAAAAATATCTTCTGCATATCCAAATTCATTTAATTTGCTCATTTAATTATCTGCTTCAAATAAATACTCTTACGAAACTGCAAGTTATTACAATAATCCTGCTAATGTTTTTATCTGTTTGCAATTTATCTGTCAATATTCAATAAACCGTTTCCATTCTTTTATAAAAAGTTTGTTATCTTGATGTCTTATTTTTCCGGTAAGTGTCACCATTTCTGCATGTTCCGTAAGTTTTTGTATCTATTCTTTCTATCCTGGGACTTCTGCTTCTTTCCACTTTGGGGCAAGTAGCATTCTTGCTGCTGTAGTAGCATACATAAATTTCTATACAATTTAGGCAGTCCTGCCCCTATAATTCCCAAAAGAAAAGCTTCTGGTGTGGGTTTTTTTAAATAAAAATTATTTTGTGCAAAAAGTCTGATTCAGGGAGGAAGCAGTTTTGTTGTGCCAGAACACCAAATCCCCTTCAATTGCACAACCAGAATTTAACAGTATGTTAACTAGACCTTGGGATGCAGGTGGCGCTGTGGGTTAAACCACAGAGCCTAGGACTTGCCGATCAGAAGGTTGACGGTTCAAATCCCCGCGACTGGGTGATCTCCCGTTGCTTGGTCCCTGCTCCTGACAACCTAGCAGTTCGAAAGCACGTCAAAGCGCAAGTAGATAAATAGGTACCACTCCGGAGGGAAGGTAAATGGCGTTTCCGTGCGCTGCTCTGGTTCACCAGAAGCGGCTCAGTCATGCTGGCCACATGACCCAGAAGCTGTACGTCGGCTCCCTCGGCCAATAAAGCGAGATGAGCGCCACAACCCCAGAGTCATCCGCGACTGGACCTAATGGTCAGGGGTCCCTTTACCTTTACCTTTAACTAGACCTCACCAGAAAATACCTCCACAGTCCAAGGCAGAGTGTTTCTGAATACTTGTTCCTGGAAACCTCGGGAGTGAGGTGGCAGTGAGGTCCTGCTGGCAGACTTCCTAACCTGGTTGACATCTCTAAAAACAGCGAGCCCCTGGCCTGATCCAGTAAGGTCTTTTTATGATATTCAGTGTCCTGGGATTAGTCTATTTCTCATTCCTGCTTTGCCTTTTCTGTTTCTCCTGACTGGCGCTCTCAATAAATCACAACAGATAAGTTCCAGGTCTCCCTTTTCTCCCTCTCTACTTCAGAGCAAGCACTTACAGGCCCTCTAAGGGTCGCTATTTCCCCCCCCCCCCCCATAATTTTTATTAATTTTTTCCAAATATCTTAAACACAATACAGCTTAACAATATTATTCTCCTTTCAATCTATATCTTATCCGAATTAACTTCCCTCCACCCCTCTTCTGGCTTCTCTACATTGCTCTTGCTTAAAGCGTGATTACTATACATAAATCTATAAATGTCTATAATTCCTTTGTATTACACTTTAGAAATACATTCCTTATTACATTACAGCATTACATCTTGTGGTCTAAGCAAATGTTTACGGCAAACGTTATGTGTTTTAGTTCAGTCCTGTGAGTGTCTTTATTTATGTACAGTTTTCTCTAAGTATACCATAAATTTGGACCGTTCTTTTTGGAATTTCTCATCGTCCTGCTGTCGGATTCTTCCTGCTAGCCTTGCTATTTCCTCATACTCCAATACTTTCTGCTGCCATTCTTCAATTGTTGGAATATCCTGTTGTTTCCATCTCTGTGAGAGGAGTAGTCTTCCTGCTGTTGTGGCAGACAGGAAGAATTCCTGATCTTCCTTTTTAATGTCCTCTCCAACCATTCCTAGCAACAAGGGTCCCTAATTTCCAGGGACAGGCCCTGACTTACAAAAGCCATCCCAGTTTCCGATTTGATCCCGGAATGTCCCACTTTTCCCTAGGACATCCTTATTTCCATCAGAGAGATGTTGGAGGATATGGAGTTGTGTGACCCCCTGTACCAAGGAGATCTTTAGAAGACATCTGAAGGCAGCCCTGTATAGGGAAGTTTAAAAAAATGTTTTGTTATGTTTTTATATATGTTGGAAGCTGCCCAGAGTGGCAGAGTGGCAACCCAGACAGATGGGCGTTGTATATATAATAAAATTATTATTATTATTATGGAATAGGGTGTCCCTATTTTCATCGGAGAAGTGTTGGAGGGTATGCACTTAGGCACACACACAATTGCCAACAGAAGCCTACTGTTTCCATTTCCTGACTGGCAGTGCTGTGCATGCTTATTTCTCTTTTCCTCCTTAAAAACAAATCAAAACATATTTTTTTTAAAAAATAACTTCACTCAGTTCTAAATGGGGAAGAGATTTTTTTTTAGGAACTGAAAAAGGTGCAAACTGCTTCAAGCGGGCAAGTTTTGATCTTCCCTGTGATCTACGCAAAGGCCTTTCTAGTGCGTTGCAATCTCCTGTGTGTCTACTTAAGCTTAAGAGCAGGCCGTGTATTTAGAGAGGAGGGTAAACATTTGGGTTCTGTGTACGTTACCATCTCGCTTTGGATTTTTCATGGGCTGACAGATGTACCGTACAGTAAAGCCTCTGTGATAAGGAAGCCAAATGCCGCCACACACACACACACACACACACACACACTCCTTCCCCAACATTCACTCGGAAAGTTTCTTGGACGTGCAAAGCAGCCTGAGATGTTTAAACTTACGTCCTTCTTCCAGAGCAGGCATTTCAAACTCTCTAGTTTTTGAGGAGTTTTCCAACCCTGACTTGAGGGACCCACCCCTGCATGCCTGCTCCCAAACCTGGCAGCATCTATCTATCTATCTATCATCTATCTATCTATCTATCTATCTATCTATCTATCTATCTATC
>JAXCMG010000020.1:26497422-26537510 GCA_034642415.1 Podarcis siculus | reverse complement strand
TATCATCTATCTATCTATCTATCTATCTATCTATCTATCTATCTATCATCTATCTATCTATCTATCTATCTAATCTATTTATCTATCTATCTAGTGCTTTTTTCTATTAAAAAAAGAGTTTATGGGTACTCTCATTTTCCTACTCATATTGAAATACTGTCCCTCAATGAGGCCAAATTTAGAGTCACAAAATGTTTAGGGGTATGCGTACCCCTGCGTACCCCCAGAAAAAAGCACTCTATCTATATCTATCTATCTATCATCTATCATCTCTCTATCATCTCTCTCTCTATCTCTCTTATCTATCTATCTATATCTATCATCTATCTATCTATCTATCTATCTATCTATCTATCTATCTATCTATCATCTATCTATCTATCTATCTATTCATCTATCATCTATCTATCTATCTATCTATCTATCATCATCATCTATCTATATCTATCTATCTATCTATCTATCTATCATCTATCTATCATCTATCTAGGGAGGGGCAGATGGGGCTCATCAACCTGAGAAGGTAGCCCATCTAGCAGAAGAAAAACTCTTGTTCCTAAACCTCTGCTGCCTTGCAGAATATCTTTGGGAAAAGAAAAGACTAAAGAGCAAAGCCTGTCCCTAAGACAGTTGGATGGTGCATTCTACACCTGCTTCCGGCAACTCCTGCATCCAAGCTGGTGCCAAATGTAATGCCCTGCTTTCTTTTGGACCACATCTGGGCAGCCCTGGACTGACTCTTCTCCAGCCCACGTTCTTCTGCCATGTGATTCTCAGTACTGGAAATGTTGCCTAGCCTGTGATATAGAAAAATAGGGGTGGTTGGCTTTTGCTGCCTGACTCCTCAAGGGACTGAGTCCCCTAAGTCCATGATTGGTCAGAGATGAATGGATGGTGGCTGGAGGCAGTGAAAGCAAGGCAGATCTTCATTTTTCTAGTTACAGGTAGGTAGCCAGCCGTGTGGGTCTGTCATAGTCGAAACAAAATAAAAAAATTCCTTCCAGTAGCACTGTTAAGTTGTGGGCGAACATATCAGATGACACAGCGATTCTTCCAAAGCAGCTCTTTATTTGTAAGTTGGAACAGAACTAACTGAGGAGCTCAGTCAGCCTGCTTATATAGAGCTCCAGAACAATTGTAACTGTTGCAACTTTCTAAAACTATCCAATCACTGAACGTCACTTTCGATCCTTCATTTGCATAACTATCTACAGTATCTCCCTGCTGGCCCAGGGTGAGAACATCAGTACATAACAAGCACCTTAGAAACCAACTAAGTTTGTTAAAGGTATGAGCTTTCGTGTGCATGCACACTTCTTTAGATACACTGAAAGAAAGTTCCCTTGCCTCCTAGCAAGGAGGTAAGAGAGACCCAGAACCAAGAAGAAACATCTCTTTTAAGGGTTTTCATTTTGGCATGGAGAAGAAGGATATCCCCTCTACAAACAGTCAGAAATTACATCACACTTAAGGTGGGGTGACTGTGGCTCAGGCAGGCCAAGGTGTGATATTCCTGAGAATTTAGCAAGTTTTACATAGTCCACCTGTCAGATTTCCCTTAAGGCAGAGCATCTGGGCAAACGGTGACAAATAATTACAAAGTAGGTTCATAGGAGGGACGTGGGTGGCGCTGTGGGTTAAACCACAGAGCCTAGGGCTTGCTGATCAGAAGGTCGGCGGTTCGAATCCCCATGACGGGGTGAGCTCCCGTTGCTTGGTCCCTGCTCCCACCAACCTAGCAGTTCGAAAGTGCATCAAAGTGCAAGTAGATAAATAGGTACCGCTCCAGCGGGAAGGTAAACTGCATTTCAGTGCACTGCTCTGGTTCGCCAGAAGCGGCTTAGTCATGCTGGCCACATGACCCGGAAGCTGGATGCCAGTTCCCTCGGCCAATAAAGTGAGATGAGTGCCGCAGCCCCAGAGTTGGTCACGACTGGACCTAATGGTCAGGGGTCCCTTTACCTTATTGGTTTATAGATATAGGAGAGGAATCCCTTCAGGAACTGTGTTCTCTGGCAAGGGGGATTAAGGGGGCTGAGGAAATATTTAGAGCCTTTAGGAGTGCCAAGATGGCTTTTGCATTGCGTTCCCGTACTATTTGAGACACGTGGTTTATATACTTACGTATGTCTGTTTACCTTGTGCAGTTATCAACATTCATTCTATATTTGAGACCTTACAATTCCTATACTATACCTGACACCACCAAGGAGCAAGAAAGGGTGGAAGTCCAACCTCCCTTAAGTGTTTTGCAAGCTCTTTCTAGAAAGGCTTTTTTTCCTCCCTGACTCCATAAATGGTGAATGCACACCCACTCTCGGATGCCATTGTTGGCTCCTGCAGAAGGCATCACATGCTGTGCGGGTGTGTACATTCCTAAGTCTTTTTATTGACCCGGAGAGCAGAGCCGGCGAATGTGATGGTGAGGTTTGTTTACTAGGAAGATTAATATGTGACACGAAAGCTTTAAAGATAGGGAAACAAGGTCTTTAATCCACAGATATTTTTTTCTTTTGCATGCTCATGGCGAATTCAGCATCTGCTGATTTGGTTTCTGAAGTATCTGCACATGATTTCGGGACTTTGTGGTTCCACCTCTCTGAGGCCACTTCCAGACTGGTGGCTTCTTGTGTGTGTGTTTTTAAGGTTGTGTTCTGCAAAATGGCATTGACACAAGAGGCATTCCCACAGCCGTTTGTTCCATTTCCCTGACATTTCCATTACTTAGAAGAATCACCTCTGGAAATCTAGCAGAATATGGCGGAAGTTTAGCGCTCATTTCCATGTGAACGGCTTCGAGGGGGGGGAAATCCATTTGCAATCCCATTAAATTGCAGGTGGAAAGTGAGCAATTTGGCCTGGCATACCTGCATAAGGTTCTTTCCTGACCTTGCACACAGAAGTACGCCTGTTGTCCCATGATGTTTGCTGTTGTGTCACTCAACGCCCACTGGTGTGAATGAAATTTCAGCATATTGGTTAAAGAAAACCACAGTTCCATCATGTAACCAGGACTGCACTGGGAAAGGAATGTCAGAGCTGAAGAAAGAGGGATAGCAAGGGATGGCGCCACTCAGGTGTTGTGAAACGTAGTTCTGGATATATGGGGTAGCAAGGGGGAGAAGGTGAGGTTTCAGAAGAGCTATAGCTCAGAGGTAGAGTATCTGCTTAGCATGCAGAATGTCAAAGGTTTGATTCCTGGTGTTATGTACTGAATTTCTCACCCTGGACCAGCAGGGGGATACTGTAGATAGTTTTCACTCAGGTCTACATATGCAAATAAGGAATTGAAAGTGACGTTCAGTGATTGGATAGTTACAGAAAGTGGTTACTGTTGCGTTGTAGCTGAGCTCTATATAAGCAGATTGGCTGAACCCTTCAGTTCAGTTCAGTTCAGTTCTGGCCTGTGAATAAACAAGAGCTGTTTGAAGAATCGCTGTGTTGTCTGATATGTTCACCCACAACTTAACACCTGGCATCTGCAGGTGGGGCTCCCTTGCCTGAAATCCTGTAGAGCTTCTGCCACTTAATGTAGACCAGCAGTTCCCAAACTCCCACCCTCTCCCCAGACCACTTGAAAAACACTGAGGGTATCGTAGCATCATAGAAGGCAGGCATCTCAACCAAAGCATCCATGAGGACTGGCCATTCAGCCTCTGTTAGAAAACCTCCAACCAACGAGAGTCGACCACCACAGACTTACTTCCTGGTTTTCTTGCTTGTAGTAACTTCAATGCACTATGCTAGATGCTGTGTGGTTTTTAATTGTATTTTTACTGCCGCTTCAATTCACTGTGTTTTATTCTTATTCACAGAATTCAGATTGTAGGTGTTCTTCGCAGACATGCCATGGACCACTTGAGTGAAGTTCAAGGACCACAGGTTCTCCACGAGCAGGTTGGGGAACTCCTTGTGGAGACAATACTGATCCATGTGGACCTGTGGTCTGAGGCTGTGCAAGACAGCCTCCTGTCTCCTTATCTTTGAAGGAGAGAGGAGGACCTTTGGATGGTTGATGGTGGTGGAGATGACAGGGGATGGTATCAGGGCATAAAAGCAAGGAGATATGAAGGAAAGGGCATGGAGGACGAGGAACTCGTGCTGGATCTGGCAGCAGAGTGAAGCCAGTGTACACATTCAAGACATTACATGCCATAAAAGGAATCTTCTGGCACAGGTAGATGCCTTTTTTCTTATGGTTTCTTATCTTGGAATTCACTGGGGGATGGGAACCCTTGCCTTGAGATCTTGGACAGCTGCCACCAAGACACTGGCCAAGATCTAGCACAGCAGAAGATCTAGCACAGTTGGACTGGCCCTGCAATGAGGCAGAGTGAGGCAGCTGCCTTAGGCGGCAGATGTTGAGGTGCAGGGAGGTACAGCCTGGTGTCCTACCCTATAACCCCTATACTAGCTTGCTGCAGTGAAAGACTCCATGCTTTCACCAAGATTGGAGAAAGATTCAACTACCACTCAGATTGGCTTCTGTACCTTTCTTGGGGAAGGGTGCCATCGTCTCCTTTGCCTCAGGCAGCAAAATGTCTTGAGCCGGCCCTGAAACACAGGGCGATCACTTAAATCTGAGGGGCCCAACATGGTGCCCGTGGGCACCGCAGTGGCCTTCAATCAGTTTATTATTATGGTCATAGACCAGCCATTTAAGAATAGCTAAAATACAAAATTATTAAAGCCTTAGACGCTCTCCCTGGCAATGGCCAAGATGGTTTTAAATTAAGGTATGGGGAGTTGGTTGGTTGGTTGGTGGGGCTACCTGCATTTGGAGGGTGCTTCCTACTTTTGGGGGGGGCATTGTTGGTGTTTTCCCTTCTCACGTGTGGGTTTCTAAACACTGCCAGTTTTTCTTCTGTGAAACTAGGACTTGCTGATCAGAAGGTCAGCAGTTTGAATCCCCGTGACGTGGTGAGCTCCCGTTGCTCGGCCCCTGCTCCTGCCAACCTAGCAGTTCAAAAGCACATCAAAGTGCAAGTAGATAAATAGGTACTGCTCTGGTGGGAAGGTAAACGGCGTTTCCGTACACTGCTCTGGTTTGCCAGAAGCTGCTTAGTCATGCTGGCCACATGACCTGGAAGCTGTACGCTGGCTCCCTCGGCCAATAAAGCGAGATGAGCGCCGCAACCCCAGAGTCGGCCACGACTGGACCTAATGGTCAGGGGTCCCTTTACCTTTATAGCCGTTTCTTAGATTTCCAAATACATCTTTTCTCCCAAAATGGTTGAGCCTGTTTAATTTGAGTCAAGAAGCTTTATATATCACAGTTGTACACCCTTGCTCTGCCATCAACCCCAGCAATGATTACAAAATTCTATGTGAGAGAAAGCTCTGGGGCGTTTTAGTGGCTTTTTGTAATACTTGGCTCATTTACAAGTATACCTGTTGAGCGGATGGGAAACAAGTGCTTACAGAGCTATAGAATCATAGAATTGGAAGGTCCAATCTCCTGCAATTCAGGAATCTTCTTGTCAGACATGGAACTCGAACCCACAACCCTGGGATTAAGAGACTCATGCTCTACCAACTGAGCTATCCCACAGCTTTGATTAGTTCAAATGAGTTGTTTATGCCAGGCGACGAGGAATACTCAGCAAACTTCTCCACCAAAACTCCAGTCTGTTTCCTGGCTTCCATTAAGGCCTGTGCACAACAACTTTTCCTGTTCTTCTATGCTTCAAAGGGGCCTATTTTGGTTAAAATTAGCCCACTATAATGGCTGCACCATATTGATAGAGGTGATTTGAGACCGGGTGGTTAACAACAAGACTGTTGTGCTCCACACACCCCGAGGAACACGGGATAAAAACATCCTCCTCTTCGGCTGTTAATCATTTCCAAGCTAACTAAGAAGGCCATTGAGTGGAAAGTCCAACAGCTGTTTCAAAACAAGCCCTTGGAAACCCTTGTTTGTTCTGGGTCAAGACCTCTTTCCCTCTCTCTTCGAGAAAAGACCATGTGGGCTCGCTTAGGGTGGCCACAACGTGGGATGTAAACGTCTATTTTTTGCTTAAGGCTGCATGTCGGTTATATGTAAAAATGCATGTGCCAAGCCATCAGGGCGTAATGAGATGTAATAGCTTGTTCCTGCAAAAGCTTGTTTTCCCACTGCTGGAAAGAGGAGAGGCAGCTGGGAGGTTATTCACTAGCTGCCCATCAACTGCAGCTGGAAGTGGAAAGCGCTCGGTTTTGTGCTTACAGATCTCCCCCGCAAGCACATTCTTCCCGACTCATCTCTAGGGAGGGGTAAATTTGTCAATTTTGTTTTTTCCCTTTTTTTAAATAAAATTTTTATTGGTTTTCCAACATAATTTTTTTAAACATACACAACACAATACAAAAACAAACACAACATATAAAACACGTATAGGTTCATAACCCTCTTTTCATTTACCCTCTTTCACCGACTTCCCCATGCCTCCCTTTTCTGCATCTCTAGTTAGTAATTTTTCCAGCAACCCCTCACTTCTGCCAATTTTAAAGCTTTTTTCTATTTCTTCTTATTTTACCCAATCATTTACAGCTGTAATCCAGATTTTTACATTACCCTTGACATTTTTTAACATTCATTAATCTTATAATAATTTTAAAGATAAATTTTAAATTTCTTCCAATCTTTATCCACCGTTTCTCTTCCTTGGTCACAGATTCTGCCAGTCATTTCGGCTAGTCCCATGTAGTCAATCACCTTCATCTGCCATTCTTCCAGTGTGGGTAGTTCTTGTGTCTTCCAATACTTTGCTATAAGAACTCTTGCTGCTGTTGTAGCATACATAAAAAAGGTCTTATCTTTCCTTGGTACCATTTGGCCGACCATACCCAAGAGAAAGGCCTCTGGTTTCTTGTGAAAGGTACACTTAAGAACCTTCTTAATTTCATTATAGATCATTTCCCAGAAAGCCTTAATCTTTGGGCATGTCCACCAAAGATGATAAAAAGTACCTTCAGCTTCATTACATTTCCAACATTTGTTATTGGGCATATGATATATTTTTGCAAGCTTAACTGGGGTCATGTACTACCGATAGATCATTTTCATAATATTCTCTCTTAGGGCATTGCATGCCGTAAATTTAATACCGGTGGTCCATAACTGTTCCCAGTCAGCAAACATAATGTCGTAACCAATGTCTTGTGCCCATTTAATCATAGCTGATTTAACTGTTTCATCCTGTGTGTTCCACTTCAACAGCAAGTTATACATTCTTGACAGATTCTTAGTATTGGGTTCTAACAATTCAGTTTCTAGTTTTGATCTCTCCACCTGGAAGCCAATTTTCCTGTCTTGTTTAAACATCTCATTAATCTGAAAGTAATGAAGACAATCTCTTACTTTGGACTTCAACTTCTCATAACTTTGTAGTTTCACTTTTTCACCCTCTTGTTCCAAAATTTCACAATATTTAGGCCATTTGGCTTCCATATTAAGCTTTTTCACCTCCCTGGCTTCCATTGGGGACAACCACCTAGGAGTTTTGTTTTCCAACAAATCTTTGTATCTGATCCAAACATTATACAGAGCTTTCCTAACAATATGGTTTTTGAAACCTTTATGGATTTTTACCTTGTCATACCATAAATATGCATGCCAACCAAACCTGTTATTATATCCTTCCAAATCTAAAATGTCAGTGTTTTCAAGAAGTAGCCAATCTTTCAGCCAGCAGAAAGCCGCCGACTCATAGTATAATTTCAGGTCCGGCAGGGCAAAACCCCCTCTTTCCTTCGCATCAGTTAAAATCTTAAATTTTATTCTGGGCTTTTTGCCCTGCCAGACAAATCTAGATAAGTCTTTCTGCCACCTCTTGAAACAGTCCATTCTATCCACAATCTGCAATGCTTGAAACAAAAACAGCATTCTCGGCAAAACATTCATCTTGATAACAGCAATTGGGCCTAACAAGGAAAGTCTCAAATTCGACCATATTTCTAAATTTTTCTTAACTTCTGTCCAACATTTCTCATAGTTGTCTTTAAATAGATTCACATTTTTGGATGTTAAATTCACCCCTAGGTATGGTTTTTTTTCATTTTTAACCACCTGAAGCTCAGTTTTAATCATTTCCTCATCCATCTGCAAATTTTTTTATTTGAAACAGCCTCCTGAAAATTCAGCTGCAAATCTCTCCTAATATGCATATGTTTGTATGCTGCTTTCCCTGAAACACACAGTTTTGCAAAGCAATTTTTTCCCAATAGACTGCATTTTTAATATTATTTTCACAGATAGGTGCATTTTGACCCACAGTTTACCCTGGTATATACATTTTGGAACTCATTATCTGGCTTGAGAGCTGCATTGCAAAATTCAGAGAATGCCTGTCTTATGGTTTATGGTATTGTTTTAGAAAGTACAAATTTGGAAGGTTTGCCTTTAAGTGAGAACTGAATCAAATATCTCACCTGCTCATCCCATTTTATGCATACCTGCACTCCCTTGCATGTGCAAACACCAGAGATCCTTTACTGCAGGGGTTGTCAACTGGTCCAGACCCAAGATGCATCTCTGACTCCCAAACCACAATACAGAACCCATTCTCATTTTTGCTTTTGATCTATAGTTCATTTCTAGTCTCGTAATGTTGGAGGAGAAAGGCACGGGAAAGCTATGGTTAGTCCCTCGCCTCTGAGCCACAGTTTGCAAACCCATGCTTAGTTCAAAGATGGGGGGGAGCTCTCCCGATATTGGACCCCAACTCCCTTCAGCACAACATCTAGAGGCCTTCCCATCTTTGAGCTAAGCATAGTTTGTCCCTTTGCATGCTGTGCTTAAAGAATACCCCTCAACTGTCTGGGGGAAAACCAGCACATGCTGTTTCTTTTCATGCAAGACCACGGCAGCCGTTTTGGGTACCGCAATCTTGCCCCCCAAGTGCTTTTTTTCATGGCTGCGATCTTGTGTGCATCATGTGACATGTGTCCCAGTTTGGGGCCTGAATGTGTTGGAGCGTATGGTTTCATATGGTTACACAGGGCTGTCTTAAGCATATGCAGCGCCGGGATGCAAAAATCCACCCAGCGCCCCTAGGTTGCTCGGAGTTGTCAAACTTTTTCTAAGGAAATAGTTGTTTACCTTTGAAACGGTTGCGGGATGCAGGCACTCACAACGCCAACCAACGGGGGTGCCAGCACCCCTCGCTCAGGGGTGTATGAAGGTGGGTGCGGGTTCCATGCTGGGGTGGGACAAAATGTCAGGCGGCACAGTCGCCACGCTGTCCACCCACTGCTTGCCCCCCCCTGCATGGCGGCTAACTGTTTCGGCTGAACGTGCGGTTCCCAGAGCACTGTGTAATGTTGTGGGCACTGTGCAATGCATCCTGTTGCATGCGCCAAGCTGCAGGCTGCTTTGCTGGCTTTCCGCTGTCAGCACATGCTCCTAGCGGCACCCAACATGGGGTGTCAGTGCAGAACGATGGGGAATGCAAGCGGCAGGGGAGGAAAGATCTGTGGACAGGATCCATGCTTTCCTATTCGTCGGGTTTTGTTGCTGCCGCTGGCACTGTCGGCACGCAGCGGATCCCATCCAGAGATGTTTCCTCCACTGCCGCTTGCATTCCCTGTCATTCTGCACTGACACCCCATGTTGGGCAGCACTGGGAGCATGCGCCGACAGCGAAAACACCAGCAAAGGAACCCACAGCTCGGCGCATGCAACAGGATGTGTTGCACAGCGCACACAATATTATACAGTGCTCCGGGTGCAGTGCCAAAATAGTTAGCCGCCATGCAGTTGAGGTGAGAGCCGACAGCCGAGCGGAGCGGAGTCCGTTGGAGCGCCATGGGTTCTTCTGCTGCGGGCAGCTCGGCACAAGTTCAGGGACAAGCATTGGAGTCTGAGGAAGAGCCTCCCACAGTAGAAGAGCCCACGGCACTCCGACAGGCTCTGCTTCGCTTGGCTCTTCCTCGGACTTCAGTGCTCAGCCCCGGACTCTCGACCTGGTGCCCCTAAGAGCCCGGCAGCTGGGTGCCATGCACCCCTAGCGCCAACGGTTAAGACGGCCCTGTGGTTAGAGAAAAGGAGGAAATCAAGGAGATAAAATCCACAGATGAAGGGAAGGGAAGGGAAGGGAAGGGAGGGGAGGGGAGGGGAGGGGAGGGACGGGAAGGGAAGGGAAGGGATGGGAAGGGAAGGGAAGGGAAAAGAGGGAGCTTGTGAGTCCACAGCAATACCCTCAAAATATCTGAGCCTTCATTTAGAGATCAGGAAAAGCAGGGCTGGTCCTGCAGTGCAGCAGAGTGAATGGGGTGTGCATTTGGGCTGTGCTTCAAGCAGAAGAAAGGTCTTGGCACAAGGCAAATTCAGCATCTGACTTGAGCCAAAACCTCTGTCCAAATTCAAACTGTAAACACCCACATCCCAAACATCCCTCTAGCTTTCTTTGTCCCTCTCCCAATCTCTGATGGCTGTCACATTCCAAAGGCTGGAGCCGTTAAAAATGGCTCGTCCCTTTTCTTAGGCCCCCGAGTTTGCCAGCCAAACCCACAGCGACAGGCCCATTCCTTCTGGCCAAGGCAGGCAAACACATGCCCATCTCCAGCGCAGAAACAGAACCCTGTGTGGTCTTGATAGATGAGGGGCCTACGATGGCTCTCCTCCTCTTCCAAAATCTTCAGAGGCGCCTGCCAAAGCTTTCTTGGAGGAAAGAATTATGAGTTTGGTGGAAGGCTGAAGGCTGACTCAGCCTGGCAGACTTTTGTGTTTTCGTCTTCCTGGCGAGTCCATTTCAGCTGCTTATGCGAACGGATAGGCGCTGGACCTCAGTGTCCGGGTAGAACAATGGGGGTGAAGACGCTCCTTCAGATATACTGGGCTGAGGCTGTTTAGGGCTTTAAAGGTCAGCACCAACACTTTGAATTGTGCTCGGAAACATACTGGGAGGCAATGTAGGTCTTTCAAGACCGGTGTTATGCGGTCTCGGCGGCAGCTCCCAGTCACCAGTCTAGCTGCCGCACTCTGGATTAGTTGTAGTTTCCAGGTCACCTTCAAAGGTAGCCTCACGTAGAGCGCATTGCAGTAGTCCAAGCGGGAGATAATCAGAGCATGCACCACTCTGGCGAGGTGCAGATTTAAAAATAATGACTCTTCTTGAAATAGAAATGCAAAACATCTCACCACAGTGGGGAAGTCTGCAACCAAATGACTTTTGTGGCTGCTCAATCCTGGTCTTAACTGTGGAGGGTCAACTTCAAGGCTCCTCATTATCCCCCTTTCCGGAGTTTTGTTATCTTGAAACCAGACTATGGTTGGGTTTCTGGGCTGCAAAATAGAGGGCTCTTTCAAAAAGAGGGCTGCCCACTGTAAAATGGGACACACACGGCTACTCTACCTCTCTATCTCTCCAGGTTTCGAGTGCATTTTGACCCCCGTGCTACAAAACGATGACAGAAGAATGTGGGGGGGAAATGCTTACTGGATAATTCCAGGAAAATGGTTTCCAGCATTCTGCTCATAGGAGGCAAATAATGCTAATCTTGGCATTCAGCTAGCTTGGAGATATCTCTTGCCCCAAATGTGCCCACCCCCCTCCTTAAAACTCACCTTTTGGGATTTGTTGATTTGCCTCCCTGAGGGGGAGGCTGGAAAAAAACACACGCAGACTAGCTATGGAAAATGGGAGAGGCTTATTTATCCGTTTGCCCTTCCCTACTGGTCTGGAGATAATGAATGAATATAAGAACACAAAATAGTTATTGATAGGGCCGCCACATTTTCTCCTGCCAAAGCACCTGTGCCTTTAACGTCACTGAAACTCAACAGGTGAAGATTTCCCTGCTACAGAGTTACAGTCACAGAAGGGGGAAAAATTGCCTGTTTAATTTTAGGGTTTTCCACCTGTTTTCCTGCACAAGTGCCTGTGCCTTTAAACAAGTCACTCCTGCCGCAGATATTGTCACAGAGAAAGCTTTGCCTGTTGAATTTCAGCCTGTCATAGAGCTCCATTGTCCGACACCGCAGGAGCTATGATTTATTTTTTAAAAATTCACTTGTATTTAAAAGAGACCCTTCTCAAGTCTCACTGTCCAAAACTGTATGCAGAATGAAACACAGCCATCCTTTGAACTCCACGCTTCTCTGAATTTTGCAGCTCAGTTCTCCAGCATTTATAAAAATGCACATATTAGGGTACACAGGTATATGTTGATGAAAAGGCCATACACAACTGTATTATATTTGGGGGTTATTATTATTCTTTAGCAAAAAAAAAAAGTGTACATTTGGCAAAATTGCATGCAAACATAATGTATCTAAGGAGAAATTAGCACTAAAATACAATTAATTATCCTGAGGATTTATTTATTTTTAATTGCAAACTTTATGTGGAAATGCAAAGAACTGAGCTTAAGATTGGAGAGAGCCAGTGTGGAGAAGTGGTTAGAGTGTTGGCCTATGACCTGGGAGACCAGGGTTTGAATCCCACTTGAGCCATGATACTCACAGGGTGACCTTGGGCCAGTCATTGGCTCTCAGCCTAACCTACCTCACAGGGTTGTTGTGAGGACAAAATGGAGGAGGGGTGGACCATGTACCCCACTTGGAGCTCCTTAGAGGAAAGGGGGGGTGCAATAAATAAATGCGAGAAACTTGGAGGATCCAAAATTTCAGCTTTCCCCCACCCCTTTGCCCAAGAGACAGTGGGTCACCCGTAGCCTCCTGTTCATTTAACAGATGTCTGTGGCAGTTAGAAATATGTATGGCCAATGAATGAAAAGGGATTTTAATGAAGCAGAGGCTATTGTGAAAGCTGCTTTCCTGTCAACATATCAGCTTTGTTTCTCGAAGTCACTTTGCAGGCGGGAACTCTGTCCTGGAGAGTGTAATAAATTACAGATCTTATGATGCAGAAGGAATGTGAAATCCAGGGTCAGGGAGGGCTGTGTCTCCATCAGGATGCATAGATCTTTGGACACTGCTTTTTAAAAAAATAAATACATGTGACTTCTAAGTTTGCTCCGTTACTTCCGGGTCGCGTGGAGCGCAACCCAAAAACACTCAACCCGAAGCTACTTCAACCTTTGGTATGACTGTACTATATTTCTGTTGGTGCAGCCTAGAACAGTCTTTGCTTTTCTTGCTGCTGCATCACACTGTTGACCCAACACAACTGGTCCTTGGAGACTCCTAGATCTCATTCAGACTCCCTTGGGATGTGGTGGACTCTCCTTCCTTGGAGGTCTTTAAGCAGAGGTTGGATGGCCATCTGACATGGATGCTTTAGGTGAGATTCCTGCATTGCAAAGGGTTGGACTGGATGGCCCTCATGGTCCCTTCCAACTCTGCAATTCTACGATTCTATGAACTAATAATAATACTAATAAAATTTTATTTATACCCCGCCCTTCCGGGTTCAAAAACTGAGCTCAGGGCGGCTAGCAACAAATTAATTATAAAAGCAGCATAAAATACAGTATAAAAACATGAATAACAATAAAAATAAAAAAATCAGTTAGATAATCCCCAGGGCTAGCTGGCTGAATTGGTCCTACTTGGGCCAGCGAGGAGACCAGGGGAGAATTAGCTGCGGGACCCCAGAGCGGGTGATCTTCATAAAAGGGGAGGGGGAGGAGAGGGGAGGGAAATAAAAGATCAGGCTGAATTCAAATTAAAGGCCAGGCGGAATAGCTCTGTCTTACAGGCCCGATGGAAGGAAGTTAAATCCTGCAGGGCCCTGGTCTCATGAGACAGAGCATTCCACCAGGTTGGAGCCACCACTGAAAAGGCCCTGGCCCTGGTGGAGGATAGTTTGACTTCCTTAGGGCCTGGGACCTCTAAACTATGGTTATTCATGGACCTTAAGGTCCTCTGTGGCCCTCTTCCAGCATCCCTGACTTTTGCCCCTGCTGGTTGTGTGTTATGTACTAAGTCGAATAGGATCCAGAAGGCAGCAGTCTGATTGGTCCTAGAACAATAGGGTCCAGAATGCAGCAGTCTGATTGGTCCACAAGAGTCTGATTGGTCCCCAATCCAGCTCCAGGTGGAAGTGAATCCGCAACCTGATTGGCCTATAGGTGATTCCCGGAATTAGCCAATCACGTGGGGCCCATTGTGTAAATAATGTATATAAAGCAGACATTCTGGGGGAACTTCCATTCCTCCTCACCACTATGAGCTGAATAAAGAGCATGAAATCCACTCTCGACTCCGAGTATATTTCATTGTGTCTGATCCCAAACATCTGGCAGCCACCACCTTGCCTACCCCTGAAAATGGAAACATTTTGTATCCGGATGGGATGAGGAAAGACGTTCTTTGTTTGTTTTTTACAGCTATATTTTGGTGACCACCAATGTGGCCTTTTTACGGCCTCTGAGCAAATGGCAAGCTGCTCCACCTTTGCCCTCCCTCATTCCAACCTTCCCTTCTGCTTTGCAACCGCCACAAAGATTCGGTTCCTTCTGTTTGCTTTCTCTATCTTCCCTTTTAAAAGGAAATGCAAACATGAGTCACGGCCCTGTGGTGACTGGGAAGACTGGCTTTTGGGGTGTGTGAGTGTGTGCGCGCATAAAATGCTTTGTGTGACCCTCTGCACGTCTCCTGGCAGCCAGGAAAAAGCTCTCCCAAAAAAACCAGCTCACATGCCTTTACTGACTAATTTTGGCAATTGCATCACAGGCTTAATAATGACTGTTCTCTTCCAACCAAAAGTTCTAACCAAAGCCTGCAGGCTGCTGCTTGTCTCCCTCCCTGTCTTGTGCAAAGATGATTGCCACCTCTCTTTCCCAGCCCAGTTGCTGGGTCCAACGTGCTGAAGTTCAACAGGTGAAGCTGTTTCCTCTGCAGAAATGTGAAACTCCCCGCTCAAATGAATTTCTTTGCGCCAGACTGCTTCTTAAAGAAAGACACAGGAGCTGGGCCAGATGAAGGCAGGTGGCAACCCTAAATGCTGGGGGGAAACCTCTTGAATTGGGTTCAATTGATAGCTGCAATATCCAGGCCACTTCACAATCAAATGTGCATGTTATATTCTGCGCAGGTGTTATGGTAAGGGAGATCCTTTGCTTTCTGTCTGCATTGTGTTCCTCTTGTGGCAGCAAAGTTTATGAGGTGCGATGGAATGGCCACAAACACTCCAACTTCTCAGGGTATGAATCTTAATATGCTGATGGGACACCTTCTGTAGAACTAACTAGAAGTAAGTACGTATTATATGTATGTTTTAGTCTTTCTGGCTTTCAAGTTATTTTAGTGCTTGTTGTTTTTTTAGCGTTGGTTGGGTCTGTCTTATTTGTATTTTATTTTTTAATGTAAAGCCCATGGGGTTTTATTGAAGGGCAGTATAAAAAGCTCTTGAATGACTGATACAGGCTGGTATTTTGATGCCAACCATGTTGTGTGGGTGCTGCAAAAAAATGCATAGGCGGAATGCCCACCTCCAAATATACACCTGTCAGATGGTACCTGACTGACTAAGTTAGCAAAGATGTGCAAATCCGAATCTGGTATACAGTGGTACCTCGGGTTAAGTACTTAATTCGTTCCAGAGGTCCGTTCTTAACCTGAAACTGTTCTTAACCTGAAGCAACACTTTAGCTAATGGGGCCTCCTGCTGTTGCTACGCTGCCAGAGCGCGATTTCTATTCTCATCCTGAAGCAAAGCTCTTGAGGTACTATTTCTGGGTTAGCGGAGTCTGTAACCTGAAGTGTATGTAACCCGCTGTATGTTGGAAATGCAGAGAAGTAGAAGGACTGTGGGATATAGCTATTAATTAGCATGTGCTATTAAGGTAAGATGGGGAATATGCAGGACAAGTGATTTTGAGGAGATATAGAAGGTATTTGTAGAATTTGTGCTGTTAAAACAGAAAGGGGTCAAACTATCACAAGAGGTGTTGAAATTTTGGGAGGTTGGATAGTTACGATGGAATGGTCTTCGGCAGGCAAAGGCAAACTCCGCCCTCCAGATGTTTTGGGACTACAATTCCCATCATCCCTGACCATTGGTCCTGTTAGCTAGGGATGATGGGAGTTGTAGTCCCAAAACAGCTGGAGGGCGGAGTTTGCCTATGCTTGGTCTTGGGGGTTGAGTGCACATTTATTTATTTATTTATTTATTTATTTATTTATACTTTGTTTAAAAAAATTAAAATGAAATAAAAAAGAAGGAACGTGTTATTGCATGTGGTGGACATGCAAAGGATTATTGGGAGATGATTTATAATGAGATGGAAAAAAATTGTTTAAAAGAACATTCCCCCCCAAAAAAAAACAACCTCCGGGGGAATTCCTCCAAGGAATAGTGGAGACAGAGGTTCCCAAGGGTCAGAAGAACTTATTTATGTATGCCACTACAGCAGCTCGGATTTTGTTTGCTCAAAAATGGAGAGTGGGAAGTGGTCCAAAGAAGGAAGAATGGGAGCTTAAGATGATGGAGGATGCAGAGTTAGCAGGTCTAACCATCAGAATAAGAGAACAAGGAGGCAGAGTTTATTTTTATATTTTTTGCTGTGTAAATAGATTTTTATTGGTTTCCCCCACAATTAATTTCCACAATTAATTACAAAAAAACAAATCCCCCCATCCCCATTCACAAAAACACACAAAAGCACACATTCTACTCATGTAAAAACACGCTGATTCCTGGACCATCCGCGGGCCAGATTTAGAAGGCGATTGGGCCAGATCCGGCCCCCAGGCCTTAGTTTGCCTACCCATGCTTTTTATGATAAAGTTTTGTTAACACTTCTCGCATCACATCACAATAAAAGGCAAACTTTGTTGTTTAGTCGTTTAGTCGTGTCCGACTCTTCATGACCCCATGGACCAGAGCACGCCAGGCACTCCTGTCTTCCACTGCCTCCCGCAGTTTGGTCAGACTCATGTTTGTAGCTTCGAGAACACTATCCAACCATCTCGTCCTCTGTCGTCCCCTTCTCCTTGTGCCCTCCATCTTTCCCAACATCAGGGTCTTTTCCAGGGAGTCTTCTCTTCTGATGAGGTGGCCAAAGTATTGGAGTCTCAGCTTCAGGATCTGTCCTTCCAGTGAGCACTCAGGGCTGATTTCCTTCAGAATGGAGAGGTTTGATCTTCTTGCAGTCCATGGGACTCTCAAGAGTCTCCTCCAGCACCATAATTCAAAAGCATCAATTCTTCGGCGGTCAGCCTTCTTTATGGTCCAGCTGTCACTTCCATAGAGTTACCTAAAGACAAAAAGACAAAACAAAAAAAACCTGTTTATGTGTGCCACAACAGTGACCAGGATACTTTATGCACGGAGATGGAAAGAAGATTCTGTGCCCACCAAGGAGGAGTGGCAGAATGTGGACTGTGCCAAAATGGCAAAACTAACAGGAGCAATAAGGCGAAAAGCTTTACAAGAAACTTGGGAAAATTTGTGGATTATTTGAAATGTGACTGTGCACACATAAATTCATTGCTGGGCCGTCTTACCCATAGATGTTAGGGGTGTGGGGCACCCGGGCGTGCCAGGTGGATCTTTGCACTCCGGCGCCTCATATGCTTAAGACAGCCCTGGTTCATGGGGAGGATTAACTTAAACCAAAAAGTTAAAATAGAACTTAAAAGGAAACCAAGGAGTAATGAACAATTGGAATAATGAAGAAAATGCAGTGTTACAAATTAAAATAAAATTTAGAAACTGCAAAAGGGGTGGGAGTCAAGATAGGTTTGTGTATTGTAATATCAGATTTGTATTGTTTTCGAAATAGTTTTTTCAAGAAACTGAAAAAATATGAAACATATTTTAAAAAGTAAATTCAAATGGCCAAAGCCAAATCTCACGGGATATTTCCCTGTCAATGTTGGAAGCCTTATTCCATCACCCTTCAGGTGGGTGAGGTTTCAGAAAGCAGCCATGTCTTTGCAACAGTGAGGACTAGTACATGCCTGTTGTTTTTTTCACGCAGCCTCTGAATTCTGTGCCCAGCGCAATGTTAGGCATGTGTTTTTCTGCATTCCTGCAGAATTATGCGCACAATGTGAATGAGTAGGGAGGAGGGGGAATGGTGGAAAGAGAGACAGGGCCTCTGGCCTTGATGTGTCTTATGCACACTTCTCAGAAGCAACTCCGGCCCTCGCAAGGAACGCATCCAACTTCCCCTGCTGTCGCTTCGCTTCTGTGCGGCGATTTAATTCCCTCCCCAGCGGCTCCCACCCTGACCCAAATGTCCGCCATTGAACAGATGTTGTCTTGTAAGCCTTTCCTAAGCAGCTCCATTTTCCAATCAGAATTGTGACGGGAATTATGTCCAGAAGATAATTACAGTGTTTATAAAAAGGAAGTCTTGTTGGCTCGGGTGGGGAAAATGGCCTTGGAGCTGGGCAAAATCCAGGTCAACCTCTGAGCTGCTACAAATGCCTCGACTTGTATGATTTGACTCCCTCCCTCCAAAAAGGCAGCTTTTCTCGATTCGGCTCTCAGGGACTACATGCCATTTTTAACTGCAAACCAAGGACGGAAGGGCAGGATCCTGGTTGGTCCCCAACTTGAGTGAGCGAGCGACACATCAATGCATGCGGTATCGACTACCAGGTAAAAATCCATCTATTAAAGAGCTATTGGAGCTTTGCGGCAAGTTGCTAGAATTGATTTTCTTGCAATTTCCCCTTCCCCACCTCCCACCCCAAGCTCTATCTGAATTGAACTGTAAGGTGCTTGGGGCAGAGGACTCGCTTCCTTCTATCGCTGCATTTAGGGGGTTGGACTAGATTGCACTCTCAACTTTCTGGACTACTTCTAAGGAAAGCCGCTCTTACCTTCCTCTCTGGTGAAGCTCCTTTCAAAGCTGCACAACGGGCAGAAATCCTACAGCTGCAGCTTTTCCGACAGCATGCCTTAGTGGGGAAGAGTGTCACCTGTTGAATTTTTGCCTGCTGCCATACAGTTTGTTTTTAAATTCTATATGATTAAAGGTGCTGAGAATAAATATTTAACATGGATTTGAAGTGCGTAAACTGCAAAGAACTCTAGAGTACTGCAGTCCTTGAGGCAGGTGAAAAACTCAGTTTTGTCCTAGGTGCGTTGCATATCTCCCAAGTCTCTTATAATGGAGGGGGTATTTTCTCTTAAATGTGCCATCTTAAACACACCTACTTGAGTGCAAGTCACACTGAACGCTTTGGGGATTTGCTTGTGGGTAAGGACGCAAATTCCTGGTGAGATGTGCGAGCCCCTCTCCTCTCGTTCAGCAAAGGGGTCAAAAATCATGTGCTGCAGAGAAGCCGCAATCTGCTTTCCTGATGCCTTAAGAAAAAGCTGGGAAGCAGCTGGAAGGATTTGGATTGGAGCTTCATGTTGGAGAAGCGAACGGCTAAGCTCATTTCCTTGCAGAGTTTCCCCAATCAAAACACCCCAGCGGTGCTAATAGCAGCTTCAAAGAGGCTGGAGGGGTTGGGGAGACATTTAAAAGAAGGTAAAAGAGTGTTTGTTTGTTTGTTAAATGATTGATTGATTTCATTAAATTGATACACCACTTGGGTGTTTAAAAAAACAACCCTCATATCGGTTTACAAAAATATAAGACTATACAATCAGGAAAAATTCAACAGCCCTACTTTAAAATATAAAGTGGTACCTAAGGTTAAAAACTTAATTTGTTCCGGAGGTCTGTTCTTAACCTGAAACTGTTCTTAACCTGAAGCACCACTTTAGCTAATGGGGCCTCCCTCTGCCACGCGATTTCTGTTCTCATCCTGAAGCAAAGTTCTTAACCCAAGGTACTCTTTCTGGGTTAGTGGAGTCTGTAACCTGAAGCGTCTGTAACCTGAAGTGTCTGCAACCCGAGGTAAGGTAAAGGTAATGGGACCTCTGACCATTAGGTCCAGTCGTGGCCAACTCTGGGGTTGCGGCGCTCATCTCGCTTTATTGGCCGAGGGAGCTGGCGTACAGCTTCCGGGTCATGTGGCCAGCATGACTAAGCCGCTTCTGGTGAACCAGAGCAGCTCACAGAAACGGCGTTTACCTTCCCGCTGAAGCGGTACCTATTTATCTACTTGCACTTTGACGCGCTTTCAAACTGCTAGGTTGGCAGGAGCAGGGACTGAGCAACGGGAGCTCACCCCGTTACGGGGATTTGAACCGCCGACCTTCTGATCAGCAAGTCCTAGGCTCTGTGGTTTAACCCACAGTGCCACCCGCGTCCCGCAACCCGAGGTACCACTGTACAAAAGTTAAAAAACTAAAACAGATTAAAATCACGTCGACTTCCCAAGCGTCTGGGTAGCATTGTCAAAATGAGAATCTCTTTAGCAGGTGCCAAATAGAGTAAAGTGAAGATTTCTGATTGATTTCAATAGGCGGGGAGTTCCAAAGTATAACTGGGACCGCACACCAAACGGTTCCTATAGACGCAAAGGGAACAGGTATAGGAAGAAGAAAGTTTTAAAACAGAGGTTGGATGGTCATCTGTCATGGATGCTTTATCTGAGATTCCTGCATTGCAGGGGGTTGGACTAGAGGTCTCTTGGGGTCCCTTCCAACTCTACATTTGTAAGAGTTAAACACCCCACTCTCCAGCAATGCAGGGCCCTAAGTGAGAAGGTGGTGGGGCAGACACAGGTGGAAGTTTGAAAAGGAAGGCTGAGTTGTTCTAGAAAAGTTTAAGAAAGACTCAGGATGACTGTCTCTTAGGGGCTGTGCATTTCCCACCTGGAAATAAATAATAATAATAAAAAATAATTTATTTATACCCTGCCCTCCCCAGCCAGAGCCAGGCTTAGGGCGGCTAACACCAGTAAAATTACAGTAAAAACATAATGGGGGGGAGCAATTTAAAATACAGGTTAAAATGCATTTTAAAATGCAGCCTCATTTTAATAGTAGCCCATAGATCAAAACCATAAGGGAAGGGAAAACATAAAGGTCAGACTGTCTCCAAACCAAAGGCCAGGCGGAACAGCTCTGTCTTGCAGGCCCTGCGGAAAGATGTCAAGTCCCACAGGGCCCTAGTCTCTTGTGACAGAGCGTTCCACCAAGTCGGGGCCAGTACTGAAAAGGCCCTGGCCCTAGCTGAGACCAACCTAACCAACTTGCGACTTGGGACCTCCAAAATGTTGTCATTTGTGGACCTTAAGGTCCTCCGCGGGGCATACCAGGGGAGGTGGTCCCGTAGGTACGTGGGTCCTAGGCTTCGCTATTATTCTTTAAGAACTTTGAGATGGTCCCTTTTGATTTGTTTTTATTTTATATTGAGAGTCTATCCCAGCTTCCCTCCATTTGCTCAAGGTGAGGTATGCAGGGTTCTCCCCTTCCCCCAAACTATTCTCACAGCAACTCTGTGAGGTAGGCTGCAGACTTAACAAGAAATTAGCAAGAGATGCAACTCTCTTTTTCTGGCCCAAGTAAAAGGGGAAAGTTTCACTGGCTGAATGCATGCGACTTGCAGCAACTGTTAAAGAGTAGAAAACCTGAAGTTGCCACCCTTACTCAGAGCCTGGGGCAAGCAGAACTTACTGTGCCCTTTACAATCCTTTTCACTCTCAACATGGTTTCCTTAGGATTTATTTTTTTGTCGAGATGTAAGTTCATCGATTTCCAGCAAGAGCTTCGACCAGAGAGCTCTGCTGCTCTGGCTGAGCAATCATTCCCAATTAACTCCCAATTAGTCCATTAATTAGCTCCTTCCACAGCAAACGAAGCAGTCGTCTAGACTGAATTCATTCTGCTCTGTTTGCAAATTTAATCTGCCTTAAGAATGGCTAGGAGTGCCAGGTTTTTCAAGCAGCTGTACATCCTTGAGACAGGCAGGAATTCAGCAGGTTTTCGGTGTTTTCTTTCGGGGAACTCCTCCCCGGTTGAATTTCTGCCTCAACCGTGCAGCGACTGAAAGGCACGAGATCCCTAAAAAGGAGGGAGGAAATGTGGTAACTGTGAGCATAGCCAAACAGCGCATGGTATTTCTCCCTCCATAAGACGCACCTAGTTTTTAGAAGAGGAAAACAAGAAAAAAATATTCTGAACGAAACAGTGGATGTATGATTTTTGTGGTTCATGCTGTGGCCACAGACATGTGATTTGACGGTGAGTTTGGGGTAGCCCAATGCAAAAATCCTAGAATCCATGTGGATCCGTGCTTTGTAACCACGTTTTTTTGCCATTGTGCCCCACGCAACAGTGTGTGTGTGTGTGTGTGTGTGTGTGTGTGTGTTTGATGCAGGCTGTAGCCATGGACATGCTATGTGATCTGATGGTGAATCTGGGGGTGACCCAATGCAAAAATCCTGAGGATCCATGGGCTTTTACCTTCCCCCTCCCAGGCAGCCTCCTTTATCTCTAGCGTCCCTTATCTCCCTCCTGATCACTTACCGATCAGCTGCTTCCTTTCAACACTCCCTTCCCTCTTGTTTGCCTTAGTGTCTTTTCCTTAGCTGGAGCAGTTTTTTGCTCCTCCTTTTCTTCTAATTTCTCTCCTTATTGCTTTAGCCTTCCTGTCTCCTCTCCTTGCAAGTTCGCTGTCTTTACCTCCCCCCTCCCAGGCAGCCTCCTTTATTGCTAGTATCCCTTATCCTCCCTCCCAATCGCTTGCCAATCAGCGGCTTTGTTTCAACACCCACTTCCCTCTTTTTTTCTTTTCTTTTTTTAAAAAAGCATGATCTGGCTTTCGCCCCTGGGCAATTCAGCTCCAGGGACCATGCATTCACTCCATAAGACGCACAGACATTTCCCCTTACTTTTTAGGAAGAAAAAAGTGCATCTTATGGAGCAAAAAATACAGTAATTCTTCTCAACAGGTAGAGCATGAGGCTCTTAATCTCGGGCTTGTGGGTTCGAACCTCACATTAGGCAAAAGATTCCTGCATTGCAGGGGGTTGGACTAGATGACCCTAATGGTCCCTTCCAACGCTACAATTCTATGACTATATGATTCTCTTAGCTCAGATTTCTAGCCACTCTTTCTTACTAGCTTTGCTCCTCTCTCTGCACCAGATGAGTGAAAATTCAACCCAAGAGGCCTTATGTGGCAGCTCATTTGGAAGGAACTTTGCAAGAAAAAAAGCAAGCAATAAGCAATTCCGTGTGTTGCTATCTTCAAAATCCCTTTTGAAGATACATCTTGGTTTAATCATTCCTGTTTTTACTATTTATTTTATGCTTCCCACGTGATCCGCTTCTGTAGCAATCTTGCAGACGTTTCTGTCATAAGTGCTTGAGCAAATAACTTTTGTTGGATGCAGTCACTGCCGGCCCAAGGTCTTCTGCAAGGCTGAGAACAGTGTGGCAATTTTCACCGGGCTCAGTGCCTTGGGGAGGGTAAAGATTTGCAACTGACCTCTTTGATAGAGGCTTTGAGTTTAGATGTTGTGACGGTGAAAGTTCATCTTTTCCTTACTGGGAAAATGAAACACGCAGGACACAAAACAGACATTAACACCAAGTGGGATCTTAATGATATTAGTCGTGCCTGATCAAAGGCAGGTACCAATACAAAAGGAAGAGGAGATAAGGAAGAAATCAAGTAACCCAATAAAGGCCAAATGACTTTGATAAGCTACAAAACATGTTAGGCAAACTATCACTAGGGATATTTTATTTTATTTTTTGGAATAGATATAGAATGTGTTGCGGAAATGCAAAGGAAACACGTAAGGGAAACATTGAGCAGTTTTCACGTTACAAAATTAGTTCAAATGAAGATTCAGTCATGTGCCTATGAATTTGGACTTTGCACAAACTGTGAAATTGCAGGATGAGGAGAGATACCAAGAGTGGTTCGCTCTGAAAGGGCTTGAGTATCACAGTGTTTATATTATTGCAAATCACAACGAGGATACAAATATTGCTAATGGTCCTTTGGTTCTTTTCATTAAACTGTTTTGAGTCTTTGTCTGCCTTTAATTAATAATAATAATTATTATTTATTTATACCCCACCCATCTGGCTGGGTTTCCCCAGCCACTCTGGGCAGCTCCCAACAGAATATTAATAATGACAATAAAAAAGCGATAAAATATCAAACATTAAAAACTTCCCTAGACTTACCTTTCTCTTATTGATAACCTTGTTTTAGGTCAAATTGTACTGTGTGTTTTGATTTTTGAAAAGTGCCTTTGGGTTCCTTTGGAGAGAAGAACGTAGCAAAGTTGGAAATTAATATATGAGACTCAGGAAAAGATTTCTCCTGAAATTTGACTTATATGTATACCTGTGTGATTTAAACCATTTAGTTAAAGACAAGATACTTTACACCAGGGGCTCCAATTTGCCCCCCACATTGAGGGGGCTGGTGTCACGTGACCCATACAGGTCAGTACTTGCCCAGGGGCTGCGGGGGCCAATCAGGTCACTGATTCACTTCCACCTAGAGCTGGATTGGGTGGCTCCTGCGGACCAATCAGACTGCTGCATTCTGGATCCTATTGTTCTAGGATTCAGTTCAGTACATAAGAGGTTCAAGTTTCGCTGCCTTCAATGGGGCTTTGCTAAGATGCTGCAGGGCTGGAGCCAAATTTCCTTTTCTGCCCATTAAAACTGGTGCCACTCCTAGCTGGAGAGGCCACATAAATCAGGTGTGCAATTGTGCAAAACCTCCTTTTGTGGGTTTCCAAATGGGCAAGTCATTTGAACCTCATAATTAATCCTTGGCACCCACAACCCATAAACAACAGAGTCGTGTTTGGCAGCCACGATGCTCTGGAATGGCAGCAGCTGAGGGCCTTGACCTTTCAAGATAAACTCCTTTCTTGGGGCAGGAGACAATTCCTTTTGTAAAAACTAAAGGACAGGGAGGAAGAGAGCTGAGAGGTGCCCTTTAGGACGTTGAGCCCATCTTGAGTCCTCACATCCATCTCAAGCCCTGTTCAGGCCAAGCCAGGGGAAGGTTTTGTTTGGACTGTCTCATGGGCAACTCAGTGGGTTCGCCAAGACACAGAGCGCCTGGTGCAACATTAACAGCAAGGCCTGCACAATGTTGCCTGCTGAACTTTGTCCATGTTGCAGTCTAATACATCTTCCTCCTGTTGTAAACAAAATCTGCCCTTTTCCCCTTATGGGGTATCCAAGAGCCTGTGTCGAGTCCTTAAGTGGGTTCTCTATCGGTAGGAGAAAATAACAGAGGCTAACCAGAGAATACTGAGAAGCAAAGCAGCTAGTAAGCCTGATCTTTATTAAACTGTTGCAACAGGGTGCTCCCCTCACACGCAGGAAAGGAGGAGGGCCTCAAACAATGGCACGCAAGGCCTTATATAGACATTTTAAATTCCCTGCCCTGGAGCTCAAGACCACCCCTCCGTACATCATACATACATCACAGAAGGAGTGTAACCCAAGACCACCTCCCACAAACATCATACCTAATTCACAGAAAAGGCGGTCTACAACAGAAATTTGAGTGTTGTTGTTTTTCATGTCTGGCAGGTTTTGTGATAATGCCTTACCTGATTGCCTTTCCTGGTGGTCTGCCCATTCCTTTGAAATGGTAATTACTTAAATCCTGTAATAAGGAAGGTTTTTTTCACCTCCTCCTCCCTCCTTGCAGAGAAAACATTTGGTCAGTTTGGCAGTCAAAATAGTTTCAAGGAGTCAAAATGGTTTCAGGAAGGTCTTCCTATGTTGCTCCAGACATTGGTACATTTATGAACATTTATTATATATATAATAAATTTTTGTTACAATGACAACCACAAATAAAGACGGTCAATATTTGTGGCTCCAGGATTATTATTATTTTTCAGTTAATCTATTGCATTCACATCCCACCTTTTCCTCCAAGGAGTTCCAAGTGGTGTCCATGGTTCTCCTCATTTAATCCAACAACCAGTGCTGGATTTACGTATAAGCTAAACAAGCTATAGTTTAGGGCCCCACTCTCTTGGGGGCACCCCGAAAATATACTTCTTCTTAATTGTATTTCAGTTCAACAATTACTTGGATAAAATACATATTTTGTTATGTGCAAATGGTTTTAGATACCTATTAGGTCCATAAATTACCACGTAGCATATATTTAACACAAAAAACAGCGACAATTTGTTGTTGACAAAGGACTGCTGGACATATAAAGGGCCCCATTACCTTCAGTAGCTTAGGGCCTCATCCGTCCTAAATCTGGCCCTGCCCACAACCCTGTGAGGTAGGCTAGGCTGATATGAAGGACTGGCTCTAGGTCACCCAGATTCCTGGCCCAGTGGGGATTCGAACCCTGGTCTCCCAGGTCCTAGTCTGACATTCTGAACACCGGTGAGAAGATTTTATTTGTGCTTCGAGCCTAAAGGCACAATGCGCCGTTGGTGTTTGTGTGTGCTGCAGGATCAAGATAATACTTCTTATACTAAGGCACCAGCTACCTATCTGCAACTTGGCTTCTCTCAATCTGTGTCCAGTAGTCCTTTGAGGAATGGGGTTGTTAACGGAGAAATCTGAGGGCTCCCTTGGACAAAAAACAAGGACACCAGCCAAGGAATACCAGAGCAAAACAGCAGCCAGTAGGCTTGGTCTTTATTGAAGACTGTTGCGACAGGACTCCCACTTGCCACAAGGTGGAACAAGATGGAAGCCCCAAACAAAAGAGCACCCAAACTTTTATTAGCTGTTACATCCCCCCCCCCAACCTGCATCACTAATACATCATGGTTACATCATGAAAGGGGAGGTCTGGTGGCAGTAATCTGAGCATCCTAGACCCTGCCCCATGGTTCTCCTTGCCCTCCACCAAACACCCATCAAGTGTAACAAAAGAGATATTTACGGTACATTTCCCTGTTTCCCAGCCAAGTTAACCACACCCTTTTGTCTTCATCTGGGTTTGTTATTTCTGGAATGGCTACCTGTCTGGCACTCAGGTATCAGGATGCCAAGGATTATCACTCAGGCAGAGGGGCTGCTGAGTAGCTGAGCTCACATGTCTATATGAATTTCTGAAGTTTTCCCTGTGAGCCAGTACATAGATACATTTACCAGTGAATTCTTACATTTGGTATCGTGCAGCAGAGGCCCTTTGAATAGACAGGAAGAAACTGTGATGAAGTGTTTTGTGGGGACAGATCACAAAAGCGATTGTGCTGATTTTGGTAGTGGGCTGCATGTGCATGATATCTGCTAGAGGGGAACCCCCCCCAACCTATACATAAATTCCTGCAAGAGGGTCTCCATTTGAGGAAAGGAGCCAGATGGGCCAAATCAGAGCAGCGTTGGAGCATTTAGGGTTTTAGATGGAGGTTTGGGTGCCCATGTTGGGTAGATCCAACGCCAACTGCCTGCGCTGATAGGAGAGGTGCCATGTGGGGTCCCTTGGCACTTTTGAACTGGATGGATCACACACACACACGTGCAGTCCAAAGTTTGCAGTCTTAACTGATGGATCACATGGCTTGTTTTCCTGCTGAAGCTCGAAGGTTTGGCAGCCCTCGCAGGCTGACCCTAAAAATCATGCAAGCTTGCAAGTCCTGGAGGTGAGTTTTTGACCCACCGGAATCAATAACCCAACTCGGTTTGACTCAAAGAGGGTCAGAATTCCACCTCGGCCATGAAAGTAGTTGAAATCTTTACCAGATAAGCCTGAGACAAAGTAAACAAGCTCGGCAAATGATTAGCTCGCTCCGACCCGTTCCCCCACTCCTACCCCGCTACAACAATGTCTTATTTGGAAACGTTTCAAACGCCCATGAACATTCGAGTGTGTGACTGCAATTAACGTTTATGGTGGGGCACTTTGATCTCTGCTGCCTCCTCTTTCGTCCTCCTCCTTTTTTGCTTCCATTTTAATGAAAAGGGTGGTTATAAAATGTAGTCACTGTTTAAACTTTTCAACTTCGTTCCACTGAAGGCAAGTTGCACTCAGAGGGCGCAAACCAGGATATGGGTGAGATGTTTGTTGCGCATGGAGGACATGATCCAACCAATGATAAGCACTGTTAAAAGTCCTATTTATAGGAGAGAGGATTCACATTTATTTATTTAGCAGATGGTTTTTGGACTTCGGCAAACTTAAATAGACTGGTCTTCCTGGAGAGGAGGTTAAATTAGGATTTTGTTTTTGCAGGTTTTTTCTTTAATTTTCTTCTTCTTTTGTAAATGTTGTTATATAATGGAAATCAATAACACCATATTTACAAGAAGAAGAAGGAGAAGAAGAAGAAGAAGAAGAAGAAGAAGAAGAAGAAGAAGAAGAAGAAGAAGAAGAAGAAGAAGAAGAAGAATAGTAGTTTGGATTTGATATCCCGCTTTATCACTACCCGAAGGAGTCTCAAAGCGGCTAACAATCTCCTCTCCCTTCCTCCCCCACAACAAATACTCTGTGAAGTGAGTGAGGATAAAAAGGCACACCTGTAACCCACATATTATCAGCAGCCAGAAACATCATAACCAGACACTGGAGAGACCTGTCAGGAGTAAGCATGGACCAATGGTACCAAACAGTAGGGGAAACAGCCTTATTAGAGAAACTAACCAATAAACTGAAACTGACAGCGGGACAAATAGAAGAAGACGCCTTCATGGTACAGCTCCCCTTTATCATATCACAGCCCAACAAGACAACGACAAGAATCCACCAATAGCATATGAATTAATATGGCTAACCTGACTCAAAAACTCCCACCCATCCCACTCACACATGAAAACAAAGTTCACAACAGCCAATCACAAACAAACAACCACACCTTAGGCCAACCCCAACCTCTCTCTCTCATTCATATATATATATATATAATTTTTACCATATCCTTTCCAACAATCATTTAACATATTTTCTTATCTTATACAATGTTTTGGACTTCCATCAGCCACCTCTGAAGATTTTTCAATCTTTATCACTTATCACTTAGTTGTCCTTAACTAACAACTCTCTTCATAGTCTTCATTGCACTATTTCATGCAGTCCTCCTTACAAAACGTCTTGCGGTCCTAATAGCGTAATCTGTTTATTGCAATTGCTTTTCAAATAGTTCAAATATTTACTCCAGTCCTCTTAAGAATCTCTGGTCCCGCAGATTTCGGATCCTTCCTGTCATCTTATCTAATTCTGCGTAGTCCATTAATTTCATTGAGAGAGCCAGTGTGGTGTAGTGGTTAAGAGCGATAGACTCGTAATCTGGTGAACCGGGTTCGTGTCTCCGCTCCTCCACATGCAGCTGCTGGGTGACCTTGGGCCAGTCACACTTCTTTGAAGTCTCTCAGCCCCACTCACCTCTCAGAGTGTTTGTTGTGGGGAAGGAAGGGAAAGGAGATTGTGAGCCGCTTTGAGACTCCTTTGGGTAGTGATAAAGCGGGATATCAAATCCAAACTCTTCTTCTTCTTCATTTGCCACTCTTCTTTCGTTGGTAGTTCTTCTTGCTTCCATTCCTGTGCCAATAATATTCTTGCTGCCGTTATTGCATATAAAAACAATTTGCTATCCTGTCTATTAATATCCTGCCTTGTTCCAGTCAGGCAACTGGTCCATCCACCTCAGTATTGTCTGCACTGACTGGAAGAAGCTCTATTCCTCAGCCCTAACTGGAGATGCCAGGGGTTGAATTTGAGATCTTCTGCATGCAAAGCGGATGCTCTACAGCTGAGCTATGGCCCTCCTAAAGTTTGTGTTTCGGCAACATAAAAATCACCAGTCGTCCGTCATGTTTAGGAGCATAATCATAATCATCATCCAGACTTTTAGTACTCCCAATATTTCCTAATATGGCTGCACATTGCCTTGCGTTTTACTATTCCATAATATAATAAAACATATTCCATCTTCCCACTAAACAGTTGCCTGTCTGCCTTCTTGTAATCCATTCAGGGCTCACTAATTGGATCATCAATGTCATGTCCCATCCTGTTAACAGCCACTCTGATATTGTAGCCGCAGGGATCAGGATACTTCCCTTTAAAAGCAGTTGCCAGCTGCTGCTGTTGTTCAAGGATCGACTGTCATCTCGGCCCATAACTCCGAGTAAGACTTTGGATTTCAGATTGCGACCCACAGGTTCTAATGGCAATGTAAGGGATACAGGGAGCAGCTCTGCTTCCATCAGTGAAATACTGGAAGCAGTGGAGGCTGGTCCATTAGGATGAATGGGCCGCTGCCCTGCCAACTTTACTCTGAGCTCAGCAAGCCCCCAACTTCCCGCCTTCTTTCTTACAACCAGGAAGCGGGATAGCTCTGCCTGTCAAGGGCTCTAGCGCCACCTACTGTTGGCCTCCCTGCCTTCCACCCTACCAGACTCAATGAGCGCCAGCGATGACTTACATGAGGCTTTGTGTTGTGGGTGTGTTCAGAGCTGTTTTCAGTTCTGTTATCACATGTGCTTAAAAGTCCTTACAGTTTTTTCTGACTTGGCTTCTACCCATCAGAAATGCCTATCCTATGAAGATATTTGGGTTCCTCAAGGAGCGCTGCTATCTCGAAAGCTTTGTTTCAGCTACATTTCCTGTTCTTCCTGTCCTGCAGAACTTGAAGCCTTGCTCCATACGCTATTGCAAATAACACATGCCTTTGTCAAATGGAATATACGTCTCCTTACCTGCTTCTTTTTATTTTTAGCAATATTAGGCACAGAAGGAAAATGGCCTTGACACATTTGAATGGAATATCTGGCAATATTAGGCACAGAAGGAAAACGCCTTGACACATTTGAATTGAGGAGTTCTTTGATGGAATTTCTGGTTATCAAAAAAGCTTATGCCAGAAAAACTTTGTTAGTGTTTAGGATACCACATGACTCTTTCTCCTTCCTTCCATATTTTGTGAGCCTGCAGTCACAACAAGGAAAGAGGCAGGGAGGTGGTGATAACAAAATGAAACATTTCCATTTTTTATAGAATGATAAGCACCTGAGACTTATGTGCAATGTTCATATATATTGCCGTTTACAAATTTATTTCCCTGTACATCATGACTTCTAGTCTAATTTCAGGGGTAGGCAATGTGGGGCCTGCCGGATGTTTGGGACTGCAACTCCTATTAGCCACAGCATGCAAATGTCAGGGATGATGGAAGTTCATAGAATTGTAGAGTTGGAAAGGACTTTGAGGGTCATCTAGTCGAACCCCCTGAAATCTCAGCTAATGCATCCCTGACAGATGGACATCCGACCTCTGTTTAAAAACCTCCAAGGAAGGAGAGTCCACAATCTCCCAAGGGAGTCTGTTCCACTGTTGGACAGCTCTTACGGCCAGGAAGTTATTCCTAATATTTAGACTATTCACTCTCATCCACTGCATCCAGACTCTGGTCAAGGGTCTACATCAGGGGTCAGCAAGGTTTATCTTGCCTGGGCCGGATCGGTCCCATGAAGATCCCTTCGTGGGCTGGTGCCATGGAAGTGAGTCCCCACGCCGTGCTGTGCCGCTTTAGCACAGTGTGCGAGCGGGCAACTCAGTTTGTGGGCGGGTCATGGGCCAGTCAAACGACCTTCGCGGGCTGCTTCCGGCCCATGGACCTTAGGTTGCTGACCCCTGGTCTACATGATCTCACCTGATTCAGATGTTGTGCAGAAACAGAGCTGAGTGTCATCTCACATCTATGGACCACTCCCTTTATAGAGAGCTTGAATAGCACTGGAGATAAAACCCTGCAGCAACCCATAGAATTAATACCAGGGGAACAAATACCAAAAAAATAATAATCACAACCTTCCCTAATGCTGACATAGCCACCCCTTTTTAAAGGTTAACTGCTTCCGTGAATATATATAATTTGTGGAATTGTGGACAAAGCCTTAAATAAGTATTGTTGGACTCTAAAGTAAGCACCGTTGGCTAACCTTTCGAAAAGGCTATTTCCCTTCACCCCGTTTCAAAGGAAAATCAAGACTTTTATCTTTGCAAGGAATGAGCCTAGAAGAGAACTACTAGATGTTTGAGCCAAAGTCTGTTCCAAAGCTCAGAACTGGCCAGAACAAACTCCACCACCGCTACTCTTGAAAGAACCAGATCGTTTTTGCAAAGCTGGGAATTTGCTGACATTTTTGGTCCAAGTCAAGCAAGACATTGTCAAAAGAAAGAAATAAAGATGTCATTGTAGCATTTTTCTCCTGCATGTGCAGATTATAGATTAGTAAGAACCCTCATAACATTTATTCTGAATCATTGGGCAAGCAGCCTTTTAAGGTTATCAGCAAAGGAGCATTTGAGAGGTGAGCTTCTGTAGCACTGCAAAGGAACTTGGGATGCATCTCTTGGTGCATACAGCACAACTCCTGGGTGACGCAACATGCCATTAAAAGGTAAAGGACCCCTGGATGATTAAGTCCAATCAAAGGCGACTATGGGGTTGCAGTGCTCATTTCACTTTCAGCCAGTGTTTGTCCACAGACAGTTTTCTGGGTCTTGTGCCAGCATGACTAAACTGCTTCTGCTACAACGGAACACCATGACAAACCAGTGTGCATGGAAATGCTGTTTACCTTCCCGCCGCAGCGGTACCTATTTATCTACTTGCACTGGCGTGCTTTTGAACTGCTAGGTTGGCAGGAGCTGAGACAGAGCAACAGGAGCTCACCCCGTCGCGGGGATTCGAACAGCTGACCTTCTGATCGGCAAGCCCAAGAGACTCAGTGATTTAGACTACAGCGCCACCCATGTCCAACCTTGATTAAGTGGTGAACACATGACCCTGGATTCTTGTTTTGGGATATTCCACCCACTGTTGTAAAATGTATGCAATAGTAACTAGGTGGGTGAAGAGTTCATAATTGTAGAAACAGCATCTGCCTTCCAGATGCCAGTGTGGTGTAGTGGTTAAGAGCGGTGGACTCGTAATCTGGTGAACCGGGTTCGCTTCCCCGCTCCTCCACATGCAGCTGCTGGGTGACCTTGGGCTAGTCACGCTTCTCTGACGTCTCTCAGCCCCACTCACCTCACAGAGTGTTTGTTGTAGGGGAGGAAGGGAAGGGAAGGGAAAGGAGAATGTTAGCCGCTTTGAGACTCCTTCAGGTAGTGATAAAGTGGGATATCAAATCCAAACTCTTCTTCACCTTCTTATCGGCTGCTCCAGACACTAGATGACTGCAAGGCATCATGTGTGGGGCTTCCCCCTGGTTGTTCTGCAATCTGCACCTAGCGCCGAATGCTGCAGCACAATTGCTGACAGCTGTGAGATCCTGCCTGCTTCTTACGCCTCTGCTCAAAGTTCTGCACTGGTTTCCAATTCTCCACCTGACCTAGTTCAAAATGTCACACTTAAGAGGCTGAGGACTTGTTTACTTAAGGAGGGGTCAGCAAACTCTTTCAGCAGGGGGCCGGTCCACTGTCCCTCAGACCTTGTGGGGGGCCGGACTATTATTTTGAAAAGGAAAAAAAAAAGAACAAATTCTTATTCCCCACAAATAACCCAGAGATGCATTTTAAATAAAAGGACACATTCTACTCATGTAAAAACACACTGATTCCCGGACCATCTGCTGGCCAGATTGAGAAGGCGATTGGGCCGGATCTGGCCCCCGGGCCTTAGTTTGCTTACCCATGACTTAAGGGATCAACTTGCCCCAACCCATGGCTATTTGAGCTCATCAAACAGCAGCACTTTCACCAGGCCATATAATGCCAGTTCCACCTTTGCAAGGAGCTGTTCCCTTATCACCTGAGCTCTGAAAATCCCTGCCTTTTTGACACCATCATCCTGGTGCTATTGGAGAGACTTAATTTAAAAAATAAATGTAAACAGGTTACGTATACCTGTTCCTTGCACATGAACAGTGGTTTTCAATTGCTTTAGGCCCGCTGCTAAGGGCATGGGTTATTATAGATTTTTTCTAAGTCACACAAAAATGAAAGGGTTAGGAAGACATCAACACAAACAAATGACAGAGAGAACGTTATTGCCAGCCCAAGAAACAATGCTCCCATTTAGAAAACTCCAGCGAATAGGGCAAATGCTACAGTTGCTTTTTTTGAAACAAACCAGACAAGGAGCTGATGTGCAGCGTTCACTAGTCTGTAGGCCTGCTGTACAGAGGGAAGATGTGTTTTCTGGTGCAGAATACTTCCATCCATCCAAACCTTTATGTTTCTAACTCTACAGACTGATGCGTTGAGAATATGGAGGCAGTATTTGGCCACGGCTCATTCCAAGTTCTGTTTTGTTTTGTGTATGCCATGCTCTGTTAATACCAGTTCCGCTTGCCTTTATACCCTACCCTTTCTGCAAGGAGCTCAAAGTGTTGCGACTGGTTCTTTGCTTCCTCATTCCATCCCAGCAACAATCCTATGTGGTAGGTTAGGCTGAGTGTAGGTGGCTGGCTCAAGGCCACCCAGTGAGTTTCATGGAGGAGTAGGGATTTGAACCCTGGTCCCTCAGGTCCTAGGGACGCGGGTGGTGCTGTGGGTTAAGCCACAGAGCCTAGGACTTGCCGATCAGAAGGTCGGCGGTTCGAATCCCCATGACAGGGTGAGCTCCCGTTGCTCAGTCCCTGCTCCTGCCAACCTAGTAGTTCAAAAGCACATCAAATGCAAGTAGATAAATAGGTACCGCTCCGGTGGTTAGTTAAACAGTGTTTCCGTGTGCTGCTCTGGTTTGCCAGAAGCGGCTTAGTCATGCTGGCCACATGACCCGGAAGCTGTACGCCAGCTCCCTCGGCCAATAAAGCGAGATGAGCGCCACAACCCCAGAGTGGGTCACGACTGGACCTAATGGTCAGGGGTCCCTTTACCTTTACCTCTCAGGTCCTAATTCAATCCTAGCCACCTTGCCACAGCAGCTCTTTTGGTTTTCCTGCCTTTAAGCAACGGGGGTTGACAAGATGGATTTGCAAGGCTCTTTCCAACTCTTAAGACACTGTTTAAAGAAACGATAGGAGGCACAAACTACAAACATTTTTCTCTGGGGCTACACTTGCAGAGGGGAGTAACAAGAGGCAAAGAAACAGAGTCTGTGGTTTTCCAGGCAAAATAAACAGAAGATTCCATGTTTTCAGAACCAAAATCATGTCCGCTGCCTTTCGATAGGGGGCTCTTGGATGCTTGACCTTGAAAACCTTTCTGGTTGTCATCATTTCTTCAGGAAGTGCAAGGGGGAGCAGGGAGGAAACACATGCTTTTTGTTTTGCAAAGCATCTTTCCCTTGAAAGTTAGAACTTTCCAGCTCACTTTCCCTGTAACCGGTGGGCCTGCTCTTTGGGGAAGAGTTTCTGTGAAACGCTTTTGTCTCAAAGCACTTTGGGTTGAAAACGGGCCGCTGCTTATTTCCTCTGAGGTCTCTCCCAGGTCTTGATTTTTGAACCGGATGCATTGCACATTACGCACTTTCTCTACCGTGGACTGGCTTCCAATGCAGCACGGATGTGTCAGCCTCGCTTCCTTACTTTCAGAGGAATATGTCTGTCGTCCGGTATGTTCATTCTAGATTGTTTGTTGCTCATTAAGAAGCATGTGCAACTCAACCTGAAATAACAGTTCTTCTTGGGAGAGCTGCATTCAATTCCCGTGCCTGAGGTTCTCCACCCCTGACTTAAAGGCACAGCTCTGTTGCTAACATAACAAGTGGTTATGTTAATGGAGTCAGTCTAGTGTGATAGTTGTTGTTGTAGTTGTTCAGTCATTTAGTTGTGTCCGACTCTTCGTGACCCCATGGACTAGAGCACGCCAGGCACTCTTGTCTTCCACTGCCTCCCACAGTTTGGTCAAACTCATGCTGGTAGCTTCGAGAACACTGTCCAAGCATCTCGTCCTCTGTCGTCCCCTTCTCCTTGTGCCCTCCATCTTTACCAGCATCAGGGTCTTTTCCAGGGAGTCTTCTCTTCTCATGAGGTGGCCAAAGTATTGGAGCCTCAGCTTCAGGATCTGTCCTTTCAGTAAGCACTCAGGGCTGATTTCCTTCAGAATGGATAGGTTTGATCTTCTTGCAGTCCATGGGACTCTCAAGAGTCTCCTCCAGCACCATAATTCAAAAGCATCAATTCTTCGGCGATCAGCCTTCTTTATGGTCCAGCTCTCACTTCCATACATCACTACTGGGAAAACCGTAGCTTGAACTATACAGACCTTTGTTGGGAAGGTGATGTGATAGTTAGATCTGCACTATTGCCTGGGAGACAGGTTTCAAATCAGTCATATATCCTCTATCACCCAGAAGCTCACTGTGTGACCTTGGATCAGTGGCGGTCCCTCAGCCAACCTACCTCACAGGGTTGTTGTGAGGATAAAATTGGAGCACTGAAGCAGGTACAGCACCTTAAGCTCTTTGGAGAGGTGGTATATAAATGTGATAGATAGATAGATAGATAGACAGACAGACAGTTAGTTTGGCCCTCATACTGAGTCAGGCAATTTGTTTCTCCTGCCCCAAATGGTCTTCTCTGCCAGAGGCTCTCCATATGTATTTATAGGACTGCCTCTCCTGGTATGCCCCGCAGAGGACTTAAGGTCCATGAATAATCACAGATTAGAGGTCCCAGGCCCTAAGGAAGTCAGATTATCCTCCACCAGGGCCAGGGCCTTCTCAGTGATGGCTCCGACCTGGTGGAATGCTCTGTCCCATGAGACCAGGGCCCTGCAGGATTTAACTTCCTTCCACAGGGCCTGTAAGACAGAGCTGTTCTGCCTGGCTTTCAATTTGAACTTAGCCTGATCTTTTATTCCCCTTTCTTCACTCCCCCTCCCCTTTTTATGAAGATTTCCCGCTCTGGGATCCCACAGCTAATTCTCCCCTGGTCTCCTCGCTGGCCCAAATAGGACTAATTTAGCCAGCTAGCCCTGGTGATCATCTAATGTTTATTGGATGGATTTCCCCCCTAAACTGATTTCTGAATTCTGAATTATTATTCAGATTCAAACGTGAATTGTTATTCATGTTTTAGTATTTTATGCTGTTTTTTGTTGCATCAATTAAGTGTTTTAAATTTGTTGTTAGCCGCCCTGAGCCCGGTTTTCTGAACCGGGAAGGATGGGGTATAAATAAAAATTATTATTATTATTATATATGTACCTTTGGGGGTAGGGGACCGTTGTCCATCACTGGAATGAATGAAGAAACCTGGATGCACTCTGTGTTGTGGAAACTGTCTGAAACACTTTGATACTCAACTGGGATTTTTTTGTTTGATTGCAAAACTACAGATCTTGGGAGCAAGAATCTAGGCTGTTGCAACCTAAAATAACCCAACAGTTGGCTTGTTTTTCAACCAAGTCCTTGTGGCGATGACATGGCAACTCTACTCCTGCCTGGGAAATGCCGTGGTTATATGAACTGAGCACAAGCGTTGAGGACAACTTGAATTGGGTGGTGCTGAACGCTATGCAATAACGCACTGCTGCCGAAAAATGCTGCAAATACGCCGCAGTAAGGAGACTAGGCTGGAGGGCATAAAATGTCCCTCGCAGCTTTGCAAAAGCAAAGTCCTGTAAACTTGCAGGTCCCCATTCCTTTCCAAACAGGAAACAGTGAATAGGAAAGTACCAGCTATGGAGATGAACATGATTTGGACTGCACACTTGTGCTAGTAAATCACCCTGATTTACTAACACAGGTATTCGGACTCTGTGCCCCGTACGTTCTGAAATGGTCCTCTCTGAGAGGGCTGGGCCATGTGCTTTTCCTAAATGCATGGAGGGGCTCCTTTAGGAGCCTTCAAACTGGTAATAGTGAAGCAAGAAAACTCCTCCTGCCCTCCCATTACTAGTAGGAAACAGCTTCAAACAGCTGTGGAAGTCTGGAAGTCTGCACAGCCACTTCTGGCCAAAGCCTATTTTTATTCTTGGCTTGGGCTTTTTCGGATACAGTCGGCTCTTCATTTAACTTCCTCTCCAGGATAATGAACCAAACCCGTTGCTGAACTGTGGCCCCTAGCCTCATTGAACCTAAAGAGTGGCAGTTCCAGATCTGTTCCCAGATGACCGCAGTGCCTGGAGACAGACAGGCAGGTCGTGCATCCATAGCAGTGACCAGAAGAGGATTTACGGTAAAGCTGGGAGGACCTCAGAAAGAAGAAACGTCCTGGTGCATCTTCATCAGCACAACTGAGTGCCTTCCTCTGTCCCACCTGCAACAAAACATGTCTCTCCTGTGTCAGTCTCTACAGCCACAGCCGGCGCTGTAACTCTCCAATGGTTTGACTTCACACCCAAAGGTGCAATCCTCCATTGTTGCATTCTCCCATACCATTCTGGAGAGGCAAGCCAAGTGAACCACACTGCTAAGGTTCGTTGATGTGTAATTTTCTTGCTTTTTTCAGCTGCTTCTTTCCCCAGTCCCCTCTCTGCCCTGTCCACTATGCCACACGGACTCTTATCAAATGTCCTGACTTTGGCCAATTCATAGCGATTTCTGCCTGTATTTAAGTGTGCGAAAGAGGAACTCCCTTCCTGTTCTATTTAGAGACCAAATGCATTCTGTGCAGAAGAGGTGATTTTATGTGATTTTTTTTTAAAAAAAAAGAACAAAGAAGTATGTGTTTGATTTGCTTATCAGGTCCGCTCAGGAACTGCTCTTGCTAAGGAAACCTAAATTAAGCACCCTTTGCATTATGGGCTGTGATGGTCCTTGGTTTGACAAGCCTTGTCTAGCAGAGGGGTGTGTGTGTGTGTGTGTGTGTGTGTGTGTGTGTGTGTGTTCTGGAAATAATCAGGGTGACTCATCCGTACTTGAAAGCCTTGACTTCTTGCCTGCAACCCAGACACTCCTTTAAAGCTGAGGCAACGTGCTGCAAGGCAATCCTAACGTCTTGCACACTGTGGTGATTCAAAGCCCCATGACTGCCTTTGAAAGCCTTGGAGAGAGTTCCTGGGGCCGTTCCCATGAACCAAACTGATTCTTCACACTTGCTGACCTGCAGTGGGCTCAATGATGTCTTTAAAAGAATGGGAGTGAGGTTCATGGCAGGCTAACTCTCTGCTTGATGCAGGGAATCTAGAATTACAGCATCCTCAAGTTCAGGCATAAGCAAACTCCAGCCCTCCAGATGTTTGGGACTACAATTCCCATCATCCCTGACCACTGGTCCTGTTAGCTAGGGATAATGAGAATTGTAGTCCCAAACATCTGGAGGGCCGGACTTTGCCTATGCCTGCTCAAGATGATGATGACGATGATATTTCTAACCCACCCATCTGGCTGGGTTTCCCCAGCCACTCGGGGTGGCTTACAGCATATATAAAACATAATAAAGTATCAAACATTAAAAACTTCCTGATAAAAGGGCTGCCTTCAGATGTCTTCAAAAAGTTAGGTGGTTCTTTTTTTTCCAGTTTTCTTCCCAGTTTTTTCATATATTATTTACATTCAAATAAAATCTATTTTGTACATATATAGGATTCCCTGAATCCTTAGACCTCCCCCTGTCCCATCTTGGTTTCCATTGCAAATCTTTTCCTACTGCATCTTACAATATTTATCCAGATTTTGTTTATATCCCATTTTAACCATAAAATTCATACATTACAAGTGTTATATCAGTCCTGCTAAGGTTTTTAGATGTTTACAGTGATCTTTAAGGTCGTCTATAAACTTTCCCCCATTCTTTATTAAATTTCTTGTCTTCTTGGTTCCTGATTCTCCTGGTCAATTTTGCAATTTCAGCATAGTCCATCATCTTCATTATCCAGTCTTCTCTGGTTGGGACCTTATAAAAGTTATCTACAGTGGTACCTCGGGTTAAGAATTTAATTCGTTCTGGAGGTCTGTTCTTAACCTGAAACTGTTCTTAACCTGAGGTACCACTTTAGCTAATGGGGCCTCGCTCTGTTGCCACACCGCCGCTGCACGATTTCTGTTCTCATCCTGAAGCAAATTTCTTAACCCGAGGTACTATTTCTGGGTTGGCGGAGTCTGTAACCTGAAGTGTCTGTAACCCGAAGTACCACTGTAGTTCTTTATCTCCTTGACATCTGCTGGGAGGGTTTCCACAGGGTGGATGCCACTACCGAGAAGGCCCACTGCCTGGTTCCCTGTAACCTCACTTCTCGCAGTGAGGGAACCGCCAGAAGGCCCTCGGCGCTCGACCTCAGTGTCCGGGCTGAACGATGGAGGTGGAGACGCTCCTTCAGGTATACTGGGCCAAGGCTGTTTAGGTCTTTAAAGCCAACCAAAACTTTGAATTGTGCTTGGAAACATACTGGGAGCTGGTGAAGATCCTTTAGGACCGGTGTTATATGATCCCGGCGACCATTGCCAGTCACCAGTTTAGCTGTCTAGATAGATAGATATAGATAGATAGATAGATGATAGATGATAGATAGATAGATAGATAGATAGATAGATAGATAGATAGATAGAT
>JAXCMG010000020.1:26435752-26497412 GCA_034642415.1 Podarcis siculus | reverse complement strand
GATAGATAGATAGATAGATAGATAGATAGATAGATAGATAGATAGATAGATATAGCTGTCCAGCCTCTACAATAAGGTGTGAAGAACCTTTGGTCTGCCATATATTGCTGATCTTCAACTCCCACCAATGCTTGCAACCATGGGCAATGACCAGGCATGATGGGAGCTGTTTGTTCAGCAACATTTGGAGGGCCAAAGGTCCCCCACATCCGATTTAACTGAAAAGGAAGCTTGGTGCAATTGACCACCTTACCCTGAAAGTTCTGTGCTTGCAATTTAATATAATATGCTAGCACTTCAGGGCAGAACAGCAGAGGAGAGCAAGCCATACAGAGAGTGAACAGAAAGTTTGGTTTAATTCAGGAAGGATGGAGAGCATCACATGCAGAGTCTTCATCATGTGTGGGCAATCATTGGCCCTCTAGACGGGGCTGAACTTCAACTCCCATCATCCCTGGGAGTGCTGGGACTGATGGGAGTTGTAGTTCAGAGGCAGTGAGAGATTTTACTTTCTTGGGCTCCATGATCACTGCAGATGGTGACAGCAGCCCCGAAATTAAAAGACGCCTGCTTCTTGGGAGAAAAGCAATGACAAACCTAGACAGCATCTTAAAAAGTAGAGACATCACCTTCCCAACAAAGGTCCGTATAGTTTTCCCAGGCTATGGTTTTCCCAGTAGTGATGCATGGAAGTGAGAGCTGGACCATAAAGAAGGCTGATCACCGAAGAATTGATGCTTTTGAATTATGGTGCTGGAGGAGACTCTTGAGAGTCCCATGGACTGCAAGAAGATAAAACCTATCCATTCTGAAGGAAATCAGCCCTGAGTGCTCACTGGAAGGACAGATCCTGAAGCTGAGGCTCCAATACTTTGGCCACCTCATGAGAAGAGAAGACTCCCTGGAAAAGACCCTGATGTTGGGAAAGATGGAGGGCACAAGGAGAAGGGGACGACAGAGGATGAGATGGTTGGACAGTGTTCTCGAAGCTACCAGCATGAGTTTGACCAAACTGCGGGAGGCAGTGGAAGACAGGAGTGCCTGGCGTGCTCTGGTCCATGGGGTCACGAAGAGTTGGACATGACTAAATGACTAAACAACAACAACAACATCTATGAAGCCAAAGATTCCCCACCCCTTCATTGGATGCCCTCATTGGGTTAATATACTATTATGAGAGAGGGGGAGTAAAGGCTCTCTCTCTCTCTATTCCAGGCTCTCCTGCGTATTTTTACTCCAGAAAAAGAGTGTGTAAATTGGATTGATTGAGGACATGAGATATAGCACCCCCTTTTTGAGGATCCAGGCAGAGGTTGACATAGTCCATTGTTTTGTGAATGTGGCACAGGCAGCCAATGAAATTGTGGGCTCAGCATTCCCAGAATGCAAACTGTTAATCAGGCTAAAGGGCTGCGTGTGAGTTTTTTTGCACAGGTGCCCCTGGTGAAAAGAGCTACAGCGTAGCTTTCAAAGAGATGCACAGACAGCACTCCTGAACCATCTGGTAGATATTAGAAGACCTTTTTTTCCCCCCTGGTTCTCCTCTGCATCAGCCAGCAATGGAAGCAGCAGACACCTCCTCCTGCAAACTCTTTCTAAAACTAGTCAGGAGAACCTGCTGGAAGTGGTTTGGCTTCAAAAGTCAAGGTGGGAACTTCTTCGGCAGGGACGTGAGCAACTGCAGGTGAGTCTCTGACTCAAGAGCAGAACAGGGCTTTTGCATGCCACAACAGCCCTTGAGGGAGTGTTCTTGTTGTTGTTTTCCTGGCAGCTTTTGATCCCATAGTGAAATTATTTCGATGCTAGTAATTGAGGTCATCCTCCCCTCTACGGATCTGCAATGGGTGTTTGTTAAAAGGGCAATTGATCTGATGTGTAGATGTCAGCTCCCCCCAGGCTATGGTGACAGGCTAGGCTCAAACTAGATGCTTCGAGAGGAAATCCTGCATTGTTGTTTTTTAAATAGAGCAGTTTTAGGAAGGAGTAGGATTTACTTCAGGCTCGTGGCACTGGAGAGGGGATTAATTTTCCCCGCTGCAAACATTTTTATGATGAAATCAAGACACCTGTCTTTCTTATTAGATTCACATCCCATCTTTCCTCCCAAAGGAGCCCAGAATGTCAGACAAGAAGTTGTTGCAAATGCATTTCTACCACACCTTTCTCCCAAACTGAGGTCCAAGGCAGCCCTGTATAGGGAAGTTTTTTAATGTTTTATTATGTTTTTATATATGCTGGAAGCTGCCCAAAGTGGCTGGGGTTTCCAGTCAGATGGGCGGGGGACAAATAATAAAATTGTGATGATGAAGTATTGTATAACAACATGAATGGACCCAAACAGCAATGAGAATTCCCTCTTCCATTCGTGGTGCTGGAAATTTAAAATGTGGTTGGCACATGGAAACCCCTTGAATTTGCTTTCACATGAGTGGAGTGAATCCATGGAGTGAATCTTCAGCGTTTTACATTGTCTCCCTGTGGCAAGAGAAGCCATGCTGAGTCATAAACGGTGGCATGTTCTGTAAACAGTATGGTCCCCATAACAGACTCGTGCTTAACCGAGACCTGGCTGAGCAAACATCTCATTCAACTTGCAATATGCTGTCTAGTTAAACACTCGCCAACCACAGCATCATTATGAATAAATGGAAAACTCCAGAGTTACTTGTGCAGAGAAGCTAATTGTGTTGGGTGTGAACGGTGCAACTTTTTTTAAAAAAAGCAAACTATCCTGATGGGGAAGAGTTTCTGTGTTCATCTATTTCTTCTGCAATCTGACTTGCTGCTTTGCAGCTCGTGATAGCTACAGAGCGGAAATCTCTTTTGCTGAATGGTTTTGGAGACTTGTTATTTGCAAGGGGAGGTTTCACGAAATGGGAAGCTCAACATTTCCCACTGCTGCCACTGCCTAGAAAGGAATTGCACTCAAGGATAGGCAACCAGTGGCCCTCCAGATGTGGTTGGACTACATCTCCCATGATCCCTGACCATTGACCAGGCTTGCTGAGGCTGATGGGAGTTGTAGTTCAGGAACATCCAGAGAGACACACGTTTCCCATCCTTGCATTAGATGTTTGCCTGCTGCGGTGGCACAGCCCAGTACAAGGGCTGACTGGATGCACAGCCAATGAATGAAAACAGCTGAGCCTTGCCTCTTGTTTTTCTGGTGAGTGATCCACACGCAGAGCAACCCAGTCCAGGCATTTGTCTCTGTTCGGTTGACAACCCTCGGAAATTTGCTGTTGCTTATGTGTTGTCAAGGGGTACAGATGACTTCCTAGATTTGAAAGCTGGTTTGTTTGTTTTTTTAAAAAAATATAAAATAAAAACCAGCCAACAGGCTCATCTCCATGTTGTGAAGAAAATAATTATTGTGCATTATCTTCTATTCCTCAAGTTACTGTTGCAGAATTTTTTTTCTATTCAGTTGGCCAGGCCCGTCTTACCCATTGAGGCTAGTGGCGCGGGGTGCCAGGGCGCCAAGTTCTGGAGGTTGCTCATCTAAGGTGCTACTGGAAGGAATTTTTTAATTTTGTTTCAACTACGGCAGACCAACACGGCTACCTACCTGTAACCACATCTAGCTGTTATCCAGGAGTAAGTGAAGATTTAACAGATCTCGGAACAAGTTTCAAGCGAGGTCTTCTTCTTCCCATCCCAACTCAAAAAGAACTCTCACTGACCCGGATTAGTAATAACACCCGAAACCAAGACAATATTATTTTTGTTTTCACTGCGGAAACTTTTATTCCAGTTGTGGTTTCCAAAGAGGAAATTTTTCCAGCCACGTATGAAGTCTGAATCTGGAGGAATCCAAATCCTTTTCTATTTCTCATATATATATATATGTGTGTATAAATTTTCGGGTATACATTTTCCACAACAGTACATCCAGTGACTTCCCTTCTTCTCCTTCCATGGTTCCTTGTACCTTCAAAATTAACTGCATATTTTATTTCCTCTATTCCTTTTGTTCTCTTACCCTGCTAGCTCTGCATATTCCATCATTTTCAGCTGCCATTACTCCTCCAGATCTGTTTCTAATTCTCATGCCAGAGTCTGCCTTGACCTACCACCTATGTTGTTGTTCATATAATTTAGAGAGCTTTAGGACTGGGGAATGAGGAAATGGCACGTAGCTTGCTTTGGGCAAAAAAGGTCTTCTGTTTGTTCAGTTAGGGAAATGGAACACATGGCATCTTACGTTCTTCTGCTATGTGATCCTACCCCTCTGTTGAGTCCATCAGCAGAGGCCTTGCCTTGTGTCCTGCCATCATCAGAGTCCCAACTGACAGTGAGAGCAAACAGGGGCTTTTTGACAGTGGCCGCCGAAGCTGTGGAATTTCCTCTCTCTGGGAGCAGATAGCAGCAGGCTGGGAGGTGGTGGCGATCTTTTCTGCTACATTGGCAAAAGAGCTGTGCATTGGAGGAGTCAGAAAATTCAGCCAGCTAGCCCAGCCAGCAGTGGCTACTTTCCCGGGTTGTGTGTGTGTGTGAAGGAGCCTATTTATTTTGAGACTGACTGTGGGACGCTGGCCCTGATGGGGAATATAGATTCCATGGACTGACTGGATGCTGAGGATTGGTGAGATGCACCAGCTGGGAAAGGAAACCCCCAGGGGAAGAAGGCTCAGAGCCAGTGGTTTGATGATGGGATGATGATTTGTGGTCAGTGGGAGCAAATTGGGAAGAAAAGGTGTTGGAAGCTGAAGGTAACAGGGTTTAGTGAGCAGGAGGAGGCTGTGGCAGAGAGCAGTCCAGAATTGGAGGCAGAAGTAGAGGCTGGAGAAGGGGAGGTCAAGAGGCAGAGATCTGGAGGTCTTCTGAAGAAGCCAGGGAGTCTTCCCCGCTTGCTGCAACCAGCTGCCCTCCCCATGTGGTCTCCCAGAACCCAAAGAGGTATGAAGAGGGCAGGGCAAAGACAGAGAAGATGAAGGAGCCTCCGGATGAGGAGGAGGAGACTTAGAGAGCAGTGGGAAGGCGCGATCCTTCAGTCCTCGCAACTGCCTCATTGGGGCAAGACCCACTGGGAAGAGTGGCTGTGATCACTAGGCCTGTGCTATTTGGGTTTCTTTGAATAAGGAGTTAACTTCACTGACACCGACTGTTTTATTGCTGAGCTGCTCCTGAGACTACAGGAAGGGATGTGAGTTAACTTGGCTTCCAAGTGAGGCGTGGGATATTGGGGACCTATGTCTGCTGTGAGACCACAAAACACAGTTCACACATGCAATGAGTGGGCACTTGCTGATTTTGCTGTTTTATATCGATCAATTGCTTTCTGTTTATTTTACTTTTCATTTTGTACCAGTATGTTGCTCACTGCTTTAGGGGCCTTTCGGAGCAAAAAAGTGGAATACAAATGTCATTGTCAGACACCGACGCATAGCCCATACATTGCAGCCATTCTGATTTAATCTGTAAAAAATGTTTTGCTTAGCTGGGACTCTGGTGATTCTGGACAGAATGAGTTCTGTTTATGCAATAGGATTTGATACTTATCCTCTGTGAATATGCCTAACCTTCCAAGTTGGTGGCCATCCCTCTTGCAAAAGGATTCTTAAAGATTTGTGCTATCAGAAGTGATAAAATACTTCCAGAAAAATTGGTTTTCCTGCCTACCGGATGTGTGTGTGTGTGTGTGTGTATACATCTTTATCACATTTGATGCTGGTGTTGCCAGCATCTTGCTGGGAACATTTACTTCCAAGGAACTCTGCTGGACCACTTAGGCACGATTTGCACGAACAACTCTATTTAAAATCAGAGCAAACACTTAGTGACGGCTGCTTCCCTTCTTGCTACCCTGGGGAAAAAACCTTCAGCTGGCCAATAGCAGGATATATAAACAGTTTGCACAGTTCCAAAAGTAGGAATACTGAAAGGAAAGTATAATATTGTGTTGTCCAGCAAGGAATTGTGTATTTTCATACTCCCCACCACCACCACCACCACCCATACACTCTAATTTTGTCCTGGCACCCACTGCTGGTTTTTTGAGATGCTTTTGGGCAAGAATCAGGATATTATCAGTTCCTTTTTACTTATAGCCGGCCTGGGCAGTGGGAGGTGTGTGTGTGTGTGGGGGGTGTTAGTTGCCTGCTGCCTCCCATCTTAGCCTCAGTTTTGCCCTTGTAAACCTCAGCAGGGAAGATGGGGACATAACTAGCCTCTTCCTGTGATTGGCAGGTCGCTGTGTGACCCACTGCCTCTCAGCCAAACCTACCTCGCAGGGTAGTTGTGAGCATAAAATGGAGAGTGGAGAACCAGCTGCACAGCTTGGATAGCTCAGTTGGTTAGAGCGTGGGTACTGATAATGCCAAGGTTGCAGGTTCGGTCCCCGAAAGGGACAGCTGCATATTCCTGCATTTCGGGGGGGACGACTAGATGATCCTCAGGGCCCCTTCCAACTCTAAAATTCTAGGATTCTACGGTTTTAGACCACGATGCACTCCTTGGAGCAAAACGTGGTACATAGTGCAACAGATGAATAAATTAAAATGCCTGTGCTAAAATCCACCATTCACCTGCAACACATGCGGTATCAAAGGAAGAAGTTAAGCGGGGAAGTTTAAAATCCTGAAAAGTTTGACGCGCACATCGCTCCACACGAGCGCTTTCTATTTTTCTTTTGCCTTGCCCGATCCTTGGGCGCGTTTACTCGTAGGCACTTGAAAGCTACGGTGGTGAATGATAGCAATGTGCAGCCCCGATCCTCCTCGCTTTCGGTTCTACTCGAAAGCTAAATCTCCCCCATAGAAGAACTGAAGATGATTTCTCAAAATAAAAGCACGCGGGCGCTGAATTCCAATTTGCAATCCTCTCTGCACGCCCAGTTGCTGTCACTATGCTTTTGTTTTGTTTGCATTTTGCAATACCCTCTCTGCCCGCTTCCTCAGGAGTAACTCCCGGTTGAATTCAACGGGAAGGGGTAAACTTTTCCAAACAATCGCGCGCAGGCAGGCATCGCCTTGCAAAGTTTGCAAGCCTCTCTCTGCAACGCTTTAGCTGTTGCTTATTTTGCAATCTCTTATTTTGCAAGAAGAGGAGGATTCCTCCTGGGCTGCTGTGAACATGCGAAGCAAGCGAAAACTGCATTTACGCAGCTGCCTGCGGGGGAAAAAAGCCGCGCAAAGGGTCCGCGGAAGAGGCGCCGCGCAGCAACAGGTTGAGCCGCGCGGAGAGATTGGGGCGGGGGCGGAGCTAGAACGATAGGCGTGGCTAGGAATAGGAGGAGGAGGAGGAGGAGGAGCCGCGGGGGAGAGAAAGAGAGACGTGCGTGTGGTCCAGTCTTCCCTCCAGTGGGCGGGAGGAGGGCGTGGCCACGCCCCAGGCGTTGCATTCAAAGGTGGGCGCGGGCGAGGGGGCGTGGCCCTCGGCCGGAGTTAGCTATAAAAGCTGGCGCGGCGCCCCTTGCGCGCTGATGCCCAGAAAGCTCTTGAGGCGGTTGGTCGTTAGTCTTTCTCTCGAAGCCTCCGTTTCCTCAGAGACCCCCGTCGACGTTTTTTTCCCTCTCTTTTTATTCGTTTAAACTTTTTGGTACTTCTCCCCCCTCACTTCCTCGCCTTATTGGGAGGGGTCCGGTTTCTGGCGCGGATTTCTTGTGAGGAGGCAGGTCCACCCCCCCCAACACCCCCCTACCCAGGTAAGAGGTGAGGCGGCGGCGGCGGAGGAACGGCGGTTTGCGCGTGCGCGTTTGTGGCGTTAACGGTTCCGATGACAGAGTCGCGAGTTCGAATCCCACCCTGGGCGTAGCCGTTGATTTACGTTGGTTGTTTTTTTTTAGGGGGGGGAGGAGAGACGGGACACCCACCTGTCACCATCCTCTGTCGGATTCTGTATAGCTAGATTCAGAGCGAAATGTCCCAATGACAACTGTTTCAAATGGCTTTTTCTTTTTTTCTGGTCATTTTAATTAAATTTTTCAATTTTACATTTCCAAATAACAAACTTTGAAATGATCCAGTGGCTTCCCTTCTCCTCTTTCCGTTTTACATGTCATATGCACGTACCTGCGAATTTTTACCGTAACCATTCAAATCAGTTTTCCACTTTTACAGCCATCAAAGATCGAATTTATCTCAATGCTGCCAACGTTTTCAGCTGTGTACAGTTGTTTTCCATGTATCCAATAAACGTTTCCCAGTCTTCTTTAAATGTATGTTAAATGGCTTTCTTTTGACGCCAAGTGCTCAGAAAAATCTCAGAATTTCTACTTTTAGTTAAGTATTTTTATTTATTTACTTGATTTTTTTTGGGGGGGGGAGCTAAACTCCCCCCGCCCCCTGGCTACACCCATGAATCCCACCCCAAGAATTTGACCGCTGTTGTTGTTGTTATACATTTATTTATACTCTGCCTTTGCCCCCCAACAGAGACTCCAGGTGGTTTACTAAGAACTTTTGCTTCCCAATATTCTCTGGTTGGCCTCTGTTATTTTCTCCTATGGATAGAAAATCTGCATAAGGACTCTCTACGGGCACTTGGATACCCATAAGGGATAAAGGAGCATTTTTTTTAATAACAAACTATAAAACATAGCATCAGTCACTTAGTTCTAGGAATGTTTAATAGCTATAAAGCAGAGAAATTGTCACTTTAAACAATTAAACATTAATAGAAATAAAGCTGTCTGTCTGTGATCTATGAGAAACATGCAGCTACAACAAAAACACATCCGACTTTCAGCCTGGCCCTACTCCACAGGGTTGTCGTAAGGACAATGCAATGGGTAGAAGTGGTGGTGGGAAGGGATGCTTGCAGCTTTCTGAGGAAAGGTGGGGGTGTAAGGATGATAAGTGAATCTTTCTCCCCAATATGGTGATTCTCCAAAGGGGAAAGGAGAGGTCCTTTGCTACCTTTCCCTTTGAGGGTGCCTTAAAAGTCCTTCTTTCCCCTCCCATTTTATGTATTTAGGTATTTTCTGCCTTACCTGCACCCCCCCAGCTCCCATCCTACTTCTCAAAAGTTGGTCCCGTTTTCTGCTGTTCGGGATCTTCTTTTCTTCCTTTGCTTCTCCCCTGGCCCAAACCATCCCAGTGTGAAGGTGACGGGTTTGATGTCTCTTTCAAGTCTTATTGTCACCTCAAATAATGGGCCTTTCATTGTTGCTGGGTTTTTTAAAACAAGTCATAAACAGGTAGGAAAAGTCACATAAGTATCAAATAGATGATGGTAGCTCAGCATGATTACTGTTTTTTAAGAAAATACACAAGGTTACGGGTCATTACTGTGCAAAGGCTTCATAATAAACAATAAAGAATAGCTGATTGTCAACGGCTATTTGGATGACCCAAGAGAGTCTCTGTAACAGCAAACTGAATTCAGCTTCACAAAATCTTCTCTGATGTTGCCTCAAATAACGGAACTTGCTTCTCTTTGGATGGTGGCAAAAGGGGACCCCTTCCCCAACTTCAGGTATTTTTCTTTGGAGGAGAATAGATCTGTTCCAGTCGTCTTGTTGTCTCATTCTCTTCCACTATCCCCCCACTTTATTCATTTTTAAATGGTTTACTTTAATTGTTCATGACAGAAGAAACAGCCTGTTGGATTAGACCAATATTTCATCTTATATTTCATCTCCCCACAGCACCCTGTATCCAACAAATGGTCATTTAGTTGTCTCCGGAGAGCTCATAATGCGGGGCAGAAAGACAACAGGCCTCCATTGTTGTTGTTTTCCCTACATCTGGTATTGAGTTATCCTGCCTTTGCACATGAAGGTTCTGCCTGGTCCTCATGGTTGATGGATCTTTTTCTGAAAAGGCTATTTAGGTTTGGCAGTTTTCAGATGTATGAGGGTTAAGAAGGAATTGAACCATCTTTTTTTCCTTGATTAGCAGAGGGGGAAAGAGAAAAGAGGGGGAAAGCTAAAATGATGAAGCATTCACAAATCCCTTGTGTTTAGGGGCAGTATAGACTAGTTCAATATTCTGGGCATGGATGAGGTGTACTATTTCTTATTTCTAGGAAAGGAGCAGAATGCTCCAATAGAGTGGTCTGAAGAGCAAAACAAGTTTGTCACGTCCTATGCAGGGGTTAAACACGAGTTTTCCCATGAAGGTTTTTGGGGAAGAGTTTGATTCAAAGTGGATGGGTGGCATCTTCATGGCTCTGTTCCATCCACAAAAATATATTGGTTGCAGTACCATACACCCATTAATAGATATTCTTCCAGGTGCTTGTTCTTTTCGTGGGTAAGATGAAAAATTAAAAAATACACTCCAGATCTTCAATTCCAGAGGTGTAGCTGTTAGTCTGCTACAGCACACATAAAAACAACATGTGGCATACGTTTTCATGGACTTGAGCTCACTTTCTCAGTTGAAGTCAGCTCTAGTCCACAAAAATGTATGCCACAATCCATCTGGTAGTCTTTAAAGTGCCATGGGATTTTTAAAATCACAATTTTGAATAGTTCTAATTCCATTCCCTTATAATTATTTGTTAGATTCTTATAATTTTTATTAAATGAGACTCTGCTTTCCTGCTGCAACATGGCTACCTCTCTAGGAATTTACTAGTGCATGTGGTTTGTTTGTTTTTAATTGATGTGGTGAGGAAAGCGGTTACTGCCTGAAGTAGAGTAACATATTTGTTGATGAAAGCATACATAGACTCTCAAGTGCTAGAAATGGCTGCTTGTCTGATGAATGTTGGCAAGTTTTCATAAAATGGGATGTTTGGGTGACTGGGTCTACCATGCAAAGCACACTAAATTGGAATCAACAAGTATTTTCAAGTCTAAACATGTTCTTTTCCGGGAAAGCGTATAACAACCAAATATATATACAACCACCCATGAGTTTCCAAGGGTAGTAGCTTGGAAAACAGTGATGCCTGCTCTTATTCCTGGCACTGTAGGCATACAGTAGGATGACTAGGCAGATGTGCTTTGTTGTAAAATGGAATGGTGTTTTTTTTAGAATGGAATCGTATCAGTTAGTGGTGTGGAGGTGGATAGGAAGAGAGGAAGTGTTTCCCTTTAGAGAAAAGGTAAAGAAAATGTCTTGCATCCTGGAGCTCTTCTTCCAGTGGCACTCGAGAGCCAGTGTGGTGGTGTGGTTAAGAGCGGTAGTCTTGTAATCTGGGGAACCGGGTTCGCGTCTCCGCTCCTCCACATGCAGCTGCTGGGTGACCTTGGGCCAGTCACACTTCTTTGAAGTCTCTCAGCCCCACTCACCTCACAGAGTGTTTGTTGTGGGGGAGGAAGGGAAAGGAGAATGTTAGCCGCTTTGAGACTCCTGAAGGGGAGTGAAAGGCGGGACATCAAATCCAAACTCTTCTTCTTCTTCTTATGGAGATCCTTGGTGTAGGGCTCCTAACATTTGCATGTAGAGAAGAGAACAAAGATCTGGTATTCTACTGGTTTGGAAAGGACCTCCACAGGAAAGGAAATTCTAGCAGTTTGCGTTTTGACATCAAATGTTCTTCCTTGGAAAACAGTAGAAACAGCTGGAAACCTCTAGAAGCTAGCCAATTGGGCTGGACTTGGAATAGGGAAACAAGTTGTCACTCTGTAGGGAGGTGGCGGCAGACACTGAAATTAGAACTGGCAAGTTGCAAACATTTATAAGCAGAACTGCAAAAAGTTGCAGCAGACTGTTATTTCTTCAATTTCATTGGCTCCTTTGCTGCTGTTGTAGTTTAGTAGTGACTGCTTGCTTTAGGAGTTATGCCCAGCTCGTCAAATCAAAGAAAAACACAAAAAATGAATGCATAATTATAGCACCCCTTAAACTCTGCCAGTGTTACCCTGTCTTCCTGTTTCCCTTTTCTATAAAAAGCTGTGTAAAGAAAGCTCCTGTTTCTACTAGACTATGGGGTGGCATTCTGAAGCATTGTGAAATCTTTTTTTTAAAAAAAATAAAAAACAAAAAATCCAAAATGAGGTCCTCCAGTTGCAGTCAGATGCAGAATGGTGGCCAGTGGAGTGTGTGTGGTTAGCATACAATCAAAGAATACAGGGATCCATTTCCGGCAGCAAAACTGAGCCTACAGTCTGTCACAGAATTCCGCTTCTGGTTTTCCCCACCTCCCAATCTTTCGTAATCTCAGCAGCTGTTGCTTGGCCCTGTACTAGACTTCAATGAGGAAAAGAAATTAAAGCCTGTACTTTTAAACTGCTTTTGTGATTTGAAAGCTTATTGCGGGTTTTTATACTGGTTAACAAGAGTTTGCATATATGACTCAAAGGCAGGTTTCTGCTGATCATGATCACAGGAGTTTTGCTATAAATAGCAACCAACTCCGATAAAAATCATCCCATATATTAAGATCTTCTTCTGAGGCCTTACTTCATATGTGACACCACCTTTAGATCAAGTGGAAGAACAGAATCTGGCTTCATTCTCAAAAAATATACATTATTCGGTTTTGCGGGGCCAGTAAAAAAAATTTGTTCATTTTTGCTAAGGTGATCTTGATTTGATTAACTGGCTGCTCCTTTTGTATGTTAGTGTTGATATGCATTTATCTTTAACCATTTTAATAGAATAGTTTTTAATAGTGCCAGCCATCGTGGAGATCTTCCTTGGGTAAAACAGCAGGGTACAAATATTTTAAAGGTAGTGCCTTGGGATATCTATGCAGGAGCAGTAACTAACCCTGTCAAGCTGTCTCCTCTGCAAGGCTGACTTGGCAAGGCAAAGCGGGTCTGAAGCAGCCAGCAGTGGGTGTCTTCTGGGTCCTTACCCTGAAGAATTTGTCTGGTACTGAGGAAGTGCCTTGGGGATCTCTCCAACAGCAGTGCAAGTGCGGCCATAAGTGCACACTTGAGAACTGAGTAATGGGTGATGTGGAAAAGTCAATACAGTACTCAGGAGGACTGCATCCATAAGCTTTAGGGGGTTTTCTAACTTGACTGGTGGAAAAGCAAATTTCTGCTCCCTCTACTGGTAGCTCATATAGTTATACGTATAGGAAGAGTGAATGCTGAAGCAGGGTCTTGTGTTTAAAGGTGAACAAAAGAAAAAGCTTGTGGACAATGATTAATTACAGTGAGTAAAGATACTTTGTGTGAGTACAATTCTTCCATAGTCAAATGAAGTGCTTATCTTGTATGCATCTTTTCTACCCAGTTGGGGGGAAAGCATTACAACTATTTCTAATTGGTGCTGCTCAACTGAAACTTCTACTTACTACTCACTGACATAATTGATTTTACTGCTGTTGAACTCACTGATAATTACTATAGCTGTTAAATTTATTATAACAACTAATCTTTTCAATGTTATGACTACTAATCAACAATATTTTTTTCTGCAATTGAATCTATTGTTACTATTGACTCCACTATTGACCTTACTACTGCAGAATTTACCACTACTATTGATGCAGATTTTTATGACTGCTGACTGATTTATTTATTTATTTAACAATTTATTTATTTAGCAATTTATATACTGCTTGGTTGTAAGAAAACCTCTAATCAGTTTCTGACTTGGCTGTTATGGACCTATTCAGTGTATTAATGCTTAAGTCAGTATTATTATTGATTTTGTGGGCATCTCATTGGCATCTGGTTGGCCACCATGAGAACAGGATGCTGGACTAGATGCAGTCCGATGTTGTTAATTTGTATGGATTAAGGATAAGCAGGCACAACCTATTAATAATTGAATCTTTAAAAAAAATATTTCTCCAGTTTGGTTCGTGATCAGTTATGTAGTTTTACTTAACATAGAATACTACAACAGATAAACCTAGACTCTTCAGCAGGTAAAATAAATTACAATATCAAAATGGGTTGTGGAAGCTGAAACTGTTATAAAGACATTGCAGGAGTATAGGGTTGAATTCAGACACAGTGAACTCAACAGAACTTAGTTATGGCTAACGTAAGTCCCACTGATTTCAGTGGGTCTTCTCAAAGTATGACTTAAGCCACTTCCAGACATGTTATTTTTCAGGTATAGACTTTTTCAGTAAGGAAATTGATAGGGAAATGCACTGATAACTGTGAGGTAACAATTGCTTTATGTGACATCATTTGACCTCACCACAAACAAACCAGAATGAATGGTGAATAAACAGGTGTTGTATAACCTTACCACAAACTTTGTGCAAACAAATTGGGATTACTGATCAATAAATGTGGCATTTGGAAACAGCCTAGCTCTGGATTCAACTCAGAGCTTCTAATTATTGAGGATTCGCTGCTGAAGATGTTTGGGCTATATTTTCAAATGAATGTTTGCAGGGGAAAATAAAGGTAAAGGAAAGAGAAAATTATGAGAAGTGTGTCAGAAGAAAAGTTAAAACAAAATGAGGGAAACTGCAGAAAATGCAGGGAGAAAGATAAGAAATTAGGGAAGATAATCTGTTTAGTTAAAATGGTTAAAAGGTTTGAGTCAAAGGTGGTGAATTACAAACTAAGCTATAGGATTATGAGAAAGTGAGATGCTGTGAAGGATTTTGGACAATAATGACAGTTGCATTACAGTAAAGTTAGGGCTGAGCCACAGTTACAAAGAGATGCTGTAGTGAGATTAAAGACGAGTAAATAATGTCATTTTGTAGTTAGAAAAGCAAGTAGAGAGGTCTCCTGAAAGTCAAGATTTTTATAGAGCATTTTTAGACAGCTTTTTCCCCCTTGGTGTGCTGTTGAAACTGAAAAAGTATTAGGATTCCTATTAGGATTCCACAAGTATTCACAGTGAAAGAAAATGCCTAGAGATACCATTGACATTTTTCAGCATTAGGGCAGCAGTCTTCCCTGACAGATGTCATCCAGATGTTTTGGACTACAGCTCCCATCAGCCCTGACCATCAACTATGTTGGCCGAGCCTGATGGAGTTCTAGATAAGAACATCTGGAGGGTGCCAGGTTAGGAGATGCGTCAAGGTGAAAGGTCCTTTTAATGGATTGTTTTTAATTAGCCACTTGGGAGATCTGTCTTGACTAGAAAAGCAAAATATAAATACAGAATTGCTAATTGACAAGGAAATATATTTCTTTTGAATGTCATGCTTGTGACCAGCAGTTGTTAGACACGGAATGTTGTACTAAATGGACCATTGTCTAATCCACAAAAGGTAGTTCTTGAGCTATGTTTAATCATTATTTACAGAAAAAAAGAGAGGGTGCTTTTATTTTGCAAGCTTTTGTGCTTGCAAATCTTATAGCAGCAGCATGTTAGCAGAACTGACAGCTGCAATGTTTTGCACAATGCTTATAGTTTTGCCTGAAACTGATCAGGGGCTGATTAAAGGAGACGAGCAAGAACCTTTTAATGGAACCTGTTAGGGGGCAGTCCTAAAGATCCACCAGGATGAACAAGTTAGGATGTAGCACCTTTCTGGCTGAGTCCCCAACTGTGGCTCAGCTGAAGATACACCAAAGCAACTTAGCCAGGCATGCTGAAGCTGTTTGAACTGAGACTTGTGTAAATCTTCAAAAGCAGACATGGTGAGGACAGGACTTGACAGGGGGAACTTAAGGTGGATCCTAGTTCTGTTCACATGTTTTGGCAAACTGTCAGAATTTGCACCATCAAAAAGGGTAATGCAAGTCAAACTATATTTTAAAGTCTTGTTCTCCCTCTGCTAGACTTGGACTGGCTCAGTTGGCAGTAGCTTTGCTCCTGAATGGAGTTTGAATCTGGTTTAACTTTATATAAATTCTTTGGATGGTGATAATAAATTTAAGAGTTCCAGAAGCAAATTTGAAACCAGTTACAAACTCATTGGGCAGCCCTAGGCAAGTCGTTTCTTCTCAATCTCTGGCCCATATGGATACAATATTACTGGCTTAACTGCCATGCTGAGGTGTCATAATGTGGTATTTTTGCCACTGTAGATGTCATAAACAGCAATTGTGAAGTGCAGTGGTCATGATTAGCATAGACTCCAATTCTGGGATATATGTGTTTGAGGTTAGAACCTTTGCTATCAAAGTACAATGCAGTCTAGAGAAGAAAAGTGCTTTCTTTCACTGACCTTGGAGATGTGAAAGGCCATGGTGGCCAGACCTCATTAACATATAAATCATTACTGTCTAGCAGCCTTAATCTTAGAATATTTATATACTGCGTGCATTAAGCCAAACTTGCTGATAAGCGTATTGTGACATTTCTGGGATCCCCCATAAGAAGCGCTTGTCTCGCAGTGGTTACCAAGGTTAGTCTCTCTCCAGCTATGCTGAGTCCAGCCAGCTGGCACTACCTTCTGACTTGTAGAGAGCAGTGAGATTCTCCATTTATATTCTTACTCAAGTACATCTGTACAAGACACATGGGTGAGATACATTTATCACAGAATCCAACCAGAACACAACACAATATAGTACAATTAAAACATTAACTTATATTTCCTTAGGAACATAATGTTCAGAAGTGATCATTTTATTCAGAAGTCTTGAGTTCTGATTTACTGACCTTTTATAATTGCTATTCCAACTCTTACATATGATTTCATTATTATTCCCATTTCATCCCCCCTTTCTTTTGCAACTACAACTCTGCCATTTTCCAAGCAGCATTCCTTACCAGTTGTTTGCTCTAACTGCCCAATATTCCACCCCACTCCCCTACTGTCAATCATTCTTCCACTTGCACTTCTGTCACAGTTTGTAATAGGATGAATTGTTTGGTGGACTGGCTAAGTTTAGGTTTGTTAAATGCTGCTGTGTACATCTAGGTCATGTTTACAAAAGTGGGGTATTGAGAAGAGGAGTGATGGGGCTGGGCTTGTAATAGATAAAGTAAACTCCTGATGTAATATTGCTGCTAAGAGGATTTTGATGTTTCAGCAGGCAAATGCAAATCTTCTAAAATGGCTGAATTGGAGAGAAAACATTCAGATTGCCAAGTGTATTCCCCTGGATTATTTCAGAATGTTTGTCACACAAGATGATTCCTGAACATTGCAGAGCTGGCCAGCTCCATGCGGAATCATTGACCAGTTGAGAAGCACACTGTTTTGCACAGTTACCACCATTCTGAAGGTGCAAAATAGATCTTAATAACTGCCAGGATGGGTTCATTGTCTAATAAACAAGTAGGATAACAAGTAGCATTTTCTGGAAAGCAAAGAAGCACTTAGTACGTTAACTTTTGGTTTGTTGGAAGTTTACTTATTCAGGCAGAAAATCAATATATAAACCTAAATATATAAATTATGGGCAAGAAGATGAATCAATAGCCTTGTTTTCTTCAGCTGGATTTTTCCCCCAGTTGACTCCAATTGGACTTGCATGTTTCAGAAGGTGAAATGATAAGTTATGAAAAGCCACATGACTGCCACCAAAAACAGTGTGTTTCTGCCACTCATGCCTGGCTTTCTTTCTGCTCCTCCATGACATAATCTAATGAAATGTGTGGTGGGATATGATAGCATGGGTTCCCCTTTCTCCACATCACTGGTAGACATGGGGGAAGAAATGTGATTTTTTTTTTTGGCAGCTTGGAAGGGTATTGGATACATGGAGACTGTTGTTTACCATCTAAGTTACACTCCTGAGTTCATTCCAAGCACAGTTTCTTTAGCAGTTCTTGCACTAATTTGTGACTACAGAATTCAAAGCTAAGGTAGGAAGCACAAGCACAGTTGTTCCTTGAAAACCTTGTTTTGCCTAGACTCACTTGAATGAAGTGCAGTATAAAATCAATTATAGAGGGCATATGATAATGTAAAGACTGAACTGGATTATTTTTTTGGGGGGGGGGTCGTGGTTAATGCTTTCACATGTTGGATGTATAGTGTTTGTCATGAATATTTCTGCCAGGTCTAGCTGTGCCTGCAAACTGAGGCTTGTTGGAGCCAAGCTGAGCACATTATTTTCCAGGTTACAGGGATTAAATTGAATTTTAATACTTGAACTTCAGTTGCTTATACCTGAAGGAGCATCTCCACCTCCTTTGCTCAGCCCAGACACTGAGGTCCAGCACCGAGGGCCTTCTGGTGGTTCCCTCACTGCGAGAAGTGAAGTTGCAGGGAACCAGGCAGAGGGCCTTCTTGGTAGTGGCGCCCTCCCATCAGGTGTCAAAGAAATAAACAACTGTCTGACGTTTAGAAGACATCTGAAGGCAGCCCTGTTTAGGGAAGTTTTTAATGACTGATGTTTTAATGTATTTTTACTCTTTTGTTGGAAGCCGCCTGTAGTGGCAGAAATAATGAGTGGCAGAAATAATAGGTCTCTAATAGGCAGAAATAATTGCTTGCTTGCTTGCTTGCTTCTAAGATGGAGGAAACCTAAAAAGCATTCAGATATTTTTGCAATTATTCTTGAAGGAATAGCTCACAAAGCAAAGGGAAACTGAGTTAAATCACCTTAGTTCTTGGATATCTTGAAGGTGTTCATTATAGAAGGCCTAAACTGTTGCCAGAGAATATGTTGGTCGTAACAAAACTTGTTCCTGCCAGCTATTGAGAAGCAGCTGATACACTTAAAATGATAGATATGACCATTGAGACCAAATGGTGAATCAGACAAAAGGCCTATCTTGTTTACCCACAACCAGATGTCTGAGGGGAAGCTCAGGGACAGGACATGAGGGCAATAACATTATTGTGCTGTTCCCCAGCAACTGGTACTTAGAAACATTCTGTGTCTGATCCTAGAGGTAGCATATAGTGACCATGAATTGTATTCATTGCTAGTCTTATCCTCCATAAATTAGTCTAATCCTCTTAGAGCTATCAAATTAATTAGTGAAAGTTATAGATGTAGGTAGTGAAAGATGGGTAGATGAATGAACATAGAAATTGATATGGGAATAGGAGTGACTTCTTACAGAAATGGCATGGGTTTTTTTGGTTCATTGGGATATTCATCAACAAAAAGAGACTGGGTTTACCTTCTTATGTGATTCTATAGATTTGGCATACTTTTCAACTGTATAGGTCAATTATTTCTTGTCTTTATAGATGCTCGTTTGCTTGGTTTTATGTTCTGTTTTCTTTCTTTTCCCTCAGTGTATTTTTTAAAAAACAACAGCCAATGATGTACAACCTTGAAATAATTGCAGTACTGGAAAAAATAGCTTTATAACTTGTTGGGTAGAAATTTATTTGGAGACATAATTTTTAAAGAGATGAAAGTGATTTGAGATATTTTGCTTCTCACAGTGTGCCTCTGCTCAGAGATGGTTTTTATTCTTTCAGAGGTGAAAGTGGATGTGTACACATTTCAAGCAGCAATTATGTTTTCAAACCATATTCAACTCTTAAAAAAAAACCTAGCCCCTCTTCTTTCTTTTATTAGGACTACTACTGTTGGGGAAGGAAATAATACAGTGGTACCTCGGGTTAAGTACTTAATTTGTTCCAGAGGTCTGTTCTGAACCTGAAAATGTTCTTAACCTGAAGCACCACTTTAGCTAATGAGGCCTCCTGCTGTCACTGCGCCACCGGAGCACGATTTCTGTTCTCATCCTGAAGCAAAGTTCTTAACCCGAGGTAATATTTCTGGGTTAGCGGAGTCTGTAACCTGAAGCGTATGTAACCTGAGGTACCACTGTACTCCCTGGGATGCTGAAAAGCAGAAAAAGCAACTCTTTGTTGGGTGGGTGGATGGTCCCTTGCAAGCAACCTAAAGAAATACGATGGTACCTCTAGTTGTGGACACAATCCATTCTGGGTGCTGTTCGCACCCCGAAAAGTTGCAACTAGAGCGGCACTTCTGCGCAAGTGCGCAGAATGCTTCTGCACGTGGGTGCACTGTGAAACCCAGAAATATACACTTCCGGGTTTGCCACGTTTGCAAGCCAAAAAGACGCAAGATGAACCTAACGCAACACGAGGTATGACTGTATTTCTAAGAATTCTGGCCAGTAACAATGTAGAAAATAGTGAAGGCATGCACAAACCAAAGTGAAATAAGATGTTACCTGATATTAGCAGTAACAAAGTCCCAAAGAACATAGTTGAACAATAAACTGAAAGGGAAGAGGTGAAGGGGGTTGGCTCACAAGATCTGTGACGAAGTTCAAGGTTCTTGGAGATAGTAAAGGTATTTACTCTGGCAAAGCAAAGTTAGCAATGTGGTATGTGAGTTTTCAGATTAGGGAATTCTTGGGCATAGTTGTTTTTTTAAAAAAATACTGAACAGATAATTTGTTTTTAGACATGGGTACGAAAATCAAAAGATTTAGAAAGAAATTTGCAGGTAGAGGATATTTATGCAAGCAGATACCTGTTGGTAGCTGGATTATGACTTTTGTGGTGGTGGTCCCAGATAACTACAGTTTTAACTCTTTTAGCTTAGCTGATTTCCTTATGATTATGGTGGTTTTGTTGATTTAGATGGATCCGTACATACACAAATGTACACATGTTTTTCATGGTGTGCATGTGCAGTTTCTAATGCGGTCCACAAACCAATTTAATATATGCAAGGATAAAAATGCAGATAGTGGGTAAAGGTAGCTTACATATACTGAAATAGATAGGTAGCCATGTTGGTCTGCCATAGTCAAAACAAAATTTTTTCCCCTTCAAGTAGCACCTTAAAGACCAAATAAGTTAGTTCTTGGTATGAGCTTTCGTGTGCATGCACACTTCTTCTTGGTATGAGCTTTCGTGTGCATGCACACTTCTTCTTGGTATGAGCTTTCGTGTGCATGCACACTTCTTCTTGGTATGAGCTTTCGTGTGCATGCACACGAAAGCTCATACCAAGAACTAACTTAGTTGGTCTTTAAGGTGCTACTTGAAGGAATTTTTTTTTGTTTTTATATACTGAAATAGTCTGCTTTGAGGAAGAATTGTTCTTGGGAATTTTGTTGCAAGAAAGGGGAGGGGGACAAGTCATCAGTATTACAAGTCAATCTGTATCAGTGATTGGTAACAGTGACTATTTTAATATGGAAAACAAATACAAAGCGCTAACTAACTATCCATCCAGATAATAAAAAATACAAAGTAAAAAATACAAGAACTCTAGATATTTCACAAAGGTAAATGAAGCATCAGTAGTACCTATACAGTCTGCAAAAATTAGCTGATTCTGAGCTGTTGATGACCCTCCCTTCTTGAAGTCAGAGTTAGAAATCAAAACTTCTGATTTCTTTGTATTAATATTTCTAACATATTTCCAATGCATAATTAGAGAAAGATTTTAACATGCCTCACAAAATATTTCTCAAATGTTCTGTTAAAAATGTGAGAAGGCAATAGAGCAAAGCCACCCGCCTTTTACTTTGGGATATAATAAAGGATTAATCCAGTTACAATTTGGAAAACAGATTAGTGCTTGCAGATGAGAGATGTTGAAGTTCTGATTCCAAGGCTTTATTGTTACATAAACTTGGGAATAAGGTCTGTTGAATTCATTGGTACTTGTTTTCCACATAAACCAGGGAGAATTTGAGTTGGAATTGAGTTTTGTTTGGGTTAGGTTGATAACTTTCCTGTTACCCTATAAATTTTCATATCAAAATAGCATTTTTTCCTTTGCATATTTTATTTACTTCTCTTTCAAGCTCTCTGATGAAATGCTTTTCCGCGTCAAGTGTTGTAACTGTTTAGTAGCCTATGGCTTCAACTAATCAGTAGTGGCAATGGATGAAAATTAACAGTCTGATTAAAGACATATCGATGCCACACTGTGACTCCTCAAAGAAAAGGTTCCCCACATTTGAGTGTCTTATTAAAAATTGCTTGCATGTAGAAAACTATCATGTTAAAGAGAGAGAGTGTATGTAGGCCTGCCTTCTTCTGTTGCCTCTTGCAGCCCTGGGCTAGAATGTTGAAAAGGGGGAAACATTGACTTACCTAGCGTTCATCTCCACTGAATTCATTTTGGTGGTGGAATCAATGAATGACTTCCCATAGCATTCAATTTGACTTCTGTGTAAAGATAAGCACCTTCAAGAGAAACATGTTAAATTACTGAGTGAGAAAAATGCTGTGTGTGTTTGTGTGTGTGGTCTATTTCAATAAGTAATTATGACAATGCCAATAAGGATCAGAAGGGAAGCAGTTTTCTTATTTTGCCAAAAGATTATCTGTGTTTACAGTAGCTATGGCCTGTCCAGCTGTCCAGCTTTCAGTGGGAAATGTCATGTGTATGGTTACATATCAAAATGCACATACCCTTCCCTCAGTGTGACTGCAGACATTTGGAAAAATATAGATGTTCTGATGCAGTTTTTAATAGAAGTGTTTTGAAATTCTGTAAAACGTGCATAAAATGTGGATCTTTTGATAAACGGTGGCATATGAATCAAATTAAATAAATAAATAGATGAACTTCTGTGTGAGGGCAGTGAATCTGGATTTTTGACACTTCCTAATTTGTTCATCCAGGCATTTTCTGGTTACTAGTACCAAACTTTTAGCACAATTGTCTGGCTGTTGTGGATTTATTTTATTTTGTGGATGACGTTGTATGTGTTGTATTTTAAACTACTGTCTTGACTAAGTCACCATAGACTCTTCTGTGTAGGGGTGGTATAGAATTCTTAAAAAAAATAAAATGAATTTGGTTTCTGTTTGTCTAGAACAGTTAGATAACAGCCTCTGGAAAAATTGTAGAATATGGGTATAATAAAGATACAGTTGAGAGACTAGAACAAGTAGTGTAGAAGTAGTAAGAGTTACCCATTGTCCCTTATAATTGCTGGAATATGAAGAACCATGTTCCAAAATATACTTATTAAAAATTGTTTCCTGCTATTCCTCCCAGAGGAACCCAAGGTGGCAAACAGCTAAATGTTAAAATGTTAAAATTTAAAATCAAATATAAACCCATTTAAAACCATTTGAAATCAGTGTTTTTAATTCACTGTTGCCGCAGCCAGTATCTCTCAGCCAGCAGGGCTTTAATGTGGCTGCCCCCGTTTTGTGGAATATCATTCCTGTCTTACCGTGACAGACACCTGCACTGTCCAGAAACAATTGAAGACATCAGCCACAGATTTTTCCCAACTGGATAAATAGGTCTTTATCACGAGTGTTTACTTTGTATGGTTTCAGTTTTGTTTTAAATGTATTTGCTGTTTTTGTTCTTTGAGCTGTTTCTGATTATCTTCAGTGTACATTGCCAGGGCAGTTTCTTAGAAGGTGATTGATAGATCAGGGACAGGAATAATATGCTTGGGTTAACAGGAAGTTGTTAAATTTCAACTGAAGTTCAGTAATTAAGGGGACAGGCTCACCTCACTAAGGAGGGCATTCCACAAAAAACGTCATCAATACGTTAAATACTTTTCTATATATCCCGTCTCCAATAGGAACTGTTAAGATGTGGCTTGTAAGATTATAGCTCCTAATTCTAATTTATATACATTGTGGAAACAATGAAACAAATAACTTAATTTGGAAATTACTTGCATAACCCAAACATAAGCCAGAAAAAGGTTGATTTGATTGGGTCACTTTCAACTGTTGAAACTCTGCTGTACATAATTACAAAATGAACTCTACTAGGTTCACTAAGTCTAAGCCACTAAATTGATAAAGGGTTAAAATGTAATTCATAATAGGTCTTAGAAGTCAGCTATTATAAAATGTTCATAACAAAAACCAGAATGGCAAATGTATACTCCTGATCTTTCAGGTTTTAATTGTAATATGCCTATCGATCGTAATTTCGTAGACACACGTGATATAGCATCTGAGAACAAGCTTGAAATCAAGAAACTTTGAGAGTGTTTGGGGACTGAAGGTGAAGGGTGTGTGTTGGCTGCCTTAAGTAGCAGAGCTCAGGGTCCTACAAATGCTGGGAAGAATTATATTCACAGATGGCAACCTCCACTCTTGTCTCTGTGTTGTTAAGCCATGAGAGGAGAGAGGCTCTACAGTTGGAGATGAGAACTACACCAGTGGCATAGTTGGCTCTTGGAAGACCCAGGCTGTGGAGTCACGGTACCTAGTCATGCTTTTTGAGGTCGCACGGTGACTTTGTTTACTCCTTCCCAGTTTGGCATAAGTACGTGATCCATTTGAAGGGGAATTTGCTACGCAATTAAGGGTCATTAATTCTAACAAGAGTGACAGTGTTGAGCTTTAATCCTTAACTAGATTGGCCACAATTGCATTAATGAGACTGAGGTTGATGGGAACCTATTATGACTGCATAAGCAGGCTATTCTATTTAGAAGACCTTATGACCTGTAAAGTAGCAAAAGGTGGAGAGGGGCCCCAGTAGAGAACCTTGTTAAAATCCATCTGTAAATTTGCTAGCATGAATAACTACAGATATAAAGCAAGTTTTGTATTTTGGCCTGTTGAACATAGGAATTTTTCTCAAAGTACATATAATGCAAGTATTCTAATTATGCAGTTACATTTCTCCCAGCACCTCATTCTTCTAGCTGTATCTGTGTGCAGTGGAGAGATAAAATAATACGCTTCCCACTGTGGCATCCATTAGAAGAGACAAGATCTAATGATTAATTGACGTTGACATATCTTACTTTGGAGCTGAAGTTTTCAAATTCATCCTTGAATGACCTCCAACCATTTAAGAAAAGAAACACCTTGAGGTTCCTATGCATTTGTACTCATATTGACTCCATGGAAATGTAACATTTCCTTGTCAGCTTGCTCAGGAGAGCAAAACTTTGCTTTTTGTTCTCAGTGCATCAGTGGTAGCTGGTGCCCATTACGACTGGAATGGCAGAAGGCAGGGAGACCAAAATTGGGTGGAGCCAGAGCAAACAAACTTTAGTTCTGTCTCCAGCCTCCTACCTGCTGAGTTCTACAAGGGCAACACAGAATAAAAAGGATGGTGCTGACAGCCAGATCCACTGCCTGGACTGGTTGCAAGTAAGAAGGCAGGCAGGTGGGGGCTGGCTGAGCTTGGTGAGAACCAGTGCCCATTTCCCCTAATGAACCAGCTTCCACTGGCGGTGCATTGTAGAAAGACACACAGCCTTCCCATGTCATAGGCTGTTAAGCCTGATTCACTCACTCACTCCAACAAACCCATCAGTGGCTATGGCATTGTATAAATCCTCCCCTATTTTATCATGAGATGAACTTGAAGAAGCATTCCTTTGACTTGCATTTATAAGATAAGAAGTAGTTTGTCCATGTGCTCTTAACTCCCTCTAGAGGTTGAATCTTGATAGGGAGCCTTTGATGTTCGACAGAACACAAAGTGCCATTTTCCTCATTGTAAGTGGCACTTGATGCTAAACCAATTTTTGCAACTGACTTTCCCTTTGTGGCACATCCTTCACAGTTTCTTTAAATAATCAACAACCAAGTATTTCATTTAATCTATTTTTCTTTTGCAAGTTAACACTCCTTGGTTAAGATTGTGTAGAAATATGTAATCCTTTTTCAAAAGAAACCAGAAGCCATATAAAAAGTGTAACTGTTAAAAGCCAGTTCTTAATGCTTCAGTTCTTAATCATATGTTGGAAAATTGCATTCCTGTTTAAAGGACATCCAGGACTTTGTAGCTGACCCAAAGCTACTGTGTCTAAACTTTGTTGTGTGTTACACAGGCTGCAGGCTTGTTCCTTTAGCCAGCTCCTGCTGGAAAACTGCAGGAACTTATTATTCAGCTTCCCCTCCTGTGGTTTCCTTCATTACTTTACGCACTTTACTTGAAACAAATAGACTGGCATGTTCCTTTCGGTGTACTAATAAAAAAAACTAATAGTCCATAGTGTTCCTAATACTTTCTCTTAATTTAGTTTCTGTTAATTCACGCAATCTGGGTTCAAGATGCCATGTAAGATTGATTATGAGTATGAGTATATTCCTGGGTATTAAAATACAGAACTTCCATGTACTCTTGTAACTCCAGATGAAAGAAACAATGATAAATTTTCATTGCCTCATGTAGTCTATGTGCCATACTTTTCATCTTTGCAGTGTTCTGTATGCCTTTACATTTTTCACTCTTGAGAAATTTCATAAACTTTTAGAAATCTATTTTCGTATGTAGTAAATATTAGTTGTAATCAGGACTGTTGTTCTTGACATTTTTAGGTACCAGCTACTGACAATGTCGGCAGACGGCCCTGACGCTCACATTACGGAGGTGAAACCATTAGTGGAGAGAGAAGAGGTAAGCTAAACCTGCTGATGATGGACCACTGACTCGCACATGAATTTGTCCTAAGGCAGAGGCTATCTTTTGAAGCCCTTCTTCAGATGCCCTGCCTTCTGAGGTTAGGTGCATGGCCACCAGAAAAAGGTCCACCATAGCCCACATGACCCTGAATCTTATGTCTTCTGCCACCAAATAAAGAATGTATTATTTGCCCAAGAATTTTATAACATAAGGTAGGCCCGTTTTTAATGTTTGTTTTACCCTGCCTTTTAAAAATTGCTTCACTTTCTGTTCTTATGCCACCCTGGGAATAAGAGAACCAGAGGACTCGGTTTACATAAGTGAAACAGAATAATAAAGCATCACTTCAAATGACTTAACCTTTGCTTTGGAAATGCTAGCAGCTGAATTTTCATGTTGGCACGCTTGCCAGGAGTGTTGACTGGGAGTGACTAGGAGCTCATATGTCAGTCCATGTGCTCCCCAGGCCACTTCTCCACTGCTCTGGACTGCCAACATCTCTGTGCCAATGACACAAGGGACAGGGGTTCACCAGTACAACTTCTTACCAAGGGTGCAAGGGAGCCTAGGTACCCTACTGGTGATAGTAGCTTTGGTGTTGGGAGAGCACAAGATCACACTGGATCATCCAGTTGTCCTTTTCCTGTAAAGCATAATACTCTAAAGCAGCCTTTCCCAACTTGTTGCCCCTAGAGATTGGGCAAAGGAGACCACACACCCCATTTCAAATTTAATGTTAATATGACCTCTGTGATTTGTTGCCCCACTGGGAGCAAGGGAGGAGCAAAGCAGAAATCCTCCGACTGTGTGCACTAACCATGGCTCATAACTAATGTTACACTGAATACTACTGTTCTCTTGGAGTTCCAAGTTTCACAAACCCTAGTTCTAAAAAGTAGAAATTCTGTTAAGACAAAATTAAACAGCAGTAGGGAACATGCAGCCTGTGGGTTTAATTAGTTCTGGCACTGGTTCCAGTTTGGCCCAAATGGATGTTTTGCACAAACCACAGCCACCTGCCCTTCAGCTGACATTCTATATGACTTCAGGTGTGGGGCCTGTACGGACATGGATGCAAATGAATGATTAGGAACTTAATGTGAACTTCCAGTTATTCCTTTGCAAGTTGAGCTTTCTGTCATTGCTGATCAGTGCTGAGAGGAAGCCTCCCTGGGATCAGCTGCACACAGGGAGTTCCCCAGTAGGGCTTGTTTGCTCCGTGTTGAAACAGTTTGCATTCAAACTGCTTCCTAAAATGGAGCCGTCCCCCCACTCTGCAGAGCAAATGGAGCAAGCTTCTCAGAAGGTATGTTCCAAGCGCCAGTTGGCAGAAGAGTGTGCCTTCAAAGTAGCTTGTCCACTTTCAAGCCACTTCCCAAATCAAAGCTCCATTTTGAGAAGCAGATTGAAATAGGAAAAACCCTTTGAAAAAGGCACGCTTTGAAGTGCACCTTCAAAGGAGGTCACTGTAACTGTTGATCAGTTGATCAGCAGTCACAGTGAGCCCTTTTGAATTTTGGCAGGTGCCATTTGCCCGACATCTTAATCTCGTTTCCAATGACTGACATGTGGGTTGTACACCCACCTGTTAAAGTTGACACAGGAAGAGTGGGGGGATTAGGGATCCATGCCACCAGCCAGATACAGTTCCCCATCCCTGATCTTCTAACACCATCATAAACAGTGGTACCTCGGGTTAGACACTTCAGGTTACATACTTCAGGTTACAGACTCCGCTAACCCAGAAATAGTACCTCGGGTTAAGAGCTTTGCTTCAGGATGAGAACAGAAATCACTCCGGCGGCCCGGCGGCAGCAGGAGGCCCCATTAAGCTAAAGTGGTGCTTCAGGTTAAGAACAGTTTCAGGTTAAGAACAGACCTCCTGAATGAATTAAGTACTTAACCCGAGGTACCACTGTACTAATAATGATCTCTGTACTCTTGAGTGCTGGTCCTTATGCACCATCAACACAGAAGAGAAATGTTATCAGCAGGATTGTGGGGGGTGGGGAAGCCTCAAGGTTTGCAATATGTATATATAGAGAGAGAGTAACAACATTTGCTGCATGGGGATTCAAACAGAAAGCAGCCCAATGAGGACTGAGCATGCCCAGTGGTAATGGAATGCTGGATGACTGATGGAGGGGAGGGGGTGGAATACCAAAGAGGGGGAGAATGGAATGGAGTGTCCTGGAAAAGGGGAGTGGAGAGAACCAGCCAGCCATGAGCAGGAGAATTCCACAATGAAATATTGTGTTGCTGCTGCTGTTTGTTTGCATTTTGAAATTGAAATCAAACCACCTGGATTCTTTTCCTCTGACCTCCTTCTGTATGATGCTTTTCTAGGCAATCACACATCTCCTACCTGACTTTGATGTTCAGGTAAGTGAAGCTTCCAATTTAGTAAAAACTTATTTCAGAACTCTTAAATTATGGACATACATATAATCAACTTGTAGATTCTTAACTATACTTGTTATTTATGCCCTACTTAGCAAAACTAAAAATACTCCATGATTATTTTACTAAACCTTTTTAAATCTTGTCGAAACCATGTTAAACTGTTCTTCTCCTTTCGGAACAGTTTTATGTTTTATAATTGTAATGGTTTTGTTTGTTTTCATAATTGTATATTTTATTGTTGTAACCTGCTCTGGGTTCTTATGGTGAAGGCCAGACAGAAAATCAAATGAAAATATCAATTTATGAAAAAATGCTGTTGCAGCAGCATGAGTAAATAAATTGCTTCAGGTACCCTAGTAGTTACTTTTCTAGCATGCTGTCTCTGTTCCATCTTATGTTTTTTCTGCCACACACATTTCTCATACTGGTTTCTAAAAACTTACAAATAGAAACAGCAAAGGGTGGTGGCTTGAGAACCAGTTGGCTGAATTGTTGATTGATTTGTATTAAATGTGTCAATGTTTGTACTGAAGAAAATAAATGTTTGCCAGATCTTTACTGGGTCAGCTTTAGGTTAAAGATTTGCTAGGCTTCAAATTACCCTAGAGTTAGGTAAACTACCGATTCCAAGCAGAAACAAATAATACATGGTTATACATGTTGTCAAAGCCTCAGAGCAGTCATGTATATTTGTACATTACTGATCTGGGAGCAACTCTAGGTATGATATATATCTATGATATGAGACAAGCCCATAGCAGGGAATCATCCAAAGATTCAGGAGCCTCTGAATGCTTGCATGAAGCTCACAGGAGTCTATACAGAAGTTATTTCTTGCACTGTAGTAGTGTAGTCCAGCCTGCAATCTGAGACTTGTGCCTCTGCTACCACACAACTACAAGTGGTGAAGAGGAGTCAAGCAATCAGTTAAAGCGGCATAGCTCTTGGCCATTCTTTAATGACCAGGAGTTGAACTCTTCATCGTGTTGTGTGTTTAGTGAACCAAACCTTTCTTGTACTGTAACAAGATGAGTGTGTTCTGTTCTATTGAAATAGCTGTATTGATCTATCCACATGGCGACAGTGCAATGGGGGTGGGAGGAAGAGAAATTCCTGTAGTTAAATACCTAGAAAAAATTTGCACAACATTCCCAAAGTTTCAAATCAGCATGCAAGCAGGGCACATAAATGGGCATCTAATGTTTACCCTGTGTTCTGCCCTAAGCATAGAAAAATATTAAAATTGTTAGATAAAGGAACTTGGAGAACTGTGTGCTCATTACATGCTAATCAAGCTTGTGATGTACTTTTTTTCCTGCCCAAACTAGGCTTGTTTGACCATTTCCATAACAAGGCCTATCTGCGTCTATACAATAAAAGGCTTGCAGGACTGATTTCTATCTGTATGAAAGCATTCCCTCAGTCTTTAAAACAGGAAAAAGAAGCATATTTGGAGGGAAAGGATTCTAGACTAGCCTTCTCACTAACACCTAGTGTCTTCCTGGAAGGATTCTCTTCCATCTTTTTTTGAAGGAAATACCATTTCCCCCCCTGTAGGGAGCATTCAATTATTCAGTACAGCCTAGAGGTAGACTATGTTCATTAACAAGTAGACTTGAGTTGTGGTAAATTTGTATCAGATGCGTAACTATAGAAAGTGGTTATTATAAATGGGATGTCTTTGAAGTGTTAAGATCTACTTTGGTTGGAATGGGCTGGAGTTGCTGCTTGGTTACAGGAGGAGGACCGGCTGTAACTTTTGAAACAGCAAATCTACACGTTTTTTGTACCCATGATGCAAAAATTCCAGTTAACATAACAGTAAATAGGTGAGAATTTTCCTGTACCTTGTTAGAACAGTATTTGTTCCACAGAATATGTGGGTGCTTCTGTTAAAACATACATGGCTACTAAATTAAAAATAGATCCTTCTGTAGCCCTATCCACACCAAGGCTGTGTGCTTTATGAGACAGACCTGACTGTTTTGATTATAGGATTATATCTGAAACTCCCTGGTTGTAGCATGGTGTGTTGTTTGGATTCTTTGCTTTGTGCCACACATGCACAACACTGACAAGTCTTAAAGGAGCATGCTACAAACAGAGTGGGTATGTGGCTTTACATTTCAAACAAATATAGGTAATAACTGTTTGCAGGCTAGCTTAGGCATCTTCTTTGAGTCTCTTGCTATTGTTGGTTCTTTCTTCTGCTGAATTTAATTGGTTCATTGTTGTAAGTGTTGCATGCCTAAATTGACAGCTGCCTACTTTGTTGAGCCAGTTTTGGCTCAAAAGGTTGACTGTTACAATACTTTGTTTAAAACAAAATGAGGAATGTGCAGAGCCCCCTTGAGAAACATGGCTAGTCTTAAATGCTTGATGCTTCCTTAAAGCTTCCTCAGATATGGAGTAATAAAGTACAGCATGCTACCTACAAGGTAGGTCCCCCCCCCCTTAGTGGCACAGTTTCTATCTCTTTGCCAGATCTGAAAGGCCTTCCTTTTCTTGTCAATCATGCATTCAATTTCACTGTCATTCTCATCAAACCAGTCCTGGTGTTTCTTGGTTTGGTATCCAGTAGCTTAGTGGCTATCTGATTTCTTGCCAAATAGAAGTAGTTACCCTCCACAAGTGCCACAGCTCTTTGTGTATTCCTGCCATTAATGTGGTGGTTCATTTGGAGTTGACATGCAAATGTTTCCTGTAATGAAGACAGTTGCCAAAGTGTAACTGCTCCAGTCCAGTTCAAGCTGTGATGGCACCTCTTGGATGTGTTTGACTAATGCTCACGTGCAATTGTTTAGTCTAGTGAGCAGGAAACTGCCTCTTTAAAAGCAAGAGATAACGTGACCAGATGGCACATTTGTTTTTATCCTTCTATCGGATTAGTGTACCTTGGTTTCCCCCCCTCCCCACCCACCCCCAAGATAGTGTTTTAATACAGATCGGTCAGTAAAGAGCCTCTTACTACAACACTGACGTTGATTAGGGGATGATGCCATCTGTTTTCAGTATGCTACATCTTTATTGAAAAAAATCTTCCCTGAAATCAGACAAACAGGTCAGTTGTGATATGAAGCTTGGAGCTTTGTTGTTGGGAAGAAGGCTTTGATTTGGCTGTACTTTGTGCTTGTCATGAATTCTTTTTGCAAATGTGCTCCTGCATGGGAAAGTTTTCAATCCAATTAACAATCTGGGGACATGGTCTTAAAATAAGCTGGAATTATGGTATTTGTGAGGAGGCAGGAGTTACAATCTATAGCTATGGGAGCCATGTGTTCTACAACAGAAATAATAAAAAAAAGTGTCTGTGACTGCAGCTAAAACAAGCAAAAAGCTGCTTAACACAACAATGTTTGTTGTACTATTTTTTATGCATTGATTTAGTTTGTTTATAGATGACTTCATTTTTCTTTCTTTTTAACAAATCCCAACAAGAATTCTGTATAACAAGCACAGTACAAATTCCATATTCAAAACCAATGTTTGTAACATTATTTTACATACTTTAAACTAAGTACCATAAAACAAATTGTATACAGACATCAAGAAACATAAAATGCAACATAATTACAGTTCCAACATAAAGATCTCATAAATAGTTCAAGAAATCCATAGTCACTTAGCTCATTCCACTTGCACAAAACCAAAGCACACAGCCCCCATCTATTCATGTCAATAAAACACTCAAAACAGTCAACTGACCATTAACCACATACAGAAAAATAGCTCCACTAAATAAAAACAATCCAAAAGCAGCAGAAAAAAGCAAACACTTTACCATCTCTCACCTGGAACTATAATAGAGACATCCTCACACCTAGGGAGATTGAGTCCTTTCCAACCAGCAGGCAAATCACCTTGTGGGGAGTTGGGTTAAAGCAGCAGTGCACCTGATGCTCATCACCTCATAGGAGCAGTTGAGTCTCAGAAGAATAAATCAGTCTACGTTAAAGAACAATGCCCAAGATCAAACAAGTCAAAAGGGGTGGATGTGCCTGCATGGTGGCCCTGAAGGAGAAAGCCCCTACCCTGTATGAAAGGGAGGTGTATACATCCACATCCTTTGAGAAATTCACTGGAGCACAAATTGGTTTTGGCTCTATGACACATGTCTGTTATGTGTTTTTTAAAAGATGTATAGCTTCCTTTTTTCACTTCACTCCTGCATCACAGCAGAAATCATTGTAGCATATACTGCTAATGACTATGGATTGCATTACATGATATGGCTCTCCTGCAGAGGACACTTGCACATTTCTTCAGGGCTGCTCTTCCACGTTGCTCTTGTGTAGCAGCTTTGTGTGATTCTCTGCACACCACTGCATTATTTGATGGTGCTGTAAAAATGAGATTGTGAATGATGCATCTCTTTGGATGTTGTTCTTAACTTTGGACCTTCATTAAAAGGCTCCGACATGCACCTAAAGTGCAAACTGCATGCATCTTTCCTGCCTAATACTTGTAGTATTTGTTTATGTCTCAGTGGAGTAGGGTAGCAGTCACTGCTTCCCTGTGCCTCAGCTGAGCAAGCCCCCATGCCACGCAGGCTCCTGTGAGCTTGGGGGGAGGGGGAGGGACTTTGTTAAGCAGCAGGGCTTGCTGATGCGCTGGAAAGCAGCGACTGCTGCTGCGCTACCTCACAAATCAGCTATTAGGCAGTGAGGCTGAGTAGCTCAACAAAGCCCTGCTGCCCCTTCGGTTCACGAAGAGATCCTCCGTGGAGCCCGAACAGGTCCTCTTCGGGCTGTGGGATGAGTCTCCTCATGAGCCACTAGGACTCTCCAGAGTGCTCCCCATTTTATGCGATTTCACGTATGCACGTGGGGGACCTGGATCGGAACCCCTGTGTATGTAGAGAGTCACCAGTATATAAAATATCTCAAAGTGGTAACAGTAGTGGTACATTTTCCCCGAACAATCCAGTTTGCGCCTGGGGTTTAAGAGAGTGTTGCCGCAGTTTGTGATCTTCAGTAATTCCAGACATTAATTTTAAAAAAGCAACTTCCAAGTGGAATTTGCATCCGATCATTCTAACATAAGAACTGTATTTATGAGAAGCAGGTCCTACACACTGATTTCACCACAAGGGTCAGATAGTGTTCTATACTTCACCCTCCTCCCATATGACCTAAGTGATTTTCAGCTTACTTTTTGACACTTCTAAACACTTATTCATTTACACGCTTGACTGCGTGCTCTTCCCTGTACCCTCGGAGCACTAAACCAGTGTTAGTTTTAAGACCTTAAGCTTCCCCCATTCTCCACCTAGGCCTTTCATGAAACTGGGTGACATTGACAGAACAGAAGGCTTTCATAAGTAGGATCTTTCAACTGGGTCAAAAATAATCTGGCACATTGTGCTCACCCAATGGAGAGGCTCTCCATGCAGATGGATTTCCTCCTTGAGATACTGTATGGCATTAGCACGACTGTACTGCTACACATAAACCAAGGGCTATTCCAGACAGTAAAACCCAGTATTGCCTTGCCCCTTCCCTGCCCCCACTGTGGATGTCTGACCTGTATGGTATGGGCACTTGCGGTTAAACCGGTCTTAAATCCTACTTAAGAATGACGTCCTTCTGAACTAGTTTGTGTTAGTTTTTCTGATGGGGCATTATGGGAGTTGTGGGCTTAGGTAGAGCAACAGCTTGGCTATATAACCCAGCTTACCATAGGGTCCAAGTAAAATCTGATCCTTATTTCTCTCTGGACTCCTTGAGATTAATATCAAACTGCACTGTCTAAAAATGGTGCTGGATGTGGAAGATACTGCCTATTTATTACATAATGCTGTAAGTACTTCCAGTGGGAAAAAGTAAAGTAAAAACTAAAATGTATAGTTCTTCTTTAAAGACTGATATGGGTGTTCAGAATTTGCATACTGTAGTGCTTTATATGTGATAAAACTTTGGAGTAAGATGAACCATCCTTTTATGATCTGTTAGTTTCTTGAGGTTATGGAATCCTAGATGCAGAGAGGTACACTCTTGAGTTATGTGACCTTGAGTGAGCTTTCTGTTTCTAAGGTTTATGTGCAGCAAGGAAAAGATACTTGGTAAACAAATTGTATCCTACATTTTGTAATGTCAGCCTTTCAGAATTCTAAATTGTGAGAGGTTTTGATTGTCAAACAATTGCATAATGGGCACTTTTCTGTCTACATATAAGAGCATGTTGTGGAGTAGAAGGTATTTGTAGATATCTGTTCTAAATTTTCACAGCAAGTAAAATTACTAAATTGCTGTAATTTGTAGGGTGAGGGCAGACTCCTTCTAGCAGTTCTTTATACTAATACCAGACAGTAATGGTAGCAAATAGATTACTAGAGTGTAGCAGTAGATTTGCCGGGGGTGATTATTCTTGTATGAAGAAATCTGTCCTATATACATATACAGTTTTACCACAGGAGGGTAGCAGTCAACAGTGTAGGTAGCAGCTTTCTAAATGTGTACATAATAATTTCAGACAACCGTTTGAAAAACTATTATTGGTCGCAGGACTGGCAGTGGGCAAGAATACTTGTTGTTTATTTTTTTGTAGATCCTACAAGAAGTCCTATGTATCCTAAAGCCAATGCATTTTTATTTTTATTTTCAACCTTTCTACCAGGTCCACTTTGCTTCAGCAAGATTGCTATATCATATGCCTTTAGACCCATACCCTTGGTAGAACAAGCAATGTAATTGCTGAATATTTTCAGCATAACAAAGTCCTGATAGTGTTCCACTGTGATGGTGTTCACAGGCTTCATTTTCCTAGTTTAGATTGCAGAATTAAGTACTCAAATCACGGTATCAGTTTTGAGTTGCTAGCACACAGTAGTCTTTTTAGCATATGTATGTAGCGAACTGCGGGCAATTGATTTCTAAACAAAATTGTTGTAGTCCTGTGAAGGAATTCTGCACCATTTGAAAGTGCAACTTGGTAGCCAATCAGTGGAAAGTGAAGGATTTACTACTGGAAATTCTGGTAGTAGTAATTAGATCCATTCAACACCAGTCAAAAGTGGTGCTAGGTAACTGATCTGATGGTTAATTAAGGTACCATTTTGTTGAATGTAAAATCCTTATTTTTGCTGCCTACTAATGGTTCCTCTCTCCCCTACAGGAACAAGATATTGAGACAGTACATGGCTCTGTCCATGTTACCATGTGCGGGACTCCTCGAGGAAATAGGCCTGCCATTCTAACATACCATGACATTGGACTCAATCGTAAGTGTGATAATGTGTCAGCAAGGTGGAGCATGTCTTCACTGTTCTCATAACAAGTGTGCACAAACAGCTGCTTTTCTTGTGACAAAGTGCCTTAATTCTAGTTTTGTTCCTCTTATCCATACTGATCCATGGGACTGCACAATAATTAAGCACTCTTTTAAGCAGGTCCAACTTCTACATGCACCAAAGCATTTCCCAGACATACCCGGAATACTACAGTGGGCAGCAGTGTCTGGGCGACATGTCCAGGAAAATCCAGACGTGTGGCAGCTCATGTCAGCAGTGCTGTGTTTCCTACTGTATATTTGTTTAATCTGGTCCTTAGCACTTTGCTTAGGACCATATAAAACAAATATAAATGAGGCATGAACTGAAATAGACAGTGGTAAAACCTTTATGAAAATCTTCTCTTAGAACTTGTGCTACAAAAACACATAGAACTAGAGCAGTGACCCATGGGTAACATTGATTTGAAAGGCCTCTTTTTACTTGGTGCCTATCAAGCAAACTTACTTTTTCCTCTCTTTTTTTAAAAAAGAGAATAACTTGTCTAAGTGAACTCCTTGTTTCGAGATTTGGGGGATGGGAGGTCTCAAGTTGCAAGGTGTCAAGGACTGACAACTGCTGTTCTCTCATTGATGTTTCTATCTTCTCTTCTTGCTCTCTGCTCTTCTTCCTTAAAGACAAAACTTGCTTCAACCCCCTCTTCAATTTTGAAGACATGCAAGAAATCACACAACATTTTGCAGTCTGCCACGTGGATGCGCCTGGACAGCAAGATGGGGCAGCCTCTTTTCCACCTGGGTAAGTTCTGCAAACGTACTGAACAGTAATATGAAATCTAGTTTAAAAGAGAAAAGGAAACAAAATTCAGTCTTCCATTAAAAGCCCACTAAAAGAAACCCTCTTTAACACAGTAAAAATAATAATAATGGAGTTGGCCCCAGCTGGACATTTTCAGAGAAGGGAATTTCATCACCGGGGCTTCACTACAGAGATGGCTTTGTCTCCAGTAGTCACATGCCTAAACTCTGAATATGGGAGGTACCCTGAGCAGACCCTTGGAGGATGATTTTAAAGAACAGACAGATTTCATAAATCATTCTTAGGGATAAACTTTAGGTGACATAAATACTTCATTGAATATTGACAGCATGAACACATGAGACTGTAGGTATGTTTGGAGGGTGAGGTTGGGGGAAGACACTGAGGAATTAAAAACTGTTGGTAGTGGAGATACATCTTTGTCCAAAATTGCTCCTTATGGTGCCGAAAGTATATGGTCTTGCGTCCCTTCTTGATGCAAATGCCAGCCTTTTCTTTCTTTTCTTCCTGGAGTAACATGCTTCATGGTGAGAGTTGCCATATGAAATAACTTGGGAGTTTTGAACGAGTCCCGAATAACATGCTTTTCAAGGCAGCTTCACATATTAAGTGGTAGCAAGCAAACATATTCCATCCCAGCTCCCTGCCGCCGGTGAAATGTGTCTGCCTAGAAACATAACTTGCTGTGTGCATGCTGCAGTTTTATGAATGAATAATGTTCTGTCCACAAAGTTCTTGCATGTGTGCTTCCCATCTGCTGTACTTGGCCACGTGCCTATATATGTAATGTCACAATGGCAATTATCTATTTTCAAGGTTAATCCCAGCACTTCTAGAATGAGGGAATGGAACTACTGCTGTAGAGTCAATCTCAGTTCCAAAACATGGAAATAATATTAATATATTATTAATATTAATAGTATTAATGAAGTGACCTGACACACCATATGTATGAATTGAGCTAGTTAAACCTGATATTTTGCTTCTGAAGAACATTTGTCTTGCTGATTATAGCCCCAGTGGAGGTAAACTGGTATAGTTGGTTCTCTAGCACCAAACTTTTGTTGAATGAGTTCCGGTGCTTTGTTCTTACATTGCCCTTTTAGAAGTAGAAATCCTATCCTTCAACTGAACCTTGACTAAATTGTGTCTTCAATCATCGCTGTTGCAGATACATGTACCCTTCAATGGATCAACTGGCTGAAATGCTTCCTGGAATTCTGAAACAGTTTGGGTAAGTAGCATCACTCAGGGTTTTCAGTGCAGATTGAAAAAAGCAACTTTCCCATTGCATGACAGTATTCCAAGGCTGCCTGAGTGTACCACTTAGTGGACTCTGTCATGCTTATTTCTACCTTGCTGAGTTCTGCAGGGCTTATTTGAAGTATAGTGGCTCTGGAATCCATTGTATGTCGAATCTTTCTGTAGTCTGGCTGTACAGGGAACCCACATCACTGCGGCTACAGCAGGAGTGCCAACTTGGCCCCATGACCGTGGGTGCCAGGGTTTGTGGGTGCCATGCAACGTGCAAGGCCCTCGCACTGAAATTTGTGGGTGCCCAGCCCCTTCATTGGGAATTTTGTGGGTGCTCGGGCACCTATGGCCCCAGGGGGTTGGCACCTATGGGCTACAGAAGTTACTGGCAATGGAGAAAATGTGATTGTCTAAATAAAGATAGCTTGGCACACTGCCACTGTGAAATATTTTGCTTCTTTACTATTGGATTCTATCTGGTCTAGTCAAGAGACACTACAGATTCTGAGGGTTGCCTTGTGAATATTTTTAGTAATTTAGTAGTTAAATTGAATTATGCATTGCTGGAAACTGGTGACTTGGTTTTGGCATAGCTTATTATCACTTAAATATTGAAAAACAAATGGTCATTTAGTGCCTCATGTCTTTATGGTTAGTTACCAAGACAAATGCTAAGCAAACCAAATATAACTTTCTCTATTGCTATTTGCCCTCATGTGAAACTGGCTATGTCTTGTAGGACAGAATTGTGAAGCACAGGCAATGGATTAACCTAATCTGGATTACTTATGCTAACACGTGTAGGCAACTTCTTTCCAACCCTGTGTATATTTAGTGGTGTGCACCATGCCTATTTGGGTGCGTGGCATAAGGGTTATACAGTATTGAAGTTGTATCCTGATAAGATACAAGTTCTTTAGTCCCAGAGATGGAGAGATGGACTGTTCTGGGCAGGGTGGAACTCTCCCAGAATGAGCTTGTCTGTAGCTTGGTGGATACTCTTGGATCCAACTTTGCTGCTGGAGGGTCAGTATGCTAGAAGTGCCTTTTCTGAGTTACGGCTGGTTTGCCAGCTACAGCCCCTTTTGCACAGAGATGACTTGGCCACTGCACTCTTGTGCTCTGGTAGCTTCCACATTGGATTATTACTTGGAAATGTCAAGTGCAGCAGCAATTCATTGACCTGGGTTCCATTTAGAACTTGCACAACCTCTGTTTTAACTCAGCTGCACTGGTTGCTGGGCCAGTTCAAGGTTCTCATAGGCCCCACCTCCTTCCCTATGGGTCACCTTAGAAGTTCAGGGGGGTGGCAGCCCAGGAGAGCACGTTGTTTGGCAGCCCCTAAACTCTGGAATTACCTCCCCATAGGGATGTATCTGGGCACCTTCATTATGTAGCTTATGTTGGATGTTGAAGACGCAACTCTTCTTGGGACTGTTGATACACAATATGTATTAGGAGCCACCTTATTCTCCTGACTGTAATTTGTTTTATCTGGTTTTAATATTGTGTATTCAATTGTTGAAACCCTACCTGGGACCTCATGGCAAACTCTGAGTAAGAATAGTAATTAGTAACAGTAATACTGTGGCTGATACGCTGCATGAGGACAGGCCAGTGCTGCCTTGTTTTAACATGTCTGAACAGACATGAAGCTGCTATTCAGTGTAGCTTAATGTAAAATAGGTATGTTTGGAAATTGGGGTGGGGGTTGTTGGTGTTAGAAATCAGATCTTTTTTTTTTTTTAAAAAAAGCACCCTTTAAAACATTCTTCATAATTTTTTTATGGAGGTTGAAAAGTGTGATTGGAATGGGAACTGGAGCTGGTGCCTACATCTTAACCAGATTTGCTGTAAGTCGTTTGCTTGTTTCTGTGGTGGGTAGGGGTTTAAAATGCTATTGCCGGCCAATTACCATAGTCTATGCTTTCAGTGGTTTTACAGCTTCTGTCGTGCTGAATGAAAACTGGCTAGTGCATGGCTTGTTTTAAAAATCAAAGTCCATAACTTCCTTGCATTTTTTGGTATATTAACATCTGGGTAACAAAAGCACAGGGAACAAATGCTTTACTTCCTTATTTATCCAAGCTAAACTACTGTTCAAATTTTGCACATGGCCCCACTGAAAATTTTGCTCTGATTCCTGCTAGTCCAGGATTAATTGGCAGATGATCTGCCTTAGTTTGCCCTAGATATTTACATTAAATTTAGTTCTCTCCACTTGAACACAGTGACTGAAAACAGATAGGTTAAGGTACCTTTACAAAGAGAAATTTCACCTTTCACAGGCCTTCAAATTAAAGAGGGCTCTGTGTTTTCCCCCAAATTGATTTCCTAAAAGCAAAATCTTCCCTGTTTGTTGCTACTTCAGTGCATCTGCATGTTTGTTCACATGACTCTTCAATTTGCAGCTTAATCATCCTGATATGGTGGAAGGACTCGTTCTTATTAATGTCAACCCATGTGCTGAAGGATGGATGGACTGGGCAGCAACTAAGGTAAGATACTGCATTTTTAAAATTTAATTTTAAAACATGTTAATTCTTTTTCATAAAATACCAAATGCTTGTCATTGGAAAGATTTTGCACCGGCACCCAAGCATACCCCTGAGCCCAATACAAATTTGTAATCTCCCCTTCATTGACTGATTGGAAAAATCCATGTTGATAGGCATCTTTTTTGAAGTCGATTTGATAAAACTGTACATTAGTTCCAGACTGGCTTTGAAACACAAGTGCATTGCATGATGGAGTTAAATTTACTTTGAACACCAGGATTTTTATACATTGAATTGCATCAACAAATGGTTAAACTGGTGCGATTTCTGTTGTTGTTGATTCTGAGCAAATCATTTTGTTCTTAAAGTTGATTGATCCTTCAAGCTCATGACAATATGGGAGCCATAGTGACACAGAAAACACATACCATTAAAAGGCTATAGGTCTAATGAATGAATGGTTAACACAGTACTCAAAGTAATGATTTCTCTAGCATGGCATGAATTGGAGATGTAATTTGACTACGACTTGTTTTTGTGTGTGATGAGGTTGACTGTCAACCACTGGAGTATGCAAGACCGCTATGCAAGACAGTGTGAACTGTCCTAATGCGTATTTTTCTGAATTCTGTAGATTTCTGGATGGGCTCATGCACTGCCAGATATGGTCATCTCACATCTTTTTAGCAAGGTAAGTGTGTTTTATAACATCCAGATTTTGAAGACTCCTCCTGTTGCCTTTCTCATGTAGGGAAAAGGTACTAGCAACTGGCATGCAGCAGTATCTTAGCAGTATTTTGAATTCTGAAATTTAAGGACATGGGCAGGTATATCTGTTTACATTTTAGTAGGCTTTATTATGCTAATCCTTTGGACAGAATTCCTCGCCCCTCACTTCATTAAGACTTCTGCTTTTAAATGGTGACAGGCTTTAGCTTGTGCACTTTGCTCCTTGTGGGTTCTGATGTTGAAATTTAAGAGCGCTACATTAAACCTGGAAGATTTAGACACCAGGCAGTTTGTGTAACTGAAATGTGGCAATACTGGCAGGAGTTCAACTGCTATTTTAGTGTTACTGTTCTAAAATGTCTATTGAAAATAGTCCACTGTAGCATGTTGCTGTTTATCTTTTGGAGTCAGAGCTCCATGTTGCATACTTTACTGTCAAGTATTTTAATGTCTGGAGGGGATGGGAATTACGGATGTATAGGAAGCACTTGGAGAAGAACATTCTAGCTGTTCTAAAAAGCCAGTATTGATCTCACCAAATATAACGAGAGCTTTTCTTGAATTTAGGAAGAGATTCACAACCATCAGGATTTGATGCATACTTACCGCCAGCACATCATCCATGATATGAATCAAAACAATCTGCATCTCTTTGTCAACTCATACAACAGGTAATCTGCTATTGGGGATCATCCGGATTACTTGGGATAACAATCTGCACCAATTTGAGACCAATCAGCCACAGAAAGCCTTGAAGTCTTCTAGAATCCACGATGAAGAACCTTGGGCCCTCCAGATTTTGTTAAAGGGGCCATAGCTCAGTAGTAGAGCATGTGCTTTGCATGGAAAAGGTTCCAGATTCAATCCCACCATCTCCAGGCTAGGCTGGGAGAGACCCCTTTCTGAAACTCTGGAGAGCCACTGACAGTCAGTGTAGACAATGCTGAGCTAAATGGACCAATGGTCTGATTGTGTATAAGGCAGCTTCCTATGTCCCTGGATCAGTGGCATGCTAATGGGGTCAGATTGGAATCATAGGTCAGCAATGTCTGGAGGGCCAAAGATCCCTCTTGAAGACCACTGCTAGCACAACCTTCGTTCTAAACATGAGCTTTGTCAGATGGACTTGCCATGGTGGTATCCGACATATTTATGTATTTTCGAAGAACTGAAAGCTGAAACAGAGCCCAACGCTGACAAGCATCCATGGACCACATGCCTTAGGGACTCCATGTGGCCCTCAAATTGCATGTTATCAACTCTGAGTTATGGCTTCTCCTTGCCTTTTTATAGGAACAGTGCTTAGAAGTTAAATGAAAGCCTTCTGCTTACTTGTCTCCTGCTCATTTTTTTTTCCAGCCGAAGAGATCTAGACATTGAGCGGCCTATACCTGGAACAACTGTTGTAACTCTACAGTAAGGATTTTTCATATTCCATTTTAATTCTGTTGTAGTCATCTGGTTGTGGCTAATTTCTGAAACGAATCTATAGATAAAATTGGTATGTCAAACTGATTGTATAATTCTCATGGTTGCCATTTTTTTTGCCGCTAAGTTGATAGCAAGAATTTCAGTGGCAGAATCAAGAGGCACAATGCCCTAGACATTCCAGACATAATTGTAGTATCATCTGCAAAGGGTTCTTTATAACTGTGTCTTGTCCTCCTTTTCATACCCAATCAAGCTCCTCCTTCCCCAGCTATTTCTTCTATACCTTTTCAAGTATTAATTTGAACAAACATAAGGAAGGGAATACGTTGCACTTTAATCTCATTTATGAAGAACGTGCCATGGGCATGTCTTAATCTCCTACCTTGTTGATGTCTCAACAAACCGAAGCTTACGGGACTTAACTGCTTAGAGATGTATGTGGTTTATTCCTGGGCTGTCCCAGTTACTGAGGTACACAGCAGTGAGCCATGACTTTAGAAACAAGTGTCAGGGTATGGCAAGTTGTGCAAAAAATTATCATGAAAGCTTAGCTGTAAATGGGTAATAAACTAAACATTTGCTTAAGGCTTGAGAAGCAAAATAGAATCTTAGCTACTGTGGTTTAGTGACAGCTACTATTAAGGGGTAACATCAGATGCCCACAAGCCACCTTGTTGGAATGTAGACCAGGAATAGGCAAACTCAGCCCTCCAGATGTTTTGGGACTACAATTCCCATCATCCCTAGCTAAGAGGACCAGTGGTCAGGGATGATGGGAGTTGTAGTCCCAAAACATCTGAGGGGGCTGAGTGTGGCAATGCCTGGTGTAGACAGTTCCATCACGGCTACCTTACTGTTTTCTGCTTTGATACACATCTTGCTAAGGGATGTTTGTCTAGTTATTTTTCACCCTTCTCATAGTTCCATGTCCTCTCTTCCTGCTTGTTGTTACTTTGGGGCTGAGGTTTGTTTGTTTGTTTGGGTTATGTATTTTTGCTATTGCGAAGTAATTTGGTACTGCGAGAAATTGAGTCCAGAGTGTTGGGGATTATTTGTTTGAGCTATATGCTGGCTCCAGCTTCAAATAGTTCTGTGCATTCCTCTTAGTGACAGTTAACTCACCAACAAATATCTTGAGATTCTGTGGTTTATACAGAAGCTGCCTGATTCTTCAGTAATTTGTTACAAAAACTTTTGTTTTAGAAATCTTGTATATTGAGAGTGAATTATATAGCAATGACTACAATTTCAGTTATTTCCTTTCAGGTGCCCTTCACTGTTGGTGGTTGGAGACAGCTCTCCTGCAGTTGATGCTGTGGTACGTACAGATTAGCTTTAGAGGTGTGTCACAATAATCCATTGCTGGGAATCCATTACATTGATCGCACTGTAATACAGTGGTACCTCGGGTTACATACGCTTCAGGTTACAGGCTCCGCTAACCCAGAAATAGCACCTTGGGTTAAGAACTTTGCTTCAGGAAGAGAACAGAAATCACGCAGCAGCAGTGGGAGGCCCCATTAGCTAAAGTGGTGTCTCAGGTTAAGAACAGTTTCAGGTTAAGAACGGAACTCCGGAACAAATTAAGTACGTAACCAGAGGTACCACTGTACCAATCAATTTTTTAATTATTGAATCTTTTATCTCTCCTAATGTTCAAAGTGATTTATCGTACTGTTCTAAGCAAATCTGTAAGGTGGCCCATACTTCCAATTTGCAGATGGGAAAATAAAGTCTGGAAAATGACAGCTTATCCAGGGTTCCTTTAAACACACACACACACACACACACACACATACACGGAAAGGGATAAACCCCAAGCACCGTAGTCCCAATTGGTGTTGGCGTGTCCCTGCTCCTAATGTTTCTGGTTTTAATACAACTACCAGTGATACAACTAGCATTACGTGTAGCTTGGTCCTTAATTCTATGGCTTGCAGGCTTAACCACATTGTGGAGGCTCCCTTCTATCTGCAGTATCACTGCTTGGAGGTTGTGGGATGCTTTTGTGAGTCTTTGCTTCCTGAGGCATTTTGAAGTCAGAGCCATAAGGGCTGTGTTGCAGACGTTTTTGCTGTTAAGCATAAAAATAAAGCTCACTCTTCTCCCCTCCCTTTTCCAAACAGGTTGACTGCAATGCTAAACTTGACCCAACAAAGACCACACTCTTAAAGGTAAGCACTTTTCTCTAGAATCAGAGGAGTTCGTGTTTTCTAGAGTATTTAAACACAGTGACTGCTGCTTGTTGGCAAGTGTCTTGCTTAGACCGGGAATGTTTCAGATAACAGCTGTAAAAAAGCACTGTCTGTAGGGGAGAAAGTTGCAGCGGCATTAAGGCCCCACTCCCTTGCTGTACTATAGACAGAATGGCTGGCCTATATTTTTGTACATGCATTAGGACGGTAAGCATTGTTAGACATCAGAAAATAATGCTACCAGTACTACATTCAGAAACTCATTCCATAATGGATTTCAATCCTGCCAGTAGTTAGTTTCAGAAGGTCATATAACAAACTCCAGCAGTTCATCTCCTCCCATTGTTGCCCCCTGGCTGGTGAGAAGATATATCTGTACCATGCCAAAGATGGTGAAAATAGCTTAAGTCATTGGCCTTTGATGGGGTTTTTCCAGTGTTTAACAGTTTGGTCATTTGAATGTCCTGTATCGTATAGTAATGCCATTGTATAATTCAAACCATTTAATCAACAGCAGGGGTGGGGAGACTGTGGCCCTCCAGAAGTTGTTGGACTTGAAACTCCCATCAGTTGCAACCCGCGTGACCAATGGGTCAGGTGATGGGAGTTGTAGCGGAACATCTAAGAGATCAGATATTAGAGAACCCTGTTTTAAAGCCTTTCTGCATCTAAAGACTGCCCAGTGTGAGAGCTGTCTATATCAATATTGTCAAATCAAAAAGTCTGAACTGGGAGATTGGTAATGTAAGATCATTAGTTTACCCGAAGCTACTGATTTTTATTTGCAAGCAAATCAGCTTTTACCTGCATTGGCATTTCCTTGTTGGACTCGTGGTGAGGAACTGAGAAATGGTGGTCTCCACTAGATGCTTCCATCCTCTTTTTATGAGAATGGATAAGTGTGCTGAATTTCAGTTATCCCAGGATTGAACACGTTGTAAATTTAAAATGTCTCCAGTTTATGTCTGCATTCTGGTTACTATTAGGGAAAAGTAGCACATGGCATTGCCTTGTGTGAGGTAGTTTGTTTGCATGAGGTCGTTTTGTGTCTAGCTGCTCACTGAGGAATTTGTTATCATTTAATGTGCATATCCTTCACTTTCAGCACATTCCCACCCCATGTTCCCATCTAATCCAGAAATAAATAAAAACATGCACACTCTAAAACAGTCTGTTAAGCAGTAATGTGCAGAATCTGCTTCTGGACAAGGTGAATTACTTCCTCCCCAGAAGCAAGGTGGCCTTGTGCATGATGAGCCCTGACCTCTTGGTTTCTGTGGGATTGCACAGCTGAGTTGCAGTGCCCTTGTTAGTAAAAGCTGAGCATCTCATTCTTGATGAAGAGCAAGTTTATTGGTCAACAACATTCAGGGGATGATCCCCTCCCTGAGGTTACAGATTAATGTTATGCTCCCAGAACAGCCAAGGGATTTAACATGCTTGTCACTAATCTGCAAAAGGACACTGTGACATCTGTACCACAGTGAAACACTGTTCTAATTGTAAAGGCCTTTTTTAAAAAAAAGTCTGCCCGATTCTAATTTGGTATGTCTTTGCAAAAAGCCTAAACTCTTCCTGTGTTCAAGCTCTGGCATCTGCGCTTCTCCTGCCCTTTCCATCGACATCTTGCACAAGCATTATCCCAAGAAGGCTATTGCATCCTCCTCAAAACAGAAGCATGTTGCCCCCAAATGAAATCGGAAGTTGTGCTTTTCTTATGTGAAAACTCCTTTTCACACATGCCAATACAAAAGGATGAGTCTTAGGCAGGGTGCATTTGTTTTAAATCAAATTGATTTAAATCACTAGTCAGTAAGACTTGATTTAAATCATTTTTTTTACAGAAAGGTTCAACCTTGCTGGCATTATCTTAATATTTACAACCAGAGGAAGGTTTCATTTTTGGAATAATAAATTTCCAGAGTAGTTTTTACAGTTACATCAAAAATGACTGATTTGGTTATCCTATCAGAAATACATAGACAGATAATTATGAAATTATTGTTTATATTTGGATAACTTTTCTGCTGTGCTTTATTGGAAGGAGAAAAATAATCATTTCCTTAATAATAAACAATTTAACTAAAACAATAGCATTATAGCATATGTATCCATGTTTGTTAACCAATGTGGTTAAACAATTAAAAAAAAAACTTAGACTGAGTGTTAGCACACATGAAAAACTTCAAACAAATCATTATTCCTGATGAATAGCCTTTGGACTATAATGTCACTTAAATAGAAAACTATCTTTAGAAAGATTTTGCCTCCTAAAGCACTTTATTTTAAAAATCTGATTTAAATTTTAAAAAATTGATTTAGAAAAAAAATCATTGCATTTTATCCACCCTGGTCTTAGGTGCTACTGGGGGGTTGGAGGGAATTTGTGAGTAGATTGTAGATCTGGCATAACAAAATAGGATTCTTTAATAAGTAACTCCTCAACACAAAAAGAACCCGCATTTAGACATATATTTTAATCTCACTCTTAGGTGAAAGATATATAAATGTTCTAAGGCATTTAAGACATTGTATTTGTGGGGTTGGTGAAGTAGGAAGATCTCCCTCATTATATACTCCATTGTCAGCTCTATCAAAATCCCCAAGAGATTTTTGGAACAGATGCTGGCACCGCTACTGGGACAGAACCCTGAAGTGAAAATAGGTTGGCTATTATCTGACTGTGATCCCCTTGTCACATACAAAATAGCCCTATTTGCTAAAGCTGCTGAAAGTATTCATCCTAGCTATATAAAAGACAGTGCTGTAGACTGTGCAGGTGATAAATTAATTTGAAATATTGTAAATGGATGCATATCTCTGGATTTCTTTTAACATGTTTTAATTGACTTGCTGGATCTGTGATTGAATGTGTAATGGCTTTTAGTCAAACACAACAAATGATTGGTTGATACTTTTATTCATTTTTGCAGATGGCTGACTGTGGTGGTCTTCCTCAGGTTTCTCAGGTAAGATCTTACTGAAGAGAATGCATGCTGGGGTGGGGAAGTCCAGAATGTTTGAAAGTGTGGGTAACACGATGACAAGAGTGAAATCACACTCTGCTATGAATTAAAACCTAGTATTACTGGTTTGGCCTTGAGTACTATAGCTTTGCAGTGATGGGTTTCTTAGAGACCCTGTTACAGAATGCCAAACTCTGTTTGCAACCGCTTTCTAAAATACACATCCTTTCTAAAATGCTTCCATGGTAGCCCTGCCCTCCTAATGGTGGTCCCTACCCTCTCAATAAAAGATCACCATAGATACATTGCACTTCTCTCTACACACATAAAAACCTCCAGTCTTCTTGCTCAGTTATGTGTACCCACTAGCAGGAGTTTGAACAAGGACACACTTTTTAAAGAAGATTGGCTTCTGGCCTAGCAGTGATAACATGCCGTGGTAGCATTTTCAAATTTCCATGGCATACTGTTACTGGAAGATTGGAGTCCAAAACAGAAAACAGTTTGCCATTGGTAACTTGCAACTTTTTTTAAAAAATGTGTTATTTTCTTTTAACAGCCTGCAAAGCTCGCTGAAGCATTCAAGTACTTCATACAGGGCATGGGATACAGTAAGTACACATTTGTTTCGAAATAAATGTGCAGTGTCCTCTTCAGCTGCCATACTAAACTGATCTTTCTTGTTGGCGAAAGTTATGTTCCAGAATTGTTGGGTTTTTAAATGTACAAGTTTGGGTGCATCGGTATTGGACTCCCTTAAAGGGATATCAACTTTGTCCCAAATTGGAGCAGCACATTAGCCATGTTCAGGTGTTTATGGTGAATATTACTGGATTTTAATATTTTGTTGGAAGCCGCCCAGAGTGGCTGGGGAAGCCCAGCCAGGTGGGCGGGGTATAAATAATAAATTATTATTATTATATACATTTGAGGAGACGGCATGTACACAAGCTGCACCACTCACATCCCTACATGTGTCTGCTTGGCTTAGACCTTCCGATATCAAGCGGAAAGGTCTGAAGTGTTGTGGTCAACACACTTTGAATCTGTCTCATGATTGTCCTATTCATAACTCCCAGTCTTGCTTCTTGATTTAGATTTACTTTTTGATTTGCTCTGTGAAGTAGGTGAGACTGAGAGGCAGTGACTGGCTCCAGATCACCCAGCAAGCTTCATGGCTGATTTGTACCCAGTAGTCCAGCACCCTAACTACTACATCACACTGCCTCACATATGCGTCACACACACACAAAATACACCCCAGTGCCACTTTTGACCTCAGCACAGTGGTTTACTGTCCTTAGGCTTTCAAACCTCCCTTCTTAATCCACTTCCTGCTGCAATCCATTTTTGTTCCTAGGCACTTGGGCCAATTTCCCCTCAAATCTTCCTTCAGGTTCTTGTTCCTTGTCTTGGCTGTGTGCTTTCCTTAAACTCTTTCATGCAAGCACATATTCCTTCCCCAGTGTATCTTATTAATGGTCTATATATATCCTGTATCTTTCTTCCACCCCTTGGATTACATGCACTTCCATATCTAATTTTCTGTCTTGTGTGTTGCCTATTCTGGTCACTGATCTTCATAATTTGCATTAACCAATACAGGAGGACTATTTTTTTTTAATCTTCACCTGTCACTTGCATTTCCTTTGCAGTGCCTTCTGCAAGCATGACCAGACTGATGAGATCCCGCACAGCATCTGGTTCCAGTGTCTCCTCCCTCGAAGGGGGCAGGAGCAGGTCCCACACTGGCGAAGGAAACCGCAGCAGAGCCCACACTGGCGAGGGTGCCAGGAGCAGGTCCCACACTGGCGACAACGTCCGGAGTCGTGCTCACACTGACACTCACATTGAGCTCACTCCCAACTCTGCAAACAACACTGAGCAGCCCAGCCCCAAGTCGATGGAAGTTTCTTGTTAAATGAAAGGGGCTTGAATTGGAAGTGAGACCTAACCACCACCTACTGTGTATCTTGATACTTAACCTAAAGTGTTTTCTGTAACACATGACTCTGTCCCCCACCTAGAGTTCAGCAGGGACCAATAAAGCAGACATCTCAAGTTTCTCTGTTCCCTTAACAGAGGTTGCTGCTATTCTGTTCTCCAACTAATTCTAGATTGCTTTAAAACTTGTCCAGTGGTGAAGCTAACAGCATTTGATCACCAAGATTGAAACCTAAGCTACCTAGGATCTTGTTCAGAAACAAAGCCTTTGAAGATGATCCATCTCTTGCCCCCCCCTCCCTTTTTTACACTATTAAAAAAAAGCCCTTTCCCAATGTGATTTTAAATAATTTGCTTTGGGGAAAACAATGCATGACTGGAGACTTTTAGAAAAAGTCTGATAGTCAGGTTGAAGGTGGATTTACTCAAATCTGTACATATTAATCGAATGAGATTTTGTGTCTGGCCTTGTGAGTAGTGTTCAAGGCCTGTTTTCCTACATGATTATATATATATATAGATATATATATAATTAAAATAGGGAATGTATTGCAATTTCAGGCAAACAAAATCTTAAGCCTTCATGCTATTTAGTGGCAGTCTTTCTCCTTTTAGAACTAAAACTGTTTGAGCGAGTAAAGGCCAAGGTTCAAATTATTGTCAAAAGCATACCTGCACTTGGTCTTATGTTTTGGACCTCAAAAGGATGTTTGGAGATGACAAAATCAGTTGGCCTTGTGGCCACTTAGGGTAATGCGTGTGGTGGTTGGGGGACCAGCAGTAAATTGACTTAGAAGGTGGAAAAGTTATGTGATGATTATAAAGTGCTCTATAGTCAGCTGCCAGGTTGGTCAGCCCCTTACCATTTCAGGATTAAGACCCTAGTGCTGGATGAATACTTTCCACACTATTCATGAGCGAGAAGTGCATGACTGCAATGGAGATTTTGATGACTGTGAATGTAGAGGTGTATTGATTCTGCAGCCTGTCCTGATGTCTGCAGAGCTGTATTTTGGGGAGCAGTGGGCATCGCAACAGATTTCCAGCATAGATTGGTTGTTGTTTTTTACAGATTATTTTTCACTAGCTTTCTATTTGCTACTTCACAATTTGTAATATGGCTCATGATTTTGGGGTATCAAGCATTTAAAACATCAAGCATCTCTACACCTGAATATCTTTGGTATTTCAAAGAGAACTAAGCTCTAGTGTAGGCAAATCACCTATTTTTAAAATGACAACTGCAGAGTTTCTTAGGTGGTTCACGGAGAGGAGGAACAGATGGTAATTGAGAGGTGAAACTTGTCTATTTCAGAAAAGTTTATTAATGAATTATTTGTATTTATTTCAAAAATAAATTTGTAACTTTGCAGTGGTTTTGCATCTATTTTGTGTCCTGAAAATGATGGTGATCTTTGAGATAAGGATTAAAAAACCAGTGAGTTTGACTCTCCAACTTCAGTTGACCCTGCACTACAGTTGACCCTACACAACAGAAAGTCCATCTCTGGTGGTTGAAAATGCACCTCACTACTTATATGGATCACTTAAATTGCCTTGAGTGCATTCTCTTATCAATGGGTTAAACATCAGGAAGCAGAAGATGAGGATAAACGGACCATTTTCACATTGGGGAGAAATTAGTTCTGTACTGGAGCTTGATAGTACTTTTACTATTAAAATAACCTGGATTGGGTGAGCCATGCCATAGATAAGTTTGCCGATAACAAATAATTATTCAAGATCCAGAATAGTCAGAACCATCCAAACTGGGAAACAAAATTGTGTTGCCTGGTTAATATAAGCAAGTGTAAAGCGTGTTGATGTTGAGAATTTCATATTTTAATGCTGATGGTGTGAGATTTGCTGTTTCTGGCCGGGAAAGGTGACATGGCTGTTTGATGGACAGCTTGCTGTAAATGTCAACTTAGTTGGCAGCAGTGTAAAAGAAGAGAAAAAGCATGACCCTAATTTCCTTCATAAAAAATGGCTGCAGTTCTGGTTGACCCATCTCAAGGAGGATAGAACACTGGAAAGGGTATAGAAAAGACCAATAAAAGGACTTGTGAAATGCAAAGCCTAATGCATTTGGACTAGTTAGCTTTTGCTTTTTAAAAAAATGGTTATGAAAGCAGGTAATATGAATTGTACAGGCTGATCAAATAGATTTCTCTCTGTCTCCAGCCCATGTTACTATAATGGTGGGTCACTCAACGAAGGAAATTGGTGGTAGTTTCAAAACAGAAAAGTGGAAGTACTAGTTGACAGCACATTTTTGGAATTTACTGCATACCCTGAGAAGTGATGATGGCCACTAGTTGGGCATATTGATAAAACTATACCTATGGCCATCGGCCACAATGCTAAACAGAATGCCCATATTCAGAGTCGGATACTGACAGTCAGGTGTTGGAAATAAGTTTGTGGGTTCTGGATCCAGAAGTATCCAGTTGACAGGTTGGAGACACGATACCGAATTATATACAGTCAGCATTGGCAGGTGCTGGTTTTCCAAGGTGTTGGGTAGGAGTTGTTCCCACTTAACTGCCAATGGGACCTTTGCCAAGCATGGCATGTATTCTGCTCTGGAACACTTTCCCCACAACCACATTTATATTTACTCTTCACCTCCTGTAGGTTAGGATGACCAGGCCCAAGGCAACCTCCAAACTTGCCAGGCCTTACATGAACACTGGGATGCGTACTTTTTTCAGTGACACAGGAAAATCGGGGATGTGCATAATTTGGGTGGGTCTGGCTATGTTGAAGGCAGCATGTGCAACCATTAACTTCAACTGGGAAGAAGACAACCTTGAGAATCGCGACTGATTTCATTTATGAATAATTTCCTAGGTGATTTACAATAGGGTTTGTCATAGGAAGCTGTGCTATATAGAGTCAGGCCACAGGTGGATCTAGCTCAGATTTGTCTACAGCATCCTTTCTCACATGTTGCACTACAGTAGCCATCATTCCTAGCTAGCATGGCAAGTGGTCAGGGATGTTGAGAGTTGTAGTTCAAGAACCCAAAGTTGGGAACCCAAAGTTGAGAACCTATGGCCTTCTAGCTGTTGGATTCCCAACTTGCAGCAGTCCCAGCCAGCGTAACCAATGGTCCGTGAATATAGGAATGGGAGTCCAGCAGTAGCTGGAGGGGTTCAGGTCCCCCAACCCTAGTCTACATTGAGAAAAGTCCTTCTCAGCCCAATCTGGGGGAGCCAGAGAATAAATATGGGACAATCCACAGGCAGATCGCCTTATCTAGCACTGTTGCTGGCACCTGACTGTCTCAAACAATGGAGTGTGCCTCCGGGGTGAAGTTAAACTACTATGTTAGCAGCACCTAAGTGACCTCCCCAGGACGCAAGCCTGGACATCATCATAATTTTATTTATATCCCGCCCATCTGGCTGGCTTTCCCCACTCTGGGCGGCTTGCAGCATATATAAAAACATCATAAAACATCAAACATTAAAAACCTCCCGATACAGGGCTGCCTTCAGATGTCTTCTAAAAGTTGTGTAGTCCTTTTATCTCCTTGACGTCTAAGGGAGGGTGTTCCACAGGGAGGGTGCCACTACCGAGAAGGCCCTTTGCCTGTAACTTTGCTTCTCGCAGTGAGGGAACCAGCAGAAGACCCTTGGAGGTGGACTTCAGTGGGCTGAGCAATGGAGGTGGAGACGTTCCTTCAGGTATACGGAGGTCCTGAGCTGCCCTGACGACAAGACCCCCCTCTCAACCTCTGACTTGGTCCAAAGGAAAGCAGAGCAATGCATTTGGCACCAGCTCAGCTGCAGCAGTTGCCAGAATGAGACCTACAAGATGCCATGCAACTATCTTAGGGATCGACTCTGGATTTGTGTAGTGTTTACTCCTTGGCCTTTTCTTCTCCCAAAGATATTCTGCAAGGCAGCAGAGATTTAGGGTCAAGGAGAAGGATATTTTCTTTCTCCTAGATGGGCTACCACCCAACTCACAGAGGGTTTGAGACCAGTCAGGTGTCCTCAATAGAAAAAAGACAGTCACAGAACTGAGAAATTGCACAAAACAAATGAAATACTGTGAAAATCCCTGGAACAAGAAATAATCGACTATAAATATTATCTTGTGGAAATCAACTAAATAATAAAAATCAAAAAGCTTAAGGAAAAAATTAGAAAAACCTAAAACGGAACAAATCCTTAACGGGATGCCGGCTACAAACCTTATTTCACTGAACTATTCAGTTTCCTCAGAAGGAAATAGAAAAATCATAAACTTTAAATGACCAAAATTCAAACAAGGGTATAACCCCCAAAATTCTGACGTATTATAATCCTAGCTCAACCTAGGTAAAGCAAAGCACAGTAATAAAGGATTGAGGACTCAAAAGTACAGTTTCTAATACTGAATTTACAAAAAAGGTTTGAAAACCTAAATAGCAAGTTTTAAACAAAGCTCAACTTGAAGAAAGCAAAGCACAATAAGAAAGGGTTAAGGACTCAACTGTGAAAATTCTAGTGCTGCTTTTACAAAAAGGTTTACAAACCTAAGTGGCACAAATTCAAAGAAAGGAATACAAGATAAAGCTGTTTTAGATTTGAACAAACTCAAGAACAGGGCTGAAACGCTCCCGTGGTTTAGATGTTACTACTGATGTTAAAGACTAATTGATTTCCACAAGATAATATTTATAGTCGATTACTTCTCGTTACAGGGATTTTCATGGTATTTCATTTGTTTTGTGCAATCAATCAGGTGTCCTCAGCTGCTTTAGCCATCCAGTCAAATGGGGTGTGGCTGGTGTTGCATGCTGACAGATCAACACACATTTGACTTATGCATGGATACATTAATTTATAAAGGCCTGGAGCTTTCAAGAACCTTAATTTTGAATGTATTCCTGACAAGGCAGCAGAGTTTTCCTTTCTCCATCCGTTTCGTTTTTAAAAATCTACCTGTTTGACGAAGCCCACCTCTTCGTGACAGAACTCTACTGCTTTGGGGGCAGCTCAGGTACAGAAGAGGAGAAGCACGTTCACATGTGCTTGTTCTTGCTTAGAACAAGCCGCCACAACGTGACGCTTTCGCCAAGTGTACATTATGCTATTTCTGAGCCTTGTCCCAGATACAGATAATTGTCCTGTCTACGGGGACATGGGCCCGGCTCGTCCTGTAAGCAGCTTAGCTTTAAGATGGGGCAGGATGCAATCAAATCCTCCTTGAGATAACTGGGCACACACCTGCTGCTGTGAAAAGCCCTTGGCAAGGCAGCGTGACATGAACACCGAAACCTTGTTGGCAGACCCACATTTGACACAGACCAAATCCTATTCCTGCCCAGGCAAAGGAGGACAGTCTGTGTGGCTCGTGCCTGGAAGTGCCCAGCAGGAGGTTACGATTGGGGTCAGCCTCTTGTGATGGTCTAACGGAAGCTACATTTGCTGTGCTGAAGGGCACCTTTGCATTCAATCATAAATGAATCAAACTGCTGTGTTTGGGGCAGAAAGCTGTGGGGAGCCACAGGAGGTACTGCCTTAGTTGCTTTTAACAATCCTCCATTGCTGGATCAGTCAGGGCAGGGTAAGTGGGGGAGATCAAGAGTTTATACAGCCGTACCTTGGATCCTGAATTCCTTGCGAGTCGAGTGTTTTGGCTCCCGAACGCCACAAACTCAGAAGTGAGTGTTCCGGTTTGCAAACGTTCTTTGGAACCTGAATGTCCCACACAACTTCTGCGGCTTCCGATTGGCTGCAGGAGCTTCCTGCAGCCAATCGGAAGCCGCTCCTTGGTTTTCGAACGTTTTGGAAGTCAAACTGACTTCCGGAACGGATTCCATTCGACTTATGAGGTACCACTGTATAAGCAAAGGAGACAATCAATGTATTTTAAGAGGAGGAGGAGAAGAAGAAGAAGATATCCTGCTTTATCACTACCCAAAGGAGTCTCAAAGCAGCTAACATTCTCCTTTCCCTTCTTCCCCCACAACAAACACTCTGTGTGGTGAGTGAGGCTGAGAGACTTCAGAGAAGTGTGACTAGCCCAAGGTCACCCAGCAGCTGCATGTGGAGGAGTGGGGAATCAAACCCGGTTCACCAGAATACGAGTGCCAGATTTAGAGCATGGGTGGAGGAGATCTGTTATTGAGAAGATCCATTTGGGGGTGCCAAATTTTGGGCTCCCTCGGGGCATCTTATTATGGTGCGGTAAATGTGAGATTGTGTTTGGTGTGCCTGAGTTGTTGTTGATTTTTTAAAAAAAGCAATGTGAGATCAAGATTAAGGTCATGACATGTGGGATTGGAGGAGATGGCTAACCTTTCTCTCCCAAGCTGCTATTTGCTGTGCAACAGACATTGTTAGCATTGGTGCCAGCAACAGCTTTCCTCCTTGGGTGACTTGTTATCGGGGGGGGGGGGGGAGTTTTCGTTGGCAGGTCGATGCAGCAAAAAAGGGCCAAATCCCCTCCACTTTCTCACCCTCATTAATCCTATCCCTGCAACTGAAACCCAGAAATATGCAACCACATATTTAATGCTAATGTGTAGAGTAGTAAAAGAGGAATTGCTGCCCACCACACATACAGTCATCCTGTTTTTCTCTCCAGTAAAGATCTTTTGCATTAATAGATATATATTTCAATGTCCAATGTTCATTGGACGGTTGAATGGATGCCATCATATCTCTATGGATGCCATCATATCTCTAGCCCAAACAACTCCTCAGGCACAGGAGAGAGGTCACCAACAGATTCGTGGCAATCTCAAAACTTTACAGAAATGCAAATAATCTTTTTTATTTTGGGAGGGGGTGACTCTACCCACACCCACAAAATAAAAACCCTAGTTCAGCGAGAACTGAGCATATTCAGTGAGCATAAAAAGCTTACCTTTAAGGACCTAGAATTAGGGAATGGAACGGTGCAACTAGAATCTGGAAACACAGCTCTCCACGCTGCAACATTTGGTTGCAGGTGGTGATGGATGAATCTGTCTATTTGGGTTTCTCATTTTTCCAGCCTCTTGCGTTCATTCTTCCACATTTCGACATAATTTATTTAGTTTTTTAAAGTCCTCATGAGAATTAAATCAACCTTTAGGTGTACGTTACTCCTAGCACACAAATTTTTTGTAGGTAATATTCCTTCTGTACACATTTTTGTAAGTTAGTGTTCCCTAAATAGATTGCCTTTTTGTGTTATTTTCACTATAATATGCATCATTACATGCACTATCCTGATATAGACATTTCTATACACACCGCTTGGCTGGAGAACCGCACCTTAAAATTTGCAGGAGTCCAGCACTTGTTTCTGGAAGTGTGACTTAGGAAGACTTGCCTTAAATCCAATTTCAGTAGCTGCCTGCCCCATTCATTTCCAGAAACCCGTTTAGCCTGAGACACAAGGAAAGCACGAAAGAGCTCTGTGCAATGTGGGAATAAGTGTCCCTTCTCAACAACCACTTTGAGCCCTATCGCAAACCGTTGTCTGTCTCCAACCTCCTTTTGAGGGAGGCATTTCCCACTTAACCCAATCCTGGCCTCCTCAACGTTTTTCCTTTTTCTGTACCACCTCACCTTGGGAGCATTGTTTGCAGCGCAGATTTCTGAAGAGGCGCTTTGTTCTTCTGGGCAGCTGGTAGCTGCCCATTGCACAATGTGACCGTCATGCGCCGTCTCACAATAGGGACTTTCAGAACTCAATGAATAGGGAATGCGCCCTGCCTGGGCAACGCTTTGTTGAGAAGTCTGTGTAGCATGAGATAATTGTGGTGTCTCTTCTGCTGCCAGACTCTCGTCAGATCACAGGCTGTTCCATCTCTTAAACGCAATTCTCCAGCCGCTGGAATATTCCCGCATCATCTCTTGATTGTATTGTTTGGTTTCCTTACACCTGACTGCATCACCTTGGGCTGAATCTGTTCATTAAGAGAAGGTCAAGCCCACAGAAGTTTTGCACATTGTTTATGCACTGGTGTCTCCAGCCCCGTTGAACAGATGTAGAAAGCCGTCCCAATCCAACAGTGATTTGGACTTGCTTCTACTGAGCTGAGCGGGTGTTTCACAAGAGCAGCATGCCCTGTGAACTCACAAAGAGAGTAGGCCCAAGTCACTGGGGACGTGCTACCCAACTTGTGCTATGTGCAAGGAATCGATCCTTCACTGTGGTTGCAAGTACACTCTGGAACTCCCTACCCATTGATATAGATGGGTGTCTTTGCTGTACTGGTATCAGCACCTGCTAAAAACATTGTTGTTTAGGCGAGCCTATCCACACATGCAAATTTGGCATGCTGTTTAATATGTATTTTTTTTTAAAAAAAAGTTTGTGTGTGTGTGTGTGTGTGTGTGTGTGTGAAAAATGGCTGATCTTATTTATATTATAAGCCAACTTGTTTTTAACATCTGATTTAATTGGTACATTTTAATGTCTATTTAATGTGAAGCATTTAGAGGTTTTGAGGAATAAGCGGTATAGAAATCCTGTTTAAAGAAAATAGAGTGGTACCTTGGTTTGCATACGTCTTGGTTTGCATACGTTTTGGATTACAAACATGTCAAATCCGGAAGTGCGTTTGCAACCTTTTTTTGGATTACAATCCATTTTTTTTCGATTACAAACAAAAAAAATTTGGGGGGCCCCACTGGCAAAAGCGCTACTTGGGTTACAACCTGTTTTGGCTTACAAACAGACCTCCGGAACAGATTATGGTTGTAAACCAGGGTACGACTGTAAACGGGCAAGAAGTGTTTTATGTAGATGAAGCCCTGCCCTTTAAAAAGAGTAATGGAATCTTGGAGTTGGAAGGGACCCTGGGGTCATCTAGTCCAACCCCCTGCAATGCAGGAATCTCAGCTAAATCATCCATGACAGATGGCCATCCAACCTCTGCTTCAAAAACTCAAAGGAAATAATAAATCAAAAGGTCTACACTGAAGCCAGGATAACAGAAAATATTTGAGAACCAGGGCATCCTGCAGAAAATCCTGTTGTTAAAAAAGGCGTTTAAAATGACAGGATGAATCAACGCAGACCTAGGCCAGGATGATTAAAAGAAAAAAAGAGAAAAAAAGGATTTAAATCAACAAATGGTTTTGCTTTCACATACAGCAGACGGAAGATTCTCTTTTATTTTCGACCCTCTGTAAAATCAGAGCAATAAAACATAGGAGTCCCTTCTTGCCCCCCCTCCCTCCCTGCGCATGTCATCATACCCAGCCAACTTAATTAGCAACTTCGGAGTAATCGTGATAATGAGCTAAGTCGGCGAAAATGTCGTTGGGGCTCTTGCAGCTCAGGTTGCAAAAGCAGGCGTTGATCCACATGACCTTCTTGGAGAACCCGGTCCCATCCGGGCACTCGAAGCTCACGTCGATGGTCTTCGACTTGTACGGAGTACAGCAGCGATTGTCCACACAGACGCCGCAGTATTTCGGCCGGTAAGCTGCCTTGCTCACGCATCCAGACAGAGTATAGTTCATCGGCTCCTGCCTCCTGTACACTGCTAAGCATTTCTTTCCAGGCTAGAAACAACATGAGAGAGAGAGAGATGTTTAATCGGTCAAGTTGATTGCTATCTTTTTTTTTTACGCTTCCAGTAATAATAATACTCATAATAATTTATTATTTCTACCCCACCCATCTGGCTGGGTTTCCCCAGCCTCTCTGGGTGGCTTTCAAAAGAACATTAAAAACAGAACAAAACTTCGAAAACAGAATAAAACTTCTCCAAGAACTATGAGGAGGCTGGAAAGTGCTAGATACTCTCAGTTCTCTTCATCACTGACCATTTGCCATGCTGGCTGGGACTTATGGGAGCTAAAGTCCAACAACATCTAGAGGTTTACAGGTAGACTATCCCTGGGTTATGCAGTCTTCCTTCCCAGTTGCAAAACCCCTTGATTAAAACCACATGTCCCAGAATCCTCTGTGCCCCCATGTCAGGGACTGTGCTGGGGAGGGCTGCACTGAGGAGGAATGGTGCGAGCCTCCCCCCCCTCCTGCTCCTGCTCCGGATCCTGAATCTTCCCACAGTATAGATTTAGAATAGCGGTTTTCAGAGGGGCATAGTTCAGAAGGCAGAAGCTGGGAAGTACTGGATGGGGAACAGCTAGGAGGAGAAGCACTGGAAAAGAGAGTTAACAGACTCATTCTTGCTTGAAAGCATTCATCTGCTTAGCCCAAGGTCAAGAAGAGCAGATAAGGTGGCAGAACAGAAAGCACAGCGGTTGTGAGATCAGGTTACAAGATACGGTAGTGATGTGGGTGACTAGGGAGGGAGTAGGTGAAACCCTTAATTGAGAGCACCGTCATCCCTAGGAATGGATTCTTTGTTCTCTCACTGTGATCATCAAAGTTTCTAACTGGTAAGAGACTCCTTTCTCTTTGTTCTGCTTATCTACTGCCAAAGCGGGGGGGGGGGGGGGGCGGGAAGCTGTTTTTTTGAAGCCTGATACCTCATCATGTTGTCCATCTCTTTGGACAGGACAGAGCTGCAATTGGATAGCCTAAGTAAATAAGGGATGCAGGTGGCACTGTGGGTTAAACCACAGAGCCTAGGGCTTGCCGATCAGAAGGTCGGCAGTTCGAATCCCTGAGACAGGGATTCCTGCTCCTGCTTGGTCCCTGCTCCTGCTAACCTAGCAATTCGAAAGCACGTCAAAGTACAAGTAGATAAATAGGTACCACTCCGGCGGGAAGGTAAACGGTGTTTCCATGCGCTGCTCTGGTTTGCCAGAAGCGGCTTAGTCATGCTGGCCACATGACCCGGAAGCTGTATGCTGGCTCCCTTGGCCAATAAAGCGAAATGAGCGCTACAACCCCACAACTGGACCTGGTGGTCAGGGGTCCCTTTACCTTTAAGTAAATAAGTAAGTGACCACTCAGGTCTCAAACACCCGGGAAGGGAATGTGGAAAAACACTAGAAGCCAAGGACTTACTGTAGAAATGGCATCATCTGAAGATGCCATAAAAAGCTAGTGGCCGTTGCGGAGAAATTGTGGGAGCTTCTTGTGGGTGGATGGCGAAACAAGAGCAATCCTGCAAGCAGTACCTTCATGTGCTTAATGTGGTGAAGCAAGAGCAACAAGGAGGATTTCTGCCAGTATCATCCCATACCTTAATGTGCTTGGCGATGTCCTCTTCGCATGGGCGCATGTTACAGAGCCGGCTCTCTTTTGTCAGGCGGCACTGGTCGTTCTCGTTCGTGATTCTTTGGGACGTGCCCATCCCGCAGGTCTTTGAGCAGGGACTCCAGGAAGAGGTGTGGAGGATGCAGTTTTTCTGCCACGACTCAATTTCCCCTTCGTAAACTGTCAAAAAGAGAGGAAAGGAACACATGGCATTAGGTGAGCTTATGCGCCAGCCTCAGGAATTCCCTTGAAGAGGAATTGGCTGTAAAACCGCTCTAATTGAAAAAACAACAACACATAAATGTAATAGGCCGTATAGTAACAATGGCAAAGCTATTTACTAGAAACTACTTCTCAAAAGGGGACGCAGGTGGCGCTGTGGGATAACCCCCGGGCCGAGGACTTGCCTAGATGTACCCTTCCAAGGTGGTTTTCCTTCAGCAGGGAAAAGGTAGAAAAGCTGTACTGTATTATACAAGGGCAGATGTTGAGCTGGAAAAGGGCCAGCAGGTAAAAAATTAAGCACCTCTTTTCAATTCCCTCCAAGCCCAGCCCTCTAGTGGCTGTTGGTTTCGATTGGTTTTGTTTTCGTTGCAGAGAAACGGTGGAACAAGTTACATCTGGAACTCCATGCTGCAGGGAATTTGCCCCTAAAAGCTGTGGGGAGCTTCCTTCCTCCGAAGTCTTAGAAAGTTGCCCCTCCGCACGTGCTCCACACACACACACACCGCCAATACCTGCAGAGGAGATGTGCCGTGGGGAAGTCTTTCTGATTTTCTTGGAGTCGTCACAGACCCACTGTTCGCAGCATTGCCCCTTCAGCTTAATCTGTTTGGGGTTGGGGCACCAAACGAGGGGTGGCTTGGAGTCTCTGCAGGTGGGGACGCAGCCCACCGCTCCTCCGATACAGGTGCAATTGTACTTGCAATTGGGCTGGAAGGACTGTCCGTTCTTGTACCTGACCCCATCGAGGATGCAGTCGAGGCCGACAATTTCTACAAAAGGAAGAGGGGAAATGCGTAAAGAGAGAGAGAGAGAGTTTCAAAAGCCCAGGCTCACATGACATCTGATATCACAGCAGCAATCAGGTTTTGAATACACAGATTTTC
>JAXCMG010000020.1:26402637-26435742 GCA_034642415.1 Podarcis siculus | reverse complement strand
AAGTGCAAGTAGATAAATAGGTACTGCTCCAGCGGGAAGGTAAACGGCGTTTCCGTGCACTGCTCTGGTTCGCCAGAAGCGGCTTAGTCCTGCTGGCCACATGACCCGGAAGTTGTACACTGGCTCCCTCGTCCAGTAAAGCGAGATGAGTGCCGCAACCCCTGAGTCGTCTGCGACTGGACCTAATTGTCAGGGGTCCCTTTACCTTTACTTTTGTAAACTGCCCACTCCTTAAATTATCAAGGTGGGGTACAATAAATTAAAACACTGCAATGTAAAATCGTAAAAATGCAGAAATAACATAAATTAATCAAATTTTATGTTGTGAAGCTCCCTGAGACCTACAGGTATAGGGCCTAACAACAACAGCGACAACAACAACAATACAGTCAATACTTGGTTGTTGAACGTAATCTGTTCGGCTTCCGAAACGTTCGACAACCGAGGCGCGGCTTCCAGTTGGCCGAAGGAGCTTCCTGCACTCAAGTGGAAGTTGCGTCAGACATTCGACTTCCAAAAAAATGTTCAAAAACCGGAACACTTACAGTGAGGGGGGGAAAGTATTAGATCCCCTGCTAAATTTGCCCGTTTGCCCTTTGACGAAGAAATGACCAGTCCATAATTTTAATGGTAGGTTTGTTGTAGTTGTGAGAGACAGAATAACAACAGGGATAACAACAGAATAACAACTCGTCATTTCTTCATCGGAGGGCAAACGGGCAAATTTAGCAGGGGATCAAATACTTTCCCCCCTCACTGTACTTCCGGGTTTTTGATGTTCAGGAGCCAAAAAGTATGATAACGGAGGCGTTCAGGAACGAGGTTTGACTATAATAATATTATTATTATTATTATTAATAATAGCCAGTTTAATTCTCTAATTAAAACTTGGTGAAACAATGACATTTTCAGAAGGCAGTGAGATATATGGATTGTAATGTTAAAATTCCTGCTCCATGATGGCAGTCATGGGATTGTTGTCTATCACATGATGGTGTATGTTTTGACTCCACAGAGTGGGAAGTGACGGAGACAGGATGTTTGTGTTACTGTGTTCCATGAAGTGGGACTATTGTCCTTTGTTCTTTTTCTCTTTGCTGTCTGATGCTAGAGAGAGAGGGAGCCATGTTGCAGTACTCCGTGTGTGTTTATATGTAAATAAAGTAGATTAGCCAAAATGCTGAGTTGCTGAGGTCTGGCACGCAAGCTGCAAAGACTCTGCAGATCCCTAAGTGTGCCGGTGTCTGTGGGCATCGGTCGCTGTGATGTTCGGGCTGAAGAAAGCTTTTGAAGCTCCCAAACGATCGACCAGGAGGGAGCGAACATGCCAGTCGGGCATGTGTCTCTGCCAGGGTCCTACTCGAGTGTAGGCTGAGCTCCTGACATGTAAGTACCCATCTGATTTACACAGATTTCTTTCTTCCCTGGAGAAAAGGAACTTCTTTACATAAGAACTGCCAGATTAAACCAAAACCCTATGTGGTCCATCACCTTCCTTCCTTCCTCAACAGCCAACCAGATGCCTATGGGAAGCCCAACAGGCAGAGCACTAGGGCAGTAGTTCTTTCTCTGTGTTGTTTCCCAGTTTGAAACTGGTATCCAGAGACATGCTACCCCATATCATGTAAGGAGCATCTAATCATTGTGACTAGGAGCCAACGGCATTATCCTCTAGGAATGCTAAAGCCAGCTCCTTTGGCACTAATAATAATAATAATAATAATAATTTATTTATACCCCGCCACTCTGGGCGGTTCCCAACAGTTAAAAACACAACAGAACATCAAACATTAAAAACTTCCCTAAACAGGGCTGCCTTCAGATGTCTACTAAAAGTCAAGTAGTTGTTCATTTCCTGGTGGGAGGGAGTTCCACAGGGCGGGCGCCACTACCGAGAAGGCCCTCTGTCTGGTTCCCTGTAATCTCACTTCCTGCAGTGGAGGAACCACCAGAAGGCCCTTGGCGCTGGACCTCAGTGTCTGGGCTGAATGATGCTACAATGCTACATCTCCGACCTTTCAGTTTCATAGTTGGACCCCAGCTTCCAATATTATGAGAAAGGGAGAAATCCACATTCATGTGCTGTGCATATTTTTTTTAATAAAAAAACCTTTAACTTAGGTTTTTTTAAAAATAAAAAACCCTTTAACTTAGTCCCCTGTTAGTACTTGCCTGGTGAGATTCAGGTGCTTTTACATGCAGTACCACGCAGTACAACTTGGCTTAGTTACAGTGGTGAAAATTCCTAAATTATTGGTACAGGAACACAATAAAGGAATTCACATGGTAGACCGAAGGAACAATATCTTGGCTTCCTTTCTCCCAAGGTGAGGGGAAGTGATCTAGCTAAGCCTGGCAGGACAGCTTACTCTATGGAATTAACCCCTTCATGAATTAATTAGACTTAAGCATGTTGGCTATCCCACACTTTTTAGCGACTCATTCAGAGCGAATGGCAATCTACTGGAAACCCAAATTTCCCTTTGTTCCGATTTGGCATTAAAGAGTGGGTTTTCCTGGGGTAAAGGGTGGGGAGTGGGGAATCTCCAAAAAGTGCTCAGACATAGAGCTTTAAAAGTGAGGACTATGCCTATAAAGTGTGGGGCAAAAGGTAACTGTGGGTGAGCCCCTATACTGAGCCAAAGAAGTGATCCCTCTAGATCAGTATGATCTACACTGAAGGACAGTGGTTCTCTCCATGGTTTCAGAAAGGGGACATTTTCAATCCTACCTGGAGAGGCCAGATATTGATTGAAGCAGGGACATTTCATAAGCGAACAAGATGTTCCAAAGGTGAAATACAGCCCTTTCTAAGGTAATGTGAAATCTACGGTGCAGGTTACGGCTTGTGCCACCGCAGCCTTTCAAAACTAACTCCTTTTGTCTCGAGTTCACAGGTGTTTGTACAAATGCTTACAGTATAGAACTAGTAGTTTGTTTTGCTTTATTTCTCTCCCACCGGAACACGCACAGCTCCTGCTGTTTTAATAGAATATCCTGTTTCAGCTGCAGACAAAAATGGGACTGAGCCATTGAGTCTCTGTTTTTCCCACTTTTACAACAATGATCCTGCCCATTTGGGAGTGTGGGTGTCTGCGGGAGGTGCTGTGCTTGTAGGATTTTGTTTTAAATAGAGGGGGAAATTCCCAAACTTGAGATCGAGTTGTAAGCAGATCTGCATGTTTCCCCCCACTCCTGGGTTTGCCAATGTTTTGCATGGCATCAAAGCCAAACCAGGTTTTCAATACCCCGGCGATCCTATTTTAACACTTGGAGTGTTTACTGTGTAACCTCAAACCTTACAAATTGGTTGGGAACTTGAATTTTCTGGAACAGCGTGCAATAAATATTTTGGTCTGAATTTGACCGTGAGCCGGACCACCCAAAGCAGCAAAGAAATGATGCTAAGAAGAAAAAGAAGCGCGAAAAGATGAAAATACAGAAGAGCAATGGTTGTACAAATTGATAGAGCTCACAGAGTTAGCAAACACGACAGCCAAAATAAGGAACTGGGATGAAAGGAAGACAAGGGCAGGGGGGAGAGTGGGAATACCTTACAGAATATCTAAAAAGAAATGACATTACAGTTAACCTGCAAGTAGGGGTAATTCTTTGAACAACAGTAAGAAAGGACGGGAATAAAAAAAAGGTGGAGAAATTAATGGAGATGCAGCAAATTAAGGCTTTATTAGAATGCCACTGAAGGTCAGGTTGGGAAATCTGCGCAGAAACAATGTCAGATGAAATATATATGGTGTAAAATGAAAATTGGAAAATGCATAAAACAGTGGTTTTCAACCAGTGTCTTGTGGCACCCTGGGGTGCCTTGAATGATGGTCAGGGGTGCTGCGGGCAACACTGATCTCTGTCCCTCTTTCCTTCCTTCCCTCCCTTCTTCTGATGCCCTCTTGCATCTCTGGCTCCCAAAGGCTTGCACAGCTGTTTGTTGCAGCAGCCCTGGCTACAAGCTCGCCAGGCGAATGGGGCCTCTGGGGCTGGCCAGGGGGTGCTTCCCAGGGCCCTGGGGACTGTGTGAGGAGGCACCTCTCTTTGGGGTGGGGTGGGCAGCTGAGAGACAAGGGGTGGCAGTTGCAGCTGCCTAGAAGACTCCCGGTCGGTTTGTTCGAATCTCTGCAACGGGGTGAGCTCCTGTTGCTCGGTCCCTGCTCCTGCCAACCTAGCAGTTCAAAAGCACGCCAGTGCAAGTAGATAAATAGGTACCGCTCCGGCGGGAAGGTAAACAGCGTTTCCGTGCACTGCTCTGGTTCACCAGAAGTGGCTTAGTCATGCTGACCACATGTCCCGGAAGCTGTACGCCGGCTCCCTCGGCCAATAAAGCGAGATGAGTGCCGCAACCTCAGAGTTGGCCACGACTGGACCTAATGGTTAGGGGTCCCTTTACCTTTACCTTTAGAAGACTCCCAAGGATAGGGGGCTGAGGGAACACTCCACAAGGGAGGGTTTTCGAAAAAGGGTGAGAGGCTGCTGGCTCTGCAGGCAAGAGATGACATAACTGGGCTCCTGAGTCCCACATGGGTGCCGCTGAAAGAATGTGGTTGGTTAAGGGAGTCGTGGACTCAGAAAGGTTTAAAATCTCTGTCATAAAGAAAAAGAAAAAGAAGATGTTGCTAGAGTGGAACAAGGCAAATCCAGAAGCAAAGGATCGCAGTGTGGTGGCCCTGCTAGAGGAAGAAAACTGAACCCTGACAGTGCTTCACAACATCATTGTTGTGGTTATTATTATTTTATTTAATGCATTTATAGTGGCACCTTGGTTTTCGAATGCAATCCATTCCGGAAAACTGTTTGAGTTCTGAAACGTTCGAAAACCGAAAACTCAATAGCCGACAGCTAGGCCTCTGGATCCTGCACTCAGCAGAAGCTGAGTGGCATGTTCAACTTCCGAGGTGTGTTTGAAAACTGAAGCATTTACTTCCGGGTTTACGGCGTTCGAAAACCGAAATGTTCGTCAACAGAGACATTCAAAAACCGAGGTATAATAATAATAATAATAATAATAATAATAATGATAATAATAATAATAATATAATTTATTATTTATACCCCACCCATCTGGCTGGGTTTCCCCAGCCACTCTGGGCGCCTTCCAACACAATATTAAAATACAGTAATGCATCAAACATTAAAAGCTTCCCTAAACAGGGCTGCCTTCAGATGTCGTCTAAAAGTCTGGTAGTTGTTGTTCTCTTTGACATCTGGTGGGAGGGTGTTTCACAGGGAGGGTGCCACCACCGAGAAGGCCCTCTGCCTGGTTCCCTGTAACTTGGCTTCTCATAGTGAGGGAACCACTAGAAGGCCCTTGGAGCTGGACCTCAGTGTCCAGGCTGAATGATGGGGGTAGAGACGCTCCTTCAGATATACTGGACCAAGGCCGTTTAGGGCTTTAAAGGTCAGCACCAACACTTTGAATTGTGCTCGGAAACATACTGGGAGCCAATGTAGGTCTTGACCGGTAGCCAAGACCGGTACCACTGAATATCCTGCCTTTCTCGGTCTACTTTAAGAGAAGAAACAACCTGGGACATGTTCAGACCAACAGGAAGCACCATGACCCGTATCTCTGGCAAAAAGAAAGAGGTACATCACTTACGTGAACACACTCCTATTTCGTACCTAGGTCTGTCTCTGCTGTAGTCACAGTACAGCCCCCTGTGGACGTCACAAGTGTCCGCCTCTGTGCAGTTCTCCCCCAATTGCTTGGCACACGTCTTGCAGCACTCACAGCCGTCGGTCATCAGGCTGACGCCCACCGGGCAAACGGGTGGCGTCTTCGGACATTCGCATGGCCACTTACAGTACTGTGTCCGCACGTAAGCCTCGGTCGCGGTGGAGGTGGCAGGGGGTGACATGGTAGTCGTGGTCGTGGTGATGTTCTGGGCAAAGACCTGGGTCAGAAAAGAAGAAAAAGCTTAGTAGGGAAACTCATGAAGCCTTCAGGAATCCAGTGACAGGTTCATTAATCTCTCCTGCTTCATAGATCTACCCGGTGCTGATACTGACTGGTATGGAGAACATAGAAACCTAGGACTTGTACAGAGTCAGACCATTGGCCTATCTTGCTCTGTATTGGCCAAACTGACTGACAGCAGCACTCCACGGTTTCGGGCAGGAGTCTCTCTCAGCCGTACCTGGTGATGCCAGGACTTGAACTCGGAACCTTCTGTTTGCAATGATCTGCCACTGAGCTATGGTTCTTCTCTGCCATGTCTTTTCCTCACTGCCCATGACAGCCATTTTGTGCTGGCACCCACGGCACTATTATCAAGGATATTTCAACAAGGGCAGGGGAGAGAAATAGTGCAGATATTAATACTACACAGCTTGAAGCAGCTAAAACAGCTAAAAACTGACTCTTATTGCCTAAAAAACTGACTCTTTATACAGTGGTACCTGGGGTTACAAACGCTTCAGGTTACAAACACTTCGGGTTACAAACTCCGCTAACCTGGAAGTAGTACCTCAGGTTGAGAATGAAAATTGCACGCCGGTGGTGCGCCGGAGGCCCCATTAGCGAAAGCATGCTTCAGGTTAAGAAAAGTTTCGGGTTAAGAACGGACCTCCGGAACGAATTAAGTTCATAACCCGAGGTACCACTATATGCCCCCAAACTGACTCTTATTGGGATAAAAGTTGTTCAGACCCATAAATATGATTCAAAAGCTTCACTCATATGCTTGTCCAAGCATAGGCTCATCTTCTTAGAAATATTAGATTACTCCCAACAGGCCTAGAATCAGAGGTCTGTCTCTCTCCACACAGACTCCATTAGCCTGTTTTCTCTTCAGGAGAGAGACTTCATAAGCACATCCTCTGTTCTCTGTGACTCCCAGAGAAAGACTCAAGGACCAATTCCCCAAGATGGCAATTTGCAACTGAACACCTCTCTCACAAGACCTAAGGTTAAACACCACATGAGAGCTAACAGAGAACACCAACAGTTTATTATCAACCCATCTAGGTGCTTAGAGAGCCCTTCTTAGCTTTAGTATATATACACCCCAATGAAATTTTCCAGTTAAACTTTCAACAATACAAATTCAAACACAGAGAGAGTTATTTCCATTTCAATGTCAACTAAACAATTACGCTTAACAGGAAAGCACTGCTTCTATCCAATATTATGATGCTGAGCAGGACAGATCAATAGCCTGACCCAGTTTAAGGATGCTTCCTATGTTCCAGCCTGAAATTCGGTAGTATCCATCAATTCGGTAGCAACATCAGGATGCAATGCATTGCTATTCATACTTTTGTTTGTTTTCCATGATGGTCTGGAAATTTCATCACTTCAAGATGGGGAAGGGGTGCAATGCCGCAATTGTTTGCCGTTGGGTGGATTGCACTGAGCACATGTTCCCCAGGTCATTGGGCGGTTCTGGAGGGATCAGTCCAAGGCCTGACCTGCTTATTCCTGTGAGAAGATTACACCTGACCTGTGAGTTTGGACGGCTCCCAAGAGGAATAGCTTCTTGCACCTGTCAGGGGCCGCAGTGCCTTTCTGCTGAACAATTACCCCAGGAGTGAAATCTCAGGAGATAGAACTGGAATGGACGTCATCGTCGGAATTGAATATAGCCTGGCATTCTCGCAGGCAATTTTCAGTTCCATTCCCCTATTCATTGGTCTGTCTTGCATGCTAGCTATGGGTTTTGTTCACTTTCCTGGGATCTAAAGTTACTAAAGTGTTCTGCTTTTGCTTTTTCACCCTTAAAAGGTCCGGCCTTTAATGCCAAAATTAAAGCTTCAATTGCAAAGTTAATTATGTCATTTTCATAGGGACTAGAAAGGACATTTCATTCCCATTGCTTAAAAGGCAGGAGTTCCCACAACCACAGCAATGGAATTTGTTGGTTCCCTTTGTTAATAGCATTTAGTTAATAGTTTTCAGGTTCTCTTGAAGCTTTTCATCTGAAGATGAAATAATAAGTGAATCCAAGGTCACGTAAAACATGCCATTCATTTTGATCCCCACTGATCACTGAATAATACTTTCAAATAATAGTTCTCTGCTTTTTCTTAAACAAAAGCAAAGTATTCTATCCTTCCATCAAGGAGCTCATGTGATACAAGAATGAAATAGGCTATATCCACGTACAACAACCCTGCATGGTAATAATTTACAAATTATTTATAATTCACAAATAATTTATAATTTACTTAGTGTTAAACCACTGAGCCTCTTGGGTTTGCCGATCAGAAGTTTGGCGGTTTGAATCCCCGCGAGCTCCCGTTGCTCGGTCCCTGCTCCTGCCAACCTAGCAGTTCGAAAGCAGGTCAAAGTGCAAGTAGATAAATAGGTACCACTCCGGTGGAAAGGTAAACAGCGTTTCCATGCGCTGCTCTGGCACGCCGGCTCCCTTGGCCAATAAAACGAGATGAGCGACGCAACCCCAGAGTCGGCCATGACTGGACCTAATGGTCAGGGGTCCCTTTACCTTTAAGTATATAGAGGGACCTTAATTAAGAAGAAGCCTGCAACAGAATCATTCCTCAACCACCCCATATGCAGACAAGTAACATTGGGGATGTTGATAACTAGCTAAGAGGAAGCTGCGTGTAAATATCTTAATTAATAATAATAACCAGCATCCGATCTTGCTCAAGGTATTTTGCTGCCCGAGGTAAGAGGCAGCCCAAGATATTTTGCTGTCTGATGCAAAATGGCAGCCTCTGATTCCTCATAGAAAACCCAACTGGGCTGGCAAGGATGCAGCCTTTACAAAATCTGAGAATGTTAGACTGTGATAGGGGTTGCAGGGCAGGTGAGTTTAGGGGAATAGTAGGGGGAAGCCCCCTATCTCTCAGTATCTGCCAATGGTGGTGGCTGCCCCACCTGCCTAATGGTAGAGCCGGTAGTGCTTGAGACAACAGACAAGATGGCGCCCTCCCCAATTCCCTCAACCGTTCCTCATCAGGCTTGGTTTCCAGACCCTTGATAATCTTGCTTGCCTTCTTCTGCGCACATTCCAGCTTGTCAATATCCTTCTTAAATTGTGGCACCCAGAGCTGGACACAGTATTCCAGGTGTGGTTTCACCAAAGCATGAATAGAGCAGTACTATTACTTCCTTTGATATGAACACTATATTTCTGTTGATTAGAAGGAAAGCACAGTTGCCATCTCTTAAAACTGACTCCCTTCTTGTGCCACTAGAAAGGAAGCTACATATAGCAAATGACCCATTTTTGTTGCAAAGGGACAAAGCAAAGGGAAAACGTATTTTGCTGTTCACTATTGTGCACAGCACTGGAATGGGCCAGTTGAAAATAATTGGCAATGATTACCCCATAGTAAATAGTAGTATAACAAAGAGAAACTTGCTGCAGGCTCCGTTGCCTTTTCTTGTGGCTCCACCTAGTGGTGCAAATGGACGCTGCAATTGCAAGTTTCACTAGCGGTGATGTGTGCAACCCTCCTTTTAGTAAAGGTAAAGGTAAAGGTACCCCTGCCCGTACGGGCCAGTCTTGACAGACTCTGGGGTTGGTGCGCCCATCTCACTCTATAGGCCGGGAGCCGGCGCTGTCCTCAGACACTTCCGGGTCACGTGGCCAGCGTGACATCGCTGCTCTGGCGAGCCAGAGCCGCACACGGAAACGCCGTTTACCTTCCCGCTAGAAAGCGGTCCCTATTTATCTACTTGCACCCGGGGGTGCTTTCGAACTGCTAGGTTGGCAGGCGCTGGGATCGAGCAACGGGAGCGCACCCCGCCGCGGGGATTCGAACCGCCGACCTTTCGATCGGCAAGCCCTAGGAGCTGAGGCTTTTACCCACAGCGCCACCCGCGTCCCTAACCCTCCTTTTAGCAACCAAAATTATAATAGAAAAATATGACCACCACCCAACAGCAGCAGCTGCAACCCAAAACAAAAAAAGCACAAACCAGCCAAGCTAAAATCAGAATTACAAAATGTTATACTTCTGGAAGGGACGCGAGTGGCGCTGTGGGTTAAACCACAGAGCCTAGGACTTGCCGATCAGAAGGTCAGCGGTTCGAATCCCCGCGACGGGGTGAGCTCCCATTGCTCGGTCCCTGCTCCTGCCAACCTAGCAGTTTGAAAGCATATCAAAGTGCAAGTAGGTAAATAGGTACCGCTCCGGCGGGAAGGATAACGGCGTTTCCATGCGCTGCTCTGGTTCGCCAGAAGCGGCTTAGTCATGCCAGCCACATGACCCGGAAGTTGTACGCCGGCTCCCTTGGCCAATAAAGCGAGATGAGTGCTGCAACCCCAGAGTAGGTCATGACTGGACCTAATGGTCAGGGGTCCCTTGACCTTTACCTTTATACTTCTGGAGGAATAAGACACCATACAATGTATCAGGGATGGGGAACCAACAGGTCTCCTGATCTTGTACTCCCAGTTCCCATCATCTTTGCTATAGGCTTGCTCACACATTACACTGGACACAGGAGCAAGCTGCCTGGATGAATGCACATGTGTTTGTAACACGGAGCGGACGTTTGCTGATTCGTACAACTCTGTACAATTTCAAATGCCTGAGAAACAAGTCAAGATCCAGTCCAGAGACCAACTGGCATAAAAGCAGTGCTTTTTTGCAGCCAGAACTCACCAGAACTCAGTTTCAGCACCTCTCAGGTGGGTGCCATTGCCATTATAAGAAAACAAGGGAAGCGTTCGTGGTGAGTTCCTGCACCTCTTTTTCTAGAAAAAAATTGCACAGGATAAAAGAAGGCTTGCAGGGAGAAAAAGCTCTTCAACAGGCACCGAAAAGGCAATAGGTAAAGGTAAAGGGACCCCTGACCATTAGGTCCAGTCGTGGACGACTCTGGGGTTGCGGTGCTCACCTCGCTTTACTGGTCGAGGGAGTTGGTGTTTGTCCTCAGACAGCTTCCTGGTCATGTGGCCAGCATGACTAAGCCGCTGCTGGCGAACCATAGCAGAGCACAGAAATGCCATTTACCTTCCCGCCGGAGTGGTACCTATTTATCTACTTGCACTTTGACGTGCTTTCAAACTGCTAGGTGGGCAGGAGCAGGGACCAAGCAACGGGAGTGCATCCCGTCGCAGGGATTCAAACCGCCAACCTTCTGATCAGCAAGCCCTAGGCTCTGTGGTTTAGACCACAGCAGCACTTGCATCCTGAAAAGGCAATAGAGGCTTCCTAATATACAGTGTCACCTAGTGGCTTTCCAGATCCAGCCACCATTGCTGGTTAAGCATAAAGCTGGAGAGATGTTCAGGCAGGAGGGCCCAACCGGATGTCAACATCAGCACTAAGGAGCTGTGCCAGCTGCTTGGTGCCTGAAGGTGGCAGATGCTGCCTCCAGAGTGGGATATTTAAAGCCCAGTCAAACCAACAATTCATGTTTTGCTAGATAGGCATGCGATAGGAGTCAAATCTCACAGAGTTTTCCTGTAAATTGCTAGAGAGAACTCTGTGAGAGACACTCCCACTGTGCCCTTACAAGGGTGGGAATAGCTTTATATTCCCCTATCTTCCTGGGCACGTTCTCTTCCTCTTTCAATCTCTTTCCGCTCTGCCAGCAAGTCTATCTTAAGAGAGACTTAAACGTGTACAGTGGTACCTCAGGTTAAGAACTTAATTTGTTCTGGAGGTCCGTTCTTAACCTGAAACTGTTCTTAACCTGAGGTACCACTTTAGCTAATGGGGCCTCCCGCTGCCGCCGTGCAATTTCTGTTCTCATCCTGAAGCAAAGTTCTTAACCCAAGGTAATATTTCTGGGTTAGCGGAGTCTGTAACCTGAAGCGTCTGTAACCCAAGGTACCACTGTATTTGGAATTGATTTACCATTTTAAGCCTACCTGAACGAAGCTGCTGTATCTGTTACTCTTCAGCAAGCATTCTGAGTGAGTAAATGTTATTTTCCTCTTTTACAAGACTGTGCGATGATTGTTTTAAGGGGGAGAATTGGGGAAAACACCAGAAGGATCCAGTCTGCCTCAAGGCATCCTGGGACTCAGCTACATTAGTAAAGAAACAACGATTTGAAGGCACTATAAACATGCAACACCAGATGGCGCCAGAGAGCAGGAAATTTTTATACACCTTTTTCCATAGGGGTTTTTGTTATTATTGTTATAACGATCTAATGTCTGACTTATTTACAGAGTTCCCGCCCCTCTGTGTGTAGATCCATCCCTGGATTACTTAAACTAAACAGCTAAAACTATCCTATCTAAGTTCCCTTTTAAGCTGCAAAGGGATGTACCCTGCTGAACTCACAAATGTGGGGAAGAAAGGATAGTACCTAATAAATATATCATCTCCTAGCATCTATTCACATCCCAACAGCCAGCCTAGTTGGTCCAGATGCATAATCTGGAGGATTGTAGGATCCTCAGGAACAATTTTTGGGACCACCCAGAGAGGCTGTAAGGAGGACAAGTGAAACGAGAGAGAGAGAGAGAGAGAGAGAGAGAGAGCACACTTTTTTATTTTTTTTAAAAAAGCTACATTTGTTGATGCAATATATAGACCGGCCTATAGAGACTTATGGCTGGATTAGCCCAAGTTGCTATTTTTAACTGAGATGCAAGATGGATTTCTAGTTGCATTGCGCGGTAAAGATGTCTGTGGGAAGCATGTGGGAAAGTCTTTTTTGAGTTCCAGATTCCCACATACATCTAATTAAAATGAGAAATGAAGGACCACATACATTCTTCTTGGTCGAAAAGTTGCTTGGGTTGGCAGCATCGCTTAGTGCTCAGCATTCTTGTACGTTTTCCCAGAAGAGTCACCAAACTTATTTTCTTTTTTCTCTGTTTGGTCAGGCAGAAGGAATTCAGCGTTACAGGCGGGAGGAGACGGGAAGATTTTGCTGTTGATTCTCCTTCCATTTGGGGTTTCTTTGCCAATAGTATTTGATTTATGTAGGAACTGGGGAATACCTGGTTTACTTTCCCATGTTGACAATTTGCAGCCCTCATACCCCACAAACGTCCTGAAAAAAACGGGACATCCATTTCCCCCCAATGAGAGCACAGCGGTCATTTTGGTTACCGTGATCTCTCCCCCCCCAAAAAAAAAACAAACTTTGGGGGACATGGTATTGTGTGCCACCCCAAAATGTGCATTTTGGGGCTCCATGAGAGCACAACAATGAAAAAAAGTGTATCTTTTGGGCTCCGTGATCTTGTGTAGATGCGTGCTGGACTCGGGGGGGGGGTGTGTGTTACCGAGAAGCGTGGCCAGAGTCTGGTCCTTGGTCGAGGGTCTGGAGACTGTCCACCAAGGGCGAAGTGGGGTCCAAAGCAAGAAGCCGGGCGTGGTCAGGAACTCCGGAAGAACAGGTCTGGGTGCTGGCAGAAACAGGTTTCCAACGACGTTGCTCCCGCAACCTGGGACTGGACTGACTGGCCTTTATCTTCTCTGAGGCCAGGGGTGGTCCCGGCCCACAGGTGACCCACCTCTCCTGGCCTTAAGGCGAGCACTCCTCCTGAGAGAACCCAGTTCCCTCCGCCTCTCTGCCCTGAGCCTCTGCAGCTCAGGAGAGGCTGGAGGGTTACTGGACCCAGGGGCAGCTTCACCTTCTCCGATAGGGCTGGGAGAGGTGCACCTGCAGGCAATGGGTCCTCAATCACCTCCGGAGCCAGAGTGGATACATCTGGTGTCTGCTCCTGAGGATCCGGCACAGGTGCAGGCCCTTCAGATTCAAGCCCCTGCCCCGGCTCAGCCGGCCCTGGAGGCGGGGAGTCCTGTGCAGGCTGGGACTCCACAGGTTCAGCTTCCGAATCAGATTCCCAGGCCATCACAAGATAATTCGCATGGGAAGATGTGCATCCCAGTTTTGGGACTCAACAGATTGGCCCTCCTACCTCTGCATAAAAACCTCCAAGGGAGTAGAGTCCACAATCTCCAGAGGGAGGCCATTCCACTGTCAAACAGCTCTTACTGTCAGAAAGTTTTTCCTGACGTTTAGTCGGAATCTCCTTCCTTGTAACTTGAAGCCATGGGTTCGAGTCCTACCCTCTAGGGCAGGAGAAGGTGAAGTGTGGGTGGGTCCCCACGAGGCAAGACACAGTGGTAACAGCAAGAGCATTTATTCAACTACATAACTGGGAAACAGGGGCAAAGCAACTGCTTATATACATTCCTGAAAGCCTGGGCCACTCCCACTCCCAACGTGATTGGCTGTCTAAACTTCCAAGCTGCGAGTCGCGACTCGGAGTTCAAGGGCCAATGGCAGTGGCCACAAATCCTGAAATGTTCTGTGATTGGACATCTTGTATTGAATCAGGAGCTCAGAATCCTTAGTCCAGACTCAAGCTCAGGCAAACGCAGACCACTGAATACATAACAGAAGGCAAGCTTATTCCCTCTTCCAGGTGACAGCCCTTGAGATATTTGAAGATGGCTAGCATATCTCCTCTCAGTCTCCTCTTTTACAGGCTAAATGTTGGAGGGCATGGGTGAATAATTAATAAATTAATAAATTGATAATTAATAATTATAATTAATTAATTAATAATTAATTAATAGTAATTGGTTATAGGCCCTTGAAAGCCTCCCCAGGTTACACCCTCTGCCCAAGGCAGACCCTTCACTGGTCCTACTTTGAACCTTCCTGCCTCCTCCCCTGGCTGTGAGATGACCCTGAATTCCCATGATTCCTCTTGCTTCCCTGGATGGAGAGCACAGAAGGCTGTTTGAGCATGTGCAAGAATTTCCCTAATTTAGAAAAGCAAGCTTTACGTCCATTGCTCCATCTCCTCCTCCTCCTTTTTTGACAGATACTGTTGCATGCAATAAACATGACCCTATACAGCCATTTCCCCTACCTGCTCAGATTCTTCTTCTGTTGAATTTCCCAGAAGATATGTGACTGGGGTGAGTGTTTCCTTAACTTAAGGGTTCCCTCAAAGCTCAACGACTTGATTACATAGTTGTCTGCGAAAAGTCAGGGGCTGCAAGGAACGAAGTACATTGCCAGGGTTTCAGAGTTGAATTTTGTGATTCCTAATTCTAATTCTAATTCATGCATGCACATGAAAGCTCATACCAATAAGAAACTTAGTTGGTCTCTAAGGTGCGACTGGAAGGAATTTTTTAATTTTGTTTCGATGATGGCAGACCAACACGGCTTCGTACCTGTAACTAGTTCTAATTCTTGTTAGCCCATTACCAACTATTTTTACTATGTATTTTGTGGTTTCTGTATTGTGATTTTATGTTGTGAACCGTCGTGAGATCTATGGATGAAAGGCAGTATACAAATAATGATGAGGCTAATAATAATAATAATAATAATAATAATAATAAGGCCCTCTCAAAGTTGTCCAGAAGGAAATGTAGCCCTCCGGCTGAGAAAGGTCACCTACCCTTTGTACAAGGCTTAAATATCTACCAATTCGAAATCAATGGGAAGGGGGGGCGCAATTAATTTTGACTGCATCTCACCCAGTATGAATTCAGCATGGAAAACAAATGGAGGGCAGAAAGTTTAAAAAAACATTATACACTTTTAATGCCCTGTTTCTAAAAGGTAAAGGTAAAGGTACCCCTGCCCGTACGGGCCAGTCTTGACAGACTCTAGGGTTGTGCGCCCATCTCGCTTAAGAGGCCGGGAGCCAGCGCTGTCCGCAGACACTTCCGGGTCACGTGGCCAGCGTGACAAGCTGCATCTGGCGAGCCAGTGCAGCACACGGAACGCCGTTTACCCTCCCGCTAGTAAGCGGTCCCTATTAATCTGCTTACACCCGGGGGTGCTTTTGAACTGCTAGGTTGGCAGGCGCTGGGACCGAGCGACGGGAGCGCACCCCGCCGCGGGGATTTGAACCGCCGACCTTTCGATCGGCAAGTGCTAGGCACTGAGGCTTTTACCCACAGTGCCACCCGCGTCCCTGCCCTGTTTCTAGTCAAGCTGTTTATCTAGGTGGAACACACACAGCTGTATCAACAAGAAAGTGCAACCTGAAAGCAAACAGTACATTATTTTATTTTTATTTTTGTAATTCTCCTTTTCTTCACCTTGTAAAGAGCACAGAGATCTGTGCAGAAATAGCCTCGGCTGGAAATTTAGTCCACAAGGCTGCCTTGGCTGAGGTTGCAATCGGCGGACTCTGGAAAAGGGCTCAGAATTGTGGCTTTTGGATTCTGCTTATTAGTTCTGGACTCCGTGTTTGAAACAGAAACAGTGGGTAGAATTCTGGCACACCCAGACAGCTGTGGAGTAACTTGGTTTTTAATCGCATCTCAGTTCCTTTTGCAAATGGAACCATTGCACTGGTTGCGGGGAACATGCAGTTTCTCTTTCACTCCCACCCAGGAAGTGAGAGGCTGGGAGAAGAGAGGGACAAAAGTTAAGATGTATCTGTGAGAGAGGATTCTGTACTTATCCATCTCTTCTATCTTTTCTCTATTCTCCCCCCCCCCTTCATTTTTACTTTTTCTTTTTTGTGTGTAATTAGTTTGCCTTTTAACGAGGGTGAAAGAGGAGAGCGCAAAATATGGTCTGAAGCTCAACATCAAAAAGACTAAGATCATGGGCACTGGTCCCATCACCTCCTGGCAAATAGAAGGGAAGAAATGGAGGCAGTGAGAGATTTTATTTTCTTGGGCTCCATGATCACTGCAGATTGTGACAGCTGTCACAAAATTAAAAGACCCCTGCTTCTTGGGATAACAGCAATGACAAACCTAGACAGCATCTTAAAAAGCAGAGGCATCACCTTGCCAACAAAGGTCCGTATAGTTAAAGCTATGGTTTTCCCAGTAGTGATGTATGGAAGTGAGAGCTGGACCATAAAGAAGGCTGATCGCTGAAGAATTGATGCTTTTGAATTATGGTGCTGGAGGAGACTCTTGAGAGTCCCATGGACTGCGAGAAGTTCAAACCGATCCATTCTGAAGGAAATCAGCCCTGAGTGCTCACTGGAAGGCCAGATCCTGAAGCTGAGGCTCCAATACTTTGGCCACCTCATGAGAAGAGAAGACTCCCTGGAAAAGACCCTGATGTTGGGAAAGATGGAGGGCACAAGGAGAAGGGGACGACAGAGGACGAGATGGTTGGACAGTGTTCTCGAAGCTACCAGCATGAATTTGACCAAACTGCAGGAGGCAGTGGAAGACAGGAGTGCCTGGCGTGCTCTGGTCCCTGGGGTCACGAAGAGTCGGACACGACTAAACAACTAAACAACAAATTTGCCTTTTATTGTGATGCAAGAAGTGTTAACAAAACTTTATCATAAAAAGCATGGGTAGGCAAACTAAGGCCTGGGGGCCCGATCCACTCCAATCGCCTTCTAAATCCAGCCCTGGACGGTCCGGGAATCAGCGTGTTTTTACATGAGTAGAATGTGTCCTTTTATTTAAAATGCTTCTCTGGGTTATTTGTGGGGCATAGGAATTCGTTCATGGCCCCCCCAAAATATAGTCCTGCCCCCCCAAGGTCTGAGGGACAGTGGACCGGCCCCCTGATGAAAAAGTTTGCTGACCCTTCATAACAAGAAAGAAAGAAAAAAGAAACATTTAAACATAAGGGGGCAGCATTGAGACAAAATTGAGGCCACGCTTTGCTTGAAAGATGAGACTGAGAATGAAGGAGGGCAGGGTTGCAGGTGAAAACTTTTTGCTGGGGTATCTAGTTGCTGTGGTTCTTCTTTAAAAATAAAAATTCACAGGCCACATCTTCCTTGAGTTTCACTTGAGAGCATAGCAGGATATGGTGCTGCTAATGTATTCTGGTCCAAAACCTGCAAGATGCTAGCTTGATATTTGTGCCCTAAAGAGTTATTTTGGCACACACGTTGCAAGCTCAGATATGGATCAGGATAGTAGCAAGAACAGGAGAGTTTCAATCTGCATAGGAAATTGAAGCAAATAGGGGCCTTGATCCATAGTAGGAGACAAAGCGTTATACCCCCCTAACCTTCTCCTCCCTACATAATATATCCTGCCTTTCGCCCAGAATCAGGACTCAAAGTGACTCACAATTTAAGGGAGGTGGGATTCAAACTCCCCTCCTAGCTACAAGCTTATAAAAAGTTATGTTTTTTTTTAAAAAAATGAATTGCACATGCAGTTAAAAAGCCCATATCTACTTGGCTCTCAGTCCAGATCAGTCCCAATTGCACTGGTGCTCTTGAGGTAAGAGGACAACGATTAAGGCTATAGATACAGAAATTAAGTACCACAGAGTTGTAGAGTTGGACTGGTTTCTATTGAGTGCAGTGGGAGTTCCTCCAGAGCAGCAGAGGGCGCCACAACAATGCTGTAGAATGGAGAGCGAGAGCTGGGGGGGGGGTGCACCATATCTTAGCATCGCACAGGGTGCCACTGAAATTTGAGAGCTCCAAAGTCCCCCACTGCTTTACCTGCAAGTGGTGGATACTTGTCACGGTGCCCCGTTGTGCCTGAAGCGGTTTAGTCATGCTGAGCACATGAGCAGGAAAGCTGTTTGTGGACAAGCGCCGGCTTCCTTGGCCTGAAAAGCAAGATGAGCACTGCAACCCCATGGTTACCTTTGACTGGACTTCACCGTCCAGAGGTCCTTTACTTTTTTGACCTTTACACCACACATAATCTTGGGTATAGACTAAGGCTGGGCAATATTTGGTTTTCAGCATCGTAATATATCAGCAGCAGATGCCTGAATCTTGTCTTCCGAAGCAATTACTCTATTCCAAATTAAAAAATGGAAAGTGTAATGCTGGTGGTCAACAAAAGAGGTTTAAAGACTCTCTCAAGGCGAATCTAAAAAAAAGTAGTATAAACACCAACAACTAGGAAACACTGGCCTGCGAGCGCTCCAGTTGGAGAACAGCCTTTACCAAAGGTGTCATGGGCTTTGAAGACACTCGAATTCAGGACGAAAGGGAGAAACATACTAAGAGGAAGGCACGCTTGGCAAACCCTCACCGTTATCAACTCCTGCCTGGAAACCAATGTCCCCACTGTGGAAGGACATGTGGATCCAGAATTGGCCTCCACAGTCACTTACGGACTCACTTTTAAAACCATGTTTATAGAAGACAATCTGACTCGGCTACGAGTGATCGCCAAAGAAGATATCAGCAGCTAATTACCTCTATATGCCTCTGTCACAATGTCTGGAATGCACCTCAGCTGCTCCTGATATAATTTATCAATATATCGCCCAACTCTAGCGGATCCGAGTTCAGATTCCACACTCAAATCCCACACGCTGCTCAAGACACTATCAACCCTTTCCGAATGGTTGTGTGGATAATGAAACAACACCCCATTTCTGCTCTTTGAAGAAAGGACTGGATCCAGTTCCGATTAACAGCAAGTGACCTTTCCTGCTGTTTGAATGTGGGATGTTTCAGCAGAGTCGAGGTTACGTACGGGGGAAATTTGGCACAAAATGAAAGGAGATTAGCAAGCGAGTTTGAAGTCCGTGGAGTGGGAGGTGCTGCCTTACGCTTGGGTAAAAGTAAAAATAATGCCACATATTTACTCCGTCCCCCCTCCCACTCACCGGCAGGATGTCTAGAGTATTTTCTGCCGAAATTGTTTAGTCTGCTAGATCACAGACGTCCTGGAAGCGAGACAGAAGCTATGCTGGGGGATGTTTCTTTGCAAGAGTCAGCATGCTTGCCTTCCTCATTAGCCAAATAATCTATAAAAGAGAATAAACATTGTGTACCCAATAGCTGATGGGATGCGGGTGGTGCTGTGGGTTAAACCACAGAGCCTAGGACTTGCCGATCAGAATGTCAGCGGTTCGAATCCCCGCAATGGGGTGAGCTCCCGTTGCTCAGTCCCAGCTCCTGCCAACCTAGCAGTTTGAAAGCACGTCAAGTGCAAGTAGATAAATAGGTACAGCTCCGGCGGGAAGGTAAATGGCATTTCCGTGCGCTGCTCTGGTTCGCCAGAAGCGGCTTAGTCATGCTGGCCACATGACCTGGAATCTGTACGCCGGCTCCCTCGGCCAGTAAAGAGAGATGAGCACCGCAACCCCAGAGTCGGCCACGACTGGACCTAATGGTCAGGGGTCTCTTTACCTTTACCTTTACCCAATAGCTGCATGTGTGTAGATTGGAGCCCAGCTGAATTCCTAAGTCCACTCCCCTTATTACGTTAGCAGGGCATATTGCTCTTTTCGCTGCTTGTTTTCCATTTAATAGTTTGGGTGCAATCAAATGCATGTCTACTCAGAAATAACCCCAGTTGAATTCCCCTGCATTTATTTCATGGTAAGCATGTATAGCAGAAACAGCCAGTGTGGGGTCCTCCAGATCATTGGCCATCATCCCTAACCATTGGACATGCTGGCTAGACTCAAGGGAGTTGTAGTCCCTTGACATCTATTGGCTACTTCTGAGATTTCAGCTCGAGAATGTGTTTTTTGTCTATATATTTTTACGCAGAAAGCTGATTTGGATGCTTTACGTGAGTCACATACTCAAGTCATGCCACACACTTCTAGCCTACGGTTAAGGAATTAAGTATATTCTGAGGAGAGGGGAAGTACCCATTTTACAGGTGGGGAGGTTTGTACTTGAACTAGTCTCCAGAGCCTCCAACATTCCCCCAATGAAAGTAAGGTAAAAGGTAAAGGGACCCCTGACCATTAGGTCCAGTCAAGGCCAGCTCTGGGGTTGCGGCGCTCATCTCGCTTTACTGGCTGAGGGAGCCGGCGTACAGCTTCCGGGTCTTGTGGCCAGCATGACTAAGCCACTTCTGGCAAACCAGAGCAGCGCACGGAAATGCCGTTTACCTTCCCGCCGGAGTGGTACCTATTTATCTGCTTGCACTTAGACATGCTTTCGGACTGCTAGGCGGGCAGGAGCAGGGACCAAGCAATGGGCGTTCACCCCGTAGCGGGGATTCGAACCACCAACCTTCTGATCGGCAAGCCCTAGGCTCTGTAGTTTAACCCACAGTGCCACCTGCGTCCCTTCCAATGAAAGTAAGGACATTCTATTCCATACCCTCCAACATTTCTACATTGGAAAGGTACCTCGGGTTAAGGACTTAATTCGTTCCAGAGGTCCATTCTTAACCTGAAACTGCTCTTAACCTGAAGCACCACTTTAGCTAATGGGGCCTCCTGCTGCTGCTGCGCCGCTGGAGCACGATTTCTGTTCTCATCCTGAAGCAAAGTTCTTAACCCGAGGTAATATTTCTGGGTTAACGGGGTCTGTAAACTGAAGTGTATGTAACCTGAAGTGTATGTAACCCAAGGTACCACTGTATATTGAATATCCTTCCCCCCACCCCACCCCTTTCCCCCTTTTTTGATGTAAGTCGCTTGGAGACCTTTGGGAGACAGGCGACGAATAAGTCTAATCAATGAAGTAAAATGGAAAATGAGGAAGGGTGAAGCTGAGTCTGTAAAAATAGCTTCGCGTCAGGACTTGTCCTGTCCCAGCTTTGGGATTCTCAATCTACAAAGAAGGTAATCTGTGAATCCGCAGACATCTTGAACACAGAGCAATGCCTCTCTCTCTCTCTCTCTCTCTCTCTCTCTCTCTCTCTCTCTCACACACACACACACACACACACACACACACACACTCCTATGCAAAACCCTGGAGAGCCACACCCAGTCAGGGCAGGAATGGGAAACATTCTCAGCCCAAGATCCACATTCCATCCTGGGCAACCTTCCAAGGGCCACATGCCTGTGGTATGGGGGCCAGGGGTGAAAGAGGGCAGAGAAATGGATGCAACTCTCCTTTTCGTACCACCAGGCTGCATTCCAGCCATGCAAAAGCCAGAGGTTTCTACTCTCCATCCATCCCAGAAAGAGACGTGATTGCAATTCAAGGACACAGCCCAGTCAGGCAAAGGAGCTGGCAGAGAGTGCAGAACAGAGCCTATGCAGGGCTAAGGACTGGGTGTGGTGGCAGAGAGAGAGAGAGTCCCAGGGGCCAAACACACCCAAAGGGCCACATTTTGGCCCACTGGTCTGAGGTTCTTCATCCTTGGGGTGGATGATGCAGAGCCATAGCTGTCAACTTACAGATTTGAAAATAAGGGACCAGCAGCCAAAATAAGGGATTTTAGTCAACCAGCAGCCAAACAAAGCCTCAAGCAGTGGTTCCTACAGTACAGCAACCTGGCAAAGGGGATGCAGCAAGGAAAACCACCATCACCTGTCCGCTGGGAAGCGCTGAGCAAAGGTGAGTCCCCAGGTAACGTGGCCGATTTGATCGGCACAAGGCATGCAAGCTCCACCCCCCAGTCGTTCTTAGACTCTTTATTGGGTGATCAATGCAGCCAAGCAACACAGTTGGAGCCTCCCTCCTCCTTGGCCGGCAGGGAGGGAGGGAGAGGAGCTGCTTCCTTTGAAACCCGGGAAATTTAAGGGACATCATCAATAAGGGACAGCAGCGGGACACGGCGCTGGGATAAGGGACTTTCCCACCAATTAAGGGACGGTTGACAGCTATGTGCAGAGCAAGAAGGACCATTAGTCTGACTGCACAAGGCAGCTTCCTAGGTTGCCTTGCAAGAAACTTCGTTCTAAGAAAGCACCGGCAGGATGCATGCCACTTCTCCAACCTCAAAGCACTGAGCCCAGAGCAGCTTGCCAAGGAATTAAAAACAGGCAAGCCACAATTCCATCAATAGAGAATCGTGTCAAAAATCACAATGGCATGAAAGCAAGCATTAAGAATTCAATAGCAAGTGATGCAGTTTCATACGTAATTGCATGGGATGTGGGTGGCACTGTGGTCTAAACCACTGAGCCTCTTGGGCTTGCCGATCGGAAGGTCAGCGGTTCGAATCCCCACGACAGAGTGCGCTCCCGTTGCTCAGTCCCTGCTCCTGCCAACCTAGCAGTTCGAAAGCACGCCAGTGCAAGTAGATAAATAGGTACCACTGTGGCGGGAAGGTAAACAGCATTTCCGTGCGCTCTGGCTTCTGTCACGGTGTTCCGTTGCGCCAGAAGCAGTTTAGTCCTGCTGGCCACATGACCCGGAAAGCTGTCTGTGGACAAACGCCAGCTCCCTTGGCCTGAAAGTGAGATGAGCGCTGCCACAACCCCATAGTCGCCTTTGACTGGACTTAACCATCCAGGGGTCTTTTACCTTTACCCTTACCCAGGTACAGTGGTACCACGGGTTAAGAAATTGATTTGTTCTGGAGGTCCGTTCTTAACCTGAAACTCTTCTTAACCTGAAGCACCACGTTAGCTAATGGGACCTCCTGCTGCTGCCATGCCACCGGAGCACGATTTCTGTTCTCATCCTGAAGCAAAGTTCTTAACCCAAGGTAATATTTCTGGGTTAGCGGAGTCTGTAACCTGAAGCGTATGTAACCTGAAGTGTAAATAACCCAAGGTACCACTGTATTTAGAAATGCTGATGCAATTTTTAATCTGTGTTAGTCTTTTTTTTTTTTTGCATTGTTTTAAAAGCAGAGGTTTTCAACCTTTCTGAGACCCAAGGCTCCCTTGACCAACTGCATTCTTTCTGCAGCACCTCTGTGGGGCTCAGGAGCCCAGTTACGTCACACCTTGCCTGCAGAGCCAACAGCCTCTCATCCTTTTTCAAACACCTTCCCTTGTGAAGGGTTCCCTCAGCCTCCCTTCCTCTCCCTTATCCTTGGGCAGCCGCAGTTGCCACCCCTGGTCTCTGAGCTGTTTCTGAGCTGTCCGTCCCCCCACCCCAAAGAGAGGTCCCTCCTCACACTGCCCCACAGGGGCCTGGGAAGCACCCCATGGCCAGTCCAAGAGGCGCCATACGCCTGGGGATCTTGTAGCCAGGGCTGCTGCAACAAACAGCTGTGCATGCCTTTGGGAGGCAAAGATGAAAGAGGGCATCAGAAGAAGGGAGGGAAGGAAAGAGAGACAGAGGTCAGTGTTTCCCGCGGCACCCCTGACCATCATTCAAGGCACCCCAGGGTGCCACAAGACACTGGTTGAAAACCACTGTACAGTGGTACCTCGGGTTAAGAACTTAATTCGTTCTGAAGGTCTGTTCTTAACCTTAAACTGTTCTTTAACCTGAAGCACCACTTTAGCTAATGGGGCCTCCTGCCGCCGCTGCACAATTTCTGTTCTCATCCTGAAGCAAAGTTCTTAACCTGAGGTACTATTTCTGGGTCAGCGGAGTCTGTAACCTGAAGCATATGTAACCTGAAGCGTATGTAACCCAAGGTACCACTGTATTGTCATTTTTCTTGATTTTATTGCTCGATCTTTCTGCAAACAGCTTTGAGTGTGTTTTGGGGTGTTTTTTCCTACACTCAAGCAGTGTATAAATTTAATGAAATGAATTTTATACATGGACACAACTGTTTTTGCAGTTTAAAGAGATATTTCTAGAAATAAACAAAGGGCAGAAGCAACGAGGGAGAAAAGCAGAGTGGCTCGCGATGACTCCGCCCACAGAGCCAGCTCAACCATAGAGAACAAGTGGATGGGCAGCTGTAGGGGAAGGACCATAGCTCAGTGGTAGAACATCTGCTTTGAATGCAGACGGTCCCGGGTCTGACCCCTAGTGGTAGGACCAGGGAAAAACAGCTTCCTGGTATACCTGGAGGACTGAGCTGGATGGACTGAGTATAAGGCATCGTCCCAGGCTGATGCTCTTTTTGATCAGTGCCCAGGAGGGAGAAGGAGAGAGGCTGCGCCATTGATAGAGGGGCTGCAAAGGTAGCTTTGCAGAGGCTGCTTTCATTGGGTCAGTGTTGCTTATGTCCCTCAAAGCACAATTGAGAGCCTTTTTGGTCTCTGCCGGCTGCAGGTGGGAATCGGGAATCCCTGATGCTTAGGGAGAATAGCTTGCACTGGGGATTTGCATCAAGATCGTGGCTGGGTGAAGGGTTAAACCTCCCCTGTCCATGCACTACAGTCTCAGTGCAATTGGCGCTCTCCCATGCCTGCATAGCTGTCAACTTTTCCCTTTTCTTGCAAGGAATCCTATTCAGAATAAGGGAATTTCCCTTTAAAAAAGGGAAAAGATGACAGCTATGCATGCCTGTCATTAAACAAGGCAGCAGTGACAGCCTGTTTGCAAGTACAGTTGTACCTTAGAAGTCAAACAGCATCTGTTCCGGAAGTCCGTTCGACTTCCAAAACGTTTGGAAACCAAAGCGCGGCTTCTGATTGGCTGCAAGAAGCTCCTGCAGCCAATCGGAAGCCATGGAACCCCCGTTGAATGATCGGCTTCCAAAAGAACGTTCAAAAATCAGAACACTCAGTTCCAGGTTTTGATCATTCGGGAGCCGATTTGTTCAGGAGCCAAGGTGTTTGAGATCCAAGGTACGACTGTAATGCAATTAGGGTGATGGATAGGATGCAAAAAGGACCTTAGTTCCATTGTTCCTGGGACTGTGCCATCATTCATCATCATTCCTATGATTTTGAAAGCTCCAATTTCTTTTCTTTTTTTTTTAAATCTCCCGGAGCTATTCTTGGATTGGCCCTTGTAAAGAGTTTCTGTTTTTCTCGCTCCTAAGATAGACTCTTCCTGCTGCTTGCTGCTCCACAGTGGGTCAGTTTAGGAAGAGCGGTATAAAGAACTTACTGGTGGCTGCTGTCCCTGTTCCTTAAGTAAAAGCTGCCTAGTAGTACACATCCCTAGCCCTCTCTTGCTCGCCAATGATAGATGCCGACTGAATGTGCTTTGCTGTGTTAGGCTGCAATCACAGAGCCCCAGAGGACCTGCAAGGCTGCAATTCCGCCTTGCCAGCTGGCCTGCCTGAGCATCCCAAGAAACTGATATATCACCTCCCGCTGCAAAAGCATGTATATTCCAAGCATAAAAGAAAACTGCACATTGCTCAACATTATTTTAAGTAATACGTTGCATGCCCAGTGTCCAGACTGCATGTCATGCAGCAGTTTCTCCTATTTCCCTACCTGGTTTTGACACTGCCCTGGGATGGGCATCTGAAAAAGCTTGCTGTCCGGTATAAATCTTCACGATGAACAAAAACACTGTCTGCTTCTTTGAACCGCATCTCCTGCAAGCTCTTTGGCCAGATCTCTTTTGCACCGCTTTTTTTCCAGCGCTCCAACCAGATGCAAAACATTTGCAGTTTTGCTGACCCCTCTTTGCTTGCATTTCCCGGCGCTGCATCATCCCCACAGCTGCTGCCACGTGTGGTGTGTCTGGGGGGCTCACTCACCCCCTCGCTCAGCAGCCAAACAATATTCTCCATCTCCTCCTTTAGGCTCTGCTGAGCTTTCCCCCTGAATATCACTTCTTGCATTTGCTGTTCTTTTCCCCAATTTTTTTTTAGGACACCAGGGCACTCTCAAAAGTCACCCTGGCATCTCAAGACCACCCCAGTGGCACAGGGTGAGATCTGCACAGAAATTAGATCTGTCCCTGAAGCAGCGTCTGAGTTCTTCCTTCCCACATCACTCAATCATCATTTGAGCTGTCAAGAAAACCTCAACATATTCCCTCTGGGGCACAATGCATTTTGAAGAGGGCTTTGCTTCCTCACTAGACATCTCCCCCTCTTTTCATCTGCTTCTTTCCCCAAACTCTATTGCTAGTAAGATACGCAGGGTTTTTGTTCTTGCATTCTCCACCACCCATCCTGTAGAAAACAGCCTTTAGCATTTTTTTTTCATCCAGGTTGCAAAAAAACAAACATTTGGGAAGCAAGAGGAAAAAGGAGAAGACCCACCTGCAGAATGCCGTTGGTTGCTAGAATCCAGGGCAAAAGCCACCTCATCACTGGAAGCCAGGATGAAAGACATTGATTGAACCCAGATCTTTTAAAAAGGAAAAAAATAAAACTCCTTTTGGAACAAATTAGGCACCTCTTTGAGGGAATGTAGAGCACAGCCGAAGTTGACAGTGGGTCTGACTTTTCCCTTTGGGCTCCAAGGGAGGTTTTATTGAAGACAGATCTGACGTCAGGGTAAAGGACGAGCCCTGCATTTTTCTTCGGGAGTAACTTTTCCTGCCTTTTATTTTTTTTCCTTTTCCCTTCCCCTTCCTTTGAGTGATTCGTCCCACACCTCCTCCTTCGCACTGTATTGCCTTCAGCCAGAAGATCCTTAAAGGAAAACTCGCTGCACATCGGCGTGAGAAGCTGTAATTTCCACACCATGCTCAAATGCTCAGAGTTCACCCGTAATTATGGTTATTTATGGCAGCCCCTGGCAGCCAAGGTAGGTTTGGCTGTGTGGGAATAAATAATTTTTTGGGGGGAGAAGAGAGCTCTGTAGCTCTATCTGCACTGTATATTTACAGCCACTTTATTTTATACCACTTTATTTTATTTATTTTCAAAAAGAAATTATTGGTTTTCACAAAATTATAAACAGACAAACAAACAAACAAACAAACAAACAAAAATCCTAACCTTATTAAAATTATACTTATTAACATTCTTAAGTGACTTCCTCGCTCCCCCTTGGTTGAATTTCAATGCATATCCTTTTAACGGTTTTCCAAATCAGAGTTCTTATAAACTTAACTTAATCACTAATCATCATTCTATCTTTTCAATTCAGGATTAAACATATTAATTCATCACTTAACTTAAAATCCTAAACCGATCTAGTACTTGCAAGCTATTTCCAATTAGTGTAACTTAATGTATTTAACTAAATAGTCATTAAATTCCGTCTATTCTTCCTGGTACTCCTCCTCATTCTGGTCGTGGACTCTTCAGGTCAGGTTGGCTAGCTCCGAAAAATCCATCATCTTCATCTGCCATTCTTCTACAGTTGGTAGTTCTTGCATTTTTCACTTCTTAGCTAGTATTTTTATACCACTTTAAACAATTACGGCTTCCCCCAAAGTATCCTGGGGACTGTAGTTTGATATGGGTGCTGAGAGTTGTTAGGGGACCGTGGTTTCTATCACAGAACTGGAAATTCCAGAGTAATTTAGTTCTAAATCCTTCTTGCTAGGTCTGTGCTTCCCAATTAGCCAGGAGCTGCGGATCCCGTTTTTCAAAAGCCAAGCCATGAACTCCCTACTTTTGAATATTCTGATATCTATGTGGTAGTTTCTGTTGTGTGAATGGTGCCACGGACCCCCTGGTTGGTTACGTGGACCACCAATTGGGAAGCAGTGTCCTAGGGAAATCTGGGAATTGCAGCCCCATGGAAGGCAGTTGTTGTTTAGTCATTTAGTTGTGTCGGACTCTTCGTGACCCCATGGACCAGAGCATGCCAGGTACTTCTGTCTTCCACTGCCTCCCGCAGTTTGGTCAAATTCATGCTGGTAGCTTTGAGAACACTGTCCAACCATCTCGTCCTCTGTTGTCCTCTTCTCCTTGTGCCCTCCATCTTTCCCAACATCAGGGTCTTTTCCAGGGAGTCTTCTCTTCTCATGAGGTGGTCAAAGTATTGGAGCCTCAGCTTCAGGATCTGTCCTTCCAGTGAGCCCTCAGGGCTGATTTCCTTAAGAATGGATACGTTTGATCTTCTTGCAGTCCATGGGACTCTCAAGAGTCTCCTCCAACACCATAATTCTAAAGCATCAATTCTTCAGCGATCAGCCTTCTTGATGGTCCAGCTCTCACTTCCATACATCACTACTGGGAAAACCATAGCTTTAACTATATGGACCTTTGTTGGCAAGGTGATGTTGATAACCCTGCTTAACTCTGCATTCCAGCAGGACACCACATTCCGAATGACACAGCTGTTTAAGAGGCAGCTTTACCTGCTTAGTGCAAATGAGGCCTTAGTCCTGAGAGATGGCGTGAGGTTGTGGTGCAAGATGGGACCTAAGCTGTCATGCGCTTTATTTATCTGTCTGAAATGAAAGCTCAGTGCTGTGCGACAAATGGAAAACTTTGACAATGCCAGAAAACTTGAAACCAGCATGGCCTGAGCCAGGCGGGGAGTGCCAAACCACGGTGGAGTCACCCTGTCCTCTCCTCGGGAAACGGGAGCCTAGTCAAGGTTCTGTTCAAATATGACTTCACACACATTAAGTAATGCATCCTCTTTGGTTTCGGCAAACTCCAAGAACGTACATTTGCTCGGCCAGTAACCACAGGAGTCAATAATCACAGTTTCCCTCCTCAACTTGCAGTATGATGAAACTGTTTACTTAAACTAAGTGTAGAGAAGTGTTTTTAACTGAAAGACTTCATGTACCAAGATGCCAATATTAATCTTAAATATCACCGCAGAAGCTTACGAAAACCTTGGCCTATCGCTCAACATCCAAAAAACCAAAGTGCTGCACCAACAAGCAGAAAATAACCCCTTTGCAGTGCCACAAATTCAACTCAATGATGTAACATTGGAAGATGTCGGTCACTTCTCCTACCTGGGCAGTCATCTTTCCACAAATGATGCCGAAATCCAGCACTGCTTGAGCTCTGCGAGTGTGGCTTTCTCCTGATTGAAGTGCAGAGCGTTTGAGGACCGGGACATTCACAGGGAAATCAAAATGCTTGTTTACAAAGCTATTGTACTACCAACCTTACTGTATGCTTGTGAAACATGGACCACTTATAAATGCCATCTCCAACTCCTCGAAAGATTCCATTAACAGTGTCTTCGAAATTTTTTACACATCGTTTGGGAAGACAGGCGAACTAATACCAGTGTACTGGAAGAAGCAAAGATCCCCAGTGTCGAAGCAATGATTCTTCAACATCAACTTCGTTGGGCTGGTTATATCGTGCGGATACCTGATTATCGTCTTCCAAAGTTACTACTCTATTCTGAATTTAAAAATGGAAAGCGTAATGCTGGTGGTCAGCAAAAGAGGTTTAAGGACTGTCTCCAGGCAAATCTAAAAAAAATGTACTATAAACACCAACAATTGGGAAACATTTGCCTGCGAGCACTCCAGTTGGAGAACAGCCTTTACCAAAGGTGTCATGGGCTTTGAAGACACTCGAACTCAGGATGCAAGGGAGAAACGTGCTAAGAGGAAGGCACGCTTGGCAAATCCACACCATGATCAACTCCCACCCAGAAACCAACGTCCCCACTGTGGAAGGACGTGTGGATCCAGAATTGGCCTCCACAGTCACTTATGGACTCATTGTTAAAACTGTGTTTATGGAAGACAATCTTACTCTGCTACGAGTGATCACCAAGTAAGAAGAAGATGATTAATCTGTACATCACAGTCATGTGGACTTCCACATTATTTGCCGGACCAATAGATGTGAGAACTTGTAGTGGCAGGAGGTGCTACATTTTCCCTGTGGTCCAGCTCATTTTAAAATTATTAATATCCCAGCAAAGTACCTCCAAAGTGGAGATAGCAGGGTCTATTGTTTTTGGTTCTCTTGCTTTCTCATTTTTCCAGTCTTAAATTTAGTTCTCCACATTTCTTCAGGGGTTGCTGGTTGGTTTATTTTTTTGGAGAAAAGCAAGCGAGAGATGAGATGACAGAAATCTATAGCATCATGCATGGATGGAGAAAGTGAATAGAGAAAAGATTTGCTCCCTCTCCTATAACACTAGAATTCATGGACCTCCGTGAATATTGGAAAGTTCAAGACAGAGAAAAGGAAGCAAGTTTTCATGCAGCACCATGTGGCACTCGCTCCCCCAGGACATGGATGGTTCTAAAAGAAGACTGGACAAATTTAGGGTTAGCACACGTCTGGAATTTCCTGGACATAGCCAGGATTCGGCCGTCGGAAACAGTGTCCAGTTGGAAATCACTTAAATGTCCAAGGAAATCCAGACATATGGCAACCCATGGCTACTGATCCACTGTTGGAGGCGATATGCTTCTGAATACCTGTTGCTGAAAGCTGCAGAGGAGGCTTGTGGGAATCTCAGAGGCATCTGGTTGGCCACTGTGAGGGAAGGATAAATAATAAATAAATATTTTTTTATTTATACCCTGCCCTTCCTGGTTCAGAAAACTAGCCTCAGGGTGGCTAATAACAAACACCTCAATGCAACAAAAAACAGCATAAAATACAGTACAAAACGTGAATAACAATAAATTCAGAATTCAAAAATCAATTTAGGGGGAAATCCATCCAATAAACTTTAGATGATCACCAGGGCTAGCTGGCTAAATTAGTCCTATTTGGGCCAGCAAGGAGACCAGGGGAGAATTTGCTGTGGGATCCTAGAGCGGGTAATCTTCATAAAAAGGGGAGGGGGAGGGAAGGAAGGAAGGGGAATAAAAGATCAGGCTAAGTTCAAATTGAAAGCCAAGCGGAATAGCTCTGGCTTACAGGCCCTGTGGAAGGAAGTTAAATCCTGCAGGGCCCTGGTCTCATGGGACAGAGCATTCCACCAGTTCGGAGCCATCACTGAGAAGGCCCTGGCCCTGGTGGAGGATAATCTGACTTCCTTAGGGCCCGGGACCTCTAAACTATGATTATTCATGGACCTTAAGGTCCTCTGCAGGGCATACCAGGAGAGGCTGGTCTGTATAAAATCTGTATTTTATACAGATGCTGGACTTCATGTGCAGATGACTTGATCCTGAGGGCACTTCGTGTATTTATTTATTTTTGTACATGAAGAGCTAGGGAAGCCAATCTCAGGTCCTCTCCAAGGAAGGGCTGGTGAGCTGTCTCTCACTGGAGGTCTTCAGGCAGGGACTGGACACCTATTCTGTTGGGGACACCATAGTTCTGAACTTCCTGTATCAAGCACGGCATTGGGCTAAAGGTCCAAAATGTCCCGGCCAAATTGCAGCGCTGTGGTTTAGTGTGGTCATGAGCGCACCAGATAAAGGGGCATGCGTTCATCCAGGAAAAGAGACTCCTTCACCGAGCTGTGGGTTTGGACAGCTCCCAAATATTTGAGCCCCAGCAGATTCCTGGCAAGTTGGCCAGACCTAGTAAATTACTGGCATTGTTTTTCAAGGTTGCACCCTACCGGATCATCTAGAACCACAGCTCCCATCATCGCTGTCTCTTGGCTAAGTTAGTTGGGGATTAAAGGTCCGTATAGTTAAAGCTATGGTTTTCCCAGTGGTGATGTATGGAAGTGAGAGCTGGACCATAAAAAAGGCTGATTGCCGAAGAACTGATGCTTTTGAATTCTGGTGCTGGAGGAGACTCTTGAGAGTCCCATGGACTGCAAGAAGATCAAACCTATCCATTCTTAAGGAAATCAGCCCTGAGTGCTCACTGGAAGGACGGATTCTGAAACTGAGGCTCCAATATTTTGGCCACCTCATGAGAAGAGAAGACTCCCTGGAAAAGACCCTGATGTTGGGAACGATGGAGGGCACAAGGAGAAGGGGATGACAGAGGACAAGATGGTTGGACAGTGTTCTTGAAGCCACCAACATGAGTTTGACCAAGCTGCGGAAGGCAGTGGAAGACAGGAGTGCCTGGCGTGCTCTGGTCCATGGGGTCACGAAGAGTTGGAAACGACTAAACGACTAAACAGCAAAGTTCAACAATATCTGGGGATCCAAGGTCCATCACCCTGAACCATGGTCACCCAACGAGAAAGCCAAATTTAAGCTACAAAGTATGAACAGTGCTTGCCCTCAAGCACAGCTGTTTTCTCTGAACGTACTCCGTATGTGAAAACACTCCCTGTTCTGCGGATCCTCTCATCAGAAGCAGCCTAACAAACATTTCCCTTCCAAATAATTATTCTCTTCAGTAAATTTGTCCCTGGTATGCGAAGCAAATAACACGGTAACAAAGGAGCCTCTTTTCATGCTCTGACTATGTAGGGAAATAAGTTTTAACAGGCTAAAATGCACCCTACCAACACAAACAACTCTCCAAGCAGAATATAACTTGGCAACGTAGGTATAGTCTCCAGTGCTGGTTTGTCCTTAAAAGACTGTTTTCTTAGTACACTCTGTTTGCTGAGTGAGACCACGGCTGCTTGATGCCCTGACTTTATAATTCTAGGGCTGTCTGATAACAGATTCTCATTGACTGTTGCAAGTGACGTATCTATGAATGTGAATGTGTGGGGAATCAGGGTTGGATCTATTTACCTGCCCTGACACCTACTCATTGATCTAAAGCCTGTGTGGGCTGTGATCACAGTTTGGGAGGAACATGGGGAAATCAATGGCGGGATCCAGACACAATCCCAATGTCCACACATTCCACACATGTAGAAATCAAATAAATATAAATGTGTAAGTTAGGGGTTATTGTTTTCGTTTGTTTCTATGTTATGCATTTTGTGTTTTTTATATTGTGAGATGCCTTGTGATCCTTGGATGAAGGGCTGTATTGAAAATTACTAAATTAATAATAATAATAATAATAATAATAATAATAATAATAATAATAATAATA
>JAXCMG010000020.1:26364254-26402627 GCA_034642415.1 Podarcis siculus | reverse complement strand
TAATAATAATAATAATAATAATAATAATAATAATAATAATAATAATATATACAAACATATAAGCATCCATATCCATGGTTCTCCTACTGAGCTATAGCCCTTTACTCAGAAATAAGTGTCCCATGTTTTGTTAAAAGCCTTTGCGGTCGTTTTGAAGAGGAGCCACAATGAATATTTTGCAAATTTCTGAATGTTCATGGCCTGGCTTGCACATAACACTAAGCCATGGTTTGTTTAGCCAAATTTTGGTTTGCTGGGGCATCTGAAGCCTGTCCACTGAGCTTGAATTTCTTTACCTGTACCTAGAAATTAAGGATGGGGGCGGGGGAGAGAGATTTAGTTTGGTCTGCATTTTAGTTCAAACCTATCTCATTTGCACTTCCTGATAACGATAAGTGAACTAAAGCACAGCTATCCTTCAAAATCCCCACGTTTCTGAATTTTATGATGCAGGTCTGTGACCAAAGAATGTGCATAAAACATGTATGTATTGGGTGTAAGTGTACATAAAAAAATGTGAAATAACATACAGAAATGCATCAGTTTAGACACAATTGCACACAGAAATGCATGTGTGTATTTGTGTGTGTGTGGAGAGAGAGAGAGAGAGAAATGCACAGTAAATGCTCACTGAATTTTTGTGAGGACTTCTTTTTTAAAAAATTCACAAACTGATGGGAGCTATAGTACGAAACATCTGGAGGGTGCCAGCTCTTGTACCCAAAGTAGCACCAAGTCTCTTGCTGTGCTGGCGCAAAGGGCTCCATGCTTGTATGTGTATATGTCAGTAGCATAGTTTCTGCTAGGCTTCTCTCCTCCTTGCAAGACATTTTCTTTTTCATTCATCCTCCTCTCCAGTGCTGGATGGAGAAAGGTGGCCTTTTGAGAAAGTAGCTCTCTGATGAAGACCCATGAAAACGCTCATCAAAACTCAAAGAAGAGCTCTCTCTCTCTCTCTCTCTCTCTCTCTCTGTGTGTGTGTGTGTGTGTGCAATCTTGACCCTGAAAGCCAAGCTGAACATTTTTGATTGTCCTGGATCCAGGTCAGCTTGGCTGGCCCTGTTTCTTCTCAGTCCTCTCCTTCTCTTCCCCCTTTTAAGCCTCTAATGTGTTTCCCTGGCATCGTAGCCTCTCCTTGGTCCTTGAAGTTGGACTCCAAAGAAGATGCTGGCTGCACTCCCAGCCTCTCCCGGCTCCTTCGTTAAAGAAGAAAGTAATCGACACAGCAGCGTTATTCACAGAGAGAGGAGGAACTGCAGATCCACAGAAGTGATACCAAGCCACCCCAAGACTGTGCGAGACTTTCATTCCTGGCATTGGGTTACTTCTTGATAACACTCAGCTATCTTGATGGGCATAAGACGTATGGAGGCTGATGGCGAACCCAATCTCCATCTGACTAGACCAGCAACCCTCACCAGCTCCAGCTAGATCATTAGTCTGGGGTGCTGTTGAGTTATACTCCGAAATATCTGAAGGTCACCATGGGAAGAAGGCCTGACCACGCTTCCCCTTCTCCAGTCCTGAGCAAGACAGCAAAAGAACTTTGGGTTGACTTGAACATAGTCATTGCGTAAGTGGAACAATTTCGGTTCAGTATACCTGAAGGAGCATCTCCACCCCCATTGTTCTACCCAGACACTGAGGTCCAGTGCCGGATGCCTTCTGCCAGTTCCCTCAATGCGAGAAGCTAAGTTACAGGGAACCGGGCAGAGGGCCTTCTCAGTAGTGGCACCCACCCTGTGGAACGCCCTCCCACTAGATGTCAAAGAGAAAAACAACTACCAGACTTTTAGAAGACATCTAAAGGCAGCCCTGTTTAGGGAAGCTTTTAATGTTTGATGCATTAGTGTATTTTAATATTTTTCTGGAAGCCACCCAGAGTGGCTGGGGAAGCCCAGCCAGATGGGCGGGGTATAAATAATAATAATTATTACGGTGGTACCTTGGGTTACATACGCTTCAGGTTGCATATGCTTCAGGTTACAGACTCCACTAACCCAGAAATAGTACCACGGGGTAAGAACTTTGCTTCAGGATGAGAACAGAAATCGTGCAGCTAAAGTGGTGCTTCAGGTTAAGAACAGTTTCAGGTTAGGAATGGACCTCCGGAAAGAATTAAGAACGTAACCAGAGGTACCACTGTATTATTATTATTATTATTATTATTATTATTATTATTATTATTACTTTTCCTCAGAATGTTCAAGGATGGTGTGCGTTGTAATCCAATAACAGGCAGAGGGTTCCCATCTCTGCTATAAATGGTCCGCACAGTTATGGGCCAGTGGCCCATCCAGGCCAGCATCAAGTGGGAAGCCCATAAGCAGGTCCTGAGCATAACACCACTCTCTCCTCCTGTGGTTTCCAGAAACTGGTATTCGGAAGCATTACTGTCTACAACAGTGGAGGCAGAACTTATCTCTCAGGGTCCAAAGCTATTGCAACACTATCCCCCATGAACAGACGTAGGGCAACATGAAACAGATGGAGCCTTTGTCCCCAAAACTCTTTTTATGTGGGCTGGTAAGTTGGCGCTTAAGGGACGCGGGTGGTGCTGTGGGTAAAACCACAGTGCCTAGGACTTGCTAATCGTATGGTCGGTGGTTCGAATCCCCGCGGCGGGGTGAGCTCCCGTCTTTCGGTCCCAGCTCCTGCCCACCTAGCAGTTCAAAAGCACCCTTAAAGTGCAAGTAGATAAATAGGTACCGCTTTCTAGCGGGAAGGTAAACGGCGTTCTGTGTGCTGTGCTGGTGCCGGCTCGCCAGAGCAGCGATGTCACACTGGCCACGTGACCCGGAAGTGTCTGCGGACGGCGCCGGCTCCCGGCCTCTAGAGTGAGATGAGCACACAACCCTAGAGTCTGACAAGACTGGCCCGTACGGGCAGGGGTACCTTTACCTTTAAGTTGGCGCTTATAAGGCTGAGCCTACCACAAGCTTCTCCCTGAATGTCCCCAGGCTCACAGCCTTTCCCCCCAGACTAAATGGCTTGCGTAGGTGAGTCATAGATCATCTCCTTCTGGCTAATGTCCTTTATAGCACATAAGGCGTTTGTTGCTCACCTAGCAGACCAAACGGTGCCACATTTCAGTCTCGGCTCTTAACACCTTGTCCAAGAGGTCCTCAACATACCACTGCTAATGGTTTGAGGACAACCCTGGCTCCCTGCCCACCCCTTCCCCTCCTCAATTTTTTAGCTTCCTGCTGCTGTTCCCCCAAAGCCAGCCAAGGTCACATGCCCTCTGTGCTTTCTCCATCTCTCCGCTAATGGAAAACACCTGCTCATTTCTCCGCACACAGCAAGAAGCACTGCACTGGAGGCCTTGCCAACAGGTCCTGGCTGGATTGGATCAACAATATTTCTTTTCCCTTTTTTGCAAGCGAGTGATACAAATCTCATCCAAAACGCTTGTCAAGATGGGGGCTGTGCAGCCCAAGGCTCCCAAAAAGAGGGGCGACAGAAGGAAGGAGTCCACGAGAACCGCATGACAACAATCACATCAGGAGAGGTCAACCAGAGCTCCTCGCAATGCGATATTTGCGCACCAGGCCACACTGGTCAGCCCGGGTCAACTTCCCGCCAGGCCAAGCCATGTCAAGGTGACATCCCACCAGGCCTCCTCTGCCCCCTCAAGATTGGGGGAGGCTGAGCCCCCTCCCAGCAGAAATTGGAAGGGCTGTAGAGGCCTCAGGTTGGCACGCTCGGCTTCCCCCAAAGAATTCTGGGAACTGTGGCTTGTTAAGGGTGCTGAGAGTTGTTAGCAGGTCTCCTTTCCCCCTCACTAGAGCTGCGATTCCCAGAGTGGTTTAACAATCAGTCACTCTTCCCGAAGGAACTCTGGCAACTGTGGTTCTGTGAGGGAAATACCCCAAGACTACCGTTGCTGCAAAAAATAAAGGAAGTGAAAAAGCAAATTCTGAAATGGAAGTATTAAATTATGAAAACAGACGCATCTCAAAAACCTGTAAGCAGGACATCAGTGCAATAGCTGCCCTTCTGTCTGGTTCCCTGGCAACTGGAATTCAGAGATATACCAATTCTGAATATTCTCAAAATCAGTTATCATTACTAATCCTGATGGATATTCTCAGTGAATTTGCCTAGTCCTTAATAAAGCCGCCAGTGACCATCACCACACCCTGTGGTGTGTATTTGTGTATTTTATGAGAAATTTGAACCAAAATGGTGGCGCATTTTCATGAGGACTTTTTTCAAAGAACTCACAAACTGGTGTGGAAATGCATGGAACTGGATGTAAGATTTCAAAAAACAGATTCGTCCATCTCTAAGTGAGCTCCATTTTGTCTTTCACCTCTGTCAGCAAAAGGGGAAAGGTGGCCTGTAGCTCACTGGCAGAACAGCCACGCTGTGTCAGAAGGTCCCAGGTTTTGGTACAAGGAAAAAATAGGTATAAAAAGATAATTCCCTGGATGCCAAGATCCAGGTTTGGGACAAGTACTCTTTGGTAAGAGAACACTTGCAAATTCTAAAATGTCCCTTCCCCCCCAGGATAGGGGGGAAAGTCCACACGTTTGGTGAGTTAAAAATTGGTTTTCTTACAAATTCTTCAAAGGCTGGGTTCATGTGCTTTCCCATACATCAGCCAGAAAAGTTGCAAAGGTAGTAAAATTTGACTTCGTTGCAAAGTAGTGAAAGTTCCTAGCACAAGAGTGGCTTGTGAGAGCCATGCGGTTTGAGCTTGGAGCAACCAGCTGAGATGTCCTCATATGCTGAGCTTCTCAGGTAGACTAAAAGCTTTTTACTCTTCCTCCCAAGATGAGGGGGAGTGACCTAGATTAAGCCTGACAAGACAGCTTACTCTATGGTCTTAACCCTTTCAAGTATCAGTTAGACTTAAACATCTTGGTTATATAAGGTTGGTTATCTCACGCCAGGTTCAGCCCCCAGCATCTCCAGGTAGGGCTGTGAAAAGTCTCCTGCCTGAAATCCTGGACAGCTGCTACCAGTCCAGTGTAGACATTACTGTGCCAAATGGGTCAACAGTCTGTCATCAGTGGACAGCAGCTTTCAGTGCTTTGGGCCAGCCCTGGTTATTAATACAGAAGAGAAAGTGGTGAGCTGGCCTTGGTGATGGAAGTGAGCATTCTGGCCCCTGTGGATCTGACAGCCAGATTGAAGAGACGGACTGGTGTGAAGCCTTGTATGAGAAACACCCAAGGAATCAACAACAACAAACAGCAGAGTTTCGCTTGGACCGGCAAGTAAAATAATTATTTGTTTTAGAGGCAAGCATCCCGTTTGGAGAGAGTACGGCTTGGCCGTTCTAAAACCACCCCAAAATAATTCCTCTAAACCAATCTCTACTTGATAGTTGGAGAGCTAAATTCTGGAACGTTCTTTAGGAAACTGTTAGAAAGAGAGGGCTTTTTTTAGCACTTTGTGTTCAGCTGGCTTGCTTCAAAGGTGCGTAGTATAAACACATAAACACACACACACAAACACACACTCCGCAGCCCCGAAATGAAATATGCACCGTGGATGCTGTCCAGTAGCTTCAGCCAATAAGTCATCTGCTTACAATCTCTTGGCCTTATTTCTGATTTACAAACAGGTCGCTTCATTCTTCATATGCTGTGACACACTTGAGTATCTCTTGGGAACATGCCCAGGACCACGTTGAGGAAGAACTAGGCTGCCACGTGGCTTCTGAACATTCACTGCAAATCTGTGTGCAGCAGCAATTCCTCTTTTGCAAAAGTCACCCGCTGTCATTTTTTGTTCCCTAACTGACTTAGTGGTCTAATGTACAGTGGTACCTCGGGTTAAGTACTTAATTCGTTCCGGAGGTCTGTACTTAACCTGAAACTGTTCTTAACCTGAAGCACCACTTTAGCTAATGGGGCCTCCTGCTGCCGCTGCGCCGCTGGAGCATGATTTCTGTTCTCATCCTGAAGCAAAGATCCTGAAGCACTATTTCGGGGTTAGCGGAGTCTGTAACCTGAAGTGTATGTAACCTGAGGTACCAATGTATTTTGCATTTTTGATCTCCCTCTCTCCTCTCTGCTTCTTTCCTTATAGCCTCCCCTGTCCACCCTTCAGACTCCTGCTTGTTCCTGACAGCTGTGTTATCAACAACAAATGGCTTTCCCCAAAGAATCTTGGGAACTGTAGTTTGCCCTTCACAGAGCTAAGGTTCCTAAGCACCTGTAAGAAAATGCAGTTCCCAGGATGCTTTGGGAGAAAGCCATGTCCTGTAAATGCGTGGCGCGTACACATCCAAAGTCAAATTGCAAAGAGTATCTGGTCTGCATCGCTGATGTCTTTGCCTGGTTTTTGCTTGTCAATGGAGACCGGGAAGCAAATAGATTAAGAGGCTCTCGCAACCTCTGCTTTTCCAGTCACACAATGTTTTGAAGCCAGGCTTCCAGCTATTCTCAAATCTCCTGAATGCCAAGAGCCTGCTGTTTCTCTGGACTCTACAAGGTTCCAACGAAGTCTCGACCTCTGCCTTCTAAGCAAATTAGTTCAGTGGCCTCTCTGCTCGCGACATAGATAGGTTCATGGTGGTTCTGTAATTAAGCCTCTGATTAACCGTTTTGACCTCTTATGGAGGAAGGAGAGAGAGAGATTTCTCCAGGGTGTTAGAGTAAGGTTACCAGATTTTTTTCCAATGAATCTGGGGACACTTTTCAACTTCAATGGATTTTGTATGGGGACTGATTTTTAAATCCGGTGATTGTCCCCAGGAAATGGGGACGTCTGGTAACCTTATGTTAGAGCACCCATGTGAGGGAATCCTTTTCATAATGGGACTTCCCTCCATGATCTTGCCCCACAAGATACCCTGGCAGATATAAAAATGGTTGTTCCTGCTTGTTACTGCCAGACCTGGGTTTGTTTGTTTTTTAAAATATTGTTTATTCCGAAACATGTGTTTAGTAATTTAATTCACTGAAATTTTAAATGCTTGTAGGCATTATTACGTGTTTAAATTTGGTTGGTTGGTAACTGAATTCTAGAGAGTTCTCTAGTAGTTCTCATGGGATTGGCTAACGTTGGTCACATGGGAGGTATCTTGTGGATGAGAGGCTCCATTTTATCTGAAGCAAGATGGCTGCATTTTATAGTCCACTGTGAACACTACGGGGTTGAGTAGAGTGTTGGGAGTGCTTCTTCTCTAATTGAAAGAAAAAAAGAGAGAGAAAAACTGCAGGAGAAGGTAAAAATAGGCATCTTTCATAGAAGTTGCAAGGCATGGCCTAATTGAGATACAAAAGGCTGAGCTCTGGAAAGAGAGAAAAATACAGTTGTTTGGGAATTAGAAAAGGAGAAGGTAAGTCCATGCTTGAAAAAGCATATGACTGAAAATATTCTGTTTCAATTTATCTATAGCTATTAGTTTCTGCAAGTAAAGTTTTTTGAATGTTAAAGTCTGGTTTAATTTCCAAAGAAGAGTGTCAGTCATATATATGATTTCAGCTTCTTAGCTCCAGTTTCGTTTCTCTTGACTTCAACAACATGCCATTGGGGCAGTTAGTGGTGAATTTCTGCTGGACTGTCCACACATAACGCCATTCCACACACACAAAAACACCTGACCTAGAACATTAGTGGTATAAGTTACAGGGTTTCAGCAAGGAAGCTATGAAGTGCGCATCAACTGGAGAGCATTGCGCATAATTACCCCAACATCATCATGAGTCCATATAATCATAGTTATACAATAAAAAAGGTATTTGAAGGTGGTCCACAAAAGATTCTTGGATATTTGTATAATAACCATAGAACTGTAGAGTTGGAAGGGGGAACTGGGGCAGGGTACTAGCTTGTCTTCAAGTTTAGAGAGTGAAAGAGGAACTAGGGAAATAAAATCTATGTGGATAAGCATGGCATCAAGATTTTTAAAAAGAAAATTCCATCCTTAGACCTGGCAGTTTATGGGATCTTCTCATATGTGAAGCCCAAACAATGCAAAAGGTGTCTAAAGGATTCGGGATCGAATTTTGCTGAGGAAAATTCATGCCCAGAATTAGGAAAGCGTATTTTGAATTTGAAATGCCTCATTCAAAAACAAAATCTGCCAAATCTGCCTGAATGCTCAATGTCAACTTGGGAGACCTAGCGTCAGCTAGAGCAGTAAACCAGTTTTTGGTGTGTGCATTTTTTTTGCATCCAAATATCAAATTCCTCTGCTACTGCAAACAATTTTTCCTGGAAACACATTTACATAATATTGATCTCTGGTTTCTGGTTTGGAAGAGAAATGCTTCTAATGAATTTATTTCTTTTGTAACAAACAACCATTGGAATGGTTGGCAAAGCGATGGAACTGGTTTGCAAACTATTCCCGTAATCTACTCAAAGAACACACAGCCTTTTTCTATTATTGTTATTATTACTATTGAAGAGGGAGTGTAAAGAAAAGCAGATATTTCTCCGTTTTGCACGTGGCATGTCAGAATGCAATTCTCGAATCTCGAATATTTCGCAATTGCCTGATGGAGTTTTACACCCACTCTATAGCAAAAGCGGTCTTCATGGCTTCAAAGGCAATGATGGGAAGGTAATTTTTCTTGCAAAAAGCAGGCAGATGCCTCTGTGCAATTGCTGACCAGGGTTGCCTCCACTGGAAGCCAGTTCTCATAATAACGGATGGAATCTGATTTTTGCTAGCTGAGTTACGAGCTGAGGAAGACAGCTGGAAATGAACTGCTCCTGTACATCCCTGATTTTGCACTGCCCTGGACCACATATTTCTGTTTATACTTTACACTCGGGCTTTTAAAAGGAATTTTTATAGCAATTCCAGGAAATGTGCAAGGAGGAACGCGCAGCCTTGTCAAATTTACAGCTAATTGACCATGTCACTCCTGTGCCTCTTTTTATATCTCGTTTGTCTATAGCAAAACTGTCTGTTGGGAGACATGTGCCCAGACCTCCATGAGTAGCATTTGAAATTATGTACTGTGTTTCTTCATTGTTGTTGTTGTTGTTTAGTCATTTAGGCGTGTCCGACTCTTCGTGACCCCATGGACCAGAGCACGCCAGGCACTCCTGTCTTCCACTGCCTCCCGCAGTTTGGTCAAACTCATGCTGGTAGCTTCGAGAACACTGTCCAACCATCTCGTCCTCTGTCGTCCCCTTCTCCTTGTGCCCTCCATCTTTCCCAACATCAGGGTCTTTTCCAAGGAGTCTTCTCTTCTCATGAGGTGGGCAAAGTATTGGAGCCTCAGCTTCAGGATCTGTCCTTCCAGTGAGCACTCAGGGCTGATTTCCTTCAGAATGGATAGGTTTGATCTTCTTGCAGTCCATGGGACTCTCAAGAGTCTCCTCCAGCACCATAATTCAAAAGCATCAATTCTTCATGTTTCTTCATACAGATGCCCAATACATACTGTATCTCGACTGTGCAGAATAAAACAGAAAGCCAACTACAGTGGAACCTTGAGTTGCAGACCTAATCCATCCTGGATGCACGTCTGCAACTCAAAGTGTTCACATCCAGAAGCGCCACATCTGTGCATACGCGTGGCACGATTTAGCGCTTCTGCGCATGCACGAGCGGCGAAACCCGGAAGTAACGCAACTTGAAAAGATGTAACCTGAAGCAGATGCAAAATGAGGTATGACTGTACTCTCTCAACACTGTTGGTAGCTCTGATCCGATATTCCAAAAAACTTCAGAGTCAAATCAAAAATGTTTTGCTAGAAGCAGATGTGCTGTTCTATGATTGTTCTGTGGCATTTTAAGACACCCCACAAATGTATATTTACATTTTTTTCATTCACAATACTTGACCTCAGCGTAATTACAGGATGTGTATCTTTTCCTTCCTTGATCGTTTTAAAAAAGAATAGAGAGGATGCACTAGAGGCTATTTAGAGTAAGATGCTCCTTGGAGTGAAGAATGAGGAAAGTGTCCATTTTGCAAGGGTTGCTTGGTGGAATATAAGTGATAACTGCTGCATTGCAGCACTGCACAGCTGTTTTCCTGTTTGATGCAATTTCCCTATTATTTAATGTTTACAACGCATCATGGACCTGATGGCCCCTCACTGTATGTAAAACGATGGTTTCCAATTAAAGACATGCTCTTAAAAGTTTTCAACATCTGCATTGTGAAAACAAAACAGACCAGTGGGAACTGCAACAAAATGTTGCAGCATAGCCACCTCTTCCAACAGGAATGCTCTTGTCCAGGCTTTCAGCCAGCCAGCCAGCCAGCCAGCCATGCTCTACTCAAGGATACTATCAGTTGTGAGAAGTCAAGAAAACTCTTCCATCCCAAACTCATCTTCTGTTTTGCCTCTCCCCCCCCTTAAATGCGAGGGCTCAGTCAAACCCTGGTCCAAGCAGTTTCCCTTTTGCCCCACTACTTTCCCAGGAAAAAACTGCTCTTTAATGCTAAATAGGAGCAAACATCATCCTGGAGAAAACCCAAATGGCTGTTTGCTCTGACTGAGTGCTAAAGAGCAGTTTTCCCAAGGGGCGAAGTGATAGGACATGGCAAATTGTGAATAAGCCCACAGTCAACATTCTGTGGCTACTGATCATGCCCAGTCTTCATCAGGACTTCTGCATGTCGTGCAACGAAGAATGTGCACTAACTCAGAACTTCCTCAAAAGTGCATCTAACCTTTTGTTATGTTTCCAGCAGAGGACAGGCACACATTAAGTGAAAACAAAGAATTAAGGCAGCCTTGGGCAAGCTTCTCCAATCCAAGGGTAGCCAGTGCCTTCCACATGTTGCTGGATCAAAGCCACCACAAGCCCTTACCACTGGGCATGCTGGTCTGGCTGGGGCTGATGGGAGTTGGAATCCAGCAACAATCAGGAGGTTGCCAGTTTGGGAAAGGCTGAATTAACCTCTTTGTCCTTGCCAAGTACTTTTCTTCTTTAATAGTTCCAATCGTTGATTGTGCTGCGATTAAGACATTTTGCCTGGCAAGAAAGGCTCACATTTATTTATTTTTTTGCTAACCAACCTGATCAAATGGCATCATTCTGAACCCCGTGTCTGATTTCTTTTGTTGGAAGCTGAATACAGTTTTCTTTTGTTTTCCACCCAACTGTATATTTTTTTTTGCAAGAGCAAAAAGAACACGAGGAGGAATGGTGGGGAAGGAAAGAAGAGCCAAGCAGCTCAGGAAACTTACAAGCAAGAAGGTGATAGCCCTCTCTCAACAACAACAACAACAAATATTTCTACCCCACCCATCTCGCTGGGTTTCCCCAGCCACTCTGTGCATCTTCCAACAAAAGATTTTAAATACATTAAATCATCAGTCATTAAAAACTTCCCTAAACAGGGCTGCCTTCAGATGTCTTCTAAATGTCAGATAATTGTTTATTTCTTTGAGATCTGATGGGAGGGTGTTCCACAGGGCAGGTGCCACTACCAAGAAGGCCCTCTGCCTGGTTCCCTGTAACCTCACTTCTCACAGGGATGGAACTGCCAGAAGGCCCTTGGAGCTGGACCTCAGTGTCCGGGTTGGACAATGGGGGTGAAGACGCTGCTGCCCAGCAACTGATAAATAGAGGTACATTGCCTCTGGAGAAGCAAGCTCCGTATAAGGATGGTCAAATTTCGGTTTCTCTCAATTTCTCATTTTCCCAGACTTAAGTTGAGTTCTGTCTTTCTGCACGGGTTTGCGAACTTTTGAAAGCAGGGGACTTGTGAAAATTCGTCATAATTTTAGTACGGATTTTGGCTAAAACAGACAAGTTCATATACAACATACACATTTTCTTAAAGTCGTTTCCCCCAATATGCATCTTTGTATATTATTTTCATGAATATATATACACTTTGCCCTGGTATGTGCATTTTTGTACACATCACTTGGCTGGAGAACTGCGTTGCAAAATTCAGAGCAGCACAAATTTCAAAGGACGGATTGTTCCTGAACTGTTTCCGAATCAGGAAGGTTTGCCTTTAAATGGGAACTGAATCTAATTTCTGAGTTCCCTAAAATCAGCAGCAGCTATTAGCCAATGGCAGGCCTATTCTATATGAATTGGTCTAATTCTCTGTCAAAGTTCATAGAATCATAGAATTGTAGAGTTGGAAGGGACCAAGGGGTCTGTCGGCATCCGGGGGTTGTAAGGCCAGCTGGCTAGGCCCCAGCTGGATTGTCTCCCTCTCAGCCTTCACGCTATGGAGATTCATCGACCTCTGGCTCCGACGTAAATCAGCGACTCAAGCTAGCTGACTTGAGCACACTATACATAGCAGAGTAAACTGCACAGCAGAAGAGGCTGGAGGCTGTGTGGATACATACTAAAACTATGGATTTATTATACATAAATCAAGACAAAGAAACATGTCGTCTCTCATTGCCGTCTTCTCGGAGAGACTCGAAAACAAAAGCAATACACAGAATCATAGATTCATAGAATCATAGAGTTGGAAGAGACCACAAGGGCCATCGAGTCCAACCCCCTGCCAAGCAGGAAACACCATCAGAGCACTCCTGACATATGGTTGTCAAGCCTCTGCTTAAAGACCTCCAAAGAAGGAGACTCCACCACACTCCTTGGCAACAAATTCCACTGTCGAACAGCTCTTACTGTCAGGAAGTTCTTCCTAATGCTTAGGTGGAATCTTCTTTCTTGTAGTTTAGATCCATTGCTCCGTGTCCGCTTCTCTGGAGCAGCAGAAAACAACCTTTCTCCCTCCTCTATGTGACATCCTTTTATATATTTGAACATGGCTATCATATCACCCCTTAACCTCCTCTTCTCCAGGCTAAACATGCCCAGCTCCCTTAGCCGTTCCTCATAAGGCATCGTTTCCAGGCCTTTGACCATTTTGGTTGCCCTCGTCTGGACACGTTCCAGTTTGTCAGTGTCGTTCTTGAACTGTGGTGCCCAGAACTGGACACAGTACTCCAGGTGAGGTCTGACCAGAGCAGAATACAGTGGCACTATTACTTCCCTTGATGCTATACTCCTATTGATGCAGCCCAGAATTGCATTGGCTTTTTTAGCTGCCGTGTCACACTGTTGGCTCATGTCAAGTTTGTGGTCAACCAAGACTCCTAGATCCTTTTCACATGTACTGCTCTCAAGCCAGGTGTCACCCATCTTGTATTTGTGCCTCTCATTTTTTTTGCCCAAGTGCAATACTTTACATTTCTCCCTGTTAAAATTCATCTTGTTTGTTTTGGTCCAGTTATCTAATCTGTCAAGGTTGTTTTGAAGTGTGATCCTGTCCTCTGGGGTGTTAGCCACCCACCCCAGTTTGGTGTCATCTGCAAATTTGATCAGGATGCCCTTGAGTCTATCATCCAAGTCGTTGATAAAGATGTTGAAGTTCTGCTCACAAGACCCAGCAGTCTGTGCTGGAATGTAAACAGACATGTGACACGCAACAATCCGATGTCTGCAACGAAAGGTGGAAAGGAATCTCGAATAGGGTCCTCTAGTCACATGCGATGGTCACATCCAAGCTTGACTACTGTAATTCGCTCTACGTGGGGCTGCCCTTGAAGCTCTCCCAGAAACTCCAGCGGGTGCAGAATGCTGCAGCGAGGCTCCTCACAGGGTCTCTGCCATGGGAGCATATTCACCCAGTGCTTTTCCAGCTACACTGGTTCCTGGTGGAGTACAGGGTCAGATTTAAGGTGCTGGTTTTGACCTTTAAAGCCCTTCATGGCCTAGGACCCTCGTACCTACGGGACCTCCTCTCCTGGTATGCCCCACGGAGGACCTTAAGGTCCATATATAGTAATACCCTAAAGGTCCTGGGCCCTAAAGAAGTTAGATTAGCCTCAACCAGAGCCAGGGCCTTCTCAACACTGGCTCCGGCCTGGTGGAACGCTCTGTCTCATGAGACCAGGGCCCTGCGGGATCTGATTTCTTTCCGCAGGGCCTGTAAGACAGAGCTGTTCCACCTCACCTTTGGCTTGGAGTCAATTTGATTCCCTCCCCCTCTTTCTTTTTCCTTTCACCTCCTGTGAAGAGGCTGCATCCTAATGTTTTAATGTTGTATCTTAATCTTTTAAATTGTATTTTAATCAACTTGTTTTTATTATTGGTTGTTAGCTGCCCTGAGCCCGGTATTGGCTAGGGAGGGGGGGTTATAAATAAAAAAATATTATTATTATTATTATTATTATTATTATTATTAGTCCAACCACCTGCAATGAGGGAATCTCAGCTAAAGCATCCATGACAGATGGCTGTCAAACCTCTGCTTAAAAACTTCCAAAGAAGGAGAGTCCGCAACCTCCAGAGTGAATCTGTTTCATTATCAAACAGCTTCTACTGTCAGATAGTTCTTCCTGATGTTTAGTCGGAATCTCCTTTGCTGTCACTTGAAGCCATTGGTTCGAGTCCTACCCTCCAGAGGAGGAGAAAACAAGCTTGTTTCCTCTTCCATGTGACAGCCCTTGAGATATTTGAAGTACCGACTCTTGAAGAGTGGAGAATGAAACTTTTGGATTACGCAGAACTGGATAGAATGACTGGGAAAATCAGATATCAATGGGACCACAAGTTCATCGAGGACTGGGGGAAGTTTACAGATTATCTGAAAAGCATATGTGATGAACAGACAACGCTAGTGGGATTTAAAGAGGCTTTGTGATAGTTAAAGATGTATTGTCAAAATAAATAGAAATGAAAGGATAATACTAATTGGCAATATTTAATACAGAAAATGTGTATAAACAGTACATATGGATGATTGTCGGAGGAGCTGGTGGAAGTACGAAAATTTGTAAATTTGTAAACATGGTTGTGATGAATTGGCAAAAGGAAAATTTAATAAAAATTATTATCTCTAAGAGATATTTGAAGTATCTCCTTCAAATCTCCTTGAGATATCGTATCTTCTCTCTTTTCCAGGCTAAACATACCCAGCTCTTTCAAATGTTCCTCATAGGGCTTGGTTTGTAGGTCATCAAGACCAGGGAAGGTTGAGAAAAGCTCTTGTGTGAAAAGCCCTGGAGAGCTGCTCCCAGTCGGTGTAGACAATAATGAGCCAGATGGACCAACAGCCTGACTCGGGATAAGGCAGCTTCATGCGCTGATCTCCTTAGCCAGACTAGGCAGCCAGTCTTTTGCTCTTCTGGCTCCGTAACAAAAATGCGAAGTCTGCTTTGCCATAATGGAAAGTCCAGTGCACTCACCCCATTCAGGAAACAGAAACACCAGCGCTTACCTTCAGTGAGCTGGCTTGCTTTTCGATCGTGAGCACAGGATGCCAACAATTTATTCTGGACCATCAGCAGGCCCCAAGGCTTTGGGGTGTTACCTAAGGAGTATTCATTAAAAGCAAAACTGTTCCAGTGTGTACAACGTAACCTGGAAACCTGGAACCTGCAGCATTTCTTCAGTCCAAAATTATCTGGCCAGTTGCAGTTAACTTTGTCTTTCATGTATATTTCCTTCTCTGAGACTGAATCCACGGCTTCTTGCATGTGTTTGGCCTGGTGGAATAAACCATCTGAAAAAGCAATAGAACAGCAGGGAGATTGTTCAGTTTCTGCCCAATACCTCAGATTAAAGAGGAAGCCACAAGATAATCATTATAGTAAAGGTAAAGGGACCCCTGACCATTAGGTCCAGTTGTGGCCGACTCTGGGGTTGCGGCACTCATCTCGCTTTATTGGCCGAGGGAGCCGGCGTACAGCTTCCAGGTCATGTGGCCAGCATGACTAAGCAGCTTCTGGCAAACCAGAGCAGCGCATGGAAACGCCGTTTACCTTCCCGCCAGAGTGGTACCTTTTTATCTACTTGCACTTGACGTGCTTTCGAACTGCTAGGCTGGCAGGAGCAGGGACCAAGCAACGGGAGCTCACCCCATCGCGGGGATTTGAACTGCCGACCTTCTGATTGGCAAGCCCTAGGCTCTGTGGTTTAACCCACAGCACCACCCGCATCCCTTCTACTTTGTAACACTTCGTATAGTTCTCCTTACAAAACTTATTGTAGTCCTACTAGTGTAATTTGTTGATTACAGTTGCTCTTCAAATACTTCATATACTTCTTCCAATCTTCTGTAAATTTTTGGTCCTGCAGGTTTCGAATCCTTCCTGTCCTTTTGTCCAATTCTGCGTAGTCCATTATTTACCTGCCCTTCACCCTAAGGTCCCAGGGCAAGTTACAACATCAAAAAACAGTATTATTCACAGTCTGAAACAACTTAGAATTGCAAAAATAGTTAGATCCTAAAAATATACACTTCAAGTATCAAAAGCCCAGGTAAAGAGGCATAGAATCATAGAAGTGTAGAGTTGGAAGGGACCCCAAGAGCCATCTAGTCTAACCCCTTACAATGCAGGAATATCAACTAAAGCATCCATGACAGATGGCCACCCAACCTCTGTTTAGAAATCTCCAGGGAACTTAGTCATGCTGGCCACATGAGCTGGAAGCTGTACGCTGGCTCCCTCGGCCAATGAAGCGAGATGAGCACCGCAACCCCAGAGTCGGTCACGACTGGACCTAATGCTCAGGGGTCCCTTTACCTTTACAAAGTAGAAAAAGATAGAGATATTGGTTATGAGTCTTAAATGTAATAGGGAAAGTAAGAAATGCATACTAAGAGACTAGATTGGAAAATTTCCAGACAGGACTGATGGAAGTCAAAAAATTGAATAAGATGTAAAAGTATGTTTAATTACTGTTGAAAATGGTATGTTGAAAAACTATTAAAAGTTATATATACCGTATTTTTCGCTCTATAAAATGCACCAGACCACAAGACGCACCTAGTTTTTGGAGGAGGAAAACAAGAAAAAAAATATTCTGAATCTCAGAAGCCAGAACAACAAGAGGGATCACTGCGCAGTGAAAGCAGCAATCCCTCTTGCTGTTCTGGCTTCTGGGATAGCTGCGCAGCCTGCATTCGCTCCATAAGACGCACACACATTTCCCCTTACTTTTTAGGAGGGAAAAGTGAGTCTTATAGAGCAAAAGACACAGTATATATAAAAATAATATTAAGAATAATACCACCCCCTATTGGTTTTAAAAAAGGATTAGGCAAATTCATGGAGGGGAAGGCTATCGACAGAGTACGTGTCTCAGTTGCTGGGATTTGCAAGCAGTCAGAGGGCTGTTGCATTCATGTTCTGCTTGCAAGCTTTCCGTATGCATGTGGTTGGCCACTGTGAAAACAGAATGTTGGGTCGGATGGGTCTTTGGGCTGATCCAGCAAAGCTCTCCTCACATACTTGTGGAATTGTTGAGCATGCACTCAGAGTGTGCTTCTCTTTGGCTAGACATGCCCTCAGGCTTTGATTTCCTTCCCTGCCTTATTTATCACCTTGCTGTTCTGCTCTTCGATGGGCATGACATTAATGAGGAATGACTCCAATGAAAGAGCCCCAGCATTTTCAGACACTGAGATGTCTGGATTTTTTATGCAAAGGAGAGAGGGGGGGGAAAAACACAACAACCGGAGGACGACTCTTATGACCAAGTCTTCATTTAAAGGCTCTGAGTCACCAATTACTGGACCAGAATCAGGAAAGTTTTAAGTTCTCTCTCTTAAGTTTCATACATTCGGAATGGAGGGGGTGGGAGAGTTTATAGAGCTGGATTTCAGCTTCTGTGTTGATCACCGGCTCTGGGCAGAAATTTGTGAATGATTTCAGATCCACTGGGAGGCTGTCTTGCAAATTGTGAATGATACGTTCCATAGGGACCATGCAAGTCTAGAGAGTCATAAAAAGGTAAAGGTAAAGGGACCCCTGATCATTAGGTTCAGTCATGGCCGACTCTGGGATTTTGGCGCTCATTTCGCTTTATTGGCCGAGGGAGCCGGCGTACAGCTTCCGGGTCATGTGGCCAGCATGACTAAGCTGCTTCTGGCGAACCAGAGCAGCGCACGGAAACACCGTTTACCTTCCCGCTGGAGCGGTACCTATTTCTCTACTTGCACTTTAACGTGCTTTCGAACTGCTAGGTTGGCAGGAGCTGGGACCGAACAACGGGAGCTCACCCTGTTGCGGGGATTTGAACCACCAACCTTCTGATCAGCAAGTCCTAGGCTCTGTGGTTTAACCCACAGTGCTACCCACGTCCCTAGAGAGTCATAGCTCTGCTCATTTGGAAGGAGCATTCAAAGACACTAGACCGGCTTTACCTTTTCGCATGCAGAGGTGGAAATTAAATTTGATGGAGCTTGCATTTTTAAAGGTAGACCTACCCAATTTCCAAAAGAGTTCCATTCTCCAGCTATATAATGTGGGCATAAAAATAAATGTATTAGTGAAACTAACCTACAGCAATGCATTATATTAGAGAAAATTGCTTCGCAAAGGTGTATATTTGGGAAGATTGCATATGAAGATGTGTAGATTACAGTGGTAACTCAGGTTAAGAACTTAATTTGTTCCGGAGGTCCGTTCTTAACCTGAAACTGTTCTTAACCTGAGGTACCACTTTAGCTAATGGGGCCTCCCTCTGCTGCTGCGCCGCTGGAGCACGATTTCTGTTCTCATCCTGAAGCAAAGTTCTTAACCTGAGGTACTATTTCTGGGTTAGAGGAGTCTGTAACCTGAAGTGTCTGTAACCTGAAGCATCTGTCACCCGAGGTACCACTGTAGTAGAAAAAATTCAATGTGCTCCTTGAATTCTTCTCTTTTTTAAGCCTCTTACCTATTAATTGAATATTTTCAATTACATGCTGGTGGTGGGCAGGACTGAAGCCAGTGTGCGGAGCAGCCGGAACCCAAATGGGTAGGGTCACTCTTTCTGCATTGCAGGGGGTCAGACTAGATGACCCTCGGCGTCCCTTCAAACTCTAAGATCCTGCAATTCTATTATTCTTTCTCCCTCTTTCTGACACTCTCTATTTCTCTCTGTTTCTCAAGAAGTGGGTTAATTCTACTGGCTCTTTTACACTGATTCTTCGGAAAAGGGAAGTTTGTCTGTATACACTGTCGCTTTGTCTCAGGGGGTGGAGGGGGGTTGATTCAGATGAGACAGAACTGATCTGAGGAGACGCTGCCCTTGGCACTTCAGTGGCAGACTCGGGTAGATTTGGTATCACCCCCCAGCTTTTGCAGTGCCATCCTATAGATCAGTGATGTCCAACAAGTCGATCCCCAGGAGGCTCTGGTTGATCGCTGCTGATCACGTGCTCCTTTTCCTTTGCTTTTGCCTAAAAGCAGCCGGCCCCGCCGTCTCCCCGCCCTCCATTTTCGCATGATTTCTGGAATGGAAGACAGAGTGTGGCATCCCTCCCTAAAACTATTCCGCCTGGCTTTCAATTTGAATTTAGCCTGATCTTTTATTCCCCTTCCTTCCTTCCCTCCCCCTCCCCTTTTTATGAAGATTACCCGCTCTGGGATCCCACAGCTAATTCTCCCCTGGTCTCTTCGCTGGCCCAAATAGCACTCATTTAGCCAGCTAGCCCTGGTGATCATCTAATGTTTATTGGATGGATTTCCCCACGAAATTGATTTTTTATTTTATTGTTATTCACGTTTTATACCGTATTTTATGCTGTTTTTTTGTAGAATCAATTAAGTGTTTTAAATTTGTTGTTAGCCACCATGAGCCCGGTTTTCTGAACCGGGAAGGGTGGGGTATAAATAAATAAATAAAAATTATAATTATAATTATAATTATAAAAAAGCTCATCAACTTTGGCCTGAAACACCCCCCCCCAAAAAAAGGGGTAGATCACTGCCAGTTTCCCCCCCTGTGAGTAGATCTCAGTCTCTTGGGAGTTGGACGTCCCTGCTATAGGTGGATAAGGAGCAGGCTGGCTTAGCACTATACTGGATACAACACCATACATTTAAAGCATTTTACTTCCTCCAAATAATCCTGGAAACTGTAGTATCTCTCTCAAAGAGCTACACTTCTCAGCACCCTTCACAAACTATAGTTTCTAGGATTCCTTAGGAGAAGCCATGTATTTTAAATATATGATGTGGGTGTTGGGAGATTCCATTCCACCTTTTGTTGCAGACATGGGGTTGTTGCGTGTCACACGTCTGTTTACATTCCAGCACAGATTGCTGGGTCCCGTGAGCGAAACTTCCGCTCTGTGTATTGCTCTTGTTTTGATTGTCGCTCCGAGAAGACGGCAAGGAGAGACATGTTTCTTTGTCCTGATTTATGTATAATAAGTCCGTAGTTTTAGTATGTATCCACACAGCCTCCAGCCTCTTCTGCTGTGCAGTTTACTCTGCTACGTATAGTGTACTCAAGGCAGCAAGCTTGAGTCACTGATTTACGTCGGAGCCAGAGGTCGATGAATCTCTGCAGCATGAAGGCTGAGAGGGAGATGATCCAGCTGGGGCCTAGCCAACTGGCCTTTTGACCCCCAGATGCTGACAGTGGGTGCGACCTTACTTTTTCCACAACTGTTTTTTTGTTCTTGTTCTCCATTAGGATCTAAACCCTCTCTTGGTTCCTTAGTGTACACCTGGTCGGGTAGTTGGGTAGTTGAATTTCTCTCTCTCTCTCTCTCTCTCTCTCTCTCATCCCCACCGTTCTGGATTGGGCACAGGTGAGCGAAACCAAACTACCATTCACAGGAAGCAATATGATGACACTCATGTGTGGCATCCTCAGTGTGCACATATCAACTTTAGGAGCTGGGGAAAAACTATCAGATAAACAAAGGGGCTTTTTTTCTCCCAAACAGTCCCTAAGGAAGACTGTAAACATACAGCCATTTCCAAGATAGCTGGGATAGCTCAGTTGGTAGAGCATGGGACTCTTAATCTCATGGACATGAGTTTGAGCCTTATGTTTGGCAAAAGATTCCTGCATTGCAGAAGAGGCAAAAGGTAAAGGACCCCTGGACAGATAAGTCCAGTCAAAGGTGACTATGGGGTGCGGCACTCATCTCACTTTCAGGCTGAGGAAGCCAGTGTTTGTCCACAGACAGTTTTCTGGGTCATGTGGCCAGTAGGACTAAACCGCTTCTGGCACAACAGAACACTGTGACGGAAGCCAGAGCGCATGGAAACGCTGTTTACCTTCCCGCCACAGTGGTACCTATTAATCTACTTGCACTGGCATGCTTTCAAACTGCTAGGTTGGTAGGAGCTGGGGTAGAGCAACGGGAGCTCACCCCATCGCAGGGATTCAAACCGCTGACCTTCTGATCAGCAAGCCCAAGAGGCTCAGAGCTTTAGACCATCTGCGTCCTATAGTGCATTGCAGAGAGTTGGATTGTAGGATCCTTGTGGTCCCTTCCAGCTCCATGATTCTATGATTAACCAGATCACCCGAGACCGCAGGTCACATGTTGAGTTTGTGGGTATGCCACTTTGAGAACAGTAAGAAGCCAACTCTCTTTAAAAGGTTTTTGAAGCTTTATTGAGTGCTACGATTTCAATTTGATGCACCGATACCCAGCACATGTGATTCATTGAATGCTGCAGTGCCCGTATGCTTTTGGGGCCTGCCCATCTTGTGTCGACGGCAACCATACTTGAAATTTCAGTAATCTATCGCAGACACGCTTTTGTGATTTAGCGAGATGATTTCCAACGTCCCGCAGATCTGTAGTAATTTGATTTCATCCAGCCAATCCAAAACCAATAGAAGTGTTCGGTTCTATTTCTTGTAGGCCACCTTGTCTCCAAGTGGCTTCTTCTGGGTGGTTTTGGAAAGAAATCCACTGCTAGGCTTGCTTGTGCTGGGCGGCTCTCGTCTGCCTGCAACCACAACGCAAACAAGATGCATCACTCTGTGAAAAACTCGTGCAAATCATTATTTCTCATTGAATCTAATGTGGTTCACTAATTATTGTGTCACATTAGTCTCCTGGACAGCTGTCTGGGAACAATGCAGCAAGCTAATAATTATTGAACAGGCTGCCAGCAGATTCCGCGGTAGAACTTATAAATCATTTATTTAATGCTAATTCAATTATCCACAAGTTTTCTGGCAGCAAAGGCCAAGCAAAACATTCCAGTGCAACAATACCACATGGACAAAAGCATAGTGATTTAGGGTTTCAGAAGTGTTGCATCAAAATAGACTAGGAAAATACAGTGCCTGGAAGAATATTTGGGGTTCCAAAGATTGTAAGTTCTTTTTCTGAACTGCTGTTAACTTTTTGAATTACAAACAACAACAAATGAGCATTATTTATAAGTGGGATCTGCAACAAAATGTTGCAGTGGAGAATGTACCTGACTCCAGCCCATTTCACTCCATTTCCCCTCTTCTATGGTTTTCTGAGTAATCTGTGCCCATTTTTTTTTTTTTTTTGTGGCTCAGTCCTCCTTGGGCTATTTTGGCTCCTGCCCTTATTATTTTCCTTTTTCCACTTTTGCAAAGTATTCTTCTATGGTGAGAAACCATAGAGAAGGACCTGCCTCCTGTTGCCACCACAGACCTCAACAGGAAATGCCAAGAAGAGCAGGGTAGAACTTTGAACAATTTGCAGTTCATCTTCAAGGTCATTGTCATGCATGTGTTGTTGTTGTTTTTAACACTTTAGACACTTTGGGCCTTTAAGCTTAGGAAGACAGGAGTGCCTAGCGTGCTCTGGTCCATGGGGTCACGAAGAGTCGGACACGACTAAACGACTAAACGACAACAAATCACAATTGATGCGGAGAAGTAAATCAGACCATTCACATTCCACTGTGTGTGTATAAGCTGAAGTTTTCTTAAGTATAATTTACACTTCAGCACAGTGGTTTGTCATATTCTGAAAGCTTGGGCTCCACCCCCCTCTTCCAAGGATCATGCAAATGAACTTGAATTGGGCTGCAAACTGAACTAGTTCGCTTTGTAACAGGATGAACATGAACCAGAATTAGTGGGATGTGTTGGAAATGAACTTTCATATACAGAGGAACCTCAGAACAAATTAAGGGCATTTGCAGATGATCTAGTGTTAACCTTGCAACAGCCAGAAGCTAGTACCAAAAGAGTTTTAGAATTAATTGAGATATTTGGCCAGGTAGCAGGATTTAAATTAAATAAACAGAAGCCGTTCGACTTCTGAGGCACATTCGAAAATGGAAGCAATTACTTCCAAGTTTTCGGCGTCTGAAAACCAAAATGTTTGGCTTCCGAGACGCTCAAAAACTGAGGTTCCACTGTACTAAAAGTCAGGGTCCCCCCCCCCACAGCCAAAACTCTCTGAAACTCAGTTCCGGCACCTCTCAGGTGGGCACCACTGCCATTATAAGAGAGCAAGCGAGGCGTTCGTGGTGAGTTCAGGCACCCCTTTTTGCTAGGAAAAACAGCACTGCTAAAAGTAGAGTTGATGCAACCTTTCTGAACATCACTGCCCAAAGAGAGAAAAAGGTGTGTGTTCCACTGTACACTTACAGCTCAAGGTACTTTTGAGGGTTTTGATGTAATCAGACCAGAATGAACATTCGGCCTTCTTCAGCCCTTTGCGGTTCTCAAAGGAAGCGGTAAATTCCTTATAGTTGTCACCATCAGCATCAGCTCGAAACATAGGCCAAGAGGATGCAAGCCCAGCCATTTTTCTGGAGAACTTATAAGGGCCATTTGGGTTTCTGAAGAAAGGAAGAGGAACAGCTGTTATTCAACCAGCCGGCATCATGAAGAGTTTGTGCAACAGCCTTTAACACACGAGAGAATAGGCATGTATCTATAATCTCATGACCATTATTTACTAATAATAATAATAACAATAATAATAATAAATTTTATTTATACCTCACCCTCCCCGGCCAGAGCCGGGCTCAGGGCGGCTAACACCAGTAAAATTACAGTAAAAACATAATGGGGGGGACAATTTAAAATACAGGTTAAAATGCAATTTAAAATGTAGCCTCATTTTAAAAGTAGGTAGCCCGCACAAGAGGGGGGCTGCAACAAAATGTTGCAGTGTAGATTAGATGGACTTTGTTCTGACCCAGCAAAGGAATTATGTTGTTCTGCTAAAGTTGTGCCTCACACGAATTCTCTCCCGGCAACAACGCCTTCAGGTGAGTCATCATTATCGTTGTTTTCTCAGGTGGGGAGCAGTGGTTGAAAGTGGATGGCAGAAGATCAACCACGGCTGAGATAGTTCATTCCAACAAGAGCAAAACAGAAACAGAAACCCTCATCCGAACAACATTGTTCTTGGGAGAATCATCTCTTCTTTGGCTAGTTCTTGGCAACTGTTTCAAGGGTGCAGGGAAGTTGTGTTTTATTTTGAGGACTCTGTGTAATCTGCCTCATCTTTCAACAGTTCCTCTTCCCTAGTACTCACTGGAAATTGTCAGGGTTCACCAGCAGCTCAGGTTTAAGAAAAGCCATCCTTTTGCAAATGAGCTGAGCTGTCTTGCAAAGCTTCAAGAGGAACTGCGAGATGGCTTGCACAGCGGAGCGTTTCGATGTACCCAGCTCAGTCTGCTGTTTACTGACAACAATACTACACAAGAAAACTTCCAGGAAAGCAAAACTGACAGAACAAACGCTAGGATTGGGAAATCAGCTTTTGAACTGAGAAGCAGGTCTTGACTGACTGTAAAGTTTTTGCTCTTTTAATAACCATGATCTACTGATCTTGCTATATACTAGTGGGTGTCTTAAAAATACTTCTTGCCAAATTGCTGATTGGAGGCTTCTGTGATGGCTTCCCTGCATTTAAAGAGCAGCTTATTGGATGCCATTGATACGCTGCCTGACGGTAACACAAAAAACCCTGCACAGACACTATGCAATAGAATGAAAGATCAATATCCCCCCTCTCTTTTCCCCCAACCAGTGGCAAAGCTGCATGCTCCACTACCAGGGGCGGAGAGCAGGCGGGGATGTGGCTGGCTCCCCCCCGGGGGCGTGGCGTGCGTTTTGGGGGTGTGGTGCGCAGCACATGGGGGTGTGGTGCACAGTGCGTGTCTGGGGGGGGCGCCACAATGGCACCCTACCAGAATAGTGGTGCCGGGGGCGGTCCGCTCCCTCCACACTCCCGTTCCTCCACCAGTGCTCCAACCACATAATGCAAATGACAACAGTGTCTCATCCTGGATGTAAACAAACGATGAAAAAGACATATAGTGCAGAAACTATACAGTGGTACCTCTAGATATGAACGGAGCCCCGTTCGCATCTAGAGGTAAACGTAACTAGTGACGGCACGTCTGCGCACGTGCGTGTCGCTTTTCGCCGCTTCTGCGCATGCGCGAGACGTCATTTTTAGCGTCTGCGCATGCGCAAGCGGCGAAACCCGGAAGTAACGCGCTCCGTTACTTCCAGGTTGCCGAGGAACGCAACTCGAACGCGCTCAACCCGAAGCATATTTAACCCGAGGTATGACTGTACGTACTTTTCTTTCTTCGTTACACAAGGACATCTTTAACAAAAGCTAATTAAATAAGAAATGAGGTTCAGAAGCTTTGTTAGGGATGGAAAAACTGACCGCGCAGCCACTTCCAAGTAACTCAATACGCACCCAGATCTTATGAAGTTGGCTAGGAACTGCATGACCGTTAAGGAGAGGGTCTTCGCTTCCGGAGTATACTGGTTTTCGTAGTGGGGATGGAAAGGCAGCCCAAAGGCATACTGGACATCAGGCAATAACTCCAGGCTTGAGCTTGAAAGAAAAATAAGGGAAGAGACTGGATGAAAAACAACAGCAGTGGCCTTATCGGATGGAGAAAGTGAGAAAACAGTTCCATGGTTAGAAGCTGCAGCTACAGAAGACAAGGAGATGGCGGGAGACAGAACTCAAGTCATAGATTTGGCAAAGGATGCAGGAAGCAATTGACGTTGCAGGTCTTGGTGTGGAGACACATGTGGGTGTTCACACTCTCCCCTTCCTGTGTTCTCCAGTAATAACAGTGCCGGATTTACGTATAAGCTAAACAAGCTATAGGGCCCCACTCTCTTGCCCCCCCCCAAAAAAAATTAAAGGAAAAAACCTGGATGTACATTTCCAAAATATAAGATAAAAAACAAATAAAATAAAACCTATATACAGCAACAGTGTTTTGTGTTGTGTAGGCTCCTATGATGTAAGTAATGGGCTTCGCCTGCTAGCCTGCTCCCTAAAATAACATTGGTTTTCTTCTTTCTATATACAGGATGCCTACATTCTGCATGGACTGGTTGCATGGCAACATGGGCAAATGGCTTGAGATACCTATTAGGTCCATAAATTACCATACAGCATATATTCAACACAAAAAACAGCAACAATTTGTCACTGACAAAGGACAGCTGGACATAGAAAGGGCCCCATTACCTTCAGTAGCTTAGGGCCTCATCAAACCTATATCCGGCCCTGGGTATTAAGAAGCATCGCTGTCTCCAACTGTGGAGAAAGAGCAGAGCCATCCTGGCTAGAAGCCACAGACAGCCTTTTCCTCCATCAATTTGTCTCATCCTCTTTTAAAGTCATCCAAGTTTCTGGCCACCACTGCCTTCTGGGGGGTGGGGGAAGTTTCATAGTTCAACTATGTGCTGTGTGAAGGACTTGATCTGTCCTGAAGTTTCAAGCTTTGGAGTGGGAACATAACTTCAGCATCTCATCATAGCTTTCTCTGGTTCACTCTGGACCAGTGAGGCAGCTGGCTGGAGTGTGGTGCTACGGCTGTACTCCTGTTTCCTTGAAGGGTGCCACATGTGCATGTGAGGTCTCCTGGTTTCTCCACAGTGAAGCATCCTGGCGCCGGCCCCCTCGGACATCCTCACTTGAGGCAACTCTTCCAGGAGCCACGGGGACCCTGATTCCTAACCAGGAGCCCCCTGCTCGTGGCCCCGTCCACCTCCAGTGCCCAGCAAGGGAAGGGCCAGTTTGGAGGTGAGGTTCCCTTGAGGAGTTGCTCCACCTGCCCTGAAGCAAGTGAGGGGTGCCTGCCCAGCCAGGCTCTAGCCTGGTGTCTCCCCTACCAAAAAACCCCCAATAAGCATTTGCTTCTTGTTCTGCCTTCCTTTTGCTGCTGCAGAGCTGGACCATAAAGAAGGCTGATCGCCGAAGAATTGATGCTTTTGAATTAGGGTGCTGGAGGAGACTCTTGAGAGTCCCATGGACTGCAAGAAGATCAAACCTATCCATTCTTAAGGAAATCAGCCCTGAGTGCTCACTGGAAGGACAGATCCTGAAGCTGAGGCTCCAATACTTTGGCCACCTCATGAGAAGAGAAGACTCCCTGGAAAAGACCCTGATGTTGGGAAAGATGGAGGGCACAAGGAGAAGGGGACGACAGAGGATGAGATGGTTGGAGAGTGTTCTCGAAGCTACCAGCATGAGTTTGACCAAACTGCGGGAGGCAGTGGAAGACAGGAGTGCCTGGTGTGCTCTGGTCCATGGGGTCACGAAGAGCCGGATATGACTGAACGACTAAACAACCACAACAACTGTAACTGCAGCTGTTGGGGAGGCTGCACTGGGTTGCCATATGTCCTGGTTTTCCCAGGAATTTTACTGATTAACAGAATCCCCCCCCCATGCAATTTCCGTGGGCTGAATTCCGAATCTGTCCAGGAAAACCAGATATATGGCAGCCCTAACATACACACACGGCAGTTTTGGGCCTTTCTGTCCTTAGCCCCACCCCAAAAGCACCAAAAACAACATTGCATCTGGAAAGCAAATTATTTACCAGCAGCTGAAGAGATCTGAAACCAGATTAAAGCATATTTTCCCAACTCTGAATGTTTAGACAGGGATTAAGCAGGATTGGAGCTCACTCATTCTGCTTGAACAATAATGGGCTTGCTTCACTCCATGTGTATTACAGTTATGTTGGCCACAAATAGTGCTTCTATAGGAGCAAGGATATAGAAGGGGGGGGCACTGACAATGAGACGGTTTTGTTTGTCCACAGTACAAGTCTGTTCAGAGAAATAATTGCAGCAATGATGTCAAAAGAGCTGATTTGTCAGGTCACATCAAGAGCTCAGGGAAGACATACAATAAGAGGAAGAAGCAGCTGAGGTTGATTCCTTGCTGCTCATCTCTGGATTGAGTTTTCAGGGGTACACTGACTGAACATGGAGGCTTTATTAGGTTTCATCAATAAAAAAAAAGGATATCATTTCCTGTATTGGTATCCAGTCCACATCTGTACTGGAATCTTTTTAAAAGATATTTTATTGCTTGTGTGTTTGCTGCCCAGGGCTCCTTTGGGAGGAAGCAGGGAAGCAATTTTAAATAATTGTAAGAGAAGAAAAAGTTTGTTTTTACTGTAAAAAACAAAAACCCAACAACCTCAAAGCAGTTGCAAAAAAAGATAAACCAATAAAATCATTGGTAAGAAAATTTAATGGCAATGATTTAAAATTTTCAAAAGGTTAAAATAACACTAGACTAAAAACGTCTTAAAACTCATGTCAACTTTCTGAACATCTGGGTAGGTAAGAATGTGTTTAGCAGTTGCCGAAAAGAGTACAGTGAAGTTGCCTGCCTGATTATCAATTGGCAGGGAGTTCCAAAGTGTAGGTGCTGTACACTAAAAGACCCGGTTCTTAAAAAACACATTATGTGGCCAGTTTTTCTCCTTCCCTTAGTGAGCATGAATCTTACGGCATTACCTCAACCTGGGGATTTTTCCCTGGATATCAGTGGCTGGCATTCCCAGTGAATAATCATAATAACCTCTTAACCAAAGCACTTTTCTCTCATTTCTGCAGAATCTTTCCAAACCTCATTGTCTCTTTAACACTGCATGATTTCACCTCTTAAGGTATTTGCCTTCTGCATTTTAGCTGCTCTTGTGAATAGTTTTGGTTTCAGCTGTTCAGAAAGAAGTCAAATGAACCAGAGAAAGCAATGATGAGATGCTGAAGTTATGTTCCCACTCCAAAGCAGCAGTCTGGAAACTTTGTTTTGCAACCATGTAAAGTCATCTTGCTTCCCCCCCTTTTTTTAGCAAAAGGAAACCATAATCCTGTTATGATGTGGGGGAGGCAGTTAGGAATATATTTGAGATTAAATTAGAGCAGGGGTAGCCAACTTGCCATCATTCACAAATAGCTGTCATAAATGGTGGAGCCTTGTGCTCACTTTAGAATCTGAGCCAATATGGAACTTGTTGTTGTTTAGTCTTTTAGTTGTGCCCGACTCTTTGTGACCCCATGGACCAGAGCACACCAGGCACTCCTGTCTTCCACTGCCTCCCGCAGTTTGGTCAAACTCATGCTGGTAGCTTCAAGAACACTGTCCAACCATCTCGTCCTCTGTCGTCCCCTTCTCCTTGTGCCCTCCATCTTTCCCAACATCAGGGTCTTTTCCAGGGAGTCTTCTCTTCTCATGAGGTGGCCAAAGTATTGGAGCCTCAGCTTCAGGATCTGTCCTTCCAGTGAGCCCTCAGGGCTGATTTCCTTCAGAATGGATAGGTTTGATCTTCTTGCAGTCCATGGGACTCTCAAGAGTCTCCTCCAGCACCATAATTCAAAAGCATCAATTCTTTGGCGATCAGCCTTCTTTATGGTCCAGCTCTCACTTCCATACATCACTAATATGGAACTAATGAATTGCAAACATGCCTAGAGACAGGCAAGCTCTCTGAAGCTCACCTTGGATTAACTCGAATTCTTTAAAAGAAAATGGGGAGAACATGGGCAACATTTCATAGAATCATAAAACTGTAGAGTTGAAAGAGTCATCTAGTTCAATCCCTGCAATGCAGGAATCACAACTAGGAATCCCTGAGAGATGATCATCCAACCCCTGCTTAAAAACCTAAATAAAGAAGAGTTCATCACCTTCTTACTGTCAAAAGGTTCTTCCTAAAGCTTAGCTGGAGTAGCAGAAAACAAGCTTGCTCCACCTTCCATGAGACAGCCCTTGAGATATTTGTGTTGAATGGCTTATTTAAGTGAAGAAGTGTGCATGCACACGAAAGCTCATGCCAAGAACTAACTTAGTTGGTCTTTAAGGTGCTACTGGAAGGAAAAAAATTTTTTGTTTTGACTATGGCAGACCAACACAGCTACCTATCTGTAACTTAAATATTAAGGTTCATTATTATTTCACAAGATGTGTCTCTCTTTAAAGGCCAGAGTAAATATCATGACCTAGTTTTACAGCTGTGAAGCAGTATAGCAGGTGCTGTTAAGCTGTGTTAATTTAAGCTGTGTCAGCAACTGGATATAGTATATAAAGAGCAGCGTGTACCTCTCTCAGTACCCTGGTGAATAGATGGGTCATACTTATAGATTTAATGTAAGAGGAGTTTTTGTAATTAAAGCCAAGCAAAAGATACTTTTGAGTTTCTTCATTGTTTCCTGAACATGTGGTCTCCCTGGCACACTTTCTGCAGCACAATTAATCTGCTAAATACGCAACAATTTGAGGATGGCTATCATATCTCCCCTCAGTCCTCTTTTCCAGGCTAAACACACCCAGCTCCTTCAACCATTCCTCATAAGGCTTGGCTTCTAGACCTTTAATCATCTTGGTTGCCCTACACTGCACATGTTCCAGCTTGCTGATCTCCTCCTTAAATTGTGGTGCCCAGAACTGGACACAGCAAAGATCAGCAACAGTTTTTCCTCTAACTAAGTGCTTCAACTTTGCCTTCAACAGTTTCAGCAACTACGCCTCCATATTGAATAATGGCAAATCTTTCCCCATTGCGATTCCCCATCAGTGGTCTTCTTTCCCAAGGGAAGCAGACTTGGTGCCATTGCTGTCTCTTTTTAGACACCAGGCGAAAACATTCTCATGGGTTTTAATTGGGAGGGTAGCTGGATATGCCAGTGGTCTTTTTTTGTGCTCATCAGTTCCTCTCCAAGAAGAAACGGATGCCCACAGGCAGCATGGATCTTTGCAAAGACATTTGGAAGAGCCTTTGATCTCAGCCGCACATCTTTAAATGAGAAAGATTATGGTGTCTAGCCATCTGTGTTGTTATCTATGAGCAGTAAACAGAACAGCATACAAGGGGGACACCAAAACCATTTATATATGTGGATGGAATTCAGTTGTTCTCTTCATTTGTCCTGCCTCTTTCCCCCCCCCCCCCACCTTTGGCCAAGTTTCCTGATAATACATATTAAGTAAATTACAAGGAGAAAGCAATAAATCCCCTCTGCTTCCTGAGCTGTGTTGCTGTGGATTTGGCAGTGTGGTGACCAAAGAACATCGAGGGCTAACAAGATGCTCAAGGCAAACACTGGATCAGCGGCTTATTCGGATATGTTTGGACACCAGACAACTCTTGATCCTGCTTTCGATAGGGAGGCAGATGGTGACTCCCTCCTTGCCAGCGCTACACAGATCTGATCCCTCACGCAATTACAATGGACGATAACAGGAACTGAGCAGGAAGAGCAGATCATCTCTCACGCACTGCAGACTTTGGAGGGAATCTTTACAGAGACTTTTCTTGGATGCCATAGCACATGGGTAGGCAAACTAAGGCCCGGGGGCTGGATCCGGCCCAATCACCTTCTAAATCCTGCCCGCGGATGGTCTGGGAATCAGGGTGTTTTCACATGAGTAGAATGTGTGCTTTTATTTAAAACGCATCTCTGGGTTATTTGTGGGGCATAGGAATTTGTTCATTTTCCCCCCTTCAAAATATAGTCCGGCCCACCACAAGTTCTGAGGGACAGTGGACCAGGTCCCTGCTGAAAGAGTTTGCTGACCCCTATAGCAAGTCCTGGTGAGCTATTTTTCTAGAAAAAGAGGTGTTGAGACTCCCCATGGACACCTCCCTTGTTCTCTTAGAATGACCGCTCCCCACATAAAATGGGGGGCACCTTTCATGTGGTCGTGCACAGCCCCCCGGATCCCAGTGCAGCTCCCGGTAGTTCAGGCTGGCTTCACCCTCCCCAGGCTGGATACCTGGAGGTCTCCGGCTACCTCAGCCAATCACCCAATCCTGCCTGGGGAGGCGTTGTCAGGGGATTGGCCAGGTAGGGGGAGGGACCGCCCTGCCCACACAGCAGAAGGTGAATCTTACCTGCGAAGTGTCAGTTGGCTCCAGAGCTTCTCCCACCCTGCCCTCCCTCAGTTAAGTCTTCTTTTGCAGGTTAACCTCTTCTCCACAGGTAAATGGGTGCTGCTACATCAAGGTTGCTGTTGAAGGGCCGGAAAGGAATTTTCCTGCTTTGGCAGGTTTTGCCTTTGCCGTAGCAGAACGTCACAGCTTTGGTGGTTTCAGGCCTTGGGAGGAATCCTTTAGTCTATCTCCTTAAATGGGGGGGGTGAGGCGGTGACTCACGCCCCCCTTGTGGTGGTGATCCCAGGGTTCCCCGTTAAAGGGGTCTTGAGGGGAGGCATTGGCCGTACGCCAAGAGGTTGTCATTGCTCTCCCCTGTGACGGAGGCGAAACGAGGGGCGGGCTCTTTGCTTGAACGTATGTTCTCCAGAGCCAGCCCAATCCCCACACATTCTGGGGTCTCCCAGATCCCCCGCTGGGGACTGGGAAGGATAAATGCCCAATGCCTGAGCCAAGGTCTCCCTACACCTGAAACTTAATAAAGTAAAGGTAAAGGGACCCCTGACCATTAGGTCCAGTCGTGGCCAACTCTGGGGTTGCAGCGCTCATCTCGCTTTACTGGCCGAGGGAGCTGGCGTACAGCTTCCGGGTCATGTGGCCAGCATGACTAAGCTGCTTCTGGTGAACCAGAGCAGCGCACTGAAACACTGTTTACCCTCCTGCTGGAGCGGTACCTATTGATCTACTTGCACTTTGACATGCTTTCAAACTGCTAGGTGGGCAGGAGCTCGGACCGAGCAACGGGAGCTCATCCCATCACAGGGATTCAAACCGCCGACCTTCTGATCGGCAAGCCCTAGGCTCTGTGGTTTAACCCACAGCACCACCCGTGTCCTGAAACTTAATAATGTTGTGGCCAATTTTAATCCCATAGCACGTTGTCTTGAGTCAATATTCCACTCGGGGGTCACCTGGGGTTGGGGGGACTCTGCCTGTCCACGCAATAGAGGTGCCGGAGTCCCGGCTGGAAAAAAAAGCCCTGATGGTGAGAAGGGACCATAAGTTCTGATGTGGTGTCAGGCAGCTTCCAATAACTGCAAAGCATAAAAACAGGAAGAGATGGCCAGGCCTGGAAGACCGTAGGCTAATCCACAGCTATGCTAAGAATGTGGATGTGGTCTGGAGGAGCTGCAGAAAACATTGCTGATATTTGGAAGACTTTGGAAGGGGCCAGAAAGATAGCGCGAAGAAGAGGGATCACTTCTGGCTTCCAATTCACTACTGTAGGGTTAGAGACCTAAAGCTGAGCCAAGTCTGCTTACCTAGTTTTGACCTCATTTTCCTGAGTGCCAAGCCACCTCATGATTTCAGGGCTCCATTGAGACTGAATGAACACATATTTAAACTGCTTCTAATGTCTCCCTTGTTATGCCAGCCATGAGCTGAGCCTGTGCTTTTTCTTTCTGCTTCCTCTAGCCCTTTTCTCACAGGAAGAGAGAAAGTGAGTGCAAGGCAGGGGGCTGTGCTTTTAGCTTGAGCCCCGTCCTCACACTGGTAGCACTGGCTATGGCAGGAATTCAGCTGCAACCTCTGCAGAAGGAACCTTCCTCTTTTCGTTGGAGCCCAGCATGTGACTTAGAACCTCAGTTCAGGTTCTAAATCACACAGCAAGCTTCCCAGCCACAACAGCAGCTAATAATAATAATAATTTATTATTTGTACCCCACCCATCTGGCTGGGTTTCTCCAGCCACTCTGGGTGGCTTCCAACAAAGATTAAAAATACATTAAAATGTCACACATTAAAAACTTCCCTAAAGAGGGCTGCCTTCAGATGTCTTCTAAATGTCAGGTAGTTGTTTATCTCTTTGACATCTGATGGGAGGGTGTTCCACAGGGCGGGTGCCACTACCGAGAAGGCCCTCTGCCTGGTTCCCTGTAGCTTTGCTTCTCGCAGTGAGGGAACTGCCAGAAGGCCCTCGGCACTGGACCTCAGTGTCCGGGCAGAACGATGGGGGTGGAGATGCTCCTTCAGGTATACTGGGCCGAGGCCGTTTAGGGCTTTAAAGGTCAAAACCAACACTTTGAATTGGCCTCGGAATTGTGCTGGATAAGACCAGAGTAATCAAGTCTCTTCTCCCCCAAATGCCTGCCCAAGAAAGGTGTGTCTTCAAAAAGGCTACTAAAACTATAAAGAGATGAGGACCTCATTGGGGAGACAAGGACCTGCCCTGGAAGAGGCACTTTTCTGGGCTGCCACATGAGGTAGCCCTCATCTACTGCATGGAGAGGTCAATATGGAAGAAGATGTTCCTGGAGATATTTGGGTCCCAAGCCATTTAGGCTTTAAACAATTGAGTAAGCACCTTGAATCCTACCTGGGAAACAACTGGAAACCCATGCAGCTGTTTTTAAGTGATGGGTAATCTGTTCTCCATGGGACGCAGGTGGTGCTGTGGGTAAAAGCCTCAGTGCCTAGGACTTGCCGATTGAAAGGTCGTCGGTTCGAATCCCCGCGGCGGGGTGCGCTCCCGTTGCTCGGTCCCAGCGCCTGCCAACCTAGCAGTTCGAAAGCACCCCCGGGTGCAAGTAGATAAATAGGGACCACTTACTGGTGGGAAGGTAAACGGCATTTCCGTGTGCTGCGCTGGCTCGCCAGATGCAGCTTTGTCACGCTGGCCACGTGACCCGGAAGTGTCTCCGGACAGCGCTGGCCCCCAGCCTCTTAAGTGAGATGGGCGCACAACCCTAGAGTCGGACACGACTGGCCCGTACAGGCAGGGGTACCTTTACCTTTACTTAATCTGTTCTCAGGGACACGAGTGGTGCTATTGGTTAAACAACGGAGCCTAGGGCTTGCTGATTAGAAGGTCGGCGGTTTGAATCCCCGTGACGGGGTGAGCTCCCGTTGCTTGGTCCCTGCTCCTTCCAACCTAGCAATTTGAAAGCACATCAAAGTGCAAGTAGATAAATAGGTACCGCTCCAGCGGGAAGGTAAACGGTGTTTCTGTGTGCTGCTCTGGTTTGCCAGAAGCGGCTTAGTCATGCTGGCCACATGACCCAGAAGCTGTACGCCGGCTCCCTCGGCCAGTAAAGCGAGATGAGCGCCGCAACCCCAGAGTCGGCCACGACTAGACCTAATGGTCAGGGGTCCCTTTACATTTACCTTTAATATGTTCACAATCTGCTGCCCCACCAGCATTCTTGCTGGAGAACCTGGAAAAAGCAGATGATGGGCAAGACCTCTGCCTGCTCCGAGGTCTTTGCAAAGTCACTGCCAGCCACACCAGACAGCTCTAAACTAGGTGAGCCAAGTGTCTGATTCAGTAGAAGGCGGCTTCCTATAATTGTGCAAAAGCAGCAGAGGAGGAATGGGCAGGGTGTGTGTGTTTAAAAAAAATGTTTTAAACAAAGGAAGCAATAGAAAGAGAAAGTAGAGAGGCCTACTTTTCATCCAGTTATTTTAGCTGAGTGACTCCACATTCAAACCACAATGCAAAGGAACGGAAGCTGAGCACACCTGGTTCCTTCTTGCACCCCCAGCCTGGGGGCACATTGCCAACCAGATGCAAATATATAACACAGCCTGAAACACCAAAAGACTTAGAGAAAAGGAATAGAAAAGGACTGGAACGCAGAACCGATGGTTGTTGCTGTTTGTAATCAGTTACCGTATTTTTCGCTCTATAAGACGCACCAGACCACAAGACACACCTAGTTTGTGGAGGAGGAAAACAAGAAAAAAAAAAATCTGAATCTCAGAAGCCAGAACAGCAAGAGGGATCGCTGCGCAGTGAAAGCAGCAATTCCTCTTGCCGTTCTGGCTTCTGGGATAGCTGCGCAGCCTGCATTCACTCCATAAGACGCACACACATTTCCCCTTACTTTTTAGGAGGGAAAAAGTGAGTCTTATAGAGCAAAAAATATGGTAATTACCAGCTTGCAGGACTTGCAGATATGGCCCAAATCAAACTCTCGTCCTTCTTACCTAGACCATTGTGAAAGTGACAGGGCAAGGATGGGGAACCTTAGGGCTGGGGGATGGCAAATGTGGTCCTCCAGACCTCTCAAGTCCCATCCGTTTCCCAGTCACTTTCCTTATCGGTTTTGATTGTTTTGAGCATTTTTGCAGGTTGGAATATGCCCCTGGACTCTGATATTTCATTTTGCTTGCCTGGATGAGCGACAGAGAGGAGACCCAAGCTTACTGCAGAGGTTGGGTCGTGGGTGCTTTAGTTGAGATTCCTGCATATTGCATACCCTCCAACATTTCTCCGATGAAAATAGGGATGTCTAATTCCATAATGCTAATCTTACTATTTATACCCCACACATCTTGCTGGGTTGCCCCAGCCACTCTGAGCGGCTTCCACCATATATAAAATAATAATAAAACATTAAACTTTTTTTAAAAAAAACCCTTCCCTATACACGATTGCCTTCAGACAGCTTGAGGGTCGGATAACTCCATACCCTCCAACATTTCTCCGATGAAAATAGGGACGTCCTAAGGAAAAGCGGGACATTCAGGGATGAAATAAGAAACCGAGACAACTTCTCTAAATCAGGGACATCTCTGAAAAATAAGGACACTTGGCATTGCAGGGGGTTGGACTAGATGACCCTTGGGGTAGTAGTAGTAGTAATAAAAAAAAATTATTTATACCCCGCCCATCTGGCTGGGTTTCCCCGGCCATTCTGGGCAGCCCCCAACAGAATATTAAAAACAAAATAAAACATCAAACATTAACAACTTCCCTAAACAGGGCTGCCTTCAGATGTCTTCTAAAAGTCAGGTAGTTGTTTATTTCTTTGATATCTGATGGGAGGGCATTCCACAGGGCGGGCGCCACTACTGAGAAGACCCTCTGCCTGGTTCCCTGTAACCTCACTTCTCGCAGCGAGGGAACCACCAGAAGGCCCTCGGCGCTGGACCTCAGCGTCCGGGCAGAACGATGGGGGTGGAGACGCTCCTTCAGGTATACTGGGCCGAGGCTGTTTAGGGCTTTAAAGGTCAGCGCCAACACTTTGAATTGTGCTCGGAAACATACTGGGAGCCAATGTAGGTCTTTCAGGACTGGTGTTATATGGTTTCAACAGCCACTCCAACCTTCCAACTCTATGATTCTATAATTCTATTAAAGGCGTGTTTTGAGAGAGAGAACAGTTTTGAATGTGAATTTTTTTAAAGAAAAATGAAGATTAAATGAGAAATGGAAAGGAATGGATTTATGGGAGTATTTATGTGTCATCATCGTCATCAACAGCAGCAATGATCATGGACCGAAAATAAGAATGAACTGTGCATCCCTAGATCCATGAAAACAGAACTCTGTCCATGCTCTTACCTGCTCAGGAAGGAGGTGTCTGGAACGTGGTACATGAAGACTTGCCCTCTGCCATTGCCAGCCCAGTGACGAGCCATGTCTATTGTGGGGCAAATGATGAACTGGTCCCTGAGAAACGGCAAAAGAAAACAGTGCTGTGGTCAAGAAACAATGGCCAAATGATAACAAGTTGCAACAAAGGTGCCTCAAATAGGAAAAGGAAAGAGATATGTACAGAGAGACCTCATAACAGCGGACCAAGTGAACAATACAAAGACTAAGCAGCGCTGCTGAAACTTGCAAACTTCATTTTATCCCATTATTCAAAAGCAACAAATAATTAACTTGCACAAATCTTGTACAATCAAATAACCGCTCTTTTGTTTTGCTGAAACAAATCTGTTTATATAAAAAGAGCGCTGCCAAAAAAGGAGGGAGGGGAAAACAATTAGGGAAAAGCTATTTTAAGTATCTTTCTCTTTGCTTTGGGACAGAGAGCCCAGCATGGGAGAAGGTTTAGACCAGTTGTTTATTATATTATTTTTCTTCAAATTTCCCCAGAGACACTCTCCCCCCCCCCCCAAGCGCATGATGGAAACCTGCATTCCCATTCATACACCACAGGTGCACATCTGTAAAACACATTCTTAATGAAGTTAACGACCAGCAAGTTAGTATAAACCATTGGAACTGGTCTTTGTTTTTTTCCTGGAGTATTTGCAAATGAAAACAAAGCTCCACTATTCTCCCGCAAAGGTGTCTCTGTGCTTTGTTCCACCTGCCAGTTTTAAATTGTGAGCCGCTTCCCCCCCCCCCAATAAGGGCAACACGCCATGCTCTCTTGCACCAAGAATCCAGCTGCTTTCAGGGAAGCTCACCTGGGACTGCTCAGCGAGAAGATTCATAATGGAGGGCCAGACTCCCTGGGCTTTAATTTTACCCACCACTATTGATCTTCCCTTGCAATCTTCCAGTTGCAGTCAAATGCTTGTTTTTGTTTTAGGGTCTACTCATTGCTCACATGGGAACCGCCAGGACTCATATTCTCTGCTCTTTTTAAAATGGAAAATCCTAGCATCTATCATCTATCTATCTATCTATCTATCTATCTATCATCCATCCATCCATCATCTATCTATCCATCCTTCACCAATCTATCTCTATCTCTATCTCTATCTCTAACTCTATATCTATCATCTATCTATCATCTATCTATCTATATCTATCTATATCTATCATCTATCTATCATCTATCTATCATCTATCTATCATCTATCTATCTATCTATCTATCTA
>JAXCMG010000020.1:26294815-26357202 GCA_034642415.1 Podarcis siculus | reverse complement strand
TTCTTGCCACCTCTTCTTGATGTCTTCTGCTTCTGTTAGGTCCTTACCACTTTTGTCCTTTATTATGGTAATCTTTGTACGAAATGTTCCTTTCATATCTCCAATTTTCTTGAACAGATCTCTGGTTCTTCCCATTCTGTTGTTTTCCTCTATTTGTTTGCATTGCTCGTTTAAGAAGGCCTTCTTGTCTCTCCTTGCTATTCTTTGGAAATCTGCATTCAGTTTCCTGTATCTTTCACTATCTCCCTCGCATTTTGCTTGCCTTCTCTCCTCCGCTATTTGTAAGGCCTCGTTGGACAGCCACTTTGCTTTCTTGCATTTCCTTTTCATTGGGATGGTTTTCGTTGCTGCCTCCTGTACAATGTTACGAGCCTCCATCCATAGTTCTTCAGGCACTCTGTCCACCAAATCTAAATCCTTAAACCTGTTCGTCACTTCCACTGTGTATTCATAAGGGATTTGACTTAGATTGTATCTTACTGGCCCAGTGGTTTTTCCTACTTTCTTCAGTTTAAGCTTGAATTTTGCTATAAGAAGCTGATGATCTGAGCCACAGTCAGCTCCAGGTCTTGTTTTTGCTGACTGTATAGAGCTTCTCCATCTTTGGCTGCAGAGAATATAATCATCTGATTTCGATGCTGCCCATCTGGTGATGTCCATGTGTAGAGTCGTCTCTTGTGTTGTTGGAAAAGCGTGTTTGTGATGACCAGCTTGTTCTCTTGACAGAACTCTATTAGCCTTTGCCCTGCTTCGTTTTGATCTCCAAGGCCAAACTTGCCAGTTGTTCCTTTTATCTCTTGCCTCCCTACTTTAGCATTCCAATCCCCTATAATGAGAAGAACATCCTTCTTTGGTGTCACTTCTATAAGGTGTTGTAAGTCTTCATAGAATTGGTCAATTTCAGTTTCTTCAGCACCAGTAGTTGGTGCATAAACTTGGATTACTGTGATGTTAAAAGGTCTGCCTTGGATTCGTATCGAGATCATTCTATCATTTTTGAGATTGCATCCCAGTACAGCTTTCGCCACTCTTTTGTTGACTATGAGGGCCACTCCATTTCTTTTACGGGTTTCTTGCCCACAGTAGTAGATGTGATGGTCATGTGAACTGAATTCGCCCATTCCCGTCCATTTTAATTCACTGATGCCCAGGATGTCAATATTTATTCTTGCCATCTCATTTTTGACCACCTCCAACTTACCCAGGTTCATGGTTCTTACATTCCAGGTTCCTATGCAATATTTTTCTTTACAGCATTGGACTTTCCTTTCGCTTCCAGGCATTTCCGCAACTGAGCGTCCTTTCGGCTTTGGCCCAGCCGCTTCATCAGCTCTGGATCTACTTGTACTGTACTTGCCCTCCGCTCTTCCCCAGTAGCATGTTGGACGCCTTCCGACCTGAGGGGCTCATCTTCCAGCGTCATAACTTTTATATGCCTGTTGTCTTTGTCCATGGAGTTTTCTTGGCAAGGATACTGGAGTGGCTTGCCGGTTCCTCCTCCAGGTGGATCATGTTTGGTCAAAACTCTCCACTATGACCTGTTCATCTTGTGTGCCCTGCTCGGCGTAGTTCATAGCTTCTCTGAGTTCTTCAAGCCCCTTCGCCACGGCAAGGCAGTGATCCATGAAGGGGAACAAAACCTTAAATAGGACCAATAATTAAAGGACCTCTCTCCTCCATGGGGTAGGGTCAAAGCGGTTTGCACAGCATGCAAGGAACACACACAAAACCCAGCTGACCTGGAATCTTGCCTTCCTCTGTGGGACTTGGCATTCACAGAAGCCTTCACAGAAGATGAAAGTTTTGAATATCAGAATACAGTGGTACTTCGGGTTAAGAACTTAATTCGTTCTGGAGGTCCGTTCTTAACCTGAAACTGTTCTTAACCTGAGGTAACACTTTAGCTAATGGGGCCTTCTGCTGCCGCCGCACGATTTCTGTTCTCATCCTGAAGCAAAGTTCTTAACCTGAGCTACTATTTCTCGGTTAGCAGAGTCTGTAACCTGAAGCGTCTGTAACCCAAGGTACCACTGTAATGAATTCTCAGTATCTGTTTCTGTCCTTGTGCAGCACTTTTGTGGAATACATATATATCTCTGCTATATTATTATTATTATTATTATTATTATTATTATCATATTGTACCTTTTTCTCTAAGGAGAAATACATGGAGAGCATACATGGCACTTTTCCCGCTCCCCATTTTATCATCACAACAACCCTGTGAGGTAAGTTAAGCTGAAAGACAATGACTGGTCGTAGGTCCTACAGCCTGACACTCTAACCACTACACCACACTGCCTCTCAGGCCTGCCATAGTTGCCCGGAGTACCATCAGGTAGCTGGAGCTTTCAGTGATCCTAATACAGCAGATTAAATTCTTTAGGAGCCACCTAAAGGGCTACCATTATATTCAGGTGGGGTTCAATCACATACTAGCAAACTGTTGGGAAATTCAAGTTGGATTGGAGCTCTTAGAGCACAACAAACCTGCTTGCCCAAGAATCAGCCTTTTCTTCTTCTTTTTTTGCAATAAGGAAAGTGATGGGGGAAAGTGTGAGATAACACCTGCTTCAACACAGCATTGTCTAACTTCCCCGCAAACAAATTGGAACAAATGCTCATTCGTTAACCAGTGTGACCTAATCCCCATGCAAACCAAATGTTATGTACTGAGTTGAATTGGATCCAAAAGGCAGCAGTCTCATTGGCCCTAGAACAATAGGATTCAGAATGCAGCAGTCTGATTGGTCCTAGAACAATGCAGCAATATGATTGGTCTGCAGGAGCCATCCAATCCAGCTCCAGGTGGAAGTGAATCCGCAACCTGATTGGCCTCCAGGAGAATCCCAGAATTAGCCAATCGCGTGGGGCCCATTGTGTAAATAATGTATATAAAGCAGATATCTTGGGGAAACTTTCATTCCTCACTACTATGAGCTGAATAAAGAGCATGAAATCCACACTCGACTCCGAGTAAATTTCACCAAATCAGGATGAATTTTCAGTAAACAAGTCATCTGGAAGCTCCTGAATTTGCATGAGTCATTCAGAAATCCAGTCAGAAAGGATGAAAGATGTCAAGCACCCGCCCCCGTTCTCAACAGAGCCAAGAGTTTTTGGAGGACTCCCACACACACACATCTTTTAAGGAATAATATGTCTCTGAAATATAATTTCCTTTACCGTCTGTTTTTAAAGAGTAGATTTCTCCCACCCCCGAACTGGCTATAGAGTCATTTCCTGAAAAGCTGGAAACCTGAGCATCCCCTCTGCTCCATCTTGTTGGCAGGAGATTTGCGACTGGCTCAAGAAACTGCCTGGAATCATCTCTTTCCAAATAGTTCCAGAGAGCAGCGTCGAATAACTCACCATTTTTCTTTCTTATCATTGGCCTGACTCAAAAACAAAACAAAAGTGTATGTGTGTGTGTATATCAGTTTGTACACTCAAACGGATGTTTAGGCCTCAAACTCACAAATGGCAGATCCCTCACGGTCAACGTATGTTTGGAATGTAACAATTTACGTTCCTGACAGGATCTCACATGGGAGGGAAAATCTCCCACACCAGGGCTGGACGGATCAGTTTCTCATTTTGCCAATCTTATATTCAGCCTGCCGCATCCATGCCTAAATTTGTGATTTATTTATTTTTGAAGTGGGAAAAAAATCCTCACTAATTTTTTCCAACGTTTTAGTGAGCATTTTGCTTAACACACACACTTTTGCAAGCAATTTCCCCCCAATATAATGCACATTCCCTTAAAAGGCACATTTTTATCCATAGCTTCCCCTTAATATTTTTTTTGGGGTGGGGTGGGGGGTGGGTTAGAGAATTGCCTGCAAAATCCAGAGAAGATTTCAAAAGGTAGTTGTGTTTTAGTGTGCACTTGGTTTAGAGAAGTTTCGACTTCCATCCACACGCATAGGAACAAGTCAGGAACCTCATCTCTAGTTTGACTGCTCTATAAGGTAAAGGGACCCCTGACCGTTAGGTCCAGTCGTGACTGATTCTGGGGTTGTGGCGCTCATCTCGCTTTATTGGCCGAGGGAGCTGGCATACAGCTTCCGGGTCATAGCGAACCAGAGCAGCGCACGGAAATGCCATTTACCTTCCTGCCGGAGCGGTACCTATTTATCTACTTGGACTTGCTTTCGAACTGCTAGGTTGGCAGGAGCTAGGACTAAGCAACAGGAGCTCACCCCGTCATGGGGATTTGAACCGCCAGCCTTCTGATCGGCAAGCCCTAGGCCCTGTGGTTTAACCCACAGCGCCACCCACGTCCCAAGGTAGGCTTATATTAAAATTGATCCCCCATTCCTACTCATGATAGGAAACTAGCTGGTCAGGGAGGAGGTTGGACTAAAAGCCTTTCCCCTGATATCTAGTTCTCCACATTTTTTCCTTCGAGAGTGCAGTGGCTTTTTTGGGTGCTGAGATCTCGCCCGAAAAAGGTACCTTGTGTGGTGCCCCAAAATGCACATGTTGGGGTGCTATCCTCTCATGTGTCTTTTGGGTTCTGTGACCTTATGCTGGTCACATGACTCACATGGGAGCCCAGCTGGGAAGATGCACGTTATGATTTTGGGAGTCCAGATGTGAGAGGGTATGGTATCAATAGACCTATGCATGATGCTTTCTGGAGGCAGTGAGAGATTTTACTTTCTTGGGCTCCATGATCACTGCAGATGGTGACAGCAGCCACGAAATTAAAAGACGCCTGCTTCTTGGGAGGAAAAGCAATGACAAACCTAGACAGCATCTTAAAAAGCAGAGACATCACCTTACCAACAAAGGTCCGTATAGTTAAAGCCATGGTTTTCCCAGTAGTGATGTATGGAAGTGAGAGCTGGACCATAAAGAAGGCTGATCGCTGAAGAATTGATGCTTTTGAATTCTGGTGCTGGAGGAGACTCTTGAGAGTCCCATGGACTGCAAGAAGATCAAACCTATCCATTCTGAAGGAAATCAGCCCAGAGTGCTCACTGGAAGGACAGATCGTGAAGTTGAGGCTCCAAGACTTTGGCCACCTCATGAGAAGAGAAGACTCCCTGGAAAAGACCCTGATGTTGGGAAAGATCAACTTACAAGGAGAAGGGGACGACAGAGGACGAGATGGTGGGACAGTGTTCTCAAAGCTACCAGCATGAGTTTGGCCAAACTGTGGGAGGCAGTGGAAGATAGGAGTGCCTGGCATGCTCTGGTCCATGGGGTCACGAAGAGTCAGACACGACTAAACAACAACAACATGCATGATGCTTTAGAAAGAAAGTTGCAACAGGTGAGTTGTCAGTCGGAGATACAAGGCGGAAGGCAAAATGAGAGCTGAACTGGTGTCTGATTCAGTGGCAGGTATAGATATTCTGATTACGACGTCGGAAGAATATCTAGCTCACAGCATGGCTTAAAGGGCCTGATTTCTGGCAGCAAAGGTATGGATATGAAAACAAGCTGGTACTGTCATACCTAAAGCCTAGAAGTTCAAAGCTAGCACTGTTGTGCTGCAATGAACTTTCCAGTGTGTAGAAGTTATTCTGTGTTACCTGTTGCATTCACAGTTCCCTGGGGGATGAGAGGAACTGGAAGAAAAAGAGAAGGCTCTGCTCTCTTCCAGTTGCTCTCTTCTCCCAGGGAAGAATCAATAAAGATATTGAAAGGAAAAAAGAACGAGTGGTTGCCTAACTTGTTTTTGACATTTCGGAGCAACCAAGAGGCATTCTTTTCATCTGGTGATGAAAAGGCAGACAGTCGCGTGCAGTAAAACTGGCGATAATTGGCAACAGGTCTGCGCAGAGTGCTTCACAGGGGGAAAAGAGAAAGCAAGGAGCCATCGGCCAGGATGCTGAGATGAAAAGACCGAGCACAAAAGGAGCGGGCGCTGCTCTTTGTGGAGAAGAAACACTTTCAGGATTGTCTGCCTCCTGAATATTTCGGCACGCTCACAGACGTTTCGTCTCTCGTTATCTTAATTTGAAAAACATGGGCTTCTCTTTCGGCAGCTGGGGAGATGAAGCCCCAGGGACTCTCTGCTACGCTGCCCACATCTCCGAGAGCAAATCTGGGATTACAGTCCCTAGTCAAAGTGGCGTCGTGTGGAATCTGCTTGCCAGGAAGCCTGCAGGGACCGAGACCCGAAACGACAAATCTGCAGGCAAATGTGTACAAGAGTCGCCTGATATTGAGAAGAGTCCCTTTTAGTGGGGGGGGGGGATGTGGAGTGGCAAGAGGTGATTTATTATGAAGGTCTGTAAACCACTTGATCAAAAACCTCTCTGGCGAAGAAATAAAACGGAAAACAGCTTAACCCACAAACCAGCTAAGAACAAATATACACAAAAGCATATCTAAGCAAATATAAGCCATGGTTGTTGAGCAAAACACAGGCTATGAAAGTGGGGTATTTTAGGCACGGGAGGGCAATATTACATTTCTATCCCAGTGAAATATACTCGGGGTCGAGTGTGGATTTCATGCTCTTTATTCAGCTCATAGTAGTGAGGAGGAATGGAAGTTCCCCTGAAATGTCTGCTTTATATACATTATTTACACAATGGGCCCTACGTGATTGGCTAATTCCAGGATTCACCTGTAGGCCAATCAGGTTGCGGGTTCACTTCCACCTGGAGTTGGATTGGGTGCCACCTGCAGACCAATCAGACTGCTGCATTCTGAATCCTATTGTTCTAGGACCAATCAGACTGCTGCATTCTGAATCCTATTGTTCTAGGGCCAATCAGACTGCTGCATTCTGAATCCTATTGTTCTAGGACCAATCAGACTGCTACAATTTGGATCCTATTCAACTCAGTACATAACACCCAGCTTTCCTCCAAGGACATTAAGGTGGCATAGATCGATTTCCCCCCGCCTGTAGATCCTTCCAGCAGCCAGCAGCTGGCAGCTGCTGTTTCAATTTCCTCAAAGCCATCAAGGGTGACGCAGCTGCACCATCAGGTAGCATCACTCCTATGGGAAGAAACCACAGGGACGACGCAGACTGTTTAACACCAGTGCAAGGTTCTCTAGCAACAGAGGCAGGGCATCCTCTTCCTCCTCTCTTCTCAATCAGGCTATCTCCATTCTGGCAACTATAGTTTCTCTTCCAACCAGGGCTGTCTTAAGCATATCCCGTGTTGCAAAGATCCCTCCGGCACCCTGCCCCTTTCCCAGAGTTGTCAACTCTTTTTTAGGGCTGGAGGAAGCGGGCAGCGGCTGGAGGGTGGCTCCTCCAGCAGGAAAGAGGCAGAGGCTGGACGCGACGCCTCCTGGCTCAGCTGGCCGTTTCGTGCCACGGTGGCAATGGCAGGCAGCGCACCGAGCGAGCGGGCTTGTGCCAAGCGAGCGAGGGCGAGGGCACCGCTCCTGCTGAGCGTTGGCTCGTTTTTTCCCCTTTTAGCCTTCTGGCGCAGCGCTGAATTTGGCACCTGCAGGCTAAAAGGGGAAAAAAACAAGCCGACGCTCAGCAGGAGTGGCACATGCACTCTCGCTCACTCAATGCGCTTGTTCGGTGTTCCCCGTGCACCTGCCTGGCGCCCTCCAGAACTTGGCGCCCTGGCGCCCCGCGCCACTAGCCTCTATGGGTAAGACGGGCCTGCTTCCAGCACAGCAGCGTACCTACCTTAATTGCCTTTGCTCTGCTGATCAGCCCATCTTGTTGAGCGCTTCCGATCAGCAGGTCCACCTCCGAAGGTTGAGAACGTTGCAGAGCTGCTGTGAGAGGCTCCTGGAGGTAGACCCCGTCAACGACTGGGCTCCAGTACTGGAATGGTCCACTTATAGCCAGGAGCTGTGATATGAGCAGAGAGGCAGTCAATATTGGGGAGAGGAACAACATAAGAACACAGTTGCTGGATCAGGCCGGTGGTCCATCTAGTCCAGCATTCTGCTCTCACAGTGGCCAACCCAACGCCCATGGGAAGCCCATAAGCAGCAACTGAGCGCAATAACTGTCTCCCCACTTGTGAATTCCAGGAAGTAGCATTCTGTTGGCAGTTCTTCTTAGGTGAATCCTGCCCAATTTATTTTTTAAATAAACTGCAGGCTGATTCATCAGAGCAACTTCTTAACGCAGGCACAGGCAAACTCCGGCCCTCCAGATGTTTTGAGACTACAGTTCCCATCATCCCTGACAACTGGTCCTGTTAGCTAGGGATGATGGGAACTGTAGTTCCAAAACATCTGGAGGACCAGAGTTTGCCTATGCCTGTCTTAACTCATCAATATTCCAGCCATAATGATGATAGAGGAATGGATTGATCTGTTAGCTTTGCTTGAGCACATTAATCAGCCCACCCGCAAGTCTTTAATTCAGTTCTCCACATTTACACAGCAAACTGTGATTTTAAAAAAAATATTCCCATGAAAAATTGTCAGTGTTTTGGTGTGAATTTGTCCTAATCAACACATCCTTGCAAGCAATGTTAATCAATATACACTTTTGGGGGGCAAACAATTCTCCCTAGCATCCTGTATTTTCATTAATATGTGCATTTCAAGCACATTTTCCGTCATTATGCATTTCTGTGCACATTGTTTTGTTGGAGAACCGCATGGCAAAATTTGGCGAACAGCCGTGTTTCAGTTAACAAAGTGCTTTGAGAAGTGCCAATTTGGTAGTTTCTCCTTTAAATGTGATTTATATTGTTACCATTTCTTCCTTCCTGGCAAATATTGATTCCCCAGACTGAAGGGTAATATTTACCCCCACAAAACGGAATACCAATCTCTGCTCCTGTTATGGGGCAGATCTGACCTCCGCAACCCACACATTTTCAGCTCTGCCAGCAAAACAAGAAAAGAGGCACACCCTGGTTTGTGCATCATTGAGGACTTTGGCAGGCAACTGGCGGAGGCAGGATACAGTTTCTTCGCTGCTGGCTGAAGGGCATCCCAGTTCATGAGCCAAAATGGAAGCTTGTGCCCGTGCTTTCTCCTGACTGATGGTTGAAGCAGGAGAAAAAGCAGAACCTCCCTGAAAAAAGAAAAGAGATGTCCAAGTCAAGGTGGTTGTGGATTAAGTTCTTCCCTGATGCATCTTAAATCCTGGAAAGCAAAGAATAATTATTTGAAGCGGTTTTGTGGATGAAGCCACTGATGATTGGGGACAAGGAGTGCTGGCCATTATCCAAAGGTCTCTCAGATCTGTGAGATAACCAGCCTCATATAAGCAACATGCTCAAGTCTAATTAATGCATGTCGGGGTTAACACCATAGAGTAAAGCTGTCCTGAATGGATTAGCTAGTTTAATCCCCCCTCACCTTGGGAGGAAGGAAATCAAGGATACTGTTCCCCTTCAGTCTACCTGAGAAACTCAACATGTTGCTCCAAGCTCAGACCACATGGCTCCAACCAGCCTCCCTTGAGTTCCTGTACCAGTAATTTAGGAACTTTCACCATGGTAACTTAGCCAAGTTTTACTGCCTGTGTTTTCTGATTGCACAATGGAAAAGCACATGAACCTGACCTTTGAAGAGTTTGTAAGTAAACCATGTTTAACCTACCAAGCATGCGGTCTTTTTCTATGCTAAGGGAAGAGAGGAACTTTGTAAGGAACTTAGAAGGGCACGTTTCAAAGCCCTAACACCCTATATTTCCATACTTTACTTTGTGTTTTTAAAATCGCTGCCAGGCTTCTGTCACCAAAAGTACTTGCCCCAAACTTGGATTTTGGCATGCAGGGAATTCTCCTTTATATAATGTACTTTCCCGTGTATAAGATTAGGGTTTTTTTTTACATTAAAATAAGGTTAAAAATCTGGGAGGCATCTTATACACAGATAGTGCATATGCCCATTTTCTAAATTTGGGCTCCCCAAAAGTAGGGGGCGTCTTATACATGGATGCGTCTTAAAGGTAAAGGTACCCCTGCCCGTGCGGGCCAGTCTTGACAGACTCTGGGGTTGGTGCGCCCATCTCACTCTATAGGCCGGGGGCCAGCGCTGTCCGGAGACACTTCCGGGTCACGTGGCCAGCGTGACATCGCTGCTCTGGCGAGCCAGAGCCGCACACGGAAACGCCGTTTACCTTCCCGCTAGAAAGCGGTCCCTATTTATCTACTTGCACCCGGGGGTGCTTTCGAACTGCTAGGTTGGCAGGCGCTGGGACCGAGCAACGGGAGCGCACCCCGCCGCGGGGATTCGAACCGCCGACCTTTCGATCGGCAAGCCCTAGGAGCTGAGGCTTTTACCCACAGCGCCACCCGCGTCTTATACACAGAAAAATATGGTACCTATTTTTTCCTTGCCACTAACACCTAGCCATGATAGCTATGCTCGGCCTACATAGCTGGAAACAGCAATGTTTCTTAATTCCACGTAGCTCTGGGAAGGGAATAGGGGCCTCCTAGCAACTCTCAGCACCTTTAACAAACTGCAGCTCTCAGAATTATTTGGAGAAGCCATGACTGTATATAGTATACTACTGTTTTATATGTATGGTGGAAATGTGGTCTAAGTGAAATCTACTTCCACCTGCCTCCCTCCTTCACCCGCTCAGGTCCTTATCACTAACATTCAGCTGCATCCTCTCATCAGGAAATTGTCTTGGTGAAAGTATGAAGCCACATCTCACTGGGACTTGACAGGCCCCTTTATACTAGTTAACGGGGAGTCAAGTATGAGGGTTTCCCTTGCGGAAGTAGTCTCAGATTAGGATATCTCTCAACTGCCCCTAGCAGCTGGTTCACTTCCCTGCCTCCCTGGATAGCTGAATGACTTCTAAGGCTGTGTTTCCAAAGTTCTGGTAGTTTGGGGCACATTCCCCCCCCCCCCGAAAAATGGATCTGGGAACTATCAACTTGGTGTAAGCATGACTCACAGCAGCTTACAACATTTTGAAATTAAAATTTTATAAAATAGCAATACAGTGGTACATCGGGTTAAGAACTTAATTCGTTCTGGAGGTCCGTTCTTAACCTGAAACTGTTCTTAACCTGAGGTACCACTTTAGCTAATTGGCGCTGCGCAATTTCTGTTCTCATCCAGAAGCAAAGTTCTTAACCCGAGGTACTATTACTGGGTTAGCGGAGTCTGTAACCTGAAGCATCTGTAACCTGAAGCATTTGTAACCCGAGGTACCACTGTATAAGAACAATCCACCAACACGATAGGGTTAAAACCAGTTAAAAGAGTTAAAGCCAAAACATAAAAAAGAATTATCTGGAATAAAATGGTTGTTAACTACCAGAGATAAACAACATATTGTATTTTTTAATATTTTGTTGGAAGCCGCCCAAAGTGGCTGGGGAAACCCAGCCAGATGGGCGGGATATAAATAAATTATTATTATTATTATTATTATTATTATTATTATTATTATTATTAACTTGCTAGCACAGGTTAGGAAGGATATTAATAAACAATATATCCTCTCCTGCCACCCTGAACATTCGCACAAAACTTACAGAATAGAACCAGCATCTTTTGCTTCTGCTTGTGGTATGCCTCTACATCACCTGTGGCTCTTAATTTGATGCTATTTCTGAATTTACCATCTCACTGGTTCCTGGTCTATGATTTTGGAATCCCTTAGAACCCACTTTCAGCTACACACTGGATCCCTCGTGCCTGTTTTCCCCACGTCTGTTGGCTATGAATCGCAGAGCGATACTTTTACACTTAAGACTGATGCTATTTAGCTCCTTACAAAGAGACATTAACTTGATGCGAAGAAGACAATTGCAGACAGCAAGCAGATAACATCTGATCTATAATACTAAAGAAGATTTAGTAAAAAGGGGGGGAGTGGTTTCACAAATGACTCATCCTAAGTTTGGAACATTGGTTAACACTCTGAGTTGTCGAAACTTCATACGCACACACACTACACACAAATAGCAAGACATGAAAAAGTCATGTACTGAGATATGGTTGACTTTGCCTGGAAAGTATCGCATTGATGACTCTGCAAAGAATATATATAACTGCACATAAATTAAGCACGCAGCCATTCATTCTGAAGCACGTAGCAACTATTTCAAATAAAACTTATGTATAATACTGTGGTGTCTTCTGGTTAGATCCCTGTCTTTCAGCATAGGAAACTCAAGAAAACAACATCCACTAAGTTGATTCTCACATTACTTTGACCTAGCAAGAAGATTAATCGCTGTATCAGAAAAAGAACACAAAGCGTCATGTATGAGGGGTGAGCAGTCTCCCATACATCTGGATTTTCCCAGATGTTACTGGGATTTCAAAGGTGGAATTTCCGAAAGGTGGCAGATTGTCCTTAGACAAGTCAATTGGTGTTTTTGTAACAAACAAACAAACAAAAAACCCTAATAAAAAAGTTCAACAAATTGGGGGGTTTCCTTTAAAAAGCTCAAAAAATTGTGGTTTTCCCTAAAAGAAGCTCAGCAACTTTTGTGGTGTCCTGCTTTTTAATTTTTGAAATATGGCAACCCTATAACAAGGTTTTCCCAGTAGTGATGTATGGAAGTGAGAGCTGGACCATCAAGAAGGCTGATCGCCAAAGAATTGATGCTTTTGAATTATGGTGCTGGAGGAGACTCTTGAGAGTCCCATGGACTGCAAGAAAATCAAACCTCTCCATTCTGAAGGAAATCACCCCTGAGTGCTCACTGGAAGGACAGATCCTGAAGCTGAGGATCCAAGACTTTGGCCACCTCATGAGAAGAGAAGACTCCCTGGAAAAGACACTGCCCAGGCAAAGTCATCTTGGTGCTGCTAACATGGCAAAAACAATGAAGGAGGCAGCAATTGCGAGTTACTGGTCTCTGCAGCCACAGCTGGCGCTGTGATTTTCCAGCAGTTTGGCTTCACTCCTGGAGGCACACTCTTGAGACAGACATGCCAACAACAAACATCTCCAGCTCAGCTTCCAGTCCAGTGGTAAGTACTGATGAAGAAGAGAAGAAGAAGAAGAGTTTGGATTTGATCTCCCGCTTTATCACTACCCGAAGGAGTCTCAAAGCGGCTAACATTCTCCTTTCCCTTCCTTGCCCACAACAAACACTCTGTGAGGTGAGTGGGGCTGAGAAACTTCAGAGAAGTGTGACTGGCCCAAGGTCACCCAGCAGCTGCATGTGGAGGAGCGGGGAATAGAACCCGGTTCACCAGATTACAAGTCCACTGCTCTTAACCACTACACCACACTGGCAACAGGCTGATGACAGACAAGAACCCATTGATACGGTCTGTCCGCTAGGCCTAGACTACTGCCATGTGAACTCCTGCCTGTTGCCCCTGTCCCAAGACGTCTGAGCATCCAAAACATCTGGATGCATGTGCATGTTGGGGCATGGGGTTAGAAGGATAGAGGGAAATTATCTTTGTGCTTTCCTATCAGCTTCTACTTTCTCTTTAAGGAGACCTGATGTTCTCCCTCCTCTCTGTTACATCAGATGTTTGGGATGTATGGAGATTTTATAAGATGGTGCCAGCTATGGGTGATGGATTCATTGTATTCTGTCCCAGCCTTCATCCAGGTGGTTCCCTCCAGATGTTTTGAACCACAACTCCCTTCAGTGCAGCCAAAACATCTGCAGGGTACTACTTTGGCGAGGGCTGCAGTAAGGCGCTGGTGTAAGAAACTTTCCTCCCCGCCCTAGCCCCAGGGAGCAAGTCTGCATGTTTCTATAAATAAGGCAACTCATTTCCTTTTCTTCTGATTATGTCTATCATAGGTTTCTGTTATGTACTAAGCTTGGATCCTAGAACAATAGGATCCTAGAATGCAACAACGGATTGGCTTGCAGGAAAAGACCAATCAGGCTCCAGGAGGAAGTTAATCAGCCTATTAGGCTGGTAGGATCGTAGAATGCAACAACTGATTGGCTGCAGGAAAAGACCAATCAGGCTCCAGGAGGGAAGCAGAATCAGCCAATCAGATGGGACTCATTGTGTAAATAATGTATATAAAAGCCTGAGGTTTAGGGGGGCAATTAAATCACTGTTTTACAAGCTGCAATAACGAGCATGAAATCACTACAGGACTCTGAGTATGTTTCAGTTTCCAAATATAATCCGAAAGAGGCGCTGAGTCAATCCTGCACTCTCACCAGATGTGAAGGACTCCCAGGAGACCACTTACTTTTCTGCTGTCCAAGGATTTTGCCCTTCGACTGTCTGCTTTGTAGGGAAACTATTTTAGGAATCCCGAAAAGAAACAGGGAGCTACGTTGAAGCCTGACTCAGCTAAAGACAACGGGTGTGATCCAAAGAACATCAGACACACCCAAGCTTTGGCCTGTACCTTATTTTATTGCACAGAGGCGGAGCTGTATTTTTTTGCAAAGCAATGTTTCCTAATAGAACACAATTTTTTTGTGCTCCTTTCACTAGTATTTGTGTTTTCATGGGCATTTCCCTCTAATATATGCATTTTTGTGCACTATTTGGCTGGAGACCTAAGGCGAGAATTTTGAAGGATGGCAGTGTTTTGGTTCTTGAGTTGTTTTGAAGAAAAGTATGAATTAGGTGTATTTGCCATTAAATGCAAACTGAATAGATTTCCCACCACCACCACACTGGACTACTGTAATGCCCTCTACATGGGGTTGCCCTTGAAGACAGATCTGATAAAAGGTTTGCCTTGGAGGTCATTTTGCTATAAACAAGCATTTGCTTGATCTGGCTAGTTATAAGTCTGCAATACATTCAGCAGTTTTGAGTGCCTTGCTGGTTTCCGTATTACAGGCCACTTCCCACATGCGAATGTTTTTGATAACTTTTTTTTATATCCTGAAAAGTTTGTGTTCAGCTTTCAGATTTGCTCCAGGCTGCAGTAGCAGCAGCTGAGTTCGCTTAATCCCTCAAAAATAAATAGATTTGTAGGCTTCTATTAAGGGGCTTAATATCCTTCTCTCATTCTTGATGGCTGCAATCTTGCTGGAGGGTTGCAAAAAGAAAAGAAAAAGAGCTGAAAAAACAAACATGCAAAGGGTGTCCTTTTTAAAGAAACATATACTAGCCGCGCTGCTAATCATGTTAGTTCTGCTGAGGACCTCAAGAACAGCCACGTGCGAATGGAAACTGCCTGAAGGGATGTTATCTCCACATAGACGAAGCCTCTCCCACCACAGAACTTTATCTGCTTTGCCTTGAGGTTCGTAACTGGAGGGGTCAAAGGATATTTGTCAATGGGCTGGACTCAGCCCTGAGTTGATGACCTGCTACCAGGGGTCAGCAAACTTTTTCTGTCCCTCAGAACTTGTGCGGGGCCGGACTATATTTTGAAAGAAAAGAATGAATTCCTATGCCCCACAAATAACCCAGAGATACATTTTAAATAAAAGCACACATTCTACTCATGTAAAAACACCAGGCAGGCCCCACAAATAACCCAGAGACGCATTTTAAATAAAAGGACACATTCTACTCATGTAAAAACACGCTGATTCCCGGACCGTCCGTGGGCCGGATTTAGAAGGCGATTGGGCCGGATCCGGCCCCCGGGGCCTTAGTTTGCCTACCCATGTGCTAACCCCTAGAATTGCTATATGCTCATTTGCTTTTAAAAAAAATGCAGTACTCCTGCATTTCACAAGGAAGCTGAGAGTTGATAAGCACTCAGCCAAATGGGCAAATGATCTGACTCAACAGAAGGGAGCATATATAGGTTCACACTTATTGGGTTCACAACTCACTCCACTCATGAGCCCTGTCTATCCCGTTGTTGGACAACAGCATCCATCGGCCATGACAGCTGCAGCCACCAGCTCGCTGGTTTGCATACAAACAGTTCCAGGTTCAATCCCCAACATCTCCAAAAATAGCTGCCAATGTCCCCAGTAACAATTCCATTCTTGCAGCCCATCCATGAGCCTTAAGGTGAAGGGCAGGCAAATAATAAAGATGATAATAAACCCCATCAGTGTGAACTAGATTGTCACGGACTGGCTGGATGCTGAGGAGAGGCACCAGCTGGGGAACCCCCGGGGAAGAAGGCTCAGAGCCCAGGGAGTGGTGGTGGGACAATGATGGGGAGTCAGAAGGAGAAGAAGGAGAAGACTGAGGTGTCAGAAGCTGAAGAGGTATCAGGGTTTAGTGAGCAGGAAGAGTCTGTAGCAGAGAGCAGTCCGGAATCAGAGGTAGAAGCGGAGGCTAGAGGTGGGGGGAGAGGCAGAGATGAGGTAGGCTGAAGAAGCCAGGGGCTCTCTCCCTCCTGATGTGATCTACTCACCTCCTCTGGTCTCCCAGAACCCGAAGAGGTATGAAAAGGGTGGAGCAGAGGCAGGAGCTTTGGCAGAGTCTCAGATTGCTTGGGAAGGACCCATAGGAGGAAGAGGCAACAGTGGAAGGCAGGGCACTTCAATCCTCATAACTGAATCATTGGGGCAAGATCTACCAAGAAGAGCTGCTGGGCTCACTAGACCTAAGCTGTTTTGTTTCTTTGAATAAAGAGCTAACTTCACTGATGCTGTGTGAGTTACTGCAGACACCTGCCCTGACACTGGAGTGTTTTCGCCTGGCTGAAATGTGTCCTTGAACTTTGACAATGCCTCTTGCTTGTCTGGATGGATGATAGAGATGGATGGATGGGTGGGTTGGTGGTAGAAACAAGCCTATTGTGAAAAGGTAAAGTTTCCATTCCTTGCTCTGCCCATCTTTGCTGCTGCTCCAGCCCACAGCTGGTGCATGGACCTGATCTGACTGCCCAGAAGAATGTGAAAAATGTGCTGTACGCATATAAATAGATGATAGATAGATAGATGATAGATAGATAGATAGATGATAGATAGATAGATGATAGATAGATAGATAGATAGATGATAGATAGATAGATAGAAAGGTGTGTGTGTGTGAGTGTGTGTGTGTGTGTGTGTGTGTGTAAAGGGACCCCTGACCATTAGGTCCAGTTATGGCTGACTCTGGGGTTGCCGCGCTCATCTCGCTTTATTGGCCGAGGGAGCCGGCGTACAGAAGCATGACTAAGTCGCTTCTGGCGAACAAGAGCAGCGCACGGAAATGCTGTTTACCTTACCGCCGGAGCAGTACCCATTTATCTACTTGCACTTTGATGTGCTTTCGAACTGCTAGGTTGGCAGGAGCAGGGACCGAGCAACGGGAGCTCACCCTGTCGCGGGGATTCGAACCGCCGACCTTCTGATCGGCAAGTCCTAGGCTCTGTGGTTTAACCCACAGTGCCACCCGCGTCATATATATATATACAATGCAAAGTACTTCAAACTAGCATGAACTTTGGCTGCATCATGCAGGAATCTCCGCAATGCCTCCCTGTTGTGGAGGAGGGAGAATGACCTCCAGTGACTTTTGGAAACCTGCTCGACGTCTGACTCAAACCAAGAGAAAAAGGAACACCCACGTAAATCTTGCTCTCTCATTTGGAAAGGAATCGAAAATAAAACCGCCAGTATCATAATGCCATTGCACTAATCTGGGGTGTGACTGCGTTTGGAAGACTGCGTAGGGTTCTGGATGCCTCACCTCAAAAAGAATATTCTGGGGTTCGGAGAGGTTCAGGAAAGGGCCACCAAAATGATCGAGGGGAGGAAAGGTGAGGAAAGGTTGCAGGGTTTGGGGCTTTTAATTTAGAAAAAAGGTGAGTTAGATGCGACATGATAGAAGTTCATAAAATTATACGTTGCATGGAGAAAGGGGAGAGAGGAAAGTCCCCCCCCCCATCTCTCATACCACTAGAAGTCAAGGAAACCCAATGAAGCTGAATGTTGGAAGATTTGGGACATAGTTAAACTGTGGAACTCACTGCCACAGGAAACAGTGGTGCTCACCAGCTTGGATGGCTTTAAAAGAAGATTAGACAAGTTCATGGGTGGCTACTAAGCCATGATGGCTATGCTTTGTCTCCACAGTCAAGAGCATGGGTAGGCAACCTAAGGCCCGGGGGCCGGATGCGGCCCAATCGCCTTCTCAATCCGGCCCACGGACGGTTCGGAAATCAGTGTGTTTTTACATGAGTAGAATGTGTCCTTTTATTTTAAATGCATCTCTGGGTTATTTGTGGGGCCTGCCTGGTGTTTTTACATGAGTAGAATGTGTGCTTTTATTTAAAATGCATCTCTGGGTTATTTGTGGGGCATAGGAATTCGTTTGTGTGTTTTGTTTTTTCAAAATATAGTCCAGCCCCCCACAAGGTCTGAGGGACAGTGGACCGGCCCCCTGCTGAAAAAGTTTGCTGACCCCTGGTCAAGAGGCAGTAATGATCCTGAATACCAGTTGCTGGAAGCCACAGGAGAGAAGAGGACTCTTATGTTTAGGTCCTGTTGTGGGTTTCGCACAGGCATCTGGTTGGCCGCTGTGGGAACAGGATGCTGGACTAGATGGGCCATTGGCCTGATCCGGAGGGCATCCTCTTATGCAGGCATCCCCAAACTCAGCCCTCCAGAGGTTTTGGGACTACAATTCCCATCATCCCTGGTCCTGTTAGCTAGGGATGATGGGAGTTGTAGTCCCAAAACATCTGGAGGGCCGAGTTTGGGGATGCCTGCTCTTATGTTATCATGTTTCAAAATTAATTGCTCCACTGGAGTGAAGCAATTCTGGAGCCTGCCCTCCTCCATGAAGTCTAACTTCAGCAGCAATGGACAGAAGCATTTGCGAATTATGCAACTCTGCACACTGCGTTATGAATCAGGGCACTTCGGGAAAATGCTCAAATGCCGAAGTAGCTGCGTTAGTAGTGTGCTGCGTATGTAACACACTGTCCTTTCTGCTGCACTTCCGTGTACAGCTGTAGAACCGTGTTTCTTCCTTCCCTTACTGCCTTATCATCAACAGCACAAGCTCTTACTGGGGGGAACGGGGATTTTTCCTCCCTTGCTACATTCCAGAAGAGGTCACAGTAGGTCAGAACCAGAAGAATATTTGTAGCAAAAGGAGATAAACCAAAGAAAGCCTTGATGGTATTTATGTATGTGACTAGGTAAAGGTAAAGGGACCCCTGACCATTAGGTCCAACTCTGGGGTTGCGGCACTCATCTTGCTTTATTGACCGAGGGAGCCTGCGTACAGCTTCTGGGTTATGTGGCCAGCATGACTAAGCCACTTCTGGCGAACCAGAGCAGCGCACGGAAATGCCATTTACCTTCCTGCCAGAGTGGTACCTATTTATCTACTTGCATTTTGATGTGCTTTCGAACTGCTAGGTTGGCAGGAGCAGGGACTGAACAATGGGAGCTCACCCCATTGCGGGGATTCAAACCGCCGACCTTCTCATCGGCAAGTCCTAGGCTCTGTGGTTTAACCCACAGTGCCATCCGTGTCCCTCATGTGACTAGGTAAAAAAGGTTAAAAGGTAAAGGACCCCTGGGCAGTTATGTCCAGTCAAAGGCAACTATGGGGTTGTGGCGCTCATCTCGCTTTCATGCAGAGGGAGCCGGCGTTTGTCCACAGACAACCTTCGGGGTCATGTGGCCAGAATGACTAAACTGCTTCTGGCACAACAGAACACTGTGACGGAAGCTAGAACGCATGGGAACATCTTTACCTTCCCGCTGCAGTGATACCTATTTATCTACTTGCACTGGTGTGGTTTCGAACTGCTAGGTTGGCAGGAGCTGGGAAAGAGCAACAGGAGCTCACCCCGTCGTGGGGATTCAAACTGCTGACCTTCCGATCGGCAAGCCCAAGAGGCTCAGTGGTTTAGACCACAGCGCCACCCACTCCCCTGCTGTATGTGACTACAGCGGCAAGGATTCTCTGTGCACAGAAATGGAAGGAACAGATAACACCCTCAAAGGAAGAAAGGTTGGTGAAAATATTGGAATACGCAGAGATGGCAAAACGGATGGCACTGATAAAGAGACACAAATTTAGAATCCTTTAAAGAGGACTGGAAACCCTTTCCAGTCTTTTAAAAAAGTTATTTCACATATGCGAAGACCACAGCAGGATATGAAATAGCAGAATATATTAAGAAACATGTTAAAGAGGATGAACTTAGATAAGACAAAACCTTAAAATGCAATTGTATGTAATTTGGGTTATAAGCATCGATGTCACCAGTTTTGTTGAATTGGAATATAGCTGTTGAGTAACAAAATGTAACTTTCGATATGGAAAAAGAATAAAATATTATTTAAAAGAGAGAGAGAAAAGAACCTGAAGAATGTCTGTAGTAAAAGGTAAAGGTAAAGGTAAAGGTACCCCTGCCCGTACGGGCCAGTCGTGACCGACTCTGGGGTTGCACGCCCATCTCGTTTAAGAGGCCGGGGGCCAGCGCTGTCTGAGGACACTTCCAGGTCACGTGGCCAGCGTGACGAAGCTGCTCTGGCGATCATGCACCAGCGCAGCACACGGAAACGTCATTTACCTTCCCGCTATAAAGCGGTCCCTATTTATCTACTTGCACTTTTTAAGGGTGCTTTCGAACTGCTAGGTGGGCAGGAGCTGGGACCGAACGACGGGAGCTCACCCCGCCACAGGGATTCGAACCGCCGACCATGTGATCGGCAAGTCCTAGGCGCTGAGGTTTTACCCACAGCGCCACCCGCGTCCCATGTCTGTAGTAGAAAGAGATAAAACAGAGATGGCTAAAGCGCCTTTCAGGTGCTTCCAAACTATAACTCCCAACATCCTTGAGTAGTGACAACACTGGTTTGGGCTGATGGGAGTTTGATCTGATTTATTGTATGCCTTTGCCTCAAAGGAATCCCAAAGCGGCTCACAAACAACGAATAACAATAACGTGATTGAACATTGCAGATACAGCATCGCTCATATAGGACAATTATCAAATTGTCAGTGCAACAATTGCAATCTACAAAACACCATTATTAACTAGAAAACAAGCTAAGCATCACAATTACAGCGGAAGCCATATGTTACATGATTAACAAATCAATGCACCGTTTATAATCTATAAAACAGCGTTAGCAGCATTAACAAGAGAGCAGCTGAAAGATAAACAAAGCAGTCTTCAGACTGTACACCCCCCCATGACTCGTAATATCTTTCACTCTATTCAGCTCAATAAAAGGTGTGTGCACACAGAACATGTGGGTTCTACCGCGATGTTCTCTAGTACCTCACCAAAGCCCCCTGTCTCTCAGCCTCTGCCACACTGTGGCCCAAGCCAACCGAGGGCCAGAATACTAGATTCTGCATGATTAAAAACATAATCATGAACCGCCATTTGACCAAGCAATATTTAGAACTGCATCATCCCATAAAAACACTAAAAGACACAATTGCTTTGCAAGCGCCACCTGACAAATTATAATCAGTCCAACACCACCAGATGCCTGGAAGTAGAGGAAGGTCTTAACTTGGTGCTGAGAAGATAGTAATAATGGTGGTGACAGGGGGCTTCCTTAGGCTAGTCACCGACTCTTGACTTCTCCTACCTCACAAGGTTGTTGTGAAGGAAACATTACCAGGAGTCTGTCAGAAGCCACTGGGCTAGAACAGACAACCTCTGGATCTCCAAATGATCATTATACAAAAATTCACTTATACAAACACAAGGATTACGCACCACAGATTCAGATATCCAAACAGCTGGACCTGCGTGTAGTACTGTAAACAAATAAGCAGCCTTAAACAAGCCTCACTTTCTGTGTCTTGATGTCCCATGGCAGCTGTTTCACCAGAAATCATGGTGGGAAGGAAGGGAAGAGATCAGACAAATAAGAGAGCATTTTTGCAAAGTTTCAGACAGTTTTCCAGGGGGGTTTTTTGTGGTCATTTGGGGGTAAAAATTCTGTGCTCAGAAACACATTAGAAACTTCCCCATAGGAATCAATGCAAAAGGTTGACTCATTATGTGAATGCTTGCCTAACATACGATTTCCTGAAAACTCATTGTGTTTGTATCGAAAGGTCCCTGGGGTATCATACTACTGAATTCCAGCTTGCCTCCATTTGTGCCAGTAACCAATTGGTGTCCTCTGATTTTTGTAAGATCCAATAAACAACATTCCCAGGTCAGTCTTACTCTTTCCCTGAGCAATAATCTGCACTGACCGGTGTCTGTCTACCTGCTAGACACAACTCTTATGTGAACAAGTCAGCAATGGGGGTCCTGTGGCCCTTCAGATGTTGGGGCCCACAACTCCTACTGCCCCTGATTCTTGGCCATGCTGGCTGGGGCTTGTAGAGTCAATCCACATCTGGAGAGCCAGGGGGTTCCACATCCCAGTTCATCACATATCCAGTTCCGGGTGCCACAATTTAAGAAGAATATGGACAAGCTGGAACATCTGCAGAGGAGGGTGACCAAGATGGTCAAGGGTCTGGAAACCAAGCCTGATTTAAAACAATTGGGGGAGTTTAGCCTGGAAAAGAGGAGATTGAGAGGAGATATCCATCTCCAAATATCTTAAGAGTTGTCATATGGAAGATGGAGCAAGCTTGTTTTCTCCTACTCTGGAGGGTAGGACCTGAACCAATGGATTCAAGTTGCAAGGAAAGAGGTTCTGACTAAACACCAGGAAGGACTTTATGATGGTAAGGTGGTGGAAGGGACTCTTCCAAGGAGTTGTTGACTCTCCTTCCTTGGAGGTTTCAAAGCAGAAGCTGGATGACCACTTGCCATAAATTGTATCGTATCATAAAACCTTTATTGGCATCAAATACATCATCCAAAACAAATCAATACAGAATTACCACTTCCCCAGTGGCACAAAACATTTGCTAAAAGAAAGAAGGCAGAGCAGTCTATCGTCACATCTCTTGGCCTCCAGGGAGATCAGATGTCTGCAGTGGTACCTCAGGTTAAGTACTTAATTTGTTCCAGAGGTCCATACTTAACCTGAAACTGTTCTTAACCTGAAGCACCACTTTAGCTAATGGGGCCTCCTGCTGCCGCCGCGCCGCTGAAGCACGATTTCTGTTCTCATCCTGAAGCAAAGTTCTTAACCTGAAGCACTATTTCTGGGTTAGCAGAGTCTGTAACCTGAAGCGTATGTAACCCGAGGTACCACTGTATTTCGACGACAAGAAACCAAATAGAGAGATTTAGCCACTAACTTGGTGAGCTCCTGATCATTCCCCAGTAATAGAAAATGCATGACCTCTGACTCTGGTTTCCATTTAGGGAAACAGAGTTGATCTAGAAATTGCTGGTGGAGATCAGCATATAGTTTACAACTGAAAACCATATGTGTAAGGGTTTCCACCAGGTGGTCTTCACATGGGCAAGTTCTTTCTCCTTCCACCGTGCCCGAGAACCTTCCACGTGTCATAAATGCTTTAGCTGAGATTCTTGCACTGCAAGGAGTTGTTTCCCAAACTTGGGTCTCCAGATGTTGTTGGACTACAACTCCCATCATCCCAAGCTAGCAGGACCAGCGGTCAGAGATGATGGGATTTTTAGTCCAACAACAACTGGAGACCCAAGTTTGGGAAATTCCAGACTAGAGGGTCCCTTTCCAGTTCTACAACTCTATGATCCCTGACACCGAAGGTTGCTTTTCAGCATGCCCACAATGCCAGTTTTCTGGGCTGAGCACAGCTGAGTATCATGATGCAACATGCCATTCTGGGTTCTGGGGAGGAAGGAAGGCCTGCAGCAAGCTATAAATACACAAACGGCACAAGCGAGCAACAGGCACTGTAAACATGTAGTGCACAAAGGTTTCGTATGCACAGGGGGACCCCTTCCTTTGCTTTTCGTACAGCCACAGCCACTGCTTGCACCACCGCAGGCCCCCCAAAACTTGACATGAAAACAGCTTGTCGAAAAAGGAGAGCAAAAGTGCCCCAGACCACCTCCCAGCCCAGCTAGCAACGAGCAACAGGAACTTATCTCGTGCAATACGCGGAGCCCTTCCTTATTTCTCACAGAGGAAGTATGCGCCTTGTTTAGCAAGAACGGGGCTGCATGATAGGCTGCCGAACTCTCCAAAAGCCTCACTCCGCTCGGCTGTGTGCATCAGAACTGAACCTGCTTTCCCCTCTGGCGTTTTCCAAGCGACATGGAAGCCAGGCGTCGCTGGTGAAAGGAAGAGGCAAAGGAAGAGGGCTAGGGCACTATGCTTGGCATCTAAACGCAAGGTAAGCTCTGCTGGAATCCAGGGCCGGGTTAGCCCCTTGTCGCACAGCAACGTTGAGCGTTCTTGTACAACCCAAGGAAGCTGTGGCGGTTCTGCTTGAGAAAAGGTTGTGGGGGTTTATCAGTTCTTTAGGCTGGTGCAAGAAAGAAGATCCACAACGAGGCAAAAATAGGATAGCAGGCAACCACATCTCTGTATTCACCGATTCCAGTGAAAGCAGTGGGTGAGGTGGGAGCTAAACCTGCCCCAATGCCTCACACGCTTTCCTGCACAGCCTGGCTCATAGGGAGCTGCTGTATATGGAATAAGACCTTTGGTCCATGTAGCTCAGTATCGTCTACACTGATTGGCAGCTGCTCTCTGGCAGGGGGACATCCTGAGCCTTAGATGGAGATGCTGGAGAATGAAACTGGGACCTTCCACACAAAAGGCAGATATGTTCTGGCACCGAGCTACCTACCTTCCCTCACCCATCACATACAGCAGTGTCCCCCAAACTGGGGACTCCAGCTGTTTTTGGACTACAATGCCCATCACCCCCAACCACTGGTCCTGCTAGCTAGGGATGATGGGAGTTGTAGTCCCAAAACAGCTGGAGACCCCAGTTTGGGGGGACACTGTATCGGGGCTGGGGTGAAAGAAAAGGACAGGTGCATCTGCCGAGGCCTAAACTCCCTACAGGGGGCCCTGTGGCTCCCGCGCTCTCTCTGAGCATCCAAGCAGTGTGACCAGGAAGGAGATGGAGGAGCATTCTCCAATTGCCTTGCCCTGTTGACTCTCTGCCCAGACCCTGCTTCTTTTAGATTTGGAGGGGGAAAGACAAGATAAACTACTTCTTTGCACAATGGAATTTACAGGATGTAATAATAACAATAATAATAATAATAATAATAATAATCTTTTATTTATATCCCGCCCTCCCCAGCCAAAGCCGGGCTCAGAGCGGCTAACAACAATAAAAGTAACACAGCATTCTAAAATCAATTCATTTTAAAACCAATTCAAAATCAAATTAATGGCAACCATTGGGCTAGAGTTCTATGAGGATTACCAAAGGAGGGGGTCAGACTGTGCCATGGCCAAAGGCCTGGTGGAACAGCTCTGTCTTGCAGGCCCTGCAGAAAGATGTCAAGTCCCGCAGGGCCCTAGTCTCTTGTGACAGAGCGTTCCACCAGATCGGGGCCACAGCCGAAAAAGCCCTGGCTCTGGCTGAGGCCAGCCTAACCTCCCTGTGGCCCAGGACCTCCAAGATGTTTTTGTTTGAAGGCCGTAAGGTCCTCCGTGGGACATACCTGGAGAGGTGGTCCCATAGGTATGAGTGTCCTAGGCCGTATAGGGCTTCAAAGGTTAAAACCAGCAATGGACTCTGGTTTGGCAGGCTTTAAAGGAGCATAAGGCTATATCCAAGGTGACCAACCCTTGTGCGTGTGCTCTGCCTCCTCTGTCAGAGGCAGTGATACTTCTGAATACCAGAATACCACTGGAGGGGAAAGGGCTGCTGTGCTTTGCGGTCTGTGTGCAGGATTCCTTTGCGCATCTGTTTGGCCGCTGTGAGAACAGGGTGCTGGAGGGCTTGGGCCACTGGTCCGATGCAGAAGAGCGGTTCTTACCCTCATTCCCAAATGCATTAGGCAGGAAAGGGGCAGGGAAGGGAAGGGGCTCAAAATGGAATAGGCAGGCCAGTGGGCAGCAAACATGGCTGCGTCTGGGATGCCTCATTCGGCCCCATGGATGGAGGCAGAAAACCGTTTTCACTTGCATGTTTTAAGAAAGTCAGAAGCGGTGTGAGAGGCACATCACTTCCCATGGTATACACATTTTTCTTTTGTCGCACCGCTGGCTCTGGCAAAGTGGGTTTTGCAGGTTTCCGAAGCCATAAAAAAAAGCCTGCAAAACCCATCCAGCAGAGGCAAAAGCAGGGTGAATTTCCACACCACAAACAGCCTCTTTCAAATTGCCTTTGCAAATTGCAAGACATACGCACAGAGAAAAACGGGTGCATTAACTTCCTGTTCCAAAGCCGAGTAAGAAGCCCTTCGGTGAACGTGTTAAACGAACAATAAAAGCCCTGCATTTCACAGAATACTTTGCATGTCTTGACAAGGTCACAGGGGAAGATACGAGAGGCAATTTCACTCCAGTATCTTGAAACTGACAACCCTCTCTAGAGCCCTTTCTCTCCTCTCTATGCCTATTTTTGACTTGGGAGAGGGAGTCCATTTTCCTGACTACCTCTGAAATGAATTCCTTTTTTAAAAAAGACACTATACATTTAAAGCACTCCCCTGCCCAAATCCTGGAGCTGTAGTTTGTTAAGGGTGCTGGGAATTCTAGGTCTATGATGGGTAAACTACATTTTCTAGGATTCTAGGGAGGCAGGGTTTGTACACAACTGGTGGGTGGGAATGAGATCGATGCTCATTCGGCAGCAAGTCTGGCTGGAGATCTCCTGTTATCCTTAAGGGACTGCTCTATGCAATTGGAGAGGCAAGTTTAGAAGCCCCTTTTCACCTCCTGGAGGGTCACTGTGTAGAACCTTCCACCTCGACCTCAGGATTGCACCCTTCCTTGGTAGTTCCTAGCAGCCTTATATCTAACCTTGTGTCCTCCAGCTGTTGTTACACAAACCCCCATCACCCCTGACTAGGAGTGGACCTCCCAATTTCTGTTCTCTCAGTGTCTCAGTTTCCCCAATCTGAAAATCCAGCTTTCCGTATTTCTGCAGTAATTTGCGAATTTTCTGTTCCTTTGAAAACTCTCATGAAAATTCGCCAGCATTGTAGTACAGATTTCTCCCAATAAACCCATTCCTGTCTGCCGTTTTGACTAATGGACACATTCTAGCAGGCAGGTTCTCCTGATACAATGCTTCTTTGTTATGCTATTTTCACTACAATATAATATTACTTAACAGATGCATGTAGAAGGGTCATCTTCTTGCATCTTCAGGTGTCACTGAGAGAGAATCCCTTTCTAAAACCTTTTCTGAAAATGTAGACATTGCACTGAGCTAAATGTACCAACTGCCTGATTCGGTAAAGACCAGTTACATCTATTTTTCCTCATTTTGTTGCTGCCTTTTGCTAGTATTTTAACAGAACAATCCTAGTCAAGTTAACCCAGAGGTAAGTCCCAATGGATTCAATGGGGCTTACTCTCAAGTAAGTCTGGTTAGGCTTTCAGCTGTTCTCTTTCAATTAAGAAAAGAATTTCAGTTGACCTGGAGGGCAGGATAATAACATTTATAAATGACAAAACAATCAATACCGCATCAGCACAAAAATCCCACAGAACAAGGGAGTCCATACATACCTTTTCCCAAAAAGTATGATGAAGATTTGGAATGGAACGAAACAGTAGCTTGGGCTTTCAAGGTAACTGTGTGAGACCCCGACAGAGTAAGTAAAAGTCCCTATAGGCTGATGAAAAACCAGAGCTGGAATTTGGAACTAATGAATACGCCAATTCCTATTTATTTATTTGACAAAAATTACCAGCTGATTGGTTTTAAAACTAAGTGGTTTACAAGAAATATTAAAATTATCAATTAAAAAAGCCAGTCAGATACAATTAATAAGGTTTTAAAATAGTTAATATTAAAAGTATATCTAAAAGAGAGAGAGATTAAAGCGCATCAACATTTATGTGTCCGGATAGGTTCACCTAAGCAAAAATATTATAGGTAGGTGTCAAAAAGCATACAGCAATAGGACCTGACAGATGTCAGTAGGCAGGAACTTCCAAAGTGTAGCGGCTGCCACACTAAAATATCAAGTTTGTTACAACTGTAGAAAGAGTATTATGTGGCACGTTTATCAGTGCCTGTTTTGCAGATTGAAGCAGCTGAATGGGCTCATATGATATAAGGCGATCCTGCAATTTTAGTGCCTGGCAATTTCTCATTTTTCAAATCTTCTTTCACCACATTTCAGCATGAGTTTGCAATATTTTTAAGTCCTCTTAAAAAAAGTTTGCCGGCATTTCAGCGTGCGTTTTCCCTAAAAGAACCGTTTTTGTTTGCAGTTTCCCCTAATACATTTTTATTTTTGTATGTTATCTTCACTGACATGTGGATTGACATGCAAAATTATTAATGAAGAAACCACATGCTGGTTGTAGCCCAACACAAACATGTGTCCAAAAATTAAAAGAGTTATTACTTCAAAATAAAAACTTGGCCCATATAAGGAATAAAATATACAGGGAAAACAGAATCTTAGATCTCAGAGGAGGCAACATGGTATTGTCTCACTGCAAATACAGCTGTGTTAAATGTTACATACCTGTCTGAACTGGACAACAGATATTTACCCTTTTCCATATTACTGCGAGGAACAACCACCATTAAAGATTTCTCTAATTATTTTTGTCTGTTTCATACAATTTACAGTATAACAGGTAGTGTTTGGTGTCTTCTACAAAGGGCTAATCTCTGGGGGTTTTCTTGAATCTCCCTTCCAGAAAATTAGACTTCATAGTCCAAAAAAATCCAGGGCTGTAACTGTTTTGCAGAGAAAAAGTCCTCAAATAAGTATTTCTCTTCCCCACAGTGCGATTTTAAGCTGGCAAAGTACTGGAAAATCTGGATAAAATCATGGTGTCCATGTATTATTCTGCAGACGGCTCTGAAGAGCTGTGCTTTAATACTGAATTGTAAGCTGCATTTACGCAGCAAAATGCGTCTCTCAGTCAAGACCATATTTCCTCAGTAACAATTTAATGATAGCTATCCGGGTGTTTGGGAGAATGAACAAGCTGCCCTGCTGTACACAATTCTGCCAGTTCATTTATTGAATGTCTCAGGTTTTTTTTAAAAAAAGGATGACAGCCGCCAACATAAAATAAATTTGGAATTACTCTGGTCAGATGTGCTCTTGGTGGGAGACCCAATAAAGAGCAAATAAATCTGTTCTGTATTATCTCCAACTGTTTTGGCTTCAAAATGTCCCAGATTTCCACACCCTATGTCAACTGAGGAATAACCTTGGCCACAAAAAGACCTCTTAGAGCTGGCATCAGAAGTTCCCCACCATTCAGTCTGGTATATCATAACACTGACTCCATGGACTTTTCAGCCTTTTAGTTTATTAGTCTGCCAGTGACTTTTTCATAGACCATTTGGGGGTGCGGGACAACTCCCATGCAGACTCTCTCCTGATTTACACATTTTTGTACACATTTTCGGTCAGAGAATCACAAAATTCATAGAAGTGTGGGCTTTGAAGGCTAGCTGTGTTTCGGTCCACATATTGCTTTGGGGAGTGCAAATTAGGCGAGTCTGTGTTAAAATCTGAACCAAGCCTCCGTCTCTTGCTGAAATTGTTATGAAACTAAGCTGTGTCTTATAAAACCAGCGCTGTCTGTTTTAATTCTTGAGGGTATGTGGATACATTTCAGGGAATGGTTTCCGTCCCTCTGTGGTTCAGCAGAGAACAAAATGAGGCAGAGTGGGGGGAAACCCCTGGAGAAAAGAGACTGATCTGGGGAGACAGAGTATGTATTTTGTATGCCTGAGTTTGCGTAGACTAAGTATATTGACGTCTTATTGTCCCTGGTGCCCCCAAACACAATCACACACACACACACACACACACACACACACACACACACTCTTTTCATGCTTTGACTGCAACTTCCTATTATGCAAATACAACATCGGTGGAAAATACTGTTTTATACATCAGTTCTTGGCAACGTTTCTGGTTGCGGTTTTCGGCCACTGTTGTGACAACTTCAGGGAAGTTGTGAGCACTTAAGCAAATGCATGCGTTTCTCAGACACATGCAGAACATCAAATAATTAAGAAGAAGGATCAGTGCAAAGTATGTGTCTGCTTTCTTCTTCTTCTTCTTCTAACAAGCTACTAAATGTTAGTAAGCAAAGCAGGTGCTAACCTGAAGCTTTTGCATCTGTCTTTGCTACTTTAGCTCTGAAGCTCGCACTTTGAAAGAAGAACAATGGGGAACACTATAAGGACGACAAAAACCACGCCTGAGATAAATATCACATCCTGGCAATCTGGTAAGTGTGCTTAAATTAAATTAAATTACAATTTCGGAGGAGTGGGAAGAGAATGGGAGACCATAAATTGTTGATGAACAGCCTACATGACATGACATGAGCAAAAAAAAAAAAAATGTCTTTCAGAGACAGCATCAGCATATACAGTGGTACCTCGGGTTACATACTCTTCAGGTTACAGACTCCACTAACCCAGAAATAGTGCTTCAGGTTAAGAACTTTGCTTCAGGATGAGAATGAAATTATGCTCCGGCGGCATGGCAGCAGCAGGAGGCCCCATTAGCTAAAGTGGTGCTTCAGGTTAAGTACGGACCTCCGGAACGAATTAAGTACTTAACCTGAGGTACCACTGTAGTGGCCTCAGGCAATTGTCAGCATCCCAAACCTCCAACAAGTCCCACTACTGACTCTGACCTGGGACCCCCCCCCTCAAGCGGGACTCGAATCTATTGGGCAGCTGAGTTGGGGAGCTGCCATTTTAACTTCCTGCAAGGCCCCCACAGTTGCGGGGTCGCATTCTAATTTCCCTCCATATCACAGAGCTACACTATGACACAATGGGGAATTAAAATTACAGCTTCATCAGAGTTAGGCCAAGACAGGGGGGGGGGGTCTTGTGGATCTCATTAAGGGCTCACTTACCTATACCCACCCCGCAATAAACTTGAGCATTGCCCCGATCCTAAATCTTAGCTCTTGGGTGCTTCACACTTTTGATGCATCACTTGCAAGCTATAGTTTGCATCTTGCAGAACTTGGGGTCTCAAATTTCAGCAGCACCCTGTGCAACGCCAAAATTCACACCCCACCCCTCTCACCTTCCGTTCTGTTTCATAGTTCTGCATCCCTGAGGCTCTGTATCCAGCACAGCCAAAACTGGTTGCGTTCCCCTAATCTGCCTCTGCATCTCATACCGAAGTCAAGGAGTGCATTTCGAACTGCTAAGGTTTTATAAGACTTTTTTTAAAAGCACACCTTTACGCAAAAGAACAAAGATCTTCTTTACCTTTAAATCGTACGGTCAAGCCCGGCCTGTGGCTTGGTTGTTCCCAAAGTTTTAAGAAATGCCAAAAAGAAAAGAAAAAACCTTTAGAGCAGGGGTAGGCAAACTAAGGGGGCCAGATCCAGCCCAATCATCTTCGAAATCCGGCCCACGGATGTTTTTACATGAGTAGAATGTGTCCTTTTATTTAAAATGCATCTCTGGGTGATTTGTGGGGCCTGCCTGGTGTTTTTATATGAGTAGAATGTGTGCTTTTAAAAAAAAAATGCATCGCTGGGTTATTTGTGGAGCATAGGTATTCATTCATTCCCTCCCCAAAAATATAGTCTGCCCCCCCCCACAAGGTCTGAAGGACAGTGGACTGGCCCGTTGCTGAAAATTTTGCTGACCCCTGCTATAGAGAAACACACACCTGTGCAAAGGATAAGAAATAAGCAACAATGAGGTCTAAGTTCCACATAATACTAAATACTGGGATGAGGGAGAGGAGAACTTGGGTGGGGAGTGGAATGGAATATCCTGGAGGCAGGCTTGGCTGCTTGACTAGAAATCTGAACAGGATCACTCCACATAGCAATGTTTTCTCACAGATCCCACTTGCTTGCCATTAGTTTTCAGAGTTTTAGTATCCTTTTTGGAGTCTCTCAGGAAAGGGTTAGAGTCAAGGTTTGGGTGTGTGGAGAGGGGCTGTAATAACAATAATTGATTATTTATACCCCACCATTTGGCTGGGCTTCCCCAGCCACTCTGGGCAGCTTCCAACAAAGTATTAAAATACAGTGGTCTGTTAAACATTAAAAGCTTCCCTAAAGAGGGCTGCCTTCAGATGTCTACTAAAAGTCTGGTAGTTTTTCTTCTCTTTGACATCTGGTAGTAGGGTGTTCCACAGGGTGGGTGCCACTACCGAGAAGGCCCTCTGCCTGGTTCCCTGTAGCTTTGCTTCTCGCAGTGAGGGAAGCGCCAGAAGGCCCTCGGCGCTGGACCTCAGTGTCCAGGGAGAACGATGGGGGTGGAGACACTCCTTCAGGTATACTGGACCGAGGCCATTTAGGGCTTTAAAGGTCAGCACCAACACTTTGAATTATGCTCAGAAACATATTGGGAGCCAATGTGGATCTTTCAAGACCAGTGTAATGTGGTCTCAGCGGCCACTCCCAGTCAACATGCATGTGGTACGATTTGACCCTGGGCACACAAAACTCACCATGCGTTAAACAAGACCAGCAACCATGCAAGAATATCCTGCTCATAAGAGCCACCGGCTACAAAATCTGGTGCAATGGGTGGTTACAAAACCCTGACAGGCTCTTGGGTCATCTTAACTTGAGATGTCAGGGAGGGCGAGTTCTCAGTGTTTGCTTATTTGTCCCATGTCTGGTATAGAAATCACTCCAGCAAATACAATTGGTATCCACTGTCGTTGTTGCTCTTAGTCCAGAAACAATAGGCAATTCATCACTTCCTCGCTCTCATTTGCACTGTGCTTTCTTTGCACTGAAATGAATGGGGTGGAATAGCATAATGGTAGCTTAATTTATGTGGTTATGTAAATTATATAAGTTACGTGATGTCATTACAGCAGACAGTGAGATGAGCAATGCAGTTTTTAGAGGGAGGTGAACTGCAGGAGAATGGAAACATTGCCGCATGCGGCAAATACAGGGTGGAATGGAAAATGATCCTTTCTTACATTCTGAACTGTGCTGTTGAGCTACTGAAATTGCCCAATATATTAACCATCATCCTGTACTTTAATAAATAATAATAATAATAATAATAATAATAATAATAATAATAATAATAAATTTTATGTATACCCCGTCCTCCCCAGCCAAGGCTGGGCTCAGGGCAGCTAACAACCAATAATAAAAACAAGTTGAATGAATACAACTTAAAAACAAGATTAAAATGCAACATTAAAACATTAAAATGCAGCCTCATCAAAGGAGGAGAAAGGAAAAAAGAAAAAGGGGGAGGGAATCAATTTGACTCCAAGCCAAAGGCCAGGTGGAACAATTCTGTCTTACAGGCCCTGTGGAAAGAAATCAGATCCTGCAGGGCCCTGGTCTCATGGGACAGTGTTGAAAAGGCCCTGGCTCTGGTTGAGGCTAATCTGACTTCCTTAGGGCCCGGGACCACTAGGGTGTTGCTATTTATGGACCTTAAGGTCCTCCGTGGGACATAAAAAGGTAAAGGGACCCCTGACCATTAGGTCCAGTCGTGATCGACTCTGGGGTTTCAGTGCTCATCTCGCTTTATTGGCCGAGGGAGCCGGCGTGCAGCTTCTGGGTCATGTGGCCAGCATGACTAAGCCGCTTCTGGTGAACCAGAGCAGCGCACAGAAACGCCGTTTACCTTCCCGCCAGAGCGGTACCTATTTATCTACTTGCACTTTGACGTGCTTTCGAACTGCTAGGTTGGCAGGAGCAGGGACAGAGGAACAGGAGCTCACCCTGTCATGGGGATTCGAACCGCCAACCTTCTGATCAGCAAGTCCTAGGCTCTGTGGTTTAACCCACAGTGCCACCCGTGTCCCACCTCCCACTTGTCCGTGGGGCATACCACCTCCCCAAAAAAGAGTCTTCCAGAGCAGTTTACAGATCACTGCAAACAGGACAGTTTTTGTCCTCAGGTTAACAGCCTAGAGACACACGGCACAAAAGGAAAATGTATTGGGAGGGAGAAGAAAACAAGCAAAAATGGTACGGCGCCAAGGATGGACTGCAAACCCCCTCCTGAATGCAAAGCGCTATGTTGTGGTCTCTCCTTACAATTTCACTTCCCGATAAATTTACGCATGAGCAAACGGGACATGTAAATGTTATCTTGTGCTTTTATGACGAAGGTGTCCTTGTTTTCTCTGTTGATAGCAGCTGTGCTGCTGGCAGAGGAGCTAGCCAAGTCAAGAGGTACCCAACCCAACTGCTAACTGAACAGGAAGGCGACCTTGATTTTTCTGACTTCCTGTGGTTTTGCATTTCCACCCTGCGCTATTTTTAAGCCTCAAATTATTTTTAGACTATTGGCAAGATAAAGATGTACTGCTTGTTTCACATTAGAAGATCAACGTGGTATCGTCTGATTAGATTGTAGCAGCCCAGAGGCACGAGATAGCAGCTATCGAGGCAAAAGCAGGCCTAGTCTTAGCAGTGAACAGGGCTGAATATGTACCTGAAATGCATTGCCAGCTAGGCTTTGGGAGATGGCATTCAGGTGCCACATAAGTAATGGCAACTAAACAGGGTTTTGACAGGATTTTATGCAGCTCTCAGGTAGGGGTAATGTGGGCCTCCAATGGTTCTCAAAATAAATTTCTCTGTGCCACACTTTCAGGATAAAAATTTGCTTTCACCACACTGAATTTTTCATTGATAAAAAAAGGAAAACAAAAAGAAACAACTCCTAGCAGTGTTTGATTTATAACACAGAAGACAACGATTTATGGCCAAAGATGGGAGGAAGAAATAGTTCTGTCGAAGGAAGATTGGCAATTAAAATGAATGGAATATGCAGAAATGGTGAAACTCACTGGAAGAACAAGAAATCAAGAAGGGAGACTTTTTAAAATAGAATGGGCAAAATTCACTGACTCTTTGAAGATGCATTGTATACAAATTAAAACATTTGCGGGACTGATACAAACACGCGCAGTAAGAGACATTTAAGGGGAAGACAAGGGAAAATTTGTAAATATGTATGAATTGAATATGCAGTAATAAAAAGATATGAAACAAATAACTGCAGAAAAGAGGGGAGGGAAGTCGAGGGGAAGGTAAATTAGATTTGGAAAGATTCGGTTTTTCTTGTCAAAATATTTGCAGAAGCTGAAAATGAAATATAAAATTATATATATAATTATATATTTTTTTATAATTATATATTACATAGAACACAACTACTTTATAATACAACCATGAGACATCCAGAAAGCAGCTGCATATTCCACAAAAATAATAATAATTACAGTATATTTTACTAGACTGTACTACACTGAAATGTTTACATTTTTCTTTGATTGTCCTTGAATTTCCCCATCCTCTCCTGCCAGACCCTTTGAAAACCAGTTGGGAAGAGAAGGTTAGTGGGCAGTCTGAATAGCATTTAAGGGGTTAATTAATTCTGTTAGACTAAGATCACATCGTCCATGTGAAAGCACATGGCTTTCCCCAGAGAATCCTGGAAACTGCATTTCTTTTTAAGGGTGCTGGGAATTAGAGGAGCAAACTACAGTTCCCGGGATCCTTTGAGGGGACTCCATGTGCGTGAGGCAACACGGCCATGGGAGTTTTGTTTTTTAAGTGCTAGGGCTCAACTTAGGGACATGTGAGGTAAGCATAAATGCAAGGGAACCTTGGGCATGTGCAGAGTGCATTTATCTCCCCACTGAGTCACCACAGGGACTGAGTCCCTCCGACAACAGATATTAAAGGAAGAACTTCCTGTTCAAAAGATGACATTTCCAGACAGGCGTCAACATCTCTCACTAGACTTAAGTACTGGATTTGAATCTATCAGAAATGAAGTACAGTGGGACCTCAGTTTAAGAACGGTCCTGTTTACGAACAATTCGGTTTACAAACACCGCAAAACCGGAAGTAGTGTCCCGGTTTGCGAACTTTACCTCAGTTTAAGAACGGAAGCCGAACAGTGGAAGGGCACTGGCGGCGGGAGGCCTCATTAGGGAAAGTGCACACCTCGGTTTAAGAATGGTTTTGGTTTAAGAATAGACTTCCGGAACAGATTAAGTTCGTAAACCAAGGTACCACTGTACTAGGATTCACGTTCGCCCACATCTTCTGAAACATATTATTCTGGGATAATAATAAGAATTTATTATTTATACCCCACCTATCTGGTGGGGTTTCCCCAGCCACTCTGGGTGGCTCCCAACAGAGTATTATTAATAATAATAATAATAAAGTGATAAAATATCAAACATTAAAAACTTCCCTAAACAGGGCTGCCTTCAGATGTCTTCTAAAAGTCAGATAGTTGTTTATTTCCTTGACATCGGGTGGGAGGGCGTTCCACAGGGCAGGCGCCCCCACCGAGAAGGCCCTCTGCCTGGTTCCCTACAACCTCACTTCTCACAAGGAGTGAACCGCCAGAAGGCCCTTGGAGCTGGACCTCAGTGTCTGGGCTGAACTATGGGGGTGGACATGCTCCTTCAGGTCTACTGGGTCAAGGCCTTGGATGCACCAAGGTTATGACTGGATTTTGCTGAACATATTGACTTCATATTTTGCATCTTTCACCCTTCTTCAGGCCATAGAAGTGACTTCCTTGCTGTCCTTGACAACTACCCTGATCCGGATATAAGCCAACCTATATTTCACGTCGGAGAAAAATTGCGTGTGATATCAGAGTGAGTACCCTCCTATTTTATTTTATTCTCAAAAAAAGAAGAAGTTTGCATTAAGTTGAAGGACAGCTGAGAAATTTGCGTTATTCAATGCTGTGCTGCCAAGAAGTGCAATTTTGGGTAGGCGTCCCCATCCCCTTCGTGCCACAAAAATTGGCAGCGGCAGCAAAATTGGCTTGCAGCATCAACGATCAGGGTCATGTGAGGGTCTGAAGAGGAGACCCAAAGGGCTCCCGTGGGCTACTGGAAATAAAACATACAACTCTCAAGGTTCTAGTCCATTTGAGCTGGGGGAGAAAATGGTTTCCAAACCCTACCAACGGCAAATGATTTAAGTAGTTTCCAACAAATTCCCCCTCCTCTCTATCTCCGCATGTGAAACTGAGGGGGTGAAGTCACTTTTCCTATGTGTAAGAAACAACCGAAAGTCTCTGTTTTGTAAATAACTGGGCAACAAGGAAAGCTCCGCTGTTAAGGGGTTAGGGCTCTGAGGTGTTTTGCATGGCTAAGGGGATTCAGAGGGTGTTGCTCATAACGTTTGCTTTTCTATAAAGAAATAAAGAAAATCGGGTGGATTTTGCTCAAATTTACCTGTTGTGTACCAATCACGCATTGGAGACCGTAGCCCACAAGCGTGAAAGTCAGCACTTAGTGGAAATTTCCTTTTCCTGTTTTGATTCTGCTGAGGCACGAAAGAAAGCTAAGGGAACCTTGCAACCCGGGCCAAAAGCTGTAACTCAAATGAGAGAACGGGCCATGGGGCTACGCTGCCAAATTCTGTACCGAGAGCTACCGAAAATGTTACTTCCCCTATCCTTCAACAGTCTGCCTGTTAGAATCAGTTATACTGGGGCTTGAAAAGTTTCTGCAAAGATCCCAGCTTTGCAGTCAAATATACAGGATGGTGTATATGGGATGGGACACGGGTGGGGCTGTGGGTTAAACCACAGAGCCTAGGGCTTGCCGATCAGAAGGTCGGCGGTTCAAATCCCCACGATGGGGTGAGCTCCCATTGTTTGGTCCCTGCTCCTGCCAACCTAGCAGTTCAAAAGCATGCCAGTGCAAGTAGATAAATAGGTACCACTCCGGCAGGAAGGTAAACGGCGTTTCCCTGCGCTGCTCTGGTTCACCAGAAGCAGCTTAGTCGTGCTGGCCACATGACCCGGAAGCTGTACGCCGGCTTCCTCGGCCAATAAAGTGAGATGAGCGCCGCAACCCCAGAGTCGGCCACGACTGGACCTAATGGTCAGGGGTCCCTTTACCTTTACTATACAGGATGGTATCAGGCTGACATACTCGGGGTAGACCCACCAAAAACAATGGACTTGAATAAAGCCACGACTTGCTTGAGTTTGTCGATTTCGTTGGCGCTACTGAGTATGGATTTTTAGTTAAATATCACCCAGAGCATTCAGGCCCTGCTAAAGTTAGCATGTGAACAATCACAGTGGCTTCATATTAACCTTAACATTTAAGCAACCCAAGGACAGTGTATTCTTCAATTCACTTCCCATACGTCGGGGTTTTCCCGTACATATTGCCTATTCAGCAAAAATCCGCCATTTTTCAGTCTGATTCCCGGATGTGTCCAGGAAAACCTGGACGTATGGCAGCCCTATTTTATCCCTAGAATGTGTGCGTCATTCTTTGGAAATACTTATTAATATGCTAACAATGCCATCACCTTTACTTTATTCTTTTTATTTAAACAATGTAAAGTGAGTGCATCCTATTGAATGGTCAGCCATTCCCAAATATTTTTAAAATGGATGTGAAATTAAGATTTTTGCCCTGACATGCACCTCTTGTTTATGCTGGTGTGTGGCCTGGGGAGACTTTGGAGGGCCACACAGAGAGGCTTGGAGGGCCACATTAGGTCGCTGGACTTGAGATTCCTCGTCCTTGACCTAAAGTAGCACAGAGAAACGATCTTCCTCTTGTATCGGGCATGTGGGTATTCCAGACAGATGACAGAGTTGTAAATTGCAAATCTCCGGCGAGACAACAGCGAAATGAGCAGCTGACATACGATTCGGGGGGGAAGGGGGAGAAGTTACCTCATCTGGAAACAGGAAGTCTCATTAACTTTACTGGGTTTCTTTTTTTATGCAACGGGTGGAAAGAGGAAGTCTAGTAGTTTCACTGATGATCACCTTTATCCCTCATATGTCTGTCGGAGTTCACAACCCACAGGGATATATTTTAGACCATTTCCCCCACTCGCCTTGTTTCGCTACAATGACGGTGAATTTCAATATGCATTTCATATCTCTCTCTCTCTCTTGCAGTGAAGGAGGCTGGTGGAGAGCCCGTTCCCTCACTACAGGTCAAGAAAACTACATCCCGGAAAAATGTGTAGCAAAAGTTTACCATGGGTGAGGAAACTCCCAGTGTTGTCTTGGCACAGCTGTATTTTGCGCATCATATAAATGTATCAGGTAGCGGTGTCAGACTAGGACCTGGGGGATCAGGGTTCAAATCGCCACTCAGCCATGAAGCTCACTATATGGCCTTGGGCCTGTAGTCCTAACCTGCCTTACAAGGTTGTTGTGAGGATAAAATGGAGAGGAGAAATATGTAAGCCAACTTGGGCTGCTGGGAGGAAAAGTGGGATACAAATATGATTGATAATAATCATAATCTGTATAAAAAAGCTAGACAGACAGACAGATACAGTAGATAGATGATAGATAGATAGATGATAGATAGATAATGATAGATAGATGATAGATAGATAGATAGATAGATAGATAGATAGATAGATAGATGATAGCTAGATAGATGATAGATAGATAGATAGATAGATAGATAGATAGATAGATAGATAGATAATAGATAGATGATGATAGATAGATAGATAGATAGATAGATAGATAGATAGATAGATAGATAGATAGATGATAGATAGATAATAGATAGATGATAGATAGATATAGATAGATGATAGATGATAGGTGATAGATAGATCGAAAGATAGATAGATATAGATAGATGATAGATAGATAGATAGATAGATAGATAGATAGATAGATGATAGATATAGATGATAGATGATAGATAGATATAGATAGATAGATGATAGATGATAGATAGATAGATAGATGATAGATGATAGATAGATAGATGATAGATGATAGATGATAGATAGATAGATAGATAGATAGATAGATAGATAGATAGATAGATGATAGATAGATGATTAATAGATAGATAGATAGATAGATAGATAGATAGATAGATAGATAGATAGATAGATGATAGGTAGATAGATGATAGATAGATAGATGATATAGATAAGGACCTGAATAATGTGTCAGGATATATAGTAATTTGGCTTGTGAGCCACTGTATAAAATGAACCTCTGTGTTTCTTTGTTCGCTATAATGAATAATCTAAAACCAACTACGACATTCCCATCTTTTGACCAAAGTGGATAGAATTTACAGGCAGAGGAACCCAAACTTTTTTATGTGGAAAGCAAAATGGATTCCATCATCCCATATAAGCAGCGGGGAGAGTGTGGGTTGTCTCTTGCTCAGGGGAGCAGAACTTATTTTGCTCTTTCCTGTCTTAAAATAAATACAAGGTGGCTGAGCGGTGTAAATTTTTGCACGCACATTTAAAAAAACTTTGCTTGCAACGCAACACTCTCTAGAACACTGCTAGGGGAGTTCTGAAGAGATGGAGTGGGGGTGATAATGAAGAGCTGTGTAGGAGTTTTTAAAAATTAAGAGAAGCTTTTAACTGAAGAAAGACTCCCTACTGCTGTGCTTTAACAACAACAAAACAACCCAGAGTTTTCCAGTGCTTTGCAGGCGACATTTGGGACACCCTCAACGTCTTGCAAAGCCCGTGGACCTAGAGATAGATAAGATGATATATAGAAAAACATACTGCTTTCTGTACAGAAAAAACAGAGGGGCAGAGCACTCTCTGATTCAACTTGGTTAGGGTGATATTGACATCACACCAGCTCAGGAGGAGGGCTACCCCCAAATCCTTCCAATCTGCTTCACTGTGATTTGGTTTGCGTATTGTTTCAGAAAGTGTGAATTTGATAGATTTGACTTAAAATGTGTACTGGATTGAATTTCCCCTTCATCCATAATGATGGTCGTTGGAGTCTAGCAACATCTAGAGGGCCACAGGTTCCCCATCCCTGGTATAAATCTCTCCTAAGGTAAAAGTAAAGGGACCCCTGACCATTACGTCCAGTCGTGACCGACTCTGGGGTTGTGGTGCTCATCTTGCTTTATTGGCTGAGGGAGCCAGCGTACAGCTTCCAGGTCATGTGGCCAGCATGACTAAGCCGCTTCTGGCGAACCAGAGCAGCGCACGGAAATGCAGTTTACCTTCCTGCCGGAGTGGTGCCTATTTATCTACTTGCACTTTGACATGCTTTCGAATTGGAAAGGTTGGCAGGAGCAGGGACCGAGCAACGGGAGCTCACCCCGTCGCGGGGATTCGAACCGCTGACCTTCTGATCGGCAAGTCCTAGGCTCTGTGGTTTAACCCCCAGCGCCACCCACGTCCCTTTATAAATCTCTCCTACACATGCACAAAGCACTATATTTTGGGGGCATCTCTCTTGCAATTCATAACTAGCAATTTTCCAGCTACTGGGGGACGTCTACATTCACAGTGTTTGTTTTGTTAAAAAAAAAAGTTGCAGTACCAAAAATACATTATACGGAACTTCCCTAGTTAACTCTGCATTTCTGTGGACAAGACCAGTTTGCCTTTTCACTCATATAACCCCAGCCTCCCTTCTCCTACAGTTGGTTATTTGAAGGTCTGGGAAGAGAAAAAGCTGAAGAACTTCTGCTTCTTCCCAATACCAGAATTGGCTCGTTCATGATCAGAAAGAGCGAAACAACAAAAGGTGAGAAAACGAGGTTTTGCTTTCAACTTTTGCCACTTCTCTGCCTGATACTTCCTCTTAAGAGCAGTTTAAACCAGACTTCGCAAACTTGGTGTCGTCCAGATGTTTTGGACTATGGCTGCGTACACACTATATACTAGACATAGGCAAACTCCAACCCTCCAGATGTTTGGGACTGCAATTCTCATCATCCCTAGCTAACAGGACCAGTGGTCAGGGATGATGGGAATTGTACTTAAACCACACTTAAAATGTTGTATTTGCAGCTGTATAGCTGATTCCAGAGTCTGGAGTGAGTAAAATGTAGCCCTGCCTACAGCTGCTTTCATCCCATGTTAGATGGATCTGGGATCTGGAGAGCCATAGGTCCTGCAATTCCTGTGCTAGGTTAACAGTTTTTCGTTGGGAACACTGGGAATTTTTTTTGGGGGGGGGGCTCTACCAAGGCATCCGTAAAGGTAAAGGGGCCCTTGACCATTAGGTCCAGTCATGACCGACTCTGGGGTTGCGGCACTCATCTCGCTTTATTGGCCGAGGGAGCCGGCGTACAGCTTCCGGGTCATGTGGCCAGCATGACTAAGCCGCTTCTGGCAAACCAGAGCAGCGCACGGCAACACTGTTTACCTTCCTGCTGGAGTGGTATCTATTTATCTACTTGCACTTTGACGTGCTTTCGAACTGTTAGGTTGGCAGGAGCTCACCCCGTCGCGGGGATTCGAACCGCCGACCTTCTGATCGGCAAGTCCTAGGCTCTGTGGTTTAAGCCACAGCGCCACCCGCGTCCATAGCAGCCTATAATTAGGAATCGTCCCCACCAAGCTCTGATTCCAATTATTCTTTAGAGGTTGGCATGACAAGCCAAATGGGATAAAAACAAGGTGCGCTTGCAGTGTCTCTATCCCTCTAAAATGTCTTAACTGCTCCCGGGTTTCTCAGTATCCAGACAAATAGATGATTGTTTGACTTTTCTCCCTTCTCTAGGTTTATATTCGTTGTCAGTCCGGCACGTACAAGTGAAACATTACAGAATCTTCCGCCTGCCAAACAACTGGTATTATATCTCTCCTCGGCAAACTTTCCAGTGCCTTGAGGACCTCGTAAATCACTATTCCGGTAAGAGGGCACATTCTGCTCAAAAACAAACAAGCATTTTCAAGCTTTCAGAAACACAGCTTACCACATAAGTCTGCTTTAATTCATACGTATACTTGGCTTTTGAGCGGAGAACATGATGCACTATTGCAAATGGTAATCCCCATGGAATGCTCAGTTATTCTGCTTTTTCAGTGATGGCTCCGACCTGGTGGAATGCTCTGTCCCATGAAACTAGGGCCCTTCAGGATTTAACCTCCTTCCATCGGGCCTGTAAGACAGAGCTATTCCTCCTGGCATTTAATTTGAATTCAGCCTGATCTTTTATTTCCCTTCTCTTCCTTCCCCCTCCCCTTTTATGAAGATACCCACTCTGAGACCCCACAGCTAATACTCCCCTGGCCTCCTCGCTGGCCCAAATAGGACTAATTCAGCCAGCTAGCCCTGGTGATCATCTAATGTTTATTAGATGGATTTCCCCTAAATTGATTTCCGAACTTTGAATTTTATTGATATTCATGTTTTTATACTGTATTTTATGCTGCTTTTACAATTAAGTGTTTTAAATTTGCTGTTAGCCACCCTGAGCCCGGTTTTTGAACCAGGAAGGGCGGCGTATAAATAAAAAATTATTATTATTATTTGACAAGGCTGCAGATCCAATTTCGTATGTCAGCGTGCTGAAAGATGTGCAGAGACACAGGGATAGGATTTGCTTGCCCCTAGGTAGTGGCCATTGCATAACCGTCACCCAAGGGTCAAACTATGAGTCTGCAGGAAACAAGTATCCAGTTTTGCAAGATGTTCTCTTCCTACGCTTCACAAGTTTGTGGATGTGCCAATATTGCGCCAAACTCTTATATGCAATCATTTCTTACGTGAACAGTGGACTTTTGGGAACTGTTTAAACTCCCCTACTTTAGAAATATATATTTTTAATTTTAGGAAAACTGTCTTTCCTCTGAAAGGACCTGCCTTTTATTTGAGCAGATGTGGTGCTTTTAAGGTATCTATCGATTGTTGCAGCTGGTTTTAGTGTTTGCCAGTTGCTTGGGGTGTCTTGCACGAAGCACACAACTAATAAATCTAGAATAATACTATGGAGTCCATGTAGTTCAGTATTTCCAACACTGACTGGCAGAAGCTCTCCAGGGTTTCAGACAACGGACGCTTCCAGCCCTGCATGCCAGGGATTGAACCTGGAACCTTTTTCCTGCTCCACCATTGACCCAGGACCCTTCGCCCTTATTTGCAGCCCCAGGATAAAAATCATAGAATTGTAAAGTTGGAAGGGGCACCAAGGGTCATCTAGTCCAACCCCCTGCAATGCTGCTAATTCAGAGATTTCAGGAGGGTCCTTCATTGTGACTCGCCTGTCTACCAAGGTGAACAACAGCCAAAGAACTATTCAGAGCCAAAGAGATTTGGCTATGTAATGATATCACTGGTGGCTAACTTTGTATGTACAGTGGTACCTCGGGTTACATACGCTTCAGGTTACAGACTCCGCTAACCCAGAAATAGTACCTCAGGTTAAGAACTTTGCTTCACGATGAGGACAGAAATCGTGCTCTGGCGGCGCGGCGGCAGCGGGATGCCCCATTAGCTAAAGTGTTACCTCAGGTTAAGAACAGTTTCAGGTTAAGAACGGACCTCCAGAACGAATTAAGTACTTAACCCGAGGTACCACTGTATGGTGCTGGAGGAGACTCTTGAGAGTCCCCTGGACTGCAAGAAGATCAAATTGATCCATTCTGAAGAAAATCAGCCCTGAGTGCTCACTGGAAGGACAGATCCTGAAGCTGAGGCTCCAATACTTTGGCCACCTCATGAGAAGAGAAGACTCCCCGGAAAAGACCCTGATGTTGGGAAAGATGGAGGGCACAAGGAGAAGGGGACGGCAGAGGATAAGATGGTTGGACAGTGTTCTCGAAGCTACCAGCATGAGTTTGACCAAACTGCGGGAGGCAGTGGAAGACAGAAGTGCCTGGTGTGCTCTGGTCCATGGAGTCACGAAGAGTCGGACACGACTAAACAACTAAACAACAACAACCACTGTACTTACATTTGTCCTCAGTCTGAATGTGGGTGGGAGCGGGGGGAGAACAATGTTCCTGTTTCTGGGGCGATGGGAACAACACATCCTGTTTTGATGGTTTGATGGCCTGCTAACATTGCACATAAAGATTTTGGCCCCATGCCGACAGCAGTTACATGTAGCTGGGTGCAACTAGAAGTAGAAGATTGTGAATATGCTCACCAACTCTGGGATAGCTCAGCTGGTAGAGCATGAGACTCTTAATCTCAGGGTTCTGGGTTTGAGCCCAATGTTGGGCAAAAGATTCCAGCACTGCAGGGGGTTGGACTAGATGACCCTCGTGGTCCCTTGCAACTCTACAAGTCTATGATTCTAACTCCACATCTGGTTGAAAATGATGCAATGAGGAAGAATGAAAGGCAGCATCCCTGATAGGTTAGCCATCCTATCAGGGATGCTATAGCAGTGGGATCTCTCCACCGGCAGGAAGTGGAGGCTGCATCCAGTACGTTTCCGAGCACAATTCAAAGTGTTGGTGCTGAACTTTAAAGCCTTAAATGGCCTTGGCCCAGTATACCTGAAGGAGCGTCTCCACCCCCATTGTCCAGACCCCACTGGGGTCCAGTTCTGACGGCCTTCTAGCATTTCCCTAACTGTGAGAAGTGAGGTTACAGGGAGCCAGGCAGAGGGCCTTCTCGGTAGTGGCACCCGCCCTGTGGAACGCCCTCCCATCAGATGTCAAAGAGATAAACAACTACCTGACATTCAGAAGACATCTGAAGGCAGCCCTGTCTAGGGAAGTTTTCAATACTTGATGATTTATTGTGTTCTTGTATCTCTTGGAAGCTGCCCAGTTTTTAATGTTCTGTTGAAAGCTGCCCAGAGTGGCTGGGGAAACCCAGCCAGATGGGTGGGTAGAAATAATAAATTATTATTATTATTATTATTATTATTATTATTGAGAAGCACCTAAAGGTGCAGGTGAAATCCACATTCACTGCATTATTTTAAGCAGGACGCAGATTCTGGTGTTCATTTTCATCCACGCACAATTGGACTGGGGGGCAAAGGAGATCAGCCCGATTTCCTCGGCAACAGGGGTCATTTCCCTCTTCCCTCAGCACTCATTCTCTTGTGGGCATTTCCACTCCCTTTTGCAGAGGGGTGCAAGTAAAAGAAAATGGCCAAAAAGGAGAGGCATCGCTTTTCACAGGGAAGAGGCAACAGCCTTGAGGAAAAGTTCCCCCTTAGCTCAGTGCTGAAATCAGACACAGATTCACCCAATAAGATATTTGCACGCCTTTTAAAAGGTGCAGCAATCACGTGCATTGCAATGTAGAAAGCAGAATCTCACTGTACAGTGGTACCTCGGGTTACATACGCTTCAGGTTACAGACTCTGCTAACCCAGAAATAGTGCTTCAGGTTAAGAACTTTACCTCAGGATGAGAACAGAAATCATGCTCCGGCGGCGCAGCAGCAGCAGGAGGCCCCATTAGCTAAAGTGGTACCTCAGGTTAAGAACAGTTTCAGGTTAAGTACGGACCTCCAGAACGAATTAAGTACTTAACCCAAGGTACCACTGTACCTCAGCGTATTTTGTGGCATTGCCATTGCAGGGCTAGTCTTCACCATGCACTTCTCAGGGATTATTATTATTATTATTTATTTGCAAGCATGACACCTGTAATCTGAGCTCTGAGGCTGATTAGAAGGCTATGATGCTGAAAGCTCACTGCACGCTAGCAATCTCTTGCCATCAAAAGGCAGCACCACTTCCGAGTGGCAGAATGTGCCCCTCAGAACAAAGAGAACGAAAGTGGGCGGAGCCTTCCTGCAGGGGAAACACAATGCTAACGTTTGGCCATTAATGCCAATATCGCATGCATTCTGCATAGTGTGAAGCCACAACATTTGCCTAGAAGCCATACCTTTTCTCAGAACTCACTGGTGGCTGACACAATGCGGGAAAGGAAGCTGGCACACAGCTTCACAGCTCAGCGCTAGATAAATATCAACAGGCAGCGCACTTATATTTAGGTCATTTTTGTGGATAGAAACATCCAACAGCCCAAAGGCAGAGTGATAATCTCATTCTTCATCATGCATTTCAAAGCTGTTTGCTTTTTGCTTTCTTAAGTTTGCAAGAGAGGATGTGAAAAAGTGGAAGAGGCACAATGATCAACAGCTCATTTTGTAGCCAGTCCTAGCCTGTTTTGCAGAGAGAGGTTTCCCCACCCCCACCCCATACACAGAGATGCTGAATGGGCCATGGTCACCCAGAGAGCTTCCTGGCTGAGTGGGGATTTGAACCTTGCCCTCCCAGGTCCAGGTTCAACACTCTAACCATTACGCCACACTGCCTCTCTCTTTTGAGCAACAAAACGAAAGAGCAGCAGAGTTCCTGCTTTACTCCAGCTGTGTTGTAAGCAGTAAGGTAAAGGTAAAGGGACCTCTGACCATTAGGTCCAGTTGTGACCGACTCTGGGGTTGCGGCGCTCATCTCGCTTTCTTGGCCGAGGGAGCCGGCGTACAGCTTCCAGGTCATGTGGCCAGCATGACTAAGCCGCTTCCGGCGAACCAGAGCAGCGCACGGAAACGACGTTTACCTTCCCGCCAGAGCGATACCTATTTATCTACTTGCACTTTGATGTGCTTTCGGACTGCTAGGTTGGCAGGAGCAGGGACCGAGCAACAGGAGCTCACCCCATCGCGGGGATTCGAACCGCCGACCTTCTGATCGGCAAGTCCTAGGCTCTGTGGTTTAACCCACAGCGACACCCACGTCCCTTTTGTTGTAAGCAGTATGGTCTGTATAAATCACAGTCACCTTTCCAACATTATCCCTTGTTTTCAAGAACCTAAGAGCAGCCCTGCTGGATCAAGAGGCCAATGGGTCATCTCTCCCAGCATCCTCTTCTCACAGTGGCCAATCAGATGCCTGTGGAAAACCCACAATTGGGATCCCTCCCCTCTTGTAGTTTCCAGCAACTCTGCCAGCTGAGACAGAAAAACATTAAGGAATTAATTTTATCTTTCATGTTTTCCCTGTAAGCTGCCCTGGGAGTTACTGAACTGAAAAGATGGGGTAGAAACATCACTAGAGAGAGGTCTACCTCTCTTTCAAATCAGAACAAGTGAAGGCGATGAAGGTCCTGTGTGAGTGTCTGGAGGCGGTTGGAGGATGGATGGCAGCTAATAGATTGAGGTTGAATCTTGACAAGACAGAAGTACTGTTTTTGGGGGGACAGGAGGCGAGCGGGTGTGGAAGACTCCCTGGTCCTGAATGGGGTAACTGTGCCCCTGAGGACCAGGTGTGCAGCCTGGGAGTCATTTTGGACTCGCAGTTGACCATGGAGGTGCAGGTCAATTCTGTGTCCAGGGCAGCTGTTTACCAGTTCCATCTGGTATGCAGGCTGAGATCCTACCTGCCCGCAGACTGTTTCACCAGAGTGGTGGATGCTCTAGTTATTTCCTGATTGGACTACTGCAATGCGCTCTACGTGGGGCTACCTTTGAAGGTGACCAGGAAACTACAACTAATTCAGAATACGGCAGCTAGACTGATGGCTAGGAGTGGCTGCTGAGAACACATAACACCGGTCCTGAAAGACCTACATTGGCTCCCAGTACATTTCCGAGCACAATTCAAAGTGTTGGTGCTGACCTTTAAAGCCCTAAACGGCCTCAGTCCAGTATATCTGAAGGAGCGTCTCCACCCCCATCATTCTACCCGGACACTGAGGTCCAGCTCCGAGGGCTTTCTGGTGGTTCCCTCACTGCGAAAAGCCAAGTTACAGGGAACCAGGCAGAGGGCCTTCTCAGTAGTGGCACCCTCCCTGTGGAACGCCCTCCCACCAGATGTCAAAGAGAGCAACAACTACCAGACTTTTAGAAGACATCTGAAGACAGCCCTGTTTAGGGAAGCTTTTAATGTTTGATGTATTACAGTATTTTAATATTGTGTTGGAAGCTGCCCAGAGTGGCTGGGGAAGCCCAGCCAGATGGGCGGGGTATAAATAATAAATTATTATTATAACCAAGAAACAAACAAAAACATTGTAGAGACCATTTTGACTTACAACTCATATTGCACCCGTTTCTTCTTTCAGAGGTAGCCGATGGCCTCTGCTGCATACTCACCACTCCCTGCCTCACCCAACACACGAGCAGCAATGAAGTAAGGAATCAAGAGACGAGGAACCACGAAACCCCCGTCGTGATGCGCAACAAGACCTTCTCATGGAAGGATAAGCAGAGGTAATGTTTGGTCGGGGCAGCTGATGCCAGCCTTCCCCAACTCAGCGCCCTCCAGATGTTTTGGACTATAACTCCCATCTGTCCAGGCCCAATGGTCAGGAATTAAGGGAGTTGTCGTCCACAAAGGTCTGGAGGGCTATTTCAATGCAGATGGTGCTCTGAGATTCTGCAGCTACAAAACCCCAGTTCTGCAACTGGAATAAATTACCGCATTTTTCGCTCTATAGGACGCACCAGACCACAAGACACACCTAGTTTTTGGAGGAGGAAAACAAGAAAAAAAATATTCTGAATCTCAGAGGCCAGAAGAGCAAGAGGGATCGCTGCGCAGTGAAAGCAGCAATCCCTCTTGCTGTTCTGGCTTCTGGGATTCAGAATGCGCAGCCTGCATTCGCTCCATAGGATGCACACACGTTTCCCCTTACTTTTTAGGAGGGAAAAAGTGAGTCTTATAGAGCAAAAAATACGGTACTCTGTTTGACCAAGATAAGCTTGCTAAAACATTCATGCTTCGTACGATATGTGCAATAGCGGGATTGAGTTTTGGACTCCAGAATTTACACTTCGGAGCCTAGGTTACTCCTTTTCTGGTGTTGTAGACAAAAAAAAAAAGGATGCGGGTGACGCTGTGGGTTAAACCACAGAGCCTAGGACTTGCCGATCAGAAGATCGGCGGTTCGAATCCCCACGATGGGGTGAGCTCCTGTTGCTCGGTCCCTGCTCCTGCCAACCTAGCAGTTTGAAAGCACAAAGTGCAAGTAGATAAATAGGTACCGCTCCGGCAGGAAGGTAAACGGCGTTTCCGTGCACTGCTCTGGTTCGCCAGAAGCAGCTTAGTCATGCTGGCCACATGACCCAGAAGCTGTACGCCGGCTCCCTCGGCCAATAAAGCAAGATGAGCACCGCAACCCCAGAGTTGGCCATGACTAGACCTAATGGTCAGGGGTCCCTTTACCTTTAGACAAAAAAAGGGGTGCTAAAATAAATACAGTGGTACCTCAGGTTACAGACGCTTCAGGTTACAGATGCTTCAGGTTACAGACTCTGCTAACCCAGAAATAGCACCTCGGGTTAAGAACTTTGCTTCAGGATGAGAACAGAAATTGTGCAGGGGCAGCAGGAGGCCCCATTAGCTAAAATGGTACCTCAGGTTAAGAACAGCTTCAGGTTAACAACAGACCTGCAGAACGAATTAAGTTCTTAACTCGAGGTACCACTGTATTTGAAAAGTGGGGTGGGGAATAAAGGGGTTGGAAACTGAAATTCGGGCGGCGGCGACAAGCAGTGGCTGATTATTTTGTTAAACCCACACCTACTCAGTGATGCCATAATTTAACAATCCCTTCGCACATTTTAAGTCATGTTCTCACTGAGGCCTGGTTCATACTGTATTCTGTTGTGTGGATGTCAGAGTTATTATTTTTTACAAAGGGTTGCCTGCATGATTAATGTCAAGCCAAGCCTTGCCAGAGAAGCCACATCACTTTTGTAGCATGTGTACATGTTCCCAACTTAGTTATAACCAGCCAAAACACTCTGGAAATGCTACATGAATACATTAACTTGATGGCTTGGAGCATGTGCATTTCTGTCTTCAAAAAAACAAAACAAAAAAGCACACCACAATGATATCATTAGGGTAAGAAAGAAACCAGGTTTGGAAGCCGGATAAACCATTCTTCTTCAACGAAAAACCATCTCTAGTTCCTATTTCAGAAATGTTTGTGCTGATTGCCTTTGGGTCCAAATGTTAGACCAGGAGAGGACCAACATGGGTGGCACAACACAAAATGGCCTGGGGACACACAAACCCATTTTGTGTCACATTCCCACACCCATTTGTCTATCTTCTAGCAGCACATTAAGCCAAACTGCAAAGAAGCTAAGGCAGTTGAGGTACCTTATTCTGTAGCAATATCTCAGACAATAAACAACCTTCTCCTTCTTCTTTTTAAAGATCAAATGAAGATGACAGTGACATTGTAGACATGCTTGGAATAGAGGACTCTGGCCTGAGCTTTGGGCTGAGGAACAGCATCAGTTCCTATCTTGCCCTAACTGGAGAAACTGACTCTTCTTACACAAACAACCGGAAGCAGAAAAGCAGATCTGTCATATTACGGAACAAGTTCGAATCACCCTTCATTTATCACGAGAACTGATCCTGATAAAACAAAAGGTGGCCAAGAAGAAACTTAAGATACTCCATGTTCAAACGACAAAACTTTTGCACTGTTGGGAGATATCGCGACCGCCATTTTTTCAGTCCACAAGAGACCATGTCCTCTGGGACAGAGCCTGGAGACTGGGCTTAAAGTGTACAGTGAAAAGCCGTAGATGCCGACTGATAAAGAAAGCTCTTTCAGAAATGGCTCTGGTTGCGAGAACAAAGAAACGTGTATCCACCAGGTCGTTCAGGTTTGGCCAGCTACTATTTCTATAGGCTCTTATCCAAGTCAAAGGCAGTTCTTCCCCCACATTGCACACTCTATTTATAATAGGCGCAAGTTATACACAACAACACACCGTCACATGCATTTTAGGTCATAGAACTGGAATATTACCAGATCTTAATCTTCTGCCCTGAGGAAAATTATTGCAAATGTCAGGCCTTCCTCTGACCTGGCCAGACCACACAAGACCTTTAGCAGAGTTCATCACACAAAGGAGCCTGCGGGATAAACAACTTCAGATAATCCAAAGCGTGGGGTTATTTTGCTTAGCAAAATCAGGTGGTACGGTCCTACCTTGGACCTCAGAATGCGGCCAGAAGAATCATTTCTTTTTTACATAAAATATTTCATGTAAGAAGAAAACTAACACAGGGAGACCAAGTCAGTTAGAACCTTTTCCCTGAGGCCCTGCTTTTGGTTTGGTTTTTTTTAATGTAGAGAAAATCTACGGTTTCAAGCAAAGTAGTCCAGCTGTTGCTGTGCTTGCAGATTTGCCTAAATCAAATCAGATTAGGTTCTGCCTTATGAAATCCAGAGCCAGCATGTTTTTAGTTAATAACTGGAGTTCATCTTCAGCCTCTCAGAGGTCCCAGATATACATATATAGACTTATTTATGTGGGTGATGAACCCTTGTATAATGTAAATTGTGGGTTACAGTGTATGAGCCTTGAGTGAAGCTGAAGAAAACGTGTATATAGGTGTAAAAAAACCCCCAAAAACCCAAGTAATAAAACATTATTAAACAAACAGATTTTTGTGGGTAAAAGACTACCATATGTTTCACATACATCTGAACTAGACTAAAGCAGCTGTCTTTGGAAGAAATGGCACTCTCCTATAAGGGATGGGCCAATACATATCAATTTCTCATTTTTCCACTATTAAGTTCAATTCTCACATTGATTTATTTTTTTTAAGCAAGTCCGCATGAAAATTCAGCAGCATTTTAAGGCGAATTTCTCATAATGTACACAAATTGACCCGATATACACATTTTAATAATATTTTGACTAATATATGCATTTTTATGCACATTTACTCTTGAATATGCACTTTTGTACACATTACCCCTCTGAAGAACTGCCCTGCAAAATTCACAAAAGAGCGAATTTTGAAGGGTGACTGTGTCTCGGTTCTTGTTTTAGAAAATGCACATTGATAGATTTGCCTTTCAGTGTGAACTGAACCCAACTCCTCACCCCCCACCCCACTAGCACAATCTGAGAGAATTGGTACTCACCATCAGCAACACCCTCTTGAAGAGCCCAGAATCCACAGTCCCTGTAACCAGGTGAATGCTGGAAACATCTGCTCTGCTGCCATCAGCTGCGATTGTAATCTGACCAGGGTCTCCTCCAAAACTTGCAATGTTTTTCTGGGTCCATTTTAGAGCTGCTTCCTGGTCCAAAAGCCCCCAGTTTCCACTTGCCACCATGGAACCTATAGATAGAGGTGGGGGAAAGAGAGAGAATATGAATTGGAAAAGATGTTATCATTGTACTTATAGGAGATAAAACACAACTACAAATATGTAAAGGCCAGAACTAACGGCAGTTAATATTGATCACAGTTGTGGGTCCAGACAACATGGCAAGAATCTTCTGCGAGAGGAGAGATGGGAATTAAGAAGCCCAACTCCATTGCAGCTCAGTGTGGTGTAGTGGTTAAGAGTGGTAGATTCGTAATCTGGTGAACCGGGTTCGAGTCTCCGCTCCTCCACATGCAGCTGCTGGGTGACCTTGGGCCAGTCACACTTCTTTGAAGTCTCTCAGCCCCACTCACCTCACAAAGTGTTTGTTGTGGGGGAGGAAGGGAAAGGAGAATGTGAGCCGCTTTGAGACTCCTTCGGGTAGTGATAAAGCGGGGTATCAAATCCAAACTCTTCTTCTTCTTCTCATCATTCACATTGCACTAAACCATGGTTTAGTGTGACATCCGAGTGTCACACTAAACTGAGAGGTTGGGACTTGGGAGGAAGCAAAAAGCTGGGGGAAGGGGGAATGGAGGGAAACAGGGCCTATGTATAAGTCAGGCTGTAAGCAGCTGAAGATTTCAGAGGATGAACAGACAAGCGGGAGAGGAAGACGCATCAAGACAGCAGGCCGGGCAGGTGGAGGAATGCACCAAATTTCAAATCTTGGCTGGTTGTTTCAAATCCAACCTTGGTTTGCCGGGCTCAGGGGTTAACAAGGTACCTGAATATATTTCCGCACAGTCGGCAGAACAGAATCAGCACGGTCATCATCATATAATAAAGAAGAATTTTTATTATTATTATAAGGGAACGAAATTCCCTTGGAGTACCATGCTATTATGCTGTTTTCAGCCCACAAGCTGGAGCATGCATTTAAGCTTTTAGCTCTATATTTAGGCACATTTAAAATGGCTGGATTTCAAAGCAGCTGCAGGAATAATTAACATTGGCCACGTACTTCTATCCTCCCTGTTAACCATTTCTCCTGCTACGTCCATTTTCTTCTGGGCTCCTGACATGCAATTTACACCCCTTGGACACTCACGCTTCCTAAATTCAAATGCAGATTATGTACCAACAGCTGCATAGGAAATAATATTCCAACGGCAACACAGAGGAGGAGATGCACCTGCGTTTCCCAATAGGAGAAGTTGGGTGAACTAGCCACATAATACAACTCTCCATTTGCTCTAATCATGAAACTTCTCCACGGAGGTTCACCTTGCAAGTTCATTTCTCAAAATTAATTTCAGTTCTTGATTTCTCACGTATAAGAATACAAGGCAGGCGATGATGGATCGGTCAAAAGGCCCATCTGGTTCTCACAGAGGCCAAGCAGATGCCAGTATTGGAAGCCCGCAAACCAAACCTGAACGCAAGAGCATTTTCTCCACTTGCAGTTCCTAGCAATTATTCAGAGGCGCACTGACTCTGACAGTGGAGTAGAACAGAGCCAACACGTTCCAACTGTCCCTACTGTGGCATTTGCCTCCTAGGATGGGTCATAAGGAAAGGGTTAAATGGGTGTGATGTGATTGGCCAGTGAGAATGCAAGGGGGGAGTAAAAGTTAGAGTGGGAGGTTTTGAAAGTCAGTTGAGGTTTGGGAGTTGAGAGTTGAGGTTTGGGAGTTGAAGAAGGAAGATGGAGGATTAGGTATGGGTTGGTTGGTAGAGCTGTATTGTGAGAGAGTGAGAGGAATTGTTAGGTGGAGTCAGATAGATAGTTGGGAATAATCAGTTTGAAGTTGTTAGGAACTAAGATTAAGAAACTGTCAAGAAAAACTAACTGAAACCATAAGCTTGTTCCTGCATTTAAAAATAAACTTGATTATTTGTTAATGTTAACAACTGACTGGACTCTGTGTGTCCCCGTGAGATACTGGGTGGTGGCAGCGGGGAAAAGCAATCGCAATGGTGGCACAGGGTCAATAGACCATCAAACATCTGGGGGCCCTGTGTGTGATCGCCACACCTACGTACCAAGGACAGTGCCTTATTTTCTGGCACCAGTCCAGGGTACAATCTTGCTGCAGTTCGAGATGACATGTTGGGGACTCCTCCTCTCCTTGGGAAACAGCCACAGCAAAGTGTAGAACGTCTGTTTTGCATACTGACCTAAGCGCCATCTCTGGGGGACTGTGAGTGCCAGGCCACCCACAATTTTTTTTACTGTGGGTGCCCGGTTGGGCAACCCAATGCTTAATGCACTGTATTGGGACACTCCGTCTGACCCTTCCGCTGTGGCAGGAGGGCTCCCTCAGGCCCTCCCACTGTGGTGGCGATGTGTGACATCACACACATGTGCCGGGCACCCACAGCATTGGGTGGAATCCAGCGTGACTGCAGGCAGGAGATGCCAGGTTCAACTCCTGGCATCTTCAGGTAGAAGTGGAAGATATCTCCTGCCTGATGAAGAGCTGCTGTCAGTCAATACTTAGCTAGATGGACCAATGATCTGACTCGCGTAAGGAAGAAGAAGAAGAGAAGAGTTTGGATTTAATATCCCGCTTTATCACTACCCTAGGGAGTCTCAAAGCGGCTAACATTCTCCTTTCCCATCCTCCCCCACAACAAACACTCTGTGAGGTGAGTGGGGCTGAGAGACTTCAGAGAAGTTTGACTAGCCCAAGGTCACCCAGCAGCTGCATGTGGAGGAGCGGGGAAGCGAACCCGGTTCACCAGATTACGAGTCCACCGCTCTGAACCACTACACCACACTGGCTCTCAAGCTAGTGTGGTGTAGGGGCAGACATAACGATAAAATTTGGGTAAGGAGGTGTTTAAGAGAACTGTGTATGTGTGTGTGTGTGTGTGTGTGTGAGAGAGAGAGAGAGAGAGAGAGAGAGAGAGAGAGAGAGAGAGAGAGAGATGGCAGAAGGAAAGACTGCTTGTAGGTCTTTGCTGGACGAAATTTCTCAGAAATAATAAAAGGGGAAGATGAGATAACAACGAGGTGCCACAATCTATCGGACCAAGCTAAACTTAACTGTTGCCTTCTGGCTCACCACAGATCGACTCTGGTGCATTTGCTGCCATTGATTAATGCAAGAGCAGAGAAGTCTACACAAGGCATTCAACAAAGAAATCGCAAGGTGTTCATTGAAATGGGAAGGGAAGGCCAAAAATAACACTTTGCGGCTGGAAAACACAGTTGCTGGAGAGCCACACAGAGTTGCGACACTTCCTTCTTATTCATACTCACAGAAAACTGCTTTGCAAGCTATATTTATAGTGTTAAAGCATTGAACTAGCAAACAAGGCATATATTTAATAAGTATCTTCATGACTAATAAGGACACACACTTGGGACAGTCTAAATAGGATGCTTATTTTGAGGGAGGGGGTGGAACCCACTGGTTCCCTGGTGATGATGACACCTGCCCTGGTTGGCTATGAACTGCCATTTTAAATATCCCACAATGCTTCAGAGCACCTGAGGCATTGTAGTCCCAACTAGCTAGCATTCTTCAAGTGAACAAGAATAAGAAACGTGTTCTCATTCCAGTACTGGAGACAGCTGTTGACATCTGTCTGTCTCGAGAGACATTGGAATGCACCTCCAGGGGTGAAGCCAAACAACTGGAGAATCACAGCACCCACTGTGGCTGCAAAGACCTGCAACTTGTAACTGCTGTCTCTTGTGCTGTTTTTTGCTGCATTAGCAGCACTGAAGTGACCTCGCTGGGGTGCAAGACTGGGCAGTGTGCATGGAGGTTCTGGGCTGCCCAGACGACAAGACCCGTCTCTTGGCCACGTCTTGGATGTGGTCCAAAGGAAAGCACCAACTTGGCTGCAGGAATTGCCAGAAGGAGACATACAAGACGCCATCCAACCACATTAGAGACTCATCTCTGGATTTGTGTAGGGTTTACTCCTTAGCCTTTTGTTGTCCTGAAAATACCCCATAAAACTGGAGGTAAAGTTAAGGTAAAGGACCCCTGACAATTAAGTCCAGTCGCAAATGACTCTGGGGTTGCGGCACTCATCTCGCTTTACTGGCCGAGGGAGCCGGCGTTTGTCCGCAGACAGTTTTTCTGGGTCATGTGGCCAGTATGACTAATCCTCTTGTGGCGAAACCAGAGCAGCGCATGGAAACGCCGTTTACCTTCCCGCCGGAGTGGTACCTATTTATCTACTTGCACTTTGATGTGGTTTTGAACCGCTAGGTTGGCAGGAGTTGAGACCGAGCAACGGGAGCTCACCCTGTTACGGGGATTCGAACCGCCAACCTTCTGATCAGCAACCAGACTAGAGGTAGTAGGCCTCTAAATACTAGCTACTGAGGAGCACAAGAGGAAGAAATGCTGTTGTACTCATGTCCTGCTTATGGACTTCCCATAGGCATCATGTTGGTCACTGTGGGATCATGGCATTGGACCTTTGATCTGATCCAGTTTTTTAATCCAAACCACACAACCCCTACACACAGCAAAATCCTGGTATCATCTACCACTTGTGTGTTCAACAAGGTCTATGACATACCAGTGCTTAGAAAGCCAAAGACTCCAACTCGGTAGTTCACAGTTACAACGATGACATTGCCAGTTCCAGCTAGGTATGAGCCATCAATGAGTGTCCTCTGAGCCTTGACATCCTCACCACTTACACCATTGTGAAAGAACACCAGCACTGGTAGATTTCCACCCTGTGATAGCAACAGGCAGAAAAATGAAATCAGTTAACATTTGGAAAGAGTCTACAGTAGAATGACTAACGCAGTGATGGCCAGACTTGTTGGACTACAACAGGACCAGTGGTCAGGGATGATGGGAACTGCAGTCCCACAACAGCTGGAGGGATGAGTTTGGCCATCAGTGGACTAAAAAGAACTGAGGTCGGCCTAAAGGAGCCACAGGTAATATCCATTCATGTTGTCCCAACCTTAAGGAGTCACAGATTATGGGTGATCTCCAGCATTCATTGTATTCAGAGCAGACCCACTGAAATAAATGGACTTGAATCTATTGGTATTGATGGTTCTGCTTTGAGTATGACTACCACCCAATATTGCCTAATATATTTATTTTTATTGCAAAGACTAATGAGCCCCCTCTCTCCATCAAATGGGAGTTGAAGCTCAATAAAGAGCCAGGTTGTGTGAGATCCGTGGTTGGACCTCTCATCATTTTGTAACATTAAAGAAGCTGAAGGAAGACTTACTTTTAATTGGACCAGTCCCATAGGGCCAGCCCTACCACTGGACACAATGAGGGGGGGGTAGTGGATGTGCTGGGGGGGTTAGGAAGTGGAAGCGTTGTGTCAAAGGACAGAGCTGCATGTACCATTTTCTTCCATTCTAAACTTCACTTCCTTACATTTCTGCATCGGTTTGCAAATTTATTTATATTAAAATCCCCCATGAAAATCCATCAGTGTTTTTCTCATGACACAAATTTCTCCTGATATGCATATTTCCGCACACAATTTTCCCCAATGCATATAGTTAAGCGAGCAATTTCCCCTACTGTCCTGCACGTTAGATTCACGAAAGTATGCAGTTTCACAAATACACACATTTTTTAGTTTCACTAGAGTTCCAAACTTTCCCCTAATAGGTACCCTTTTGAACGCATTACTTGGCTGACGAACTGTGCCACAAAATTCAGAGAAGGGCTGTTTCGATGGGCTGCTGTGCCGAAGGGCTCATATATCAGTTCGAGGAGTGCAATTCATGTAGTCTCTCATTAAAAGGCAATGGGAAATCAAGTTTCTCCCCCTCCCACACCAGCAGAGACAAGCAGGATTAGGGCAGCGCAACCAATTCTTCCACACTGGGCGCTGCAGGTCTTTGCAGCTATAAGGCAGTGAATTGAACAGAACAGAAGGCAAAAGGCAAGGAGGACAGCAACTTTTGACCTCGCAAAGGGTGCCACTGAAAAGACCTACCATATTTTTCGCTCTATAAGATGCACTTTTCCCCTTCTAAAAAGTAAGGGAAAATGTGTGTGCGTCTTATGGAGCGAATGCAGGCGGAAGGCTCTGCTCAGCACTCCCTTTAAAGACTCTCGCTGATGGAGGGCAGCCCTTCTCCCTCCTCGGGGAAAAGCCCCCAAGAGCCACACACACACTCCGCACGCTCTTTAAAGGGAGCGCAGCTCCTGAGGGAGCCTTAGCCACACACAGCCTTTCCCAGGCAGGAGACGAAGGTTCCCCTTGCCCGGACAGCCCAGATAAGCCAGGACAGCCAGTGGGATTGCTGCACAGCAATCCCACTGGCTGTCCTGGCTTCTGGGATTCAGAATTTTTTTATCTTGTTTTCCTCTTCCAAAAACTAGGTGCATCTTATGGTCTGGTGCGTCTTATAGACTGAAAAATACAGTAGATCTATGCCTGATAGCAGCTGCAGCCCAGTGCTGCTGTGCATGAAGAACACTGGAAAGAGGTGTCCCTGATTTAGTACTTACAGTATTAGGTGGGACATAAATGTTCAAATACAAGCAGTCTTCGCTGACGTAAGAAAGAGCAGCACCATCATCCCCTGGTTGCCAGCAACTCGCCCTGGAGACATAATGAAGTGTTATTATGAATGGGTATCCATGTTTGCTTGCTTTTAAAATGAAAAACACTGGAATCAGATGGCCTGGTTCCCTACCAGTGGTGGGCTTCGGGTTTTAAAATGTCTGTGAGATGCCAAAAGTTGGCTCCACCACCCCGCCTCTCGCTCTCCGTTGTTTGTCATTGTTGTGGCACCCCCTGAGGCCAGTGCCGGATTTACGTTTAAGCTAAACAAGCTATAGCTTAGGGCCCCACTCTCTTGGAGGCCCCCCAAAAAAATTAAAGGGGAAAAAACTGGGTGTACATTTCCAACATATAAGATAAAAAACAAATAAAATAAAACCCACATACAGCAACAGTGTTTTGTGTCGTGGAGGCTCCTGTGATGTAAGTCATGGGCCCCGCCTGCTAGCCTGCTCCCTAAAATATCACTGGTTTTCTCATTTCTATATATAGGGTGCCTATGTTCTGCAGGGACTGGTTGCATGGCAATACAGTGGTACCTCTGGTTGCGAACGGGATCCGTTCCAGAGATCTGTTCACAACATGAAAAGTGCGCAACCTGCAGCGGCGCGTCTGCACACTCGCGAGTTGTGATTCACTGCTTCTGCGCATGTAAGTGACGTCATTTTGCGCTTCTGCACATGCGCAAGCAGTGAAACCCAGAAGTAACCCTTTCCGGTACTTCCGAGTCACCACAGAACGTAACATGAAGCAAACGTAACATGAGGTATGACTGTATGTGCAAATGGCTTTAGATACCTATTAGGTCCATAAATTACCAATTATCTTATAGCATATATTCAACACAAGAACAGCGAAAATTTGTTGTTGACAAAGGACAGCTGGACATATAAAAGGCCCCATTACCTTCAGTAGCTTAGGGCCTCATCAAACCTAAATCCGGCCCTGCCTGAGGCACATGCTCAGTGCAGGTGAATCAGTCATGTTCCCCTATAAATCTGCCCCTTCTTACAATATGCACGTATAACTAAACCATATGGATCTTCCTGCTGCCTCATCTTTTCATCCCCTCTCTCTGTTACCTCTTCTCCGTTGAAGGTTAGGACTTATGCACAAACCATGCATTTAAAGCACACGGCTTCTCCTAAATAACTGATGGATTTGATGGATTGATTTGATCCTTTGTTCTCTATACCTAGAGGGCTGTCACATGGAAGATGGAGCACCTGCTCCGGAGGTTAGGACCCGAGCCAATGGTTTCAAGTAACAAGAAAGGAGGTTCCGACGAAACACCAGGAAGAACTTTTTGATGGTCAGAGCTGTTCAACAGTGGAACAGACTCCCTTGGGAGGTGGTAGATTCTCCATCCTTGGAGATTTCTAAGCAGAGGTTGGATGGTCGCCTGTCATATATAATGATCTAACTGAGGTTCCTCACATTGCAGGGGGTTGGATAAGAAGACCCCTTAGGTCTCTTCCAACTCTACCATTCTATGACTTTAGTACAAGGAGTATTTCTATAACATTAAATCATTTGTGCCACTACAGTGGTACATCAGGTTACAGACGCTTCAGGTTACATATGCCTCAGGTTACAGACTCTGCTAACCCAGAAATAGTACCTTGGGTTAAGAACTTTGCTTTAGGATGAGAACAGAAATCATGCTCCGGTGGCGCAGTGGCAGCAGTAGGCCCCATTAGCTAAAGTGATGCTTCAGGTTAAGAGCAGTTTCAGGTTAAGAACGGACCTCCGGGACAAATTAAGTACTTAACCCGAGGTACCACTGTACTTGAGTGTTAACAGCTCCCTAGAAGCATTTTCCCATGAGAAACACCCATGCTTTCACCTTGCCAGAGATGTTTCATATAAAGAGCACAGCACCATTGACTAAGGATGTCTGCAGTTGAAATCAAATATATGTGGAGCACAGAACGTTTTCTGAAGCACACTTTTAAAAGAAAAAGCTGGTGTATGAAACCGTGCAATATTTTGTGTGTCTTAACCGTATGTTGCTGCACACCTGGATAAATAAGATGTTGACTCTCTGGTGGGGAACAGCAAGTCTGATGTGGCTGAGTCACCCACGCGACTCAGGTGCGCAAGAAATTAGGTCAGCAAAGGTCTGGGTTCTATCACCCACCAGCGACACTGTGCAGGAGGAGGGGGAGACCATGTGGTGTAGATGATCACCACATTTTTCTAACCCCCTAAAGAAACGAGTATGAAACATCAAGCCCTATGGAGACATTTATATGATTGTTTCAGCCACAAGCTGAAATAGACCTATATGACTTACACTGTTATTTCTTCTTATAAATGCATCTCCGTGGGGTCAGAAAACATATTATGTCAGGGATGAGGAACCTGTGGCCCTCTAGATGTTGCTGATGCATTCAGAAAACAATTTGCAAACCGAAACACAGCCACTTTTGGAAATTCACACTTCTCTGAATTTTGCAGCAAAATTCTCCACACTGTTTATTATGCATTTATTAAAGGTAAAGGTACCCCTGACCATTAGGTCCAGTCGCAGATGACTCTGGGGTTGCGGCACTCATCTAGCTCTATAGGCCAAGGGAGCTTCCGGGTCATGTGGCCAGCATGACTAAGCCACTTCTGGTGAACCAGAGCAGCACACGGAAACGCCATTTACCTTCCCGCCAGAGCAGTACCTGTTTATCTACTTGCACTTTGACGTGCTTTTGAACTGCTAGGTGGGCAGGAGCTGGGACTGAACAACAGGAGCTCACCCCGTCATGGGGATTTGAACCGCCAACCTTCTGATCGGCAAGCCCAAGCCTCAGTGGTTTTACACTATGCATTTAATATGGGGAAGTGTACATAAAAGTTTCTTCTAAAAATATTAGTAAAAGTCGCATCTAAAATGCATTATAATAAAGGAAACTGCTTTGCAAAAATGTGCATGTTTTCTGCTTTGCAAAAAACTGCAGAAATTCTTACTAAAATACTGCTGAATTCTCACAAAGTTTTTTTAAAAAAATACAATTTGATATAGAAATGTGAAAAACTGAATTTAAGACTGGAAATAAAATGAGAAACTGAGAGAATATTATTGATTGGGGGTTGCATTTCATTCCTGTTTAATTGCTTTTTATTGTATTTTTATTACTGCTGTTTGCCAGCTTGTGCACTGTTAGCAACTAACAGTTAAGGGTCCAAGTTAACAACTAAGAGTTTGAATCGCCCTGCAAAAATCTGGTTGCACAAGCTGATCGGAAACTATTTTTGTGGGTGTTGTGCCACTGATTTAGCCATAAAAAGCCCAAACCATGTTGTTTCCTAAGGCAAAAGAGTCCAAATGGTGCCCCTTCATGGATGATAATAATAGTAACAATACAGTGGTACTTCGGGTTAAGTACTTAATTAATTCCTTCTGTCCTT
>JAXCMG010000020.1:26276757-26294805 GCA_034642415.1 Podarcis siculus | reverse complement strand
CTCATCCAGCACCATACAGTGGTACCTCGGGTTAAGTACAGTGGTACCTCGGGTTAAGTACTTAATTCGTTCCGGAGGTCCGTTCTTAACCTGAAACTGTTCTTAACCTGAAGCACCACTTTAGCTAATGGGGCCTCCCGCTGCCACCGCGCCGCCGGAGCACGATTTCTGTTCTCACCCTGAAGCAAAGTTCTTAACCCGAGTTAATATATCTGGATTAGCGGAGTCTGTAACCTGAAGCGTATGTAACCTGAAGCATCTGTAACCCAAGGTACCACTGTACTATAATTGACAATCTGCTGTTCTTTAACAGTATCCCAGAACTAATTATCTCACCTGCCGTATGTTAGGGACAGCCATGGAGCTACCAGAGATACTGGTTCAAAGAGGTGGCAACCATCAAATTCACCACCCTGCTTATGAGTACACAGAGGCATATTGAGTAGGACTTCGATCTATACCAAGGGGACATTGATCTGCTCCAACATGGAAGCTCTCATGTTCTTACAGTAAGTGAACAAGATTACAGTTGGCCGCCAAGGTGCCAAACATCTTCTCACCGAATTGTGGAAGCATTCCAGGACTCCTCCCGGATGAAAGCTTGTGGAGGACGGAACCGGTTCTCAGCCACTGGAGGACGTGCATAGGGAATCCCAAGGAATTGTCTGATCCTTTTCCAGCTGGAACCCACACGAATTGCTTGAGAAGTGCCAAACAAGGTTCCTTGTGATGGGATATGGACAGAGGGAGCAGCACTTGTTTCAGCCACGGACAGGAATGGCTCTGTACGGAGCGAAGGGAGAATAAATCAAACCTTTACGAATCTGCTCCCGATTAACTGAAAGATTCCTAATAAGGCTGGGCTCCATTTGGGATGCCACTGTCAGGAGTGTGTGCAGGAGCCGGGCCCTGTGACCAGTAGGGCTTTGCAGGACTGGGGCCTTCCTAAGTTTGTTCTGGAGAGGCAAGGCGCGGCTGCACAGGTGAGGCCGCTTGGTAACTCACTGCACCTGGTGGCAAGAGCCAGGAAGGGATATAAGGTCAGCATTTCCCTTCAGCTCTTTGCCACAGCAACACATTTCCTGACTCGTTGTTTTTGGCTTCTTGCTTCCTGATCCTCAGACCTTGGCTTCTTGACTCCTTGCTTCTCGATCCCTTGACTTCGTGACTCCCTGCTTCCTGACCCTCGGACCCCTGGCTTCTGGACTCTCATTCCTGCTCCCACCCCGCCATCTTGCCCCAGGTCCCGACGTCCTCAGCCAGGACTATGACCACCCGCAAACCGGACCGTGACAGCCACAAAGCAATTAAGTCTGTTTTAGAGTCTAGATCTAGGCCTAAGTCTGGCTTTGGATGGCTCAGTTGGTTAGAGTGTGGTGCTGATAACGCCAAAGTTGCAGGTTCGATCCCCGAATGGGACAGCTGCATATTCCTGCATTGCAGGGGGTTGGATTAGATGATCCTCAGGGTTCTTTCCAACTCTACATTTTTATTATTAAATCTGTTTTAGGGCCTAAATCTAGGTCAACCTGTGCATAGCCCTGCAGATGCAACAACTATCCTCAAAGCAGGTTTCATGGGGAGATGTCTCAGAAAGTGCTTTGAGATGATTCAATCTTACTATTTCCAGTTAGGCTTGTTAAAAAATTCTGTTTCATTGATCCATCAGCTTGTTTGGAGGAAGGCCCATTTGGAAAGAACGAAGAGTTTACCAAACTTGACCCCCACCACACCCAGTATGCACTGTGGGTAGTCTAGTTTCTTCCACACTTATTTCATCTCTAGGCTCACAATTTGGGGGGGGGGGATTTTAGCCTAATGGGCACCAGTTGTGGATCCCTAACATACATTGTTCCTAGAAAGTGGCTCAAAGCTGTTTCAATCAGGAAGAATAAATAATGGTGCCAGTCGCTAGTTGGGCTCATCAACATCACACCATTATTATTATTATTTTTTAAAAATGGTAGTTATTTTGTGGGTTAAAATGGTTGCATCTGCAATGAGAGGATTTTATATGAGTGTCTGGGACAACCCGGTCAGATGCGTGGGGCGCAAATGTTACTGTTGTTTTCATTTTGCAATGAAAAAACATGACCCAACACACCAAAGTACCAAAAAACTTTCACCGCTAAGGTTAAAGAGTTAGAATAATATAATTGTAGAGTTGGACTCGAACCCACAACCCTAAGACTAAGAATCTCATGTTCTGCCAACAGAGCTACCATGAATGAGCTGTTGTTTTTTGAATAGCGAATACAGCAAACTGTGAAGGTGGTACAAGCACTGCATTGGCCACCTCACCCAGGATGCTTCGCTCTGAGGAAGGACCCCCGAGTCCTTTCCTACACTGAGGCAGGGAGAAGATGTATGGGGCAGCAGAAAGCCACTACTAATGCAACGTTGAAAGGAAAAAATGGGAAACGGGGGAGGGAAAATGGAGCCTGGAGTGTGGAAGAGGCAGCATGGGATACTGGCGGCTGATACCCTCGCTCTCATTTGCCACCTTGCATAACTAAGAGTAAAAGGTTTGCAGACCAGAATATTCCCTCCTACCTGAACCTAATATTGTCCCCTTTTCGCACGGTCATTGACAGTCACGCTGGTGTACTTCTGTCAAATACTCTGCTATTAAAAGGTAAAAATAAAGGACCCCTGGAAGGTTAAGTCAAGTCAAAGGCAACTATGGGGTTGAGGCGTTCATCTCGCTTTCAGGCCGAGGGAGCTGGCGTTTGTCCACAGACAGCTTTCCAGGTTATGTGGCCAGCAGGACTAGACCGCTTCTGGTACAACGGAACACCGTGATGGAAGCCAGAGCGCACCATTTACCTTCCCGCTGGAGTGGTACCTATTTATCTACTTGCACTGGTGTGCTTTTGAACTGCTAGGTTGGCAGGAGCTGGGATAGAGCAACAGGAAGCTCACTCTGACATGGGGATTTGAACCGCTGACCTTCCGATCGGCAAGCCCAAGAGGCTCAGTGGTTTAGACCACAGCGCCACATGCGCCCGCTCTGCCAGTGTAGGCAAATAAGAAAATACATGCCTTTTTCCTCTGACCCTTCTGCCACAGGCTTACCTTGCCTGCGATAAATATAGGTAGCTGGCTCCTTCAGCAAAAGTCGACAGTGGGGACCTTCAAGGCCAAGTGTGCAAGTCTGGGTTTCTGGGTAAAATATGCATCGCATCACTGAAGGCTGTGGTTCAAGAGTAGTCACCAAGCATGACTTGTCCTTGGAGCAGGCTGTTGAGAACGAGAGAAAAGGGCTGCGAGTTAGGTGGATGGATGGACAGACAGATAAGCAATGAGAAGCACAAAGCTATTTTGATAGACCGATGAGGAGACATATCATTATATATAGGTAAATGAATGGAGAATATGACTGGAGTTGGCACCACCCAAAGTAAGGGCCCTGTACTTGGGAAACCATTTGTGAAGATGGAGTAAGGATCACTGTGGCCCACTCATGAGGCAAGGTGAGGCAACTGCCTCAGGCAGCAGGGGCTACAGGGGCAGGAGGTCCCAATGTAGATCATTGCTCACCCCTTCTTCCCTGGCAGGGAGGGAGATGCCATTTTCACCCCAGGGATCAAAATGTTTTGGGCTGGCACTAACTGAGGTTAATGAACAAAGCACTCTTGCTGAGCGCGAGACATTTCTACAGGTATAGTCCAAAGAATTAGGCCCACAGAAGATCTCCTCCGCTGGTGGCTCATTCATAGTGTCTTACCCTCCCCCCCTCCACCAAAAAAACGCCTGAGAAAGATGGAGAAGCAAATGAAGGAAGGAAAATATATGGGTAGCTGGATAAAGACAGTTAAAGAAATTTATAGACAGATTGATGGGATAAAGGGAAAAGGAAGGAGACAGAACACAATCAAGTTAGGGAGTGGTTTTCAAATATGATTTTGCACTCACCTGTTAACAAGTCATGCACATGTCTATTTGTGCATGCACTCATTATCCCCCCCCTTGAAAAAACAACAACATCCAAAACTTTTTTCTTTGTTTTAAAAAAACTGCTCCAAGAATTGGTGGTTGTGCTTTCATGACGTCACAATCATTGGCCAATCCATGGCATCCACAGCCTATGCTGCAAATGCACAGATATTACCATTTTCGCCCTCAGACAAGCAGACAATAAGATTCAGCTGAGTCTGGTTTGGGGTTGCTGTTTTTTGGTGTGTGTGTGTGTGTGTGTGTGTGTGTGTGTGTGTGTGTTTTATAAGCCAAGCAAAAACCCTAAATAACACTAACAAGCAGGCTCAAAAAGCTGAATCAAGAACTAAGGCCTAGTTCCTCACGGAGATTTGGGCTGTACAAAACACAGCGATTCACCCCATCTGTTAGATACTCAGGCAAGACTTTATTTGTTCATACACAGAAAAGCACTGCACAACTAAGGAAGGTTCTCGGTTAGGTTTATCTGCCTTGTAGACCACAAAACCTTTGAACAAAAGGAGGGCAATGCAAGTCTCCTATAAAGGAAGTGGCAGGAAACAAACAAACAGAACTTGAGGGAACTATATTGCGCTTTTTAAAAGTTTCACAATTCAGCAACTTATTTTGCCTCCTCTGTCGATTAATTAGCAGATCCAGTTTGAAACAGTTCATCTACATCCCTCTCACTTTTTTAAAAGATTCAATCACCTCTGTAAATATCCTATTGAATTGTCCCAGAAGTGATGGACCTGTTAGTGCCAAAGGTGCAGGCAATGACTTTCTGAAGCACCACCCATTTAAGTGAAATCACGTATATTTGGAACGCCATTGGAAAAGCCTGGAGAAAAAACCAATGGGATTAATAGGAAGCTTCTCACCTGAAAGGCAAAAGTCTCGCAAGGTGGCAAAATCACTGGAACCATCTCTGCTGATGTGCAGAATGTCAATCTTTGAAATGGAGGGATCGATGAGAACTGAGGCCCTGTCCACACGCTGCCAGTTGTCCAAAATCACTAGGAATCAAAATGCAGACGAGTAAAATTCCACAAAGTATTAATTGATATTTTCTAGAACAACATGGAACAGTTTCAAGTATCCCAGTGGTCAAATATTTACATGAGAAAAGGATCCCTTTGCTCGACTCTGGCTTTGATCTAATAATGGAACTATTCTGTGGCTCAGCTGGGCAACCCAGTAAACTAGGAACAGCCAACATGGCTCCCTCCAGATGTTGCCCAACTATAGCACCCATCATCCTTGATCACGGGGAGTCCAAAAACATCTGGTGGGCACCACGTTGGTTACCCCTGAAGTAAACACACACCGGATAGAGCTTTCTAATTATGCAGAGATAATGCTTAGACTCAAGACCCTTTTCTTCCTGGTTCAATAAGCTTTTATGGACTGTGTTCTGAATTTGCCAGGGCATTCACAAGAACTATTCAGTGCATCAAGGTCGCTGAGGGGGAAATCTACTTAATTTACCTTACAAACACTTTTAAGAGTAACGTAATAAAGGGTCCCCTAAGCATATAGGGAAGTACGGATCTGTACTCCCATCAGCCAACCCCTTTGAAAGAGGCCCTTGAGAAAGTTAGCTATGTGAATCAGATCTTTGTATTCCTTATCTCATACAATACTTATCTTATACAGTGGTACCTCGGGTTAAGAACTTAATTCGTTCCGAAGGTCCGTTCTTAACCTGAAACTGTTCTTAACCTGAAGCACCACTTTAGCTAATGGGACCTCCTGCTGCCGCCGCGCAGCCACTGCACAATTTCTGTTCTCATCCTGAAGCAAAGTTCTTAACCCGAGGTACTATTTCTGGGTTAACGGAGTCTGTAACCTGAAGCGTATGTAACCCGAGGTAACACTGTACGGTGCTTAGTCCCAATGTTTTATTTCCAGAGTGAACTTTTGCAGAACTGGGCATTTCAAAAGTACACATTGGGTTTAAAAAATAATAATACTGCAATTTACGCATTCTACTTTTGCCTTGAAAACAACAACAAAAAGGGGAAGCTTTTCAGCAACATGAATGTAAGCAACATGTTTTTAAAGTCTAATTACACATCAATTTTCTGCAGTCAGCAACTGCGTTCCAAAGTGGTGGAAGTGGTACGTCTAGGTCCAGACACAAAGCTGAAAATGACTAGTTATGCTCTTTAGAAAAAGAATAGGCTTTGTCTGGATTCCATTGTGAGCCAAGTTGTCTGGTTTCCTTGATGGTTTTCAGATGCATTCATTGCAATAGCGTTCCCGTTCCCGATCACGTCTACTGACTCAGTCAGCAAACTTGAGCAAGTCATGAAACCTCATGTACCACAATATTACGGCTACAGAGGCAAATGCTTTGCCTTCAGGCATGTTAATCGGGAATAATTCTATGTGACTCAACTTGCCGATGACAACATGGCCAGAACAGTACGTTTGGGCCCACGGGAGTCTGTTTTACCATGAAGAAATGAGTCTTATTATTTGCTTTTCGACACATCAGAGACCACCTTCTATGAAAGGGCAGAGTCTTAATGCAGACTTTGCAAATGAGCAGAAAAGCCAGGGTGCTTTGAAATAGCCATTGCACAGGGAAGATCCAATTGCAATCCTACTCACAAGTAAGCAACCATTTCCCACATTGCCTCCTGGGGAGTCTTCCCGGGAGGAAGGTGGGCAGATGTCATTGGTGAGTGGGACAAGAGGCAAAAGCAGGCAAAACAATGAATGTTAATCTTCGTACTGTAAGCCAGTTTCTACACCCATCCACACACCCCTTTGACTTCCATCCAAGGAAGAATGAAGCAGAGTTCAAAAGCACATTTTAGCCAGGCAGAAACACTCAAGCAAAGCAGAACCAGTGAAGGATATGGCTTGGGGGGGTGTAGCCTGAGGATCATTTCAGGGGCCAGGCATAAAGGCTTGGAGGGCCACATTCAGTCCCACTCAGTTGTATCGTTCACATGTCGTATGGATCTAAAGAAAACCACCGGTCCCATTTAGCAGCAAACTCAGAACCAGATTCTGCTACCAGCGGAAGCGAGCGGCAATGCTTTATCTGAACTGAACTGTAATACCATGCCATGCTACAGGTAGGGTATTGTACGTCTGGGCACACAGAAAATTCAACAAAAGCTCCCTGCCACAGAATAATGGGAAGACAGTCTGAACCTTTCTCCCTAGCATACTAATGACTGCTGTACGGCATTCACCTAAGCCAAACCAGTCGTCTTGTTCGAACCCTGATTCTTCAGCTCATGGTTACATGAGAGCTTAACCCCAAGCCTTGGTTCAGAGTGTGGGAGCAAAAAGGACTGAAGAGAAGTGGTCCCAAGATCCCCTATAGTCGCCTGCCTATTAACACCCCAGTAAGCCATGGTGATGTGGTCTAAACCACTGAGCCTAGGGCTTGCCAATAGGAAAGTCGGTGGTTCGAATCCCCGTGATGGGGTGAGCTCCCATTGCTCAGTCCCTGCTCCTGTCAACCTATCAGTTTGAAAGCATGTCAAAGTGCAAGTAGATAAATAGGTACTGCTTTGGCGGGAAGGTAAACGGCGTTTCCGTGCACTGCTCTGGTTTCGCCAGAAGCGGCTTAGTCATGCTGGCTACATGAGCTGGAAAAACTGTCTGCGGACAAACGTCGGCTCCCTCGGCCAGTAAAGTGAGATGAGGACCGCAACCCCAGAGTCATTCATGACTGGACTTAACTGTCAGGGGTCCTTTACATTTGCCTTTACCTTTAAGCCATAGCATGGCTACCTGTGCCTTGTGAACCAGACCAATGTCTTAAATGTTCCAACATGGCATTAGCAGCGGGTGGCACTATGGGTTAAACCACAGAGCCTAGGGCTTGCTGATCAGAAGGTTGGTGGTTCGAATCCCTGCATTGGGGTGAGCTCCCGTTGCTCGGTCCCTGCTCCTGCCAACCTAGCAGTTTGAAAGCACGTCAAAGTGCAAGTAGATAAACAGGTACCGCTCTGGCGGGAAGGTTTGCCAGAAGTGGCTTAGTCATGCTGGCCACATGACACGGAAGCTGTATGCCGGCTCCCTTGGCCAATAAAGCGAGATGAGTGCCGCAATCCCAGAGTCGTCTGCGACTGGACCTAATGGTGAGGGGTCCCTTTACCTTTAATGCAGTGTGGCATCACTGCAAGACCATACAGAGAAAGTTACAACCACAGTGTCTTGGAGAGAGAGAGAGAGGGGGAAAAAAGCCTAAAGTAACTTGGAAGATTCAGGACAGATTTTAAAAAGTGCTTCTTCGCACAGTTCAGTGTTAGACTACGGAACTCTCTGCCACAGGAGGCAGTGATGGCCACCCACCTAGATGGCTTTAAAAGGGGATTGGATATCAATGGCCACTAGCTAAGGTGGCTCTGTTCTGCATCCACAACTGGATACAGCAATGCTTCAGAATACCAGTTGCTGGAAACAAGAGAAAGGGAGAGTGATCTTACGCTCAGATCCTGCTTGCTGGTTTTGCACAGGCATCTGGTTGGCCACAGTGAGAACAGGATGCCGGACTAAATGGGCCGTTGGCCTGACCCAAAAGGCTCTTCCAAAGAAGGCTGATCGCCGAAGAATTGATGCTTTTGAATTCTGGTGCTGGAGGAGACTCTTGAGAATCCCATGGACTGCAAGAAGATCAAACCTCTCCATTCTGAAGGAAATCAGCCCTGAGTGCTCACTGGAAGGACACATCCTGAAACTGAGGCTCCAGTACTTTGGCCACCTCATGAGAAGAGAAGACTTCCTGGAAAAACCCTGGTGTTGGGAAAGATGGAGGGCACAAGGAGAAGGGGACGACAGAGGACGAGATGGTTGGATAGTGTTCTCGAAGCTACCAGCATGAGTTTGACCAAACTGCGGGAGGCAGTGGAAGACAGGAGGGCCTGGCGTGCTCTGGTCCATGGGGTCACGAAGAGTCGGACACAACTAAATGACTAAACAACAACATGTCCTTAACTTTCTGGCATTGCTTTTTCCTCTGGGTGGGACAGGTGTCTCTACACACCATCCTACCCCAGGTCAATTGGTTAGTGCCTGACATGACCACGATGAAGGGACTTTCTACGGCATCCCTGCAGGTGCCTCAGCTCTACACAGCTTCCATGTCACTGAGAAATTTCCCTATTCTACTCAAACCAGACTGTGCCAACCCGGCCACATTTCGGTAGCTGCTTTCGTCGCATAATTGTAGCCTTCAGCGTCCAACGATGCCTGTAACTTTTATTGTTAAATTACAGACATTCTGTGAAGATGGTTTCTGCTTTCCATATGTTATTTGCGCTGGAATTCAGGAAGTGTATCAAGAGCACAGTCGGGTTGGGTCATGAGTTATATGGGACTTATGGTGCTAGAGGAGACTCTTGAGAGTCCCACGGACTGCAAGAAGATGAGACCTATCCATTCTGAAGGAAATCAGCCCTGAGTGCTCACTGGAAGGACAAATCCTGAAGCTGAGGCTCCAGTACTTTGGCCACCTCATGAGAAGAGAAGACTCCCTGGAAAAGACCCTGATGTTGGGAAAGATGGAGGGCACAAGGAGAAGGGGACGACAGAGGACGAGGTGGTTGGATAGTGTTCTCGAAGCTACCAGCATGAGTTTGACTAAACTATGGGAGGCAGTGGAAGACAGGAGGGCCTGGCGTGCTCTGGTCCATGGGGTCACAAAGAGTCGGACACGACTAAATGACTAAACAACAACAACAAGTGTCTATCCAGGACTTCAGTGTGAAATCATCATTCCCAAAATCCAGAAATGCCAGCGTTTCCCACTAACAAGTGCTTTCTGAATACTCCGAAAGGTACTTTTACATGCTGCACAAAGGATTGTGCGCTGTTCAAAATATGTGGGTTGTTTTGTTTTTTTTCTTATTTAGGAGAAATTCAAACCGAATTACATTTATTTCAAGAATGCGCCCTGCACACATGTTTTTGCCAGTCAGTCTAGGTGGAAAGGACAGAATACACCATGTGCTATTCACCCGCACACCCACACCCACAAAACTCCTCTTGTATAATAACTATAATCTTGCCCCTGGGAGTACTACTTTTCTCTGCACACAAAGCTGTTATTTCATGGCACGGAGAAGCTATCAGATGTGAAATGGAAGCCTTCTGCATTCCTTGGGTGGTGCCTGTTGTGGCACAGGGCATCGGGCGCAGGGGAAAGCGAGAGCACCAGATGTTTATCTCCGTTTTAAAATAGGCTGATTATAAATAGGGCAGCGCCTCCCTCTCCAAAATGGGTACTTACAAGCCCAGTTACGCCGCATACCCATGGCCTATTTGAGGTTATATACCTGAACAATCTCAGCTGAATTACTTTGGCGCATGCTTCAAATGGATTTCTAAAGTAGGGATAGCCCTCCAGATCCTGTCAGACTCCAGCTCCCATCAGCCCCAGCCAACATGGCCAAAGTGAGAGACGGTGGGAGTTGTAGTCTGTTCATAACTGGAGCGCCACAAGTCCCCCCACCGAGGTCTAAGGAAAGCTTCAGTCGAGTTCCCACAGAGCCCAAATTGGTGTGCCAGAGTTGAGAGGTGGCCTGTTCTGGCTTGAAAGTGGAGTACCTCATAAAAACCATGGGGAGAAAGCCCTCCTGGAGCAGACCAAAACATACCCTCCAACATTTCTCTGATAAAAATAGGGGCATTCCATTCTTTAATGATAATTTTACTACAGTGGTACCTCGGGTTACAGACGCTTCAGGTTACAGATGCTTCAGGTTACAGACTCTGCTAACCCAGAAATATTACCTCGAGTTAAGAACTTTGCTTTAGGATAAGAACAGAAATCGTGCTCCGGCGGCACAGCAGCAGCGGGAGGCCCCATTAGCTAAAGTGGTACCTCAGGTTAAGAACAGTTTCAGGTTAAGAATGGACCTCCAGAACAAATTAAGTTCTTAACCCGAGGTACCACTGTATTTATACCCCACACATCCTACTGGGTTGCCCCAGGCACTCTGGGCAGCTTCCAACATACAAAAAAAAATTAACTTTTTTAAAAAACAAAAATAAAACCCTACCCTATACAGTTGTACCTCGGAAGTGAAATGGAATCTGTTCTGGAAGTCCGTTCGACTTCCAAAACATTTGACTTCCAAAGTGCAGCTTCTGATTGGCTGCAGGAAGCTCCTGCAGCCAATCAGAAGCTGTGGAAGCCCCATAGGACATTTGGCTTCCAAAAGAACATTCAAAAACTGGAACACTTACTCCCAGTTTTTGATTGTTCGAGAGCTGAAACATACGAGTTCCGGGGCATTCAAGAACTGAAGTTCGACTGTACAGTATTGCCTTCAGACGGCTCGGGGGTCAGATAACTCCATACCTTCCAACATTTCTCCAATGAAAATAGGGACATTCTAAGGGAAAGTGGGACATTCCGGGATCAAATCAGAAACCGGGACGGCTTCTCTAAATCAGGGATGTCCCTGGGAAATAGGGACACTTGGAGGGTCTGCCAAAGTCCTAATCTAGTCAGGCATCCTGTTCCAACAGTGGCTTGTGGGAAAGCCCACTAGCAGAATTGGAGCGTAAGATCTAGGGTTTCCACCAACTGGCATTCAGATAGTATAGTACTTAGCCACCGTGGCTAGCAACAGCTGAAGGCCTTGTCCTCCCCGAATTTGTCTACTTCCCTTTGAAAACTATCCAAGATGGCGGCCATCACCACAGCTTGTAAGTGTGAATTCTGTAGTTTAACTATGGAACCATGTGTGAAGACCTATCTCCTTTTACCTTTCCTGAATCTGTCAACCATCAGCTTCACTGGGTTGTAGTATTATGGAAGAATGGACAAGAGTCTCTTTGACTACTTTTTCCACATGATACCTAATTTTAGCCATTTCTTATCATGCTTCCGCTTCACCCAGCTCATATTTTTTTTCCTTCTTCCTTAAGCTAAAAAGCCCCAGACGTTGAAAGCTTTCTTTATAAGGGAAACCCCTTGGCTGCCTGAAAAAGCTGTATTAAACCTCATGAAGACTGTGGGGAAAACCAGCATTCTTGGGTTCAGAACAAAACAAAACAAAATGGAGTGCCAGCAATATTGAAAAGAGGAAGAACTAAAGGTCAGAGATGCTTCATTATTTCTATGGTGTTCTTGTTTTCTCCTTACCATTTTCTTGACTTCCGGGTAGAACAACAGGTGGACAGACGGTGGGGACTTTAGCTGTTGGAGGAGAAAAGAAGCCATTAAACATTATAAATGTATTTATTTGCAAAAAAATAATAATATTATAATCTTGGAGCACTTAAATCAATGGGACGTGGCGAAGTCCTTCTGTCCGATTATTGGTTAAAAATAAAGTGAGCAGAGTGCCTTTCTATTGCTGCGTCCGCCAAAGACAACACTCACATCTGAGTGAGGCAAAGAAACCAAAACACTCATTAGGGGATGCATACTGCAGGTGGCGCTGTGGTCTAAACCACTGAGCCTCTTGGGCTTGCCGATCAGAAGATCAGTGGTTCGAATCTGCATGATGCAGTGAGCTCCCGTTGCTCTGTCCCAGATTCTGCCAATCTAGCAGTTCTAAAGCACACCAGTGCAAGTAGATAAATAGCTACCACTGTGGTGGGAAGGTAAATGGCGTTTCCATGTGCTCTGGTTTCCATCACGGTGTTCCGTTGCACCAGAAGCGGCTTAGTCATGCTGGCCACATGAGCCAGAAAGCTGTCTGTGGACAAACACCGGCTCCCTCGGCCTGAAAAGCGAGACGAGCGCCGCAACCCCATAGTCACCTTTGACCGGACTTAACCATCCAGGGGTCCTTTACCTTTTTACCACACTGCGAGCAAAAGTCAATGGTATTTGGAAGAAGGAATTGATGCAACAACATATGCAGGAGCTGATTGGACAGGTCTTACTTACAGTAGCTTTGCGCAGTACAACCTATTCTATGTATATTTATGCTGTGGCATGTGTCCGTAGTACACATGCCAGGCTGACATGTGCTCATCGTCAAATGCAGCCATATATTATAGCCTGCAAGGTGCTTCTCAATCCAGCTGACATACAGAAGGTTTATTCAGCCTCCTTGTGGACTTTCTTCCATGTTCAGCTGGCAGGTTTGCATTCAGCACTGTGCATGCAGGTCCTGCCACAGCTGACCTCAGCTTGGGTGGTACTGCCAGTGGATTTAACCACAGAGCCTAGGACTTGCCAATCAGAAGGTCGGTGGTTCAAATCCCCGCAACGGGGTGAGCTGCCATTGCTCGGTCCCAACTCCTGCCAGCCTAGCAGTTCGAAAGCACGTCAAAGTGCAAGTAGATCAATAGGTACCGCTCCGGTGGGAAGGGAAACGGCGTTTCCATGCTCTGCTCTGGTTCGCCAGAAGCGGCTTAGTCATGCTGGCCACATGACCCGGAAGCTGTACGCCGGCTCCCTCGGCCAATAAAGCGAGATGAGCGCCGCAACCCCAGAGTCGGCCACGACTGGACCTAACTGTCAGGGGTCCTTTTACCTTTACTTTATCCTCCGGTACTGCTGCCTCTCACCCTCCTCTCTTTCCTTTGCATCATCCCTCATCAGTAAAATATAGATTCTTCAGGCTACATATTGCACATGGCTTCCCCCAAAGAATCCCGGTAACAGTAGTTTGCACCTCTCAGAGCTACAATTCCCAGCACCCTTAGCAAATTACAGTTCCTGGGATTATTTGGGGTGCTTTAAATGCACAATGTGGACATAACTGCAGTGGTGGTTGTTGTTGTTTTTTGCTAGCGTTGTACTATAAAGAACCATACAGGGTGGTAAGGTAAAAGTAAAGGGACACCTGACCATTAGGTCCAGTCGTGACCAACTCTGGGGTTGCAGCGCTCGTCTCGCCTTATTGGCTGAGGGAGCTGGCGTACAGCTTCCGGGTCATGTGGCCAGCATGACTAAGCCGCTTCTGGTGAACCAGAGCAGCACACAGAAATGCCGTTTACCTTCCCGCCGGAGTGGTACCTATTTATCTACTTGCACTTTGATGTGCTTTCGAACTGCTAGGTGGGCAGGAGCAGGGACCGAGCAACGGGAGCTCACCCCGTCGCGGGGATTTGAACAGCTGACCTTCCAGTCGGCAAGCCCTAGGCTCAGTGGTTTAGACCACAGCACTATGGCTTAGTGGGGTGTTAATAGACAGGCGACTACGGTATATGGGATCTTGAGGCCTCTTCTCTTCAGTCCTTTTCGCTCCCACACTGAACCAAGGCTTGGGGTTAAGCTCTCATGTAACCATGACCGAGCAACGGGAGCTCACCCCGCTGCGGGGATTCAAACCGCCGACCTTCTGATCAGCAAGTCCTAGGTTCTGTGGTTTAACCCACAGCGCCACCCGTGTCCCCCTGTACAGGGTGGTAGCATAGATATAAAATAAATACATAAATAGGCAACATTTTCCATTTCTGCTTCTCCGTTTCTTTGAGTAAACAAAAGCCAGATTTGCTTGAAAGGAAATCTCAAGAAACTCCACCCACCCGTACAGGATGCCACTGTGGTCAGCTAGTTATACAGAACAGAGTTTCGCTGCTCAATATAGTTTAAGGGTCAGCGAGAAGATGAATAAAATATAAACACTGTTTTAGGCTGAAATATGGGCGCCTGCAGAAAAAGCCATCATCTGCGAGCTGGGTTCTAATTATCTGCCCCACTCTATAAAAAGGCCCAAAAGTTCAGCAGAGTTCAGCTACAAAAAAAATTAACTTCTTTACATTCCAGATTGCCTAAGCCTTTGGGATATTAAGCTATACAAAGGGAAGCTTTGCTGTCTTTGCGTTAAACAAATAATCGCTTACACATGTGCATCAGACAATATGAATGGAATCTTTTGATGCAGAAATGGGCAGGGCAAGTCATACTCGAAGGCTGGGTGAGGTGGCTCATCTCATTGAATTCCTGGTGCAATTAAATGGAAGCAATTTTCATGTTGGGGGTTTTTTGGGGGGAGGGGTGTATTTGTGCATGAGTGCATCAGCCTTCCCAAACTTAGTTCCTTCCATATGTTTTGAGCAACAACCTCAGCCAGCACAGTCAATGGTCAGGGATGATGGAAGTTGTACCCCCAAAATTGGGAATGGCATCATGTTGGAGAAGGTTAATGGATGTTTATACACAAACACCTGGGAACCAGGCAGAGGGCCTTCTCGGTAGTGCACCCGCCCTGTGGAACGCCCTCCCACCAGATGTCAAAGAGAACAACAACTACCAGACTTTTAGATAACATCTGAAGGCAGCCCTGTTTAGGGAAGCTTTTAATGTTTGATGCATTACTGTATTTTAATATTTTTTTGGCCGCCCAGAGTGGCTGGGGAAGCCCAGCCAGATGGGTGGGGTATAAATAAATTATTATTATTATTATTATTATTATTATTATTATTATTATTATTATAACACTGGTTGCTGGCGTCCATCTGTTGTCTCAAGAAGCAATGAAGTGCATCTCCAGGGGTGAGCATGGAGGTCCTGGGCTGCCCAGATGACAAGACCCCCTTCTCAGCCTCGCTGATGTGGTCCAAAGGAAAGCAGCGCAATATGTTTGACACCAGTTGGGCTGCAGCAGTTGCCAGAAGGAGGCGTACAAGGCACCAATCAACCACCTAAGTGACTCCAATCTGGATTTGTGTAGGGTTCACTCACTCCTTAGCCTTTTCTTCTCCCGAAGATGTCCCACAAGGCAAAGGAGGTTTAGCATTAGAGTTTTCCTCCTCATTCCTGGGCTGCCTTCCCAAATTGACAAGCCCCATCTGCCCCTCACTCCCCTTTACAACATTTGCAGAAATTGCCTTCTTGATCGTTGGACCCACTATTGGTCTCGTTGTCTCAATTCACCAGAGCCTGTCTTTGCATGCAGTGGAAGTCCCTAACTCGCCAAAAGGTTTTAGCTACCCCTACCTGGTTTAGCCAGCCAGCTGAAGCCGTTTTCCAGGGTGTGGCTGCTGTCGCATGCTGACAGCTTCTAGGAGCCACAGGTGAGTGCAGGGTGGGGACTACCCCAGAAGAAGCATTACACCCCACCCCAAACATGGCATATACCCTATTACATAATATTACAGTCAAACCTCGGATCCCGAACACCTCCGTTTTGGAACGTTTCGGCTCCCAAACGCCAAAAACCCGGAAATAAATGCTCCAGTTTTCGAACGTTTTTCGGAAGCTGAACATCCAACATGGCTTCCGCTGAGTACAGGAAGCTCCTGCAACCAATCGGAAGCTGCACCTTGGTTGTCAAACATTTCGGAAGTCGAACGGGTTTCCGGAACGGATTATGTTCGACAACCAAGGTTTGACTGTATATATCAAATATTACAGTGCCCATTACAGTGTCCATACAGCTGCAACTCACCTGTTCTTTGATACCAACCAAAGGGATGGACCATGGTTTCTGTTTCTGCAGATCCACAGTTTAAAAGCTGCCAGTCGCTTCTTAGTTCCTCACTGCATGTTTGGATTCCCAAATTGTTCAGAACCAAGCACAAGACCTTGCCACCTGCAAGAAGAAGGAATATGCATTAATGGCGGCCCCTTTTCTACAGATGGGTGGAATTCAATGTTACATTCTTACGATTGTTCTGACAGTGCAAGCATTTCTGCTTAGCAAATGGAATGCTCTCCTATCTCCTCCCACCATTTGCTGTTCTGGGGGGTTGTCCTGACCTCCCCAGAGCTGATTTGAGGGTGTACGGAGGCACAGGAAGGGATGGGGGAAAGCTTCATTGTGCTAAAAGGACTCATTGTGCTGGCTCCTGCTGTTTTCGGAGGAAGTCCAGAAATCAAGTTCAGAAAAAATAATGGGCGAGCGTTTGTGAAATACTATTTCAAAGGGATGTTTTATTAGTGTATTTCAAATTTACTGCCTCCCTCTGTGTCTTTCAGATGTGGGAGGTCGCACATGTAAATAAATCTGCATTACACGACATTTCTGGCAGAAAAGCATCTGGCTCTGATCGGCTGAGCTGGTGTGGCAGGCTCAGAAGGTTTTGTCACTCGGGGAGGAAAACAGTTTGCAGCTCAGCTTCTGTGAGGGAAGGGATAGTTGTCAGTTTGGTGGGGAATCCCACACAAGATGGCCAGGTCATCTTTTATTTTCCCTGTGAAATAAGATAACCCTCCACTTATAGGTTTGCAGGGATGCACACACACACACACACACACACACACACACACACACACCTGTTCCTTGGGATGCATTTAAAAGCCCAAAGCCCAAGCAACAAGGATCAGCGTCGCAGAGATGCTCACAGTCGAAAAACCTGCAGGAAAGACAGAAAGTATTTGAAACACAAAAACTGAGATCATTTCACACCTAAGTTGTGAGCCATGGTTCACTTCTGTACTTGACTGACAGCATGATCCAAAGTATATTTACTGTGTCCAGTGGGCCTTACTCTAAGGAAAGGAGGCATAGGATGCCTAAGGGGTGACAGGATGTCACTTTGAGCTGAGCGATGAAAATTGAACCACAGCTGGACTGTTGGCGGGGACAGACAATCTCCAGTGCATCATTCCAGTGCTCAGAAGTCTGCACTGGCTGTATAATGGTTAGTGTGTTGGACTAGGACCTGGGAGACCAGAGTTTGAATCTCCACTCAGCCATGAAGCTCATTAAAAGGTAAAGGTAAAGGTACCCCTGCCCGAACGGGCCAGTCTTGACAGACTCTAGGGTTGTGCGCTCATCTCACTCTAGAGGCCAGGAGCCGGCGCCGTCCACAGACACTTCCGGGTCACGTGGCCAGCGTGACATCACTGCTCTGGCGAGCCTGCACCAGCGCAGCACACGGAAACGCCGTTTACCTTCCCGCTATAAAGCGGTACCTATTCATCTACTTGCACTTTAAGGGTGCTAGGTGGGCAGGAGCTGGGACCGAAAGACAGGAGCTCACCCCGCCATGGGGATTCGAACCATACGATCGGCAAGTCCTAGGCACTGTGGTTTTACCCACAGCGCCACCCGCGTCCCTTCTGAAGCTCATTGGGTGACCTTAATCTCTCAGCCTAACTAACTTCACAGGGTTGTTGTGAGGAGATGATAGATAGATAGATAGATAGATAGATAGATAGATAGATGATAGATAGATAGATGATAGATAGATATAGATGATAGATGATAGATAGATAGATAGATGATAGAT
>JAXCMG010000020.1:26263326-26276747 GCA_034642415.1 Podarcis siculus | reverse complement strand
ATAGATAGATGATAGATAGATAGATAGATGATAGATAGATGATAGATTATAGATTTTCACAGATTTATGCAAAAACGGGATGAAAGAAACTTATGAATAAGCACATGTAAAACTGACATGGAGTGGGAACAGAGTAATCCATCTGTGGTCCAGAAGATGGGGTTAATTTAAGCAGGAAGGAAGTAGGTCTACTGCAACACACACAGAAGTGGCTTGGTGCATGCAGGAGATACTCCGTCTGGTCCTGGTAAGGGCCTCTGAGGCCTATCTTGTCCTCTGATTTTCGCCTCCTGCCTATACAGGACAAATCTTAAATCGCTCAGATGAAGTTGCAAAGAGCCTCACATTCCAAAGCAAATATGAAACAAGCATACCCGTTTGATACAGTTTTTCCAGACACATCCATCTTGTTGCTCACAGAGATTCCTGATACTCTACGGAACGGTAGGCGGGTGTAAAAGTTCTTTATGGCGCCTTCGAGAGAGACTGCAAAACAAACAACAACATTAGCAATTTTTAAAATCTTGAAAGCTCCTAGTTTGAAGCTCGCTCCAGTTCACACTGGTCTCTTTGAGCAGGTACTTGCATTGTGCTACAGGGGCTGGAGCCACTGTGGGGGGGTGTCACAGCTAGGGGGATACGAATAGACTTGAGCCATGTTGTGACCACTGATTCTCCGCAACAGGAAAGCTTTCGCTTTAGGCTAGGACTTCCCTGAGCAGCAAAAGCCTTTTCTGGCTTCAGCGTGTTCTGTGACTGGAGCAAACCAGCAATAAATCACACCGAGCAAGTTGGAGTTAACTCTTTAATAGCAAAACAGGATCTTCACAGGAATGTCAGGCCTAATGAGCACAGTAACTCATCTCTGGTAGGTCTTGCCCCCATGAAGCAACTGGTGTGACTAGAGGTCCCTGTCTCCCCACAGCTGTCCATGTCTCCTCCTCTCGAGAGCTACCCCCACCCCAAGAAACTGGAGACTGCACCCGTGTGTCTGTCTTTGCTCCTCCCACTTTATGCCTTGCCTGGTCCTGGGAGACGAGGGTGGAGGGAAGCTTGTTGCAGCAGGAGGGGGAGACACCCTTGCCTCTTCACCAGCCGGATTCATCTCTGCCTCTTGGCCTCCCTTCTCCCCTGCTTCAGCTGCTGCCTCTGATTCTGAACTTCTGTCTGCCACAGAATCTCCCAGCTCACTAAGCCCTGTTACCTGTTACTTTAGCTTCCAACATCTCTTCCCAGTGTTCTCCCTCTAACCACTCATTGTCATCCCACCACCAATCCCTGGGCCCTGAGCCTTGTTCCCTTGGGAGTTCTCCAGCTGGTTCCTCCCACCATTCCTCTGTGTCCAACCAGTCCATGACCTTCTTACGCTTAGCTCTTCTTCCTGGCTCTGACCCTTGGGCCTGACCTCCTAGGCTCCTGCTTCCAGCTCAGCAGCTGCCTACAGCTTCACCCTCAGACCCTTTCCTAGATACAATTCCTTACTATTCGTAAGATTCGTTCCTCCACTGCGATACCTTTTTTTTTTTTAAAGGTAAGGCGCCGATTCACTCACACAGAGGGTATGGCGTGAATGTGAGAGAGACACCTGCTTTTAACTCACCTGTCTTCTGATACAAAAGGTGTGGCTTATGAGGCAACACAATGTTGCAGTTCTCAGGGACATTGTTAATGAAATTGTCACAAAATTGGGCTGCTGGATAGAGGATGCAGGGGAAGTACGTTCCAGTTGTGTCGTTGCGCATATCAACCAGCTGGCAGAACTCATCTTCTACACAACCTAGAAGAGATAAGGACCCCTCAGTAGGTTGTACTGAGAGCAGAGCCACTGAAATAAATGGACCCAAGTTAGTCATGTCCATTAATCTCAATGGGTCTGCTCTGAGTATGGCTAAAATGGGACACAGCTCTTGGACATCCTATGCTCCACTTTTGCTACAACTCCCATATTCCTCATCCCACTGAGTCTTACTATCTCATAATGTAGAGGTCCCAAATTCTCAGTAGGTTCCCTTCCCCAAATTCAATCTCTTGCTGCTTTTCCTTCTCCCATACCCAACGAGGGAGAGAAAACTTCTTCTCCTCTCTTTTTGGGCCAAAAGAAAGCACCTCTCAAAATTTCCACAATGGCTATTTTCTACCTCCACTCCTAGAAGCAGTATTTCCAGGAATCATAATATTATTAATAATGATTTATTACTTACACGCCACCCATCTGTCCGGGCCTCCCCAGCCACAGAATATTAAAAACACGATATAACTTCAAACATTAAAAACTTCCCTAAACAGGGCTGCCTTCAGATGTCTTCTAAAAGTTAGATAGTTGTTTATTTCCTGGACATCTGATGGGAGGGCATTCCACAGGGTGGGTGCCACTACCGAGAAGGCCCTCTGCCTGGTTCCCTGTAACCTCACTTCTCACAGTGATGAAACCACCAGAAGGCCATCGGCGCTGGACATCACTGTCACAGGTGGAGAAAAGCTCTGCTGCACTCGGGTTATGCTTGAGGGCTTCCTGCAGGCATCTAGACAGCCACTGTGAGAACAGGAGGCTGGACAAGGTGGGCCATTGTCCTATCCATCAGGGCTCTTATGTTCTTATGCAAAGGAGCAGCAGCTGGCAACAGCGGCAGTTGGATGGTGCATTGCCCAAGAGCTCCCTGAAACATGGGGCCACCACTGAATACGTCGTTTGCAAATGACTAGCCTCATGATTTCTTACGTGCAAGACACCAGTGAAGAGCCTGCTCCGCTGAATATCTGGGCTTGAAGAGCCAGTACTCTTGGGACGGTAGGGAACGATTGTGCTCGATCAGGATTTGGCTGCTCTCCATCAGAGAAAAGCGTTCCCTTGTAGAAGCTAATCAACCCAAAGAGAAAAAGCAGAAGAGATGCTTTAATGCAGTTGGTCAGGGATGGTGGAAGTTGTATTTCAAAACACCTGCAGTCCACCATATTAGTGGAAGCTGCTTTTAATCCAAGTACTAACCGGGCCTGACCCAGCTTAGCTTCTGAAATCAGACAGGGTTGGACATGTTCAGGGTAGTATGGCAGTAGATAGGTGCTTTTATATACAGTATATAGCTATATACAGTGCTTTTTTCTGGAGGGACATAGGGGGGCGCATACCCCTAAACATTTTATGGATATTTGTACTTTTGTCCATTTACTGCATTTATTATTCCCAATTTGAACTATAAAATGGTGGTTTTCTTGAGTCAGAGTACCCCTAAACATTTTTTTAGAAAAAAGAAAAAGCAGTGGCTATATATCTGTACCTGATCTTTCCATATTCTATGCTCAAAGCAGCTAACAAGAATAAGTCACAGGAATTACAATAAAACCACACGTCTCAAATTTTCATGAAAAGGAATTAAAAAGTATCCTGATAAAACCTTAAGACAGTAAAACAATAGACCAAGTCAGAGAAATAATCAACCTTGCAGACCCAATGCCTGTTGGAACAGGAAAGTCTTCCCCCAGGGAGTTCTAGAATATTGACAACCTTGGGTATAACCGGACTAAATACTGAGAAAAATGGTTAAAAACCCGTTGCAGTGAGAACTGCGGAGGAGGCCTCCCTGGCAATATTGTAGCCATCTGCTATTTGCTGTGCGCCAACTCAAGAGAAGGTCTTCTCTGTGGTGGTGCCTCAGTTATGGAACTCATTTCTTTCAAAAATATGGCTGGCACCAACTGTTTTGAACATATTTCTTTACTTATTTGTTGGGCATTAGTGTCTCAGCCTGGCTGCTGATGAGTTTGTCATTCTCTGGTTCTCAAGGGTGGATTGGCACACTGATATTTTAGTATATGTTCTGTACTTGCTGTTAGAATTCCTGCTCCATGATGGCAGTCATGGGATTTTTGTCTATCACATGACGGTGTATGTTTTGACTCCACAGAGTGGGAAGTGACAGGATGTTTGTGTTACTGTGTTCTGTGAAGTGGGACTATTGTCCTTTGCTCTTCTTCTCTTTTCTGTCTTGATGCTAGAGAGAGAGGGAGCCATGTTGCAGTGCTCCGTGTGTGTTTATATGTAAATAAAGTAGATTAGCCGAAATGCTGAGTGGCTGAGGTCTGTCATGCAAGGTGTGCAAACTCTGTGAATATCTAAGTGTGCCGGTGTCTGTTGGCATCGGTCGCTGTGATGTTCGGGCTGAGGAAAGCTTTTGAAGCTCCCGAACGATCGACCAGGAAGGAGGGAACATGCCAGTCGGGCATGTGTCTCTGCCAGGGTCCTACTCGAGTGTAGGCTGAACTCCTGACACTTGCAGGGCAAATGGGCCCATTTTATCCACTCCTGGTTAATTCCCCCCCTCCCCAAGTAGGACATTGAGATTGAGGTATATTATTTTGAAAAGTCTGACACTAACTCAAATGCACAATCTGTTTCCTTTGATGTACGTTGGCATACCTGAAAGCTGTGGCTCAGTCGGAGCAACAGCGCCTTCACATGAGCTGGACCTCACTCGAGTCATCATGTCGGAATCTAGAATGAGACGGGACTCAGTTTGAGACACTTTGGTGATGTGGTTGTCCTCCAAGACGTTCCTGAGCTGATAGCCCAATGAGAACTGAGCATGCTCAGTGGCGGCGGAATGCCGATTGTGTATTGGGGTGGGGTGGAAAACCTGGGGAGATGTGGAATGGGATGGCATATACTGGGGAAGAGCATGGCTGGAATCTGGGACAGGAGCACCCCAGACAGCAATATTTTGTTGCGGGTCTCACAAGTTGACCAAGTTCTAGCGGAATAAGCATACGCAATATTCATTTCAGACTATCAGAAAAAGAAAGAGAGGGCTAGGCAGCAAACTGCTTACCTCTCCATAGATAAACACGCTGAAAGCTGGAGAAGGGACTGTTGGCTTTTTCTGTTGGCTCGGAAGCTAATGAAGAAAGGAAACACTATTTATTTCTGCTTACAACTATCACCTGCGTCTTAGTGCTGGCCACAGGGGTCAAACGATTTCTGCACATCTTTAGTCCCCTCTTTGTAAAATAACTACAGCGGTACCTCCGGTTACAAACTTAATTCGTTCCAGAGGTCCGTTCTTACCCCGAAACCATTCTTAACATGAGGCGCACTTTCGCTAATGGGGCCCCCAGCTGCCACCGCGCTACCGGAGGGCGACTTCCATTCTCATCCTGGGGCAAAGTTCACAACCGGGAGCATCTACTTCCAGGTTAGTGGAGCTTGTTACCCAAAGCATTCGTAAGAAGGATGGTACATAAGCTGAGGTTCCGCTGCACCTACTTTGCATTGATCTTTATAGTATGTTTTTATGTTGTGAACCGCCCTGAGATTTACGGGTATAGGGCAGTATACAAATTTAATAATAATAGATCGGGGGGAGTGGGACCTCAGGCCCAGAAGTCCCTCTATGTGACATTTTGGGGCTCCCCACAAGCCACGCCCCTCACTGGCCCTTTTTAGCATCCTTCTTGAGCATTTCTGCTGGAAGACATCCCTGGACTCTTGAGACTGCCTCCTCCTTGCCCGGATGGATGGCAGAGAACAGTGCACAAAAATCTCCTGGTGTACAAAGGCAAAATGTGCATTCATCCCTCCAACGCCATTTGCCTCTGGCCCTGAACAACACTGTCATGTGGCCCCTGAAAAGTTGCCCAGAAGTGATGGGGGCTCTCGAGCTACAAATGGCTCCCCATACCTGCCATACATGAACACTGCTTGAATAAGACAGAAAGAAATGCTCTCTGACTTCAGTCCTTTAGAGAGAGGAGGATATATTATATTTACACTGCCCATTCTTACATCTGAGTAGCAAACAAGAACAACAGTGCAGTATAAGACTGGCATACTTACACCCTGTGAGAACTTGGCCTCCCAAACTGAATGCATACTGCGTCTTCCCAGTATTGTACTTCACTTTTTGGCAGGAATCGCCTCGTTCACGCGTCAGGCTTGCATCCCAGCTATTAACGTTGCAGATTAATGTGTCTGGGTAGCTCATCAGTCCGCATATGATGCTACCTGGATAAAGCCAAGGAAAGAATTGCAAGTTTGCAGCTCCACCTCCTTGTTGAACAATCTTGCCTTGGCCATTATACTGTTATTTTGACACCAGCGGCCCAGTCTTGGGAAAAGGTCCTGTTTATAAAGGTAAAGGTAAAGGGACCCCTGACCATTAGGTCCAGTCGTGACCGACTCTGGGGTTGCGGCGCTCATCTCGCTTTATTGGCGGAGGGAGCCAGTGTTTGTCCGCAGACAGCTTCAGGGTCATGTGGCCAGCATGACTAAGCTGCTTCTGGTGAACCAGAGCAGTGCACGGAAATGCCGTTTACCTTCCCGCCAGAGCGGTACCTATTTATCTACTTGCACTTTGACGTGCTTTCGAACTGCTAGGTTGGCAGGAGCAGGGACCGAGCAACGGGAGCTCACCCCGTCACGGATTTGAACCGCCGACCTTCTGATCGGCAAGTCCTAGGCTCTGTGGTTTAACCCACAGCACCACCTGCGTCCCTGTCCTGTTTATACATCACAGCAAACTGCTGCTCTTGGAGCCTGATACTTATCTTGCCCGGGAGCAAGTATAAAAATTATCCAAGTAAATAAAGATCAGACTCTGCTGGGATCGGGGACGGTTCCTTTATTTCCCCTATAATTCCTCCTATTCCAATAACCAGGAGACCCTTTATACAGCTACACCCCTCCCCCCCAAAAAAGGTTGATTCCATGCCAAACTTCCATCATTTAATAACATTTAATAAATACAAGTTGCCATGAGTGAAGATTAATCACTTAAAATTTTAAAACCTGGCTCCAATTTGAGATGAGATCAACAAGACCAACCATTTATGCTTTGTATTGCTTGCTTGTTTGTTTAAAAATGTTCTCATTAAGTGGGATAAATGGAAGGATGACCTTTGCCTTCCACATCTGTCGCCTGAGCAGAGTTACCTCCATCAAGTATGACCTGGCTCAAGATAAACCCATCACAGCAAGCATCTTGGCTGCAGGCCTGGCGGCAGAAGAGATGAACATCGGTCAAAGATGTACCAGCTGCTGAGAGGACCAGATTGCGGTACACGCCAGAAACAACATCCTGGAAATCAGTCCTCTCAAAAGTCTTGACTCCAGCTGTCGTGAACTCTTGTCCTGCGAGGAAAGGGGGGGGAATAACATTTTAAAAAAGGAGGTCCACAATCCAAATTGGAGCTTCGGGGCAAATGACGTGAGGCAAATACCAGGTTGCTTTTTCAAGGCTTTAGGAAGAAATAGACCAAGAACAGCTGCAACAATCAGTTGCTAGGATTCACAAAGGAGGAGAGTGCTGCTGAGAACTTAGTTCCTTGCTTGTGGGTATCTGGTTGGCCATTGTGAAAATAGGATGTTAGACCAGACAAGCCACTAGCCTGAGCCAGCTCTTTTTATGCCCTTCTGATATTATTATCTACCTGAGAGACCGGGCATTTCCACCAAGAGACAATATGTGGACTAAAGGTCTTTCCTTTTTCAGTGTTGGATGGCAGGTTGAGAGGAGTTCCCTACCAGGACAGACTTTGCTCGTGTGCTCAAGACATCGATTCCATAAAACATATTTTGTTGCACTGTGCAAAATATGAGCAAGCCAGGGCTGAACTGATATCAACCTTGCTGGTACCTTTCCCAGGAAAAACAGAGGCTCACTATGTCAGGTTCCTATTGGAAGACCGGACAAACGCTAGAACATTAGCAGTGGCAAAGTTTTTATCGGTGGTTGCAAGAACCAAGGATCCCTATATTCTGAACAAAATGCTTGTTTAACCTGGAGGTAGGCTGTATGAATTGTGTATTGCTTTGTAACGATTTGTTGGGTCTCTGGACCGCAATAAAGGTTGATGATGATGATGATGGACAAATTGTCAGAGAGGATGTAAGGCTGTGGCCTGTATTCTAAGGCTGAATCTAGGCACGTCAAAAAAAACGTTTCAGGAAAACGTGTTGTAAACCTCAAAGTGGGAAATCGCGTGGTCGAAAGACGGAACTCTGCAGCGCCATCTGGTGTCACAGTATTATAACGCATTTAAAACGCTTTTTTGTTACTAATGTAGCTGAGTCCTAAGACAGTCCCCATATGATGTTGTGCTCCAGCTCCCTTCATCCTTATCCATTGCTTTTCTTTGCTCAGACTGATGGGACTTGGTGTCCATCTGGAAAGTGAAAGGCTGAAGGATAGCAATAATATGAGAACACACACACCAATAATCTTTGGTGCTCTCTTTGTCAGGATATAGTTCCGTTCCACCTTTAGAACAGGTATGTGGTGTCCTACATGCCAGGAAATGATATTCCTGCAGATCTGTTGTCTAAGGTTGTTAACAGAGAACAACTTAGGGTTTATGTACAGCGGTTACAATTGGGTTGAACCACGGGTACTATAGGTTACACAGAAAGGGGGAGGATGTTAGGATATAGTTCCATTCCACCTTTAGAACAGGCATGTGGAGTTGCTGTATGTCACATGTCTGTTTACTTCCAGCACAGTCTGCTGGGAACTTCCGTTGTTTATAGCTTTTGCCTATGCTGTTTGCCTGGACACGAAGGGGAGCAGACATGTTTTTCTTTTGCCCTGATGCTGAATAAATGCTTGTAAATATGCTTACATATGCCTCTGTCCGCTACTTCTGTTGCAAAGAGTTCTTATCTCTGCTGGCTTGCATGCTCAGTCTCTAAAGGTCTCTGAGGCTTGAGTCACAGTTTTGATGCTGTTCCGAGAACCGGAATTTGCCCAGCTGCCAGCCGGTGGGCAGGAGCCAGCTGGGGGCCTGCCAATTGCCCTTGTCTCCCTGGACTCATCCCAACACCCTTTTGCTCATGTTATTTAGCACATACCTTTCTTCAGGTACACTCTCACTCCATTCTTATCTTGGCTTCTCACTTTAACCAGGCAGCTGAGATGAGCCACGCTGGTGGTAGCAGCATTATCCCAAGCACCCTGAACCTGTGGTCAAAAGATATGCACGTAAAAATTTCTAATTTGTGACGGTAAATAATGAGCATTCACACTTTCTAATGTGGGTGCCCTTTGTGGGATCGCGCGCGGTGCTACAGTTCCCAGGGAACTTTCTAGTAGACAGGGGGCTGGCTTGCCTCTCAGTGTTATTATTTGAAGGTTCACATCCAGCCTCAATAATCAAGTTTCTTGCTGTGAAGTGGGGCCAGCCCCATTTATAAATAGGGGGTGGAGCCGACGATAGCCAGGCAGTCAGCTCTGGAGGTTCACCCTCCCTATCTTCCCTTTGTTTAATGTTTTCTTGTTTGCAGGTTAACTTTTTCTTCCTGTTTAGCGGGCACTGCTGTGGTCTTTGACTGGTTGCTGTTGAAGGACCGGGAAGAAATTTTCCTGCATTGGCAGGTTTTGTCTTCCCTGTAGCAATTCGTCACAACTTTGGCGGTTATGGCCTTGGGCGGAATCCTTTAGTCTTTTCTTCCCTCTTGGGGGGGGGTGTGAAGTGGTGACTCACCCCCTTGTGGTGGCGATTCCAGGGTCCTCTCTTAAAGGGGTTATATATATGGGTGTCACTGGCCATACACTGAAAGGTTGTCAGTGAACTACCCCGCATGTGGGGATATGGGCTTGGCTGCCTGCTACACTTACATCTCGCAGAGCACCCACAAATCCCATTTACCCTGATGAGCCCCAGTTCTCCTGGCTGGGGGGCTGGGAGGGATACACGCCCAAGGCCAAAGCCAAGGTCTTCCTACATTCAGAAGTTTAATAAATTCTTGGCCTAATTTTAATTCCATAACGTTGTCAGAGTCTTTATTCCTTTCTTATGATCCCTGGGGGCTGGGGCTGTTGCGCCTGGTCACACAAAATACCTTCTTTCCAACAGGTTGGTACACAGCCAACATTTTGGAAAACCAAAAGGATGGCTGGTATCCATCCAAGCTTCATTCCCCTGGAAGATTCATCATAAAACAACTGTGTTCACTTACCAGTCCAGAGGTGGAACAATTGTAGTTGTTCTCCCGAGCGCTGTACAGCTCACACAGTGTCCCCGTCCCAGCAGCAGACAAGGTGAGAAACCCACACGACTCGTCCTTCTCGCACTCTGAAAGAACAGAAAGATTCCTGGCGTAAGCCTTGCATTTAACGTTGGCCAACGGAAACATGCGTCTTCCACAGTTCAAGATGGGTGAATGCAGTCTGTTTGTTGAGGATGTCAACTGAATGGGGCACCGCTCAAGCAACTGCACTGGCTCCCTTTTGTTTTGGAGCATCAAAACTACAGTGGTCAATAAAGCATCAAAATCGAGATGTGGAAAATATGGAAACAACGAGGAGAGGCAGGATTGAGATGTAGAGATACGCTTCAGAGATCCAGACTGTGGGGAGCTCCAAAAAATTAATAATTATAATCTGGACTATAATTTGGTCTTTTTTATTTTAGTTTTTTATTTTAATTGGAGTATTATGATTGGATATATTAATTGGATGTTTTTCATTGGAAAATCAATAAAAAATATTTTTTAAAAAACTACAGCAGTCAAAACCTTTCTCTAGACTGATGCTTTGGGACTTTACTGCACAGAAAAAGAGATCATCTTGCCTAGGAGTCCTGGAAGATCTTCTCCTTGCCTTGCAGGCCTCCCCTCCACCCCTGGCCTGGGTCACAGGGTTGCCCTATTTTGAAGAGGACACAATTTCCAACTTCTGCTTTTAACTCAGGATCGCTATGGCGACTCTCATTTTACACACCCATGAAAAAGAGGACGTGTCCTGGAAAAAGAGGACACATGGCAACCCTAGCAAAGAGGGCAGGGCCCTGATTGGCTCCAGCAACAAAAGCTGAGGCTGCAGAAGAGGCTGCTGAGGCTGTCTCTTAGCACAGACCCAGGTCACTGAGCCAGAGCTTCCACAGCTGCCAAGCGCCATCGTCAGGACTGCAAACAACAGCAGAAGATATGTTCTATTTTATTCTCTTGCCAGTTCTGCTGCTTTAAATGTGCATTTTATATTTCACTTCCTTTAATAATGTTTACTTTTGAAACGTTTAAGATAAAAATGCGGTAATGTATTCTCAGTTGTTTTCTGGGTTTTCCTCCCCATTGTACATCCTTTTTTTCTCTTTCTAGATGCATTTTTATGTGTTACACTTATCACTTTTACTGTAGTTTCTATGTGTTCATATTAATAAAAAAGAAATAAAAATAAATGCTAACTTGGAGGCATTAAATAGGCACTCTGTAGTTGGCCTGGTTTTATTTTGAAATCTTTAAGATGGTGTTTTTAGCTTCTGGTGAATTACGTTGCTTTGAATGTATACTTTATATTTGCCTTTATTCAGCAAAATTTTACTCTGGATTTATTTGATGTCTTAATATGTTGTACACTACTTTGGATTCCCCCCCCCCCTTAAAAATACGAAGCGTATAGAAATGAAATGAATAACAATAATATGCAGTAAAATAGGCACTAGCAGACAGACAGACATCTGAGCAGCTGGGGAAAAGGACTTGCCCCATCATTAATGGCCTTCTTCCCTAGTACTTCTGATGCTGCCAACCTCCTCTGGAGGAGAAATGAGAAAGCCAGTGGTGAACCATCACATCTCACCCCATTAAACTATAATTAAAGTAGACTGCTAGGGCCCTTTGGAGTGAGACCAGACTAGAATTAGGTGTGCATCTAAGACTCCCAAGGAGGGAAAGTTCTCAGAAAAGTTGGAATGTTTTCTGAAACTGACTTTTGCAAAGAAGAAACAGAAATCCACTCTCTTACCTGCCATGCACTGTTGGAGCACAATCTCAGGTTCTCCTGGGGTGGTTTTAGATCCTATCGTTTCTACCTCTTCTGTCGCAAAGGAGATCTTGGAAGCAGGAACTCTCTCAAAGCGCCTGAAGACTGAAACAAAAGCAGATCCAACAACAGTCATATTTGATCATGACCCGTCCGTTTTGAAGCACACATTTCAGAATGATGTGAAGGTCTTTACGAATTTAAATTCTGTGTGTTCTTTGGAGATCCATATAGCTCGGTGGTGATGGGGTGGGGGATCAAGAAAGAGAGATTAGGGGCCCAGATCTACCAATCTGTAATTGGCTACATCATGCTTCTGAGAATATGGATATCTGCTTATTAGGTCAAGGGCTATCTCAGCTTTGATGACACCTATAAACAGTTGGATGGGTTTGTGTGCAATCAAGCACTCATACCTGCATAATAATAATAATAATTTATTATTTATACCCTGCCCATCTGGCTGAGTTTCCCCAGCCACTCTGGGCGGCTCCCAATCGAGTGTTAAAAACAACACAGCATTAAATATTAAAAACTTCCCTAAGACAACTTCAGATGTCTTTGAAAAACAGGATAGCTGCTTATTTCCTTGACATCTGAAGGGAGGGTGTTCCACAGGGTGGGTGCCACTACCGAGAAGGCCCCCTGATTGGTTCCCTGTAACTTAGCTTCTTGCAGCGAGGGAACCGCCAGAAGGCCCCTGGCACTGGACCTCAGTGTCCGAGCTGAACGATGGGGGTGGAGACGCTCCTTCAGGTATACAGGACCAAGGCAGTTTAGGGGTTTAAAGGTCAGCACCAACACTTTGAATTGTGCTCGGAAACGTACTCAGAGCCAATGCAGATCTCTCAGGACCAGTGTTATATGGTCCCAGTGGCCACTCCCAGTTTAGCTGCCGCATTCTGTATTAATTGCAGTTTCCGGGTCACCTTTAAAGGTAGCCCCACGTAGAGCGCATTGCAGTAGTCCAATGCTATCAGATATGCCAGTTTAACGCTACTGGAGATGTTCACTGAAACTTCTGGAGAAAGGGACTGCCTGTTAAACACTATGGGGATTGTAGCTCTGTTAGAGGAATAGGGCCTCCTAACAACTGTCCGCACCCTTAACAAACGACAGTTCCTAAAGAAAATGATAACATTTCATCACCAGACAAGTAAAAGGTATAATGGCTCCTCCAGAGTAACACATTCCAATGGGTGTTGAATTCACCACCATATAAAGGCTGTGGATTATTAATTCCCCTGCCAACAAACAGGCCTTTGCCTGTGAAACTTCATACCACAATAAATGCATTCGGTTTCAAGAGACTTTGGGACTTTTTCTTGCTTTTCTTGCTACTACAGATTACCTAACACAGCTACTTGCTTGGAATCTGTCTCTTTTCTACAACCTCTCTTAAACGAATGCCAGGAATTACATTAGGAGCGTGTTGAGGCAGACATTCAAGAGAAGAGCAGTTGCCAACTTGGCCTCGAAGGATAGGAGATAGAAAGCGAAATTAACCTCTCATTAAAGCAATTTAGGCCAATCACTCCTTGGCCCTCAGGATCAAGTCTTGCCAAACTCTCCAGCCTTGCCTCATAAAAGAAAGGAAGGAGGAAAGAAAGAAAGAAAGAAAGAAAGAAAGAAAGAAAGAAAGAAAGAAAGAAAGAAAGAAAGAAAGAAAGAAAG
>JAXCMG010000020.1:26232032-26260272 GCA_034642415.1 Podarcis siculus | reverse complement strand
ATTATTATTATTATTATTATTATTATTATTATTATTATTATTATTATCACCACTACCACCACCATCATCACTGTGCAGATCTACAAGTCTGGGAGAGAGGCTCAGGGGTCAGCAAACTTTTTCAGCAGGGAGCCGGTCCACTGTCCCTCAGACATTGTGGGGGGCCAGACTATATTTTCGGGAAGAAAAATGAATGAATTCCTACGCCCCACAAATAACCCAGAGATGCCTTTTAAATAAAAGCACATATTCTACTTGTAAAAACACCAGGCAGGCCCCACAAATAACCCAGAGATGCATTTTAAATAAAAGGACACATTCTACTCATGTAAAAACACACTGATTCTCGGACCGTCCGTGGGCCGGATTTAGAAGGTGATTGGGCTGCATCCGGCCCCTGGGCCTTAGTTTGCCTACCCATGGAACTGAATGGACAAGCCAAGGGGGGTAAAGACACAGGAATTTGCATCGTACCAAATTAGACGATTGTCAACACCAAAGGTGTCTAACCTCTTTGACCAGAATACCAGCATCCTCTTCTTGTTCCATTTCCCAGGAACTGATAAGCCCACTGCTGTAATATTTCCACAGCAAGGGGGAAATGGGAGCAAATAGGAGCAGCAGACATACATCACTTGGAAGCCACAGACATCCCTCCTCTCTGAGTGGCTAAAGCTGAAGTTTAAGTGGCCGCCGAGTGGCTAGCAGACTCACATACCCACCATTCGTAGGGACAACTGCTTGCGTTTCCAGGTTCCACCTGCAAGGGATAAAAGCTTGTCTGGTGCACTCACCTGAACACTGAGAGTCTGTAACTGGGCCATCTGTTTCGGTCCAGTCCAATATGTTTCCAAGGCTATCCATGCAGAAAGATTTGTTAGTAGCAGGGTCTTCAGAGGAAGGCCTGTACTGACCGTTTTCCTCACACTGCACAGCTCGTTCATCCCTTTGGCAGTCAGTGACACCTTATTTGCAGGGAAAGTTAAAGGGGGGGAGGAGAGAGAGTTGGTGTGCCATTTTGTGGAAGGGATTCAAGAGCACCCCATTAATTTAGGTTTGTACGATTAAAGTGGAATAAAGCTCTCTATTGCCCTAGTCAACATATGCAGAATGAGGTGGTGCAGTTCACTGGTAGACGTCTTAGGACGTATGTAAAACCAAAACAGGTCCTGAAGCTGAGGCTCCAATACTTTGGACACCTCATGAGAAGAGAAAACTCCCTGGAAAAGACCCTGATGTTGGGAAAGATAGAGGGCACAAGAAGAAGGGGATGACAGAGGACGAGATGGTTGGACAGTGTTCTTGAAGCTACCAACATGAGTTTGACCAAACTGCGGGAGGCAGTGGAAGACAGGAGGGCCTGGCGTGCTCTGGTCCATGGGGTCACGAAGAGTTGGACACAACTAAACAACTAAACAACAACAACAAAATCAAAACAAAACCTTACACATCTGAAAGGAAGGTTTACTAGAGCTCTCTGTGTCACGTGCTAGTTTATCTTATGCAATGAGATTTTATGTGGGGGATTGCTGAACAATATGACAAGTGTGGTCTGACTGGCTACAATCCAGAATTCTACATTCAGATTGTTCAGTTTGGTTGTATATGGTTTTTTAAAAGTTTTATTTACCGTTTATGAGTAATTTTGTTATGTTGCAGTTATGCATATTTTTTCATGTTGTAAGCCACCTTGAGCATGGTTTGAACTGTGGAAAGGCGGCATAGAAATAAAATTATGTATGTATGTGCAGTCTCATTCTCTATCATAGAATCAGTATTCTACAAATGTATTGCTATAGGTTTGAGGGATATGTCTGGATGAGATCCCTCCTGGCCTGTTTGTCCTATATCCACTGAGGTTCAGAAGGTAGTAGAAAAGACTGCTGAACTGGTCAGACAAGTTTCTTTGTAAGATAATGGCCTTGGCTGGCCAGTTAAGTACCTTCATTCACATGTCCTAAGAGGCTGCCATAGAGACAAGTTTGGTGGGGTTTTTCCCATCTCAGCTGGCTGGATGCCACACCATCCTAAGATGGAGAACAATAGGCCAATGGGTTTTTGTGTGAGTGAGTCTGGCTGATGCTGGAAGCTGGAGACACAGAGGCATGTCCTGCCTTGTACTGGACCGAAAGCTGTGTCTTGGGGCTTCGTTGGACCTGGGGAGTCCAGACCTGTTAGAGCATTCATGTTGTGAGCCTCATCCTTATCCTATGCTCAGGTTGTACTATATGTGTCAGTTTGCATTTCTTAGTGCAGAAAGTATTGATCTGATGTGTAGAGATCTTTCCTATTCTAATAAATTCAAGAGGGTTCTGGAAGCTTCTCTGTGTGAAAGAAGCAAGCAGAAGGTTCATGATGTTTGGGTTATTCCTTCAGAGAAGCTGAATACAGCTGGCTTAAACTGATTCTCTTATCTCTTTCTGTCAAGATCATGCTAACTATAAAAGTAAGGCCAGAAGGAGACTGGGTTTCACCTTTCTCTTTCTATCTCTGTTCCTTCTGGTGTGATGTTCTGTACACGCATAGTGTTAAGGTTTAGTCTTATTATAAGTTATTGTAAGTTTAAGTTAAGTCTGCTGCAACTGGATTTCTTGTGGACGGCGGCAATCCTGAATGTATTGGATTTGTGACCCTTATGCTTATTTGCCTTCAGTAGCAGTGAAGCTCCGCTGGATGAAATATTGACTGCCTCTGGTCTATTTTGGGGGGAATCCTGCAACGTGTTTAAGTTTTTACTTTGCTAACTATACACTAGAATCTACTCTGGATCAATATTGAGTAGAACTCTATGACAATATGTGCCATTGACATTCATTCCAAGGAAGAGAATGAACCCCTGAAAATGGAAATTGATTGGGGTGCGTGCAACAGTATATTTTCAGCCTAGAAACCAATCTTTTCCCAATGGAAAGACACAGAGTGCAGATTTTCCCAGACCCTTACAGTGCTCGGCTCTGAAGGCTCCAGTAGAGACAGTTGTTTTCCCGAGAGGACATCTGATGCAGGAGGAACTTCCCGCTTGATCTTGATAGAATCCAAAGGGGCATGGAAGGCAGCCATCGTTCTGGAAGGAGGTGCCTGGAGGGCAGACCACTGCAGAGGGGGGGAAAGATGTATTATTCCTATGGAATCCAAGGATAATTTTAAATTCAACCAGAAGTCACAAATGTATGTGCATGGGAACCATGCTGCGGCATCTGGAAGTCTGTAGCTCAAAACTAGCTTTTCCTTAAAACTAACCTTTGCAACCGATTTAACGATAAATTATCAACATTTAGAATAATAAACATAATAATAATAACAATAAATAATAATGCATTTCATTTCAAGCAGTAACTTTTGCCTAACAAGCTCACTTAGCAACTTATCCTACGCTTTACAACAAAAGTTTGAAATACCCTCAATATCCCCGTGAGGAATATGGAAGTTTTGTCTCCTCCCAAGGATATATGTGGACGTAGCAGAAATAGCACAGCTTCATTTGCGCTTGCTTGGGCTTTTTAAAAAATATAAATGTCCAAATTATAGGGTTCTATTCACTTTTTGGTGGGTGGTGGGGAGAAAGGTCTCTTGCAAAAAAACACACACAAAAACCACCCTATTCCAGCAACAAAGCAGGATGAAAATATTCTCACACTCACAGGGAGAGAAGAGTGATGTTGTCACACAGCCAAATCTGATTAGCTGTGTAGCACCATGATGTCATTATACTGGAAATGGGAACACTTGCTGTCTGGAGGATGCAGCCAGCAGGAGCCCTGGTTTTTTGGTTTTTACAAAAAATATGTTCCAATTCAGCTGCTGAGAGTTGATCACAGACATTTTGCTGCCAGAGATGGGCTTGATAGTTTCTCTCTCTCTCTCTCTCTCTCTCTCTCACACACACACACACACACACACACTTTCCATGTAGAAAAGCCAACTGGACCAGTCACTGAATATTTCAAAGTTGGTTAGAGAGTATGGTGCCGATAATGCCAAGGTTACAGGTTTGATCCCCATGTTTGACAGCTGCGTATTCCTTAAACTAGATGATTCTCAGAGTCCCTTCCAACTCTACAATTCTATGTTTCTAAATCTTTGTCCCCCAGCAGAGGAAAATGGCCAGAGATCTCAGGAAAAACAGCCAGGGGAGTTAACCTCAGAATCCACTGTCTGGGGCAGTCACTTCACGTTGCCTAATGGTAGGGCTGGCCATATAAGAATGACAGTGAACAAGGGGGAATGGTATAAAATGGTAACACTGATAGCAAGGGGGAAGAGGTCTTTCAAATAACATAAAGTCTCCTTCTTTTAATTGAACTGTTTTATTTTGTATTTTAATTCTGAAAGTTTATATTTTAACCTTTGTGTAAACATTTTTGGATTTATTTTTGGCACTGAATGGTATATTTAAAACAAAAACAAAAAAACTATAATACTCAAAATAATATTTCTAAAGCCCCAACTCAACCTCCGTCTTTGTGCTTGAAAAATGTTAACCCATGAAAATTCAGCTTAGCCCTACCTCTGTGGTCTCTGCTCAGTTCTTTGAAAACATGAACTGGGTGTGTTTTTATTTTCACAACCTAAAGCATATTGTGATTCTGTGAATTCTTTTTATATGCTAATGATGGGGAGAGGAGGGGGAAATCCAAGAAAAATAAGTCATTGGGTCATCTCCAGATGTCAGGAACTGAAGTTTCTACCTGGCAAGGCCTTCTAACTTTATATGTGAGTTTTGCGCTGGCAAGATCTCTGGGACTGAATGTCCTTGAAGCCTTATTTATGCCGAGAGCTGTTGAAGAAGGGGAAAGGCTGGAATGTCCAGGTTCCCAAATGTTCTGCATGTACACATGGCCAACAACACACTCAGTTTGCTATCAGAAGGAAGAACTGGGGTTTTTTGACAACATTGTAAGAAATGTGTTATCGATGGACCACAGCAGTACTCGAACTCATGACCTAAGGGATATGACACAGGTACTTAACCTGTACCCCAAGTCCAACAGCTGGAGGACAAGCCTTGTCAGTAGGCTATGAATGCAAGGCCATCATATTGGTACAAGCCATGAGAGATATGCTCTCTGTCCACTCTCAGAAGCTACATTTGAAGGTGACTTCAAAACTACAACTAATCCAGAATGCAGCTGCCAGACTGGTGACTGGGAGTGGCCAATGGGGCCATATAACACTGGTCCTAAAAGATCTACATTGGCACCCAGTACATTTCCAAGCACAATTCAGAATGTTGGTGCTGACCTTTAAAGTCCTAAATGACGTTGGCCTTGTATACCTGAAGGAGCATCTCCACCCGCATCATTCAGCCCGGACACTGAGGTCCAGCTCCGAGGGCCTTCTGGCAGTTCCCTCCCTCTGAGAAGTGAAGCTACAGGGAATCAGGCAGAGGGCCTTCCTGGTGGTGGCGCCCGCCCTGTGGAACGCCCTCCCACCAGATGTCAAGGAAATAAACTACTATTTTCGTAGACATCTGAACACAGCCATTTCGGGAAGCTTTTAATGTATGATGATGTTGTTGTTGTGCCCCTGTATTTTTGTTGGGCAATCCAGTCAGATGGGGAGGGTATTAAAAAATATTACTATTATGATTGCCTGTTTGTCAGAAACACAGTGGGGAAGGCGCTGTGCCTAGTGCCAATTCCCTGGGGCCCTGAGTGCCTGAGCACCCACCAAATTCCCCATGAAGGGGCTGGGCACCCACAATTTTTGGCACCAGGGCCATGCACGCTGCACAGCACCCACAGCCCACGGTCGCAGGGCCAAGGTGGCATTCCTGGCGCTATGATATTCAGTCCCTGCTTTTGGGCTTCCTTTAGGCATTAGTTTGGCCACAATGAGACCAGGGTGCTTTGCTAGGTGAGTTGCCTTTGGCCTGATTCAGCTACAGGGCTCTTCTTATGGTCAGGGTAGGTCAGGCAATATTCCCTAACCATCTTACATATGATAGCCTGGACCTTTAATCACTGTGTATAAGAGGGCAGTGGTGGATTTAGGGTGTGCAGGAGATTTCGCTTCACAGGGAGCCGAGCTGAGGGGGCGAAGAAGAAGAAGAAGAAGAAGAAGAAGAAGAAGAAGAAGAAGAAGAAGCAACTATATTTATACAAGTACCAACTGAGAAGATCCATAAAAACAATGCTACCAAAAGGAATTACAGTCATACCTAGGGTTACAGCCACTTCAGGTTGCGTTTTTTCGGGTTGTGGACTGCCGAAACCTGGAAGTACCAGAATGGGTTACTTCCGGGTTTCGGCAGTTGCGCATGCGCAGAAGTTCTAAATCGCGCTTTGCACATGCGCAGAAGCGCCAAATCACAACCCACAAGTGCGCAGACATGCAGACGTGGGTTGCGAATGCTGCGGGTTGCGAACGTGCATCCTGCATGGATCACATTTGCAACCTGAGCATTCACTGTATTGTGAAAATAAGAAATATTTGGGGTGGGGCCAAATTTGGTCCTCACTCAGGACACCATATTATCCAAGTCTGTCCCTGAACAGGGAATTTGCATGATAGGCTACAGCAGCTCAAATTGCTTTTTCTGCATAACTGCTGAAGTTGCAAGAACCCTGTCTTCTCATCTGGCTACCCACCCTTTATATGAGCTTCTGGGTCAGGCTTCCTTGCAGATCCGAGCAACAAGCAGAACGGGGTTTACTGCCTCTGCCTTTGCAGCACTAAAGACCAGACAACACAGGAGCCTAGTCTGCCATATTTGTCAAGCCCTTTTCAAGTCTTATCCACGGGAAGAAGTGGAGCTGTGCATTTGCACCAAAGGTCCCACCTTCAACACCATGCAGTCCACTGCTCCTACCCCAGACATCCATGAATCAATGCAGACATCTGTAACAAAGATGTTTAAGCATATTCAATTGTTTTCGCACAGGCTTCCAAGAGATTGGGGTCCTACGCCTTGGAGAAATGTGGATTTGCACAGCTTTTAAGAACACCGAACACCTTCCTGAGTCCCTCAATCATTTGTTTTCATTGTAATAATAATAATAATAATAATAATAATAATAATAATAATTTATTATTTATACCCTGCCCATCTGGCTGAGTTTCCCTAGCCACTCTAGGCGGCAAGAAGACTCTTGTCTTCCTGTAAATGTCAACCATCTCCTCTATCTGCTCCATCTCAGCTTCCCATCATGTCAACACACTGTTTTAATCCACATCTGCTTAGTGATCTGCACCATTTAGCACCATGTGCTCCTTGTTCATGAAATGAGTGTTCCTTTCGTTGATGTCTTACCATATGCCTCTTTAATTTTCTTGCCCAGAATTCTGTATTTTAATTTTACCATTTTACGCTATTTCTTCTGACACAAGCAGGACACAGCTAACCTTGGGCTCACAAAAGGCTAATTTCCTAATATATTTAAAGTATGGATTATGAAAAGCTCGAGGCTGCTATGTGGAAACAAAGCAAATGGCATGCACCCAACAAATGACTTGAAAAAAGAATCTAAAGTCTTGGACACCTCTCTGTTTAATTATTGGACGAAGAAGGGCCTGAACTCTAAGCACTTTCAAATAAAGTTGGCAACAAATTATTTAAGCATTAATCTGTCAGTTGCACCTCTGGGAAGTAGAAGAAGGAAGCAGCTTTGAAGGTAGCCAAAGGAAGGCTGATGGCTGAAGAATTGATGCTTTTGAATTATGGTGTTGGAGAAGACTCATGACAGTCCTGTGAGCTGCAAGAAGATCAAACCTCTCCACTCTTAAGGAAATCAGCCATGAGTGCTCACTGGAAGGACAGATTGTGAAGCTGAGGCTCCAATACTTTGGCCACCTCATGAGAAGAGAAGACTCCCTGGAAAAGACCCTGATGCTGGGAAAGATTGAGGGCACAAGGAGAAGGGGACGACAGAGGACAAGATGGTTGGACATGTTCTCGAAGCTACCAGCATGAATTTGACCAAACTGTGGGAGGCAGTAGAAGACAGGAGTGCCTGGCATGCTCTGGTCCATGGGGTCACGAAGAGTCGGACACGACTAAACGACTAAACAACAATGGAGCTCAGAGAAGAAATGTTTCTGAACTTTGCTCAGAAGTGACTGATAACTGCAACACATTAAGAAAACAAACAGATAGAAATGAAGATGGACCATACCACATCCTTGGAGACTTGGGGCAACTTCTCCAGCATTGAAAACCTTCCGGAAGCCATTCCTGCATCCCAGGCGGACTTCAGGAGATGTGCCATTCCCGAGGAAACTGATGGAAGTGTCTGCTTGGAATTGCTCAGGGCCCAATTGGAGGACAAAGCCGCCACTCTTGACCAGTGCCTCAAAGCGCCCAACGAGATTGTCCCCAACCATTGCTCTGTCTATAAGGAAATGAAATACAACAGGGCATTAAAGGAGAGGCTGGTGGGAGTAGAGAATCAGGGCTCAATATTCTGCACCATTTGCAAAACACATGTGTTTGTAACACAGGTTTCCATAGACGAAAATATGTACAGCAGGATTTATAACTTGGAGATCCCAATGCAATGATTTCAGAAAACAAGATAAACAAGTCTAATCAACAGTTGAGTTCCGTTCACCTTGAAATCATTACTCCATATGGAAAGATGGGACACCAAGATTGTTATTCCTTCATTTTCTTTTTATGATATTTTGATAATAATTCTTTGTGTAGACAGTGAACAGACTCAGATTGTCCGCATGGTGGTCCAGAGAAACTTCCAAAACAAACATTCAATACGTGTCTAAACACCATTTGCTCTTTGATACATAGGAGGTACTTGATACACACAAACATACACATATAGCTGCTTCCCCACACAATCCAGTCCAGATGCATAAATGTAAACACAAATAGATAGCAGAACTGGATACTACACTTAATCATTCCTCCCAAAGCCAGCTTTGGGAGATGTTTGCATTTGGTCCTCATTAAGAAAATGGGGAAGACAGATATGCAAAGTCCAGGAGATTCCAAAATGGAAAATGAACGCATGCAAAATTTCTGGGAAGAGAATGACAGAGCTGTTGATGGGGTCTGGCACCTAATCCAGGCAGTAGCATTAGTTTGAGGGAAGCTACACTTGGAATTTATGGCCTGGCTTCATGGTAACCATCTTCAAATATCTCAAGGGCTGTCACATGGAAGATGGAGCAAGCTTGTTTTCTTGCTCTGAAGGGTAAGACCATAACCAATGGATTCAAATCACAAGTTATTCTGACTAAATATCTGGAATAACTTTCTGATGGTAAGAGCTCTTCAACAGTTGAACAGACTCCTTTGGGAGGCAGTAGGACTCTCCATCCTTGGAGGTCTTTAGGCAGAGATTAGATGGCCATGTGTCATGGATGCTTTAGATTCCTGCATTTCAGGGGGTTGGAATGGATGACCCTTGGGGTCTCTTCCAACTCTACATTTCTGTAATTCTATTACTTTTAATGGATGGATAGTCTTTTGCTTGTGTAAGACCATAGGGTCCTTCTAGGTCTGCATTGTCTACAGTGACTTTGTCAGTTGCACCAGACCACCAACTGATGGCCCAGTTCCCCATGTTATACACTACAAGTGCTGGTGCTATTATTGTTGGTCTCCTCCCAGTGCTGCCACTCCCTTCCCAGTAGCTTATGCCTCTGGGAATGTGGAACTAGATATATTTTTGTTAAAGCCCGATTAGAAAGAGCAGAGGAGGAAAACCCTCAGTGATGATCATATTTAAGCACGATTCCGTCCCAAGTGGATAGTTAAACCAGATTTTCCTCTGCAGTGTCAAATTTCAGGGTTGGTTTTTTTTCCAACATTCCACTCGTTCTAGGGAGAAACTGAAAAAATAACAATCAACAACCTCACAATTTTCCTGGCAGATTTCTAGCACACGTCTATGAACAGGGAGATAGGAATCATTTTGGAAGAACGGGACACATTAACAGCTAAACCCACCAATGTTGTGCAAATCTGGAAGCGAAGCAGCTGGGACTTCCTCAAGAAAAGCTCTCCAGGTGATGTTCACTCCTAGACGGTCAGCAGCAAGGCACTGTACCAGCACGGAAGAATCATCGCAGACAGGAACAGACACCAGGTGTCCAAAAGCATTTACCTTAAGAAGAAGAAGCCAAATGTTTCAATGCATGACTTTTTCACCTGCTGGGTAGAGCATGGTGGTTTTGCCTACCTAGCAAATGATGGGAGGTGAAGGTCTTAACCAAATGAGGTGATGGCTCTGAGTGGTATTTTTCACTGTGTGTCACAGTTTGAACAGAGAGAGACAGAAGCAGAGAGAGACTTAAGACAGTGGGGTTTTAGCAGAGGAAGAAGGAAGAACAGTTGGACTGTAGTTGCTCTGTGGGAAATTGATGCAATATTATGGTTATGCTGCCTATTGGAGGAGTCTGCATCTTTCCACTATGCTCTGATTGCATATGGTAAACTAGGTAAAGCTAAAGGTAAAGGGACCCCTGACCATTAGGTCCAGTCGTGGCCGACTCTGGGGTTGCGACGCTCATCTCGCTTTATTGGCCAAGGGAGCCAGCGTACAGCTTCTGGGTCATGTGGCCAGCATGACTAAGCCGCGTCTGGCGAACCAGAGCAGTGCACGGAAACGCCGTTTACCTTCCCGCCGGAGTGGTACCTATTTATCTACTTGCACAGCTTTTGAACTGCTAGGTTGGCAGGAGCAGGGACTGAGCAACGGGAGCTCACCCCGTCGCATGGGATTTGAACCGCCGACCTTCTGATCAGCAAGTCCTAGGCTCTGTGGTTTAAACCACAGCGCCACTCGCATCCCTTCTGGTAAACTAGGATATATGACAAAACACCAGAAAACTGCTTTCTATCACTGCAGCATGTAAACAAGCAAATCCCTCTTTATGTAATAATTACCGCTCATCCATCTAAGCGATGGGCAGGATTTGTGACCCGGCATGGACTTCCTGAGCCTGGGTGACACCCCTCCTTGCTTGCTGGCCATCGCTCCGCCCCCTCCCCATTCAGCCAATTGGCTGCTGGCTGGGGGGCACAGCAAGGTCCAGGTAGGGCAGGCTCCAGCCAACTGTCTCTCCAGTCGGTCTTTGGAGAGCAACAGGTTGGGAAAGGCTCTCCTGCAAGTTTGCAGACTGTTCACGGCTCTGCTGGCTGGACCTGATGGGAGTTGTAGTCTAAAACATCTGGAGGGCACGGTTTGAGGAAGCAGCTGGAGGGAATGAATGGGATGCTGAACCAGTTCTAGCCAAAACAGGGCGAGATGACAATCCTACCAGCCTTCCCCATGAATTCTGAAGCGCTAAACAAGGCACATGCTAAAATAAGGCAGGCCAAGTGGAAAACCTTTTATGTGACTTGGCAATCTTTAATATAATGACCATAACGCACTGGAATATATATCCTTCTACATTTTTTGAAGCTGCCCAAATGAGCTAGGTTTTCCGGTGCACATTTGTTTTCTTAATTATCCTAAGCTCTGGAACAGCAGATGTAAAGGAAGAGGGGGAACTGTATTTCGCAATGCCCCCAAAAGTTAGTCGGTTCCGCTGCCAAACTTGACAAAAGTTGGTTCTTTGCAACCTTTAGCTGAGGACCAAATTAGACACGATGAGGCACTTCCTCACTGGATATTGGGAAGGGTGATATTAACTTACTTGTGCACTGACCAGTTCACATCCACACCTTTAGGTAAAGGGACCCCTGACCATTAGGTCCAGTCGTGACCGACTCTGGGGTTGTGGCGCGCATCTCACTTTATTGGCCGAGGGAGCCGGCGTACAGCTTCTGGGTCATGTGGCCAGCATGACTTAGCCACTTCTGGTGAATCCAAAGCAGCGCACAGAAACACAGTTTACCTTCCCGCCAGAGCGGTACCTATTTATCTACTTGCACTTTGACGTGCTTTCGAACTGCTAGGTTGGCAGGAGCAGGGACCGAGCAATGGGAGCTCACTCCGTCACGGGGATTCGAACCGCCTACCTTCTGATTGGCAAGTCCTAGGCTCTGTGGTTTAACCCACAGCGCCACCTGGGTCCCCTATCCACACCTTTAAAGCACCATTATATCACATTAACATTCATGGCATCCCTCAAAGAGCCATGGGAATCACAGTTTGCTAAGGGGGCTGAGAGTTATTAGGAGTCTCCTAGGACAGTTAGGAAACTGGGGATCTGTGCGATATTGTGCAAAATTCAATCCTGAACCGACCACAATGGCTGCCAATCGGTTTCCAGGTGCAATTCAAAATGCTGGTTTTGACCTATAAAGCTTAAACAGCTGAGGACTGTAATATGCTTAAGAATTGCCTCTCCCCATATGAACTAACCTGGGCCCTGCAATTATTATCCAAAGTCCTTATTTGTGTGCTTCCTCCACGAGACGCCCAGAGGTCAGCAAAACAAGAATGGGCCTTTTTGTGGTGGCTCCCTGTTTGTAGAATGTTCTCACCAGTGGGGCTGGCCTGGCACGTTCAGTACATATATTTAGACACCAGGCAAAATTATTCTTCTTTCTCCCCACCCCCCAACCATTGGCATTTTGAACTGGGGGCGGGGGGGGATTGTTTTCTTGCAATTATGTTACTGTACGTATTTTTGTGTTTTTACACTGTAAGCCGCCTTGTGATTCCTGGATTATTATTTTGTGTGTGGTCCTTGAATTAAGGGCGGTGTGGCACTGTGGGTTAAACCACCGAGCCTAGGACTTGCTGATCAGAAGGTCGGCAGTTCAAATCCCTGTGACGGGGTAAGCTCCCATTGCTCGGTCCCTGCTCCTGCCAACCTAGCAGTTCAAAAGCACACCAGTGCAAGTAGATAAATAGGTACCACTCCAGCGGGAAGGTAAACGGCGTTTCCGTGCGCTGCTCTGGTTCGCCAGAAGCAGCTTAGTCATGCTGGCCACATGACCCGGAAGCTGTACGCCGGCTCCCTCAGCCAATAAAGCGAGATGAGTGCCGCAACCCCAGAGTCAGTCACGACTGGACCTAATGGTCAGGGGTCCCTTTACCTTTACCTTTATAAATTAATTAAATAAATAAGTACGTTGACCCTTAGATTACCTTGGAAAGCTGCTGTGAATTATTATAATTATCATTAATATTATTGCTGAACTTAAAAATGGAAAGTGTAATGCTGGTGGTCAACAAAAGAGGTTTAAAGACTCTCTCAAAGCCAAAACTAAAAAAATGTAGTATAAACACTGACAATTGGGAAACACTGGTCTGTGAGCGCTCCAATTGGAGAACAGCCTTTATCAAAGGTGTCATGGGCTTTGAAGACGCTCGAACTCAGGACAAAAGGGAGAAATGAGCTAAGAGGAAGGCCTGTTTGGCAAACCCTCACCGTGATCAGCTCTTGCCCAGAAACCTATGTCCCCACTGTGGAAGGACATGTGGATCCAGAATTGGCCTCCACAGTCACTTACGGACTCATTGTTAAAATTGTGTTCATGGAAGACAATCTGACTCGGCTACAAGTGATCACCAAAGAAGAAGAAGGTATGAATACCTGAATATGACAAAAGCCACGGGACTTCATCTCATCCAGAATAAAGATCTGGAATGCCCCTAGCAACTTGGAAAAGTCTGGACCACAGGTCTTCTCAGGAGGCAGGACAAGTTGGAAGTGAATTTGAGTTTGAACGCTCTGGAACGGCTGGAGCCCTTGAAGGAGAACAAAGGAAACCAGTTTTATACAAAACAGACACATCGCCTGTTCTCTCTATTATTATTTTACATACCTTTTTCAATCTCCTCATCAATGGGGGCTTTGGGGGGGGAGCCAAGAATTCAGACTGGACTAGGAGCGAGTGACTAAGACAAAACCTACCTTCTCTCTCATTATCCATATCTAATGCTGGAACAGAGGCATTTCACATGCAAACCTGGGCACCTTAGGAGATATTTGAACCATAAAGCTGATTAATTTTCAGGAGGACTAATGTGTAAACTAATATGGAAATGTGGAGAAGTGAACTTCAGGCTGGAAAAATTGAGAGTCCAGCATTGACGGATTCGTTCATCCCTAGTGCTAAGAATCCAGCTGCCCACTAGCTGAGGGTTACACTCAGTGACATCCTATTACCAAAAGGACTTCCACCTGCGCTATGGAATTTCACCTCTTGCTCCTCTCTCTATGAGCATCACCCAAAAATGTTCCAGAGGGTCAGGAGGGGGAGCCAGAACCAATTTCAGGGTTGTAGAATAGCAGGGAGAGGGCAAGCAGAAGTCCTTGTGCTAACAGATTGACTTGGTTGGATCCAACCCATAATTTATCCAGAGGCATCTAAACGCATACATTAGTCTGTGCACATTTTAGGCTAATTTGTAAATGAACCTGTGTCCCAACTTCTTTAAAGTACAGTGGTACCTCGGGTTACATACGCTTCTGGTTAGATACGCTTCAGGTTACAGACTCCGCTAACCCAGAAATATTACCTTGGGTTAAGAACTTTGCTTCAGGATGAGAACAGAAATCGTGCTCCGGCGGAGCGGCAGCAGTGGAAGGCCCCATTAGCTAAAGTGGTGCTTCAGGTTAAGAACAGTTTCAGGTTAAGAACGGACCTCCGGAGCGAATTAAGTACTTAACCCGAGGTACCACTGTACAGTCATACCTTGGTTATCGAACGGCTTAGCTGCTGAACAAATTGTCCCCCAAACGCCGCAAACCCGGAAGTAAGTGTTCTGGTTTGCGAACGTTTTTCGGAAGCCGAACTTCCAATGCCGCTTCTGCTTGAGTGCAGGGAGTTCCTGCAGCCAACTGTAAGCCGCACCTTGGTTTTCAAACGGTTCTGGGAGTCGAACGGACTCCTGGAACGGATTAAGTTTGAGAACCAATGTACCACTGTACTTAGCAAAAGCCCTGTTGGACTCAGAGGTACTTGCTTCTGAGTAAAGATGCAGAGGACAGAACTACAAAAGAGATCAGCTCAGGCTGTTCTGTTTTCATACAGGTTTAAAAAGTAGATTTGTTACAAACACAGCCAAAAGGTGAATGGAGATGAACTGCATGGGAGGGGAAAGTCCATTTAACCTGATATGCAAATGCAAAATGCATGCCTTCTGCTGTTATATGTGGGTCACAACTCCTCTCTATTCAAGAATGTCGACATGCCCAGATGGTTCATCACGTGCAGCCAGAAGGGTTAGTGGTGTCTGCCAAGATTCAAAAAATTCCCTCCACCCTCCAATATTTGCTTTTATTCTTCCGGGGGCAGGGGGGGTGACTCAGAATGCCAAGTGGCTGGGAAGGCAGTAAGGATAGCAATAAACCTGGAGGACCAATTGCTTCCAGCAGCAGCAGAAAAATAAAAATAAATCTATATACAGAAGTCACCAAATTCTGGAGATTACGTGAACTGACAGTAGCTGCCAAGTTCAAACATCTGGTGCTCATCTGTTTAGCTCAGAGTAAGCACCTCCATCAGATTCGTCCAAAGCTTGGAGGCAAATCTCACTGAAGTCACTAGATCTTACTTTCAGGCAAACACATTGAGGACGGAGGTGCTGAGGTTTTTAGGAATTGGCAATTTTGGAGGCCACAAGCTAATCATTTGTCCCTCCCGCAGCAGTTCAGGAGCAGCTTCAGACCCAAAGCGACTCTTATTAAAGCCTCTGATTTTCCACAATGTTGTTCCTTTGAAAGGTGGAGGTACTAAATGCAGGGGGAACAATTAAGGATATTGGGCCACATCCAAAAATCAGGCTGGAGCAACAGAGCTTCCTCTTCCATCTGCTCCTATAGACTTCTGAAACATTAGCAAAGGGAGCGATCTTAAAAGATAGTGGACTGGATCAAGGCTTAGGTCGTACTTAGAGTAGACCCACAGAAATCAATGGGACTTGAATTCAGTGTTACTCTAAGCAATAGAGGCTAGTCTGTTGTGATTGTTAATATTATGCATGCGGAAGCTGCTGGATGAATAAAAACTGACTCTTGCATTGAAATAGAAAATCTCCAGTCCAAAAATATGGTTCGAAAGTTTTACTCACAGAGTTTAAAACAACTTAAAACAATGAAAATTGCATTGTTAGTTGCATAATTTCTGGGTGTCTTCGCTTAGGGGGTGAAATTTGGCGCACCACCCGCCCGCGACTCCCAAGATTACCCTGAGCCGTCGCGGGAAGGGGTGCTGCACAGCTTTGCCAGTGGCATCCCCCCCTTCCGCCTTCATTTTGACAGCTTGGGGGAGGCTTGGGAGTCGCAGGCAGGCGACACGGCGAATGTCCACCATGGGTGGCTCGCTCCGCCCCCGGCTGCAGGGTGCATGCACCGCCCCATGCACCTGAGAGGCTATCCCGTACCTGGGAGGGCACCCTCCACACCCCGCCCCTCTCAAGAGCGTGCCCATCCTGGGCAACGCAGGCATATGCTCCGCCACTGCCAGGGTGAAGGCATCCTCTTTTATTTGTCCCCATTTCAGTTTCAGTCTGCTGGTTAGCTTTTAGTAAGGCTGTTTCCCATACAATTTGGTACCAGTGGACCACGATCACTCCTGACAGGTCTCTGCTCCAGAAAGCCACTTCCGCCCTGCAGAGGAGGCGGGGTTGCGGGCGTCACGGCCCCACCACGTGCGCGGGGGCTGGAGCCCAGCCCCCATTCAATCAGGGGAATCCCCGGCCATGTCACCCCCTAGCCAGCCTGCCCTATTTAACGCTGGCACGGCCAGGGATCTCCCTCTTTGCCGCCTGCCAGCTGTTCCTGCTTTTCCCACCCTCCTGCCCTATAAGGTTTTCGTTCCTTGACCTTGCTATGGACCTCAGTTGGTCGCTGTTGAGGGGCCTGCTGGAATTTTTCCACTTGGCAAATAGGCACCAGCCACTTGGTTTTTCTCCTACCTCGTAGTAAATCATCACAACTTTCTTGGTATTGGCAGTTAGGCATTGGTATTGGTATTGTTTTGTAGATGGAAGAGGGGAGGAAGCACCATCACCTGCCCCACATATTGAAGGGTAGTCCGCTAAAGGATTCCGGGAGGCGTGGCCCTGTCCGAAACCTAAGGAGGTGAGGGCCTAAGGCACGCCCCCTATCGGTGACACCGGGGGAATTCCCTTCCCGGACTTCAAGCAAACGGGCTGAAGCCGGATATAGTTGGTTAGGACCAGTGCCTAAGCCAATACCGCTCAACACCTGTAACCAATAAAGTTGTGGCCTTATTTAGACCATTAACCTTAATAATTGTGTCATGTGTCTTTATTTCCACTGGGGGGACGGGAACTCACCATGCAATCCCACAAACCCCCTCGACGCAATCAAAAAAGAATGGGAGCACCACATAGGCTACAAAATAAACACTACCCAATGGACTAAAATCTAGCTTTTTCATGGCCGTGCTGAATTCTCTACTAGCCACAGCCCAGTAGAACCTCCGGCCAACTCAGCAAACGCTTAACTTCTGCACTTACTCTGGCAGGTCTGGGAATGGGCTGGATCTCCTAGCCAGAGGCCAGTCTCCATATCACAGAGCAGCATCTCTTCTCCGACACTCTGGAAGCCTGGAGAGCAAATCACTCGGCATTTCTGAGTCGTCGGAGCATCATCGGAGACACCGCAGAAAACGCCACCGTTGGTGACATAAGGGGCATCAAAAGGCAGGTGGCACCGAGGACCTAGGAAGGACATTGTCAGCAACAGTTACACACAAGTTGTCTCAAATCGAATTACGAAGCCGTGAGTGGCAAAATGGATTAATCGCCTTCCAAATATGCATCTCAAGGTGATGTACAAGATACAATAAAAAAAACTAAGAAGAGTAAAAAACATGGAAAACAGCATTTTTATTTTTATTTTAAATGGACACTGTTGATGATGATCAAGTAACCATGCTTCAACCTGTCCCCAGGGTGCTTTACAATCTAAATGAGAGGGCAAAAGTCCTGCTAATTTTTGCAGCAGCTCTCAGTTCTTGCACATTCCTGTACCATTTAGGCCTGCAGGAATAGCATTTTTGAAACCTTTTCCATGCGAGAAGATAATCACTTACAAATGAAAAAGGTAGCAGAAGAATGAGACAGCTCATCAGGAACACGTCTCCCTGTTGTGCTAGCTTTCATCTTGCGAGGATCCATGGGAAAGCATTCAGAAACATGCTCTCTCCCACCTAATCTTTTGCAGGCTGCAGTGGTACAGTTGACTCAGCCGCCTTATAATTCTTCCATCCCATTCTCCCTGCATCCGTAGATCAATACTTCCTTAATTTCCTCTCCCGGCAAATGTGCACAGCGAGCGGGGATGTGGGTGGTGGTATGTGTACTAAGATACGTGGCGTTGAAATCCCCGACATGTACAGCAACAAGAAAATGCTGGATTTCCCTAACTAGGCTAGATGCAAGGAGCAAAATGACTACCGGGGGAATCTCCCTCATACAAAACTGATTAGTTTAATGGAAACCTCACTGGATGCAATGGGCATTCCAAAGTTACTACTCGTCTATCTTAAGATGCCTCTTGTGATAAAGAGGATGGATTTGTTGATCTTTCCCACCCCAGCTGTCACATCTGCCGGCAGCTCGTGTTCTCATCTTCAAGTCACGCCCAGAATTGCAAACAGGCTTTTGCCTCGTTGCTGGCTTTCTCCTCAGAGTAAACTGGAAGAAGAATTTGGATTTGATATCCCACTTTATCACTACCTGAAGGAGTCTCAAAGCAGCTAACATACTTTGGCCACCTCATGAGAAGAGAAGACTCCCTGGAAAAGACCCTGATGCTGGGAAAGATGGAGGGCACAAGGAGAAGGGGACGACAGAGGACGAGATGGTGGGACAGTGTTCTCAAAGCTACCAGCATGAGTCTGACCAAACTGCGGGAAGCAGTGGAAGACAGGAGTGCCTGGTGTGCTCTGGTCCATGGAGTCACAAAGAGTCGGACACGACTAAACAACAACAAAATTCCATTTGTAAATTTCTGAGACCTCAGGGGATGTGACATTATTACACACATGCCCCACCTAAACAATCCCATGTAGACATTCCAGTGTGATCTTCCCAAGGCTACCCAGAAAGCTTTTTCGAATGCAGGTCTCCCTATTTCATGTCCAGCACTGCTTAACTAGCTTTTCAATCATGCAGAAAAGTCTCATTGTCAATGCGTTCTCCGGAATCCTAAGCGTAAGAACTCCTAGAACTCGATATCTATCTATCCATCCATCCTATCAATCATGACCTGGAGATAGATATAGATAGATAGATAGATGATAGATAGATAGATAGATAGATAGATAGATAGATAGATAGATGATAGATAGATAGATAGATGATAGATAGATTAGATAGATAGATGATAGATGATAGATAGATGATAGATGATGATAGATGATAGATGATAGATGATAGATGATAGATGATAGATGATAGATGATAGATAGATATAGATGATAGATAGATAGATAGATAGATAGATAGATAGATAGATAGATAGATAGATGATAGATAGATAGAGATGATAGATAGATAGATATATTTCATTAAATTCTCAAAGTTCCCACATGAATCCACGCAATGCAAACCAGCATTTCCCAGTGTGCAGATTGGCCACAACCACTCTAAGGAAAGCACAAAACTGCCCAAACATCCAGGTTCACTCACGTTCGCATGAAAGCTTCTTTCCATTGATTCGTGTTCCAGGAACCTCCTCTCCATTCTCAAAGACACACCAGCTGCTTTCCTGGTCTTCGGTCCGTTGCACAGGTGAGAACCCCCCACTGCTGCTTTCACATTGAGGAATGTAACCTCGACCCGTTTCCCGCAAGAGAGCCTTGGACTCCAGCATATTGCAGGAACTGGGGCCTTTTGAAGAGGAAGAGAGAGAGGGTGAAAAAGAGCCCTGTAAGGCTAAATGCATGGCTATGGGCAAAGATGAGTTTTGCATCTGGACTCGGGGGGGGGGAGCACTAACAGTGACTCCCTCAAAGAGCTCAATGATTGGGCAAGGATATAAGGGATTAGGTGACAGACAGTGTACCTAAATATTATCATTATCATTAATTAAATTTGTATACCACCCTCTACCCACGTCTCAGGGCAGTTCACGAGATAAAAATCTATCTGTTAATGGAAATAACATACAGAAATGCATTATATTCGGTAGAATTGCTGACAAAAAACATGTATACAGCGGTATCTGTAGGAAAATTCTATTCCACCTTAAGTTGCAGATGTGTGAGATTGTTACATGTCACATGTCTGTTTACGTTCCAGCACAGTTTGCTGGGAACTTCCGTTGTGTATAGCTTTTGCTTTTGACTCTCTCTCTGAGGAGACAAGAGACGACACGTTTCCTTTGTCATGATTTATGCTTAATAAATCCATAGCTTGTTAGTATGTTTCCACAAGCCTCACGCCACTTCTGTTTGTGTAGTATGCTCTGCTGATATAGTGTGCTCAGGCTTTGAAGTCTGAGTCGCTGATTCCGAGGTCTGGGGTTTGTCACGGCTGGAAGGGCATGATCCAGAGGTCCGTTCTTAACCCGAAACCATTCTTAACCTGAGGTGTGCTTTCGCTAATGGGGCCTCCCACTGTCACAGGGCCACTGCCACGCAATTTTCGTTCTCATCCTGCGGCAAAGCTCGCAACCCGGAGCAACTACTTCCGGGTTAGCAGAGTTTGTAACCCAAAGTGGTTGTAACCCGAGGTGCCACTGTACAGTGATATTTTTCTAGTAAAAAAGGTGGTGGAACTCCCCATGAACGCCTTCCTCATTCATGCAATTGGCACTCATCTGAGAGGTGCTGGAACTGAGTTCCGGAGAGTTCCGGCTGAAAAAAGCCCTGCAGGCATATTAGGAGAAAGTAATCCTAAGACACTGACAAGAAAAGTGCACTGAGATGCTGAAGAATTTTCACAAATAAACTGAAATTGACAGGTTCGTCCATCCCCAGACCAGAAGGGAAGGTAAGGAAGGTGCTTACAGTGAGCTCTGCCATTTGCATCAATGTCGCTTTGCTGAAAGGCTTCACCGGATGTTGGATCCACACACCAGGCCCTGGTTTCTGACTTCTGTAGCACAGCATAGGCACCAGTCTAGAAGGAAGCAGCTGCGTTATAGTTGCAGAACGAGAAGCCTTCTGTAAGGCTGCTATTTATCTAAGGACCGTTATCTGAGAAATGGTGGGTTGCATCTAACAAAGCTATCCTTTTCGCTCAAGGACTTCTGCTTACGCTATAGGATTCTGCTCTCTCTTCAACCTCAAATGGGCAGCTTGTCATGGAATTCTACTCAATATTGACCCAGAGCAGATTCCAATGTATTGTTAGCAGAGTAAAAACCTAAACATAAATAGACCAGAGGCAATCAATATTTCATCCAGCTTCACTGCTACTGAAGACAAATAAGCATAATGATCACAAATCCAATACATTCAGGATTGGCACTGTCCAATAAGAAATCCAGTTGCAGCAGACTTAACTTATACTTAAAGGTAAAGGTACCCCTGCCCGTACGGGCCAGTCTTGACAGACTCTAGGGTTGTGCGCCTATCTCACTCAAGAGGCCGGGGGCCAGCGCTGTCCGGAGACACTTCCGGGTCACGTGGCCAGCGTGACATCGCTGCTCTGGCGAGCCAGAGCCACACACGGAAACGCCGTTTACCTTCCCGCTAGAAAGCGATCCCTATTTATCTACTTGCACCCGGGGGTGCTTTCGAACTGCTAGGTTGGCAGGCGCTGGGACCGAGCAACGGGAGCGCACCCCACCGTGGGGATTCGAACCGCCGACCTTTCGATCGGCAAGCCCTAGGTGCTGAGGCTTTTACCCACAGCGCCACCCGCGTCCCTGGCAACTTATACTTACAATAACTTATAATAAGTCTGAACCTTAACACTATCTGGGTACAGAACTCCACACCAGAAGGAAAAGAGATAGAAATAGAAAGTGAAAGGAAATGAAATAAGTAAAAAAGATTGTAAACTTTTCCAATACGCAGTAACAGCGGTGAGAATACTTCTAGCCCAAAGATGGAAACAGGAAGAATTACCAACGGTTGAAGAATGGAGAACGAAATTGATGGACTTTGCAGAACTGGATAAATTAACAGGGAAGATTCGATATTTGCGAGACCAGAAGTTCATCAAGGACTGGGGAAAATTTACAGATTATCTGAAAAGTATATGTGATGAACAGACAACGCTTGTAGGATTTCGAGATGTTCTGTGAAAATATGAGGAATATTGTAAAAAAGGGAATAAAGATTGGGGAGGGTATATTTTAAAGGCAATATTAAAATTAGAAAATGTGTAAACAAATAAATAAAATGGAAGATTGGCAGAGAAACTGAGGGAAGTAAAAAAAGAAGAAGATTATGTTATAAATTTTGATAATGTTTGTACAAATTTGTATTTGAAAATGAATAAAAATATTTTTTTTAAAAAAAGAAATAGAAAGTGAAACCCAGGCTCTTTCTGGCCTTACTTTTATAGTCAGCATGACCTTGACAGAAAGAGATAAGAGAACCAGTTTAAGCCAGCTGTACTCAGCTTCTCTGAAGGAATAACCCAAACATCATGAACTTTCTGCTTCTTTCTTTTACACAGAGAAGCTTCCAGAGCCCTCTTGAATTAGCCAGAAGAGGAAAGATCTATGCACATCAGATCAATACTTTCTGTACTAAGAAATGCAAACTGACACAGCTTGCCAATAGCAACCACCAACAGCACAGGAAGCGAGAGGAGGAGGAGGAAGGGAGGGAGGGAGGGAGGGAGGGAGCCTCCTAAATAGTTCATTGAATTTGTGTCCTTCGTAAAAATGGGTGACTTATCCCTGACTTCACTATTTACTAAGGGGGAGGTGAACTGTGAGGGTCACTTTGTTCCATCCCACAAATCACCAGGACTGGATTTATTTCATCCCTACCCAAAAACGAAATGCACGTTTTCCAAAATTCAGATTGGAAATGTGCACGGTTCAGATTGCAGTCTGATAATTCCTATAAACCAGAGTAAAAATCCGTAAGGTTTCAGCACCACTGGACTTGCCTCTGTACAGGAGGGAGCAAACAGGTCTGCTGAAGTAACATTAAACGTCAGTCCAGTCCGTCTCCAGCCAGAGAGTAAGGCATTCGCTTGGGAGCGTTGACATGGTGTCTGACCTACATTAAAGTAAAAGTCTTGGTCAGTCATGAAAGTTCCAGTCAGAATATCACCTTGCATTGTCAGTCGCTTGTTCCGCCATGCAGATGGGATGACAGCTGCAGGGACTGAAAACTAAGGATGCAATCCAGCCAAGTGTATTACCACAGCAAGTAGTTGCAAATTCAGACACACAGGGAAAGCAGTAAGGAGTCAAATCCACCCCTAGAGTAACTTTGATGACTTCAACAGAGCCAGAGGGAAAGGGTTGTGTGTGTGTGTGTGTGTGTGTGTGTGTGTGTGTGTGTGTGTGTGAAATATGCTCCCTGAATCTGCACTGAAACTGACTCTCAGAACAAAGAAGTAGTTACAAAATACTGTATTTTTCACTCTATAAGACGCACCAGACCACAAGACGCACCTAGTTTTTGGAGGAGGAAAACAAGAAAAAAATTATTCTGAATCTCAGAAGCCAGAACAACAAGAGGGATCACTACGCAGTGAAAGCAGCAATCCCTCTTGCTGTTCTGGCTTCTGGGATTCAGAATGCGCAGCCTGCATTCGCTCCATAGGACGCACACACGTTTCCCCTTACTTTTTAGGAGGGAAAAAGTGAGTCTTATAGAGCAAAAAATATGGTACATCTCATGTATCATGTACAGCTCATGGCCGCCAGTGGAATTTCTAAGGCATGGCATTGGTCCATTGATGTGGGTCATCATGCTACATGGATAGCAGTGGGCCAATGGGCGATTGGTGGCAACAGCCAGCAGGAGATTGTCAGTGGCGATTGGGCGTGTGAATGGTTGCTGTGGCAAAGGCTGCTGCTGATTGGCTGTGGCTGCGGCAATTGGTCGTGGTAGTTACGGCCGCCGTGAGGCATGCATGCAACTGGCTGCGATGACACACACCCCACCCAGGAAAAGCTCAACAACTTTGGGCAATTCCCCCCACCCCCATAAAATTTTGTTGCGGTCCAAAAAAATAGGGGTCTGCTTGTACACGAGGGTGTGCTATACACTGCAAAATATGGTACAGATTCCTGCCTTGCAGTGGGTTTGGCCTAGATGACCCTGGAGCCAGTGTGGTGTAGTGGTTAAGAGCAGTAGACTTGTAATCTGGTGAACTGGGTTCGCTTCCCCACTCCTCCACCTGCAGCTGCTGGGTGACCTTGGGCCAGTCACACTTCTCTGAAGTCTCTCAACCCCACTCACCTCACAGAGTGTTTGTTGTGGGGGATACGATAAGAAAGCAATGTGGGGGTTACGATAAGAAAGCAATGCGGCTGCAAACTGTTGGCTGGAAAGCAAAACATAATGGGATTGCTGGGACTGTTCCGTGGGAAACAGAGGGACAGTCTATTCACACCGGAAGTAGCTCAGAGTGTAATATGAGCTCTTACGATTGTTCCTGCCCAGATAGGACAGGAAGTTTTTGTCACTAGACTGCCGGACTCTGGAGAGTGCAGTGACGCTTTTGTAATGCTGCAAAGACAGAAATAAAGACATGTAAATACGCTTCTGTCTATCTCTTACCCCTGCCTGGGGAATGGGGCAGGATAAGAGGGAGTGTGTCCTTCTCACGCTCTAGCTGAGGAGGATCGCTTATTGCGACCTAGCCTGGATCTTGCTGGGGAATGCAGCCAGGGAGGTCAACCGGAGATCAAGCCGGGTGCCTGGGAGAGTTGCCAGTTTCTCCCGATAAGGACTTGATTCCAACATAAAGTGGGATATCAAATCCAAACTTCTCCTTTTCTTCTTCTTCTTCTTCTTCTTCTTCTTCTTCTTCTTCTTCTTCTTCTTCTTCTTCTTCTTCTTCTTCTTCTTCTTCTTCTTCTTCCTTAGGATCCCTACAATTCTAAGATTCTATGACAAGGACAAAGCTTTGAAAAAGGAATACAACTTACACTGGGGCAGCTGTGTTGAGCGTGTCATCAGGGAATCCAATATATAGCGCCCTCTCTCATCCACACACCAGCAGTGACCTAAGATGCAACAAAACATATATCTAATATCTGCGATAGTCAGATACCCTGGAACACTCAATTGCAGTGGATGGAATTGGACAACAGGTTTGAAATAATGGAATAAATTGCACCAAACTAGCCCTCGGCATCATCTCAATTGGTTGCTATGCCCACAATCATCCTTTCCTAACTTGTGAATTTATAGATGAACTGATATTACAAAGGCACCGCTTGTCTCCATTTCTCTCTCTACCAGCGGAAGTCAATCCTGCAAAGGATGTGCTGATTCCCCAATATTTGCAAAGAAATGAAATGCTGGTTTTGCACTCTGCGCTTCCCCAAGCGCTATGAGCAAGTCCCAGGGGGCAACCTTTTACAGGTTTCATTCCCTTGTGGTGAAAAATTATTGGCAAGAAGACCTAGTCTTTAAAAGCAGGAACAGGGAATCTTTGTTCCCCAGCTTGAGGGTCACATTGTTTTGTGAACAACTTCTGGTGGTAAGGTAAAGGTAAAAAGGTAAAGGACCCCTGGATGGTTAAGTCCAGTCAAAGGTGACTATGGGGTTGCGGCACTCATCTCATTTTCAGGCCGAGGGAGCCAGCGTTTGTCCGCAGACAGTTTTCTAGGTCAGTGTTTCCCAACCTTGGGCCTCCAGCTGTTTTTGGACTACAACTCCCATCATCCCTAGCTAGCAAGACCAGTGGTCAGGGATGATGGGAATTGTAGTTCAAAAACAGCTGGAGGCCCAAGGTTGGGAAACACTGTTCTAGGTCATGTGGCCAGCATCACTAAACCGCTTCTGGTGCAACAGGACACCATGATGAATGCCAGAGCACACGGAAACACCATTTACCTTCCCACCACAGTGGTACCTATTTATCTACTCGCACTGGTGTGTTTTCAAACTGCTAAGTTGGCAGAAGCTGGGACAGAGCAATGGGAGCTCATCTCATCACACAGATTCAAACCACCAACCTTCCAAATGGCAAGCCCAAGGGACTCAGTGGTTTAGACCACAGTGCCACCCGCATCCCTTGATAGAGCCAGAGGGAAAAGTGGGCAGAGTAATGGTGGCAACCCTTACCAATAGCTGATATACCAACCACAGAAAAGTTAGCCAGGGTAGGGAACAGAGGGCGAAATGCAGCCCTCTCCAGGCTTCTGTGTCCAGGTCTTAATTCTCCCCCATCATATCACACCCCTCACCAGTCCTGTCCAACCCCCTCCTCAAACGGTTCTTCAACAGAATCTTTTGAGGGTCATTAAACGAAGAGGGGGCACAGGTACTAACCATGGCCTAGGACTCCTCAGCTGTTCTAAGTGTTGCCAACTGGCTTTTTTCACCCTCTCTCTCACCTGAGCTGCCATAACACTGGACAGGTAGCCAGTTCCCCAGCCCATCGCACTGGGGGATGTAAGGCTGAAAACCCAAGCGCACGGCCTCTCCTGTGGAATTCTGGGATGCGGAGAAACTCCTCCAATAGAAACGCAAGGCTTCAAAGAAAAACAAGGGACAAAAGCACACGATCTCAGTAGGTATATTTGGCATGGAGAGGTAGACAAGCATGCTGCTTTCCTGCAGATTCATAAATAGCTGTGGACAACTAGACAGACTTGATTATTGTAATTCACTCTACATGGGGCTGCCCTTGAGACTGACCCAGAAACTCCAGCGGGTGCAGAATGCCACGGCGAGACTACTTACGGGGTCCTCGCCATAGGATCACATTCACCCGGTGCTATACCAGCTGCACTAGCTCCCGGTGGAGTACAGGATCAGGTTTAAGGTGCTGGTTTTAACCTTTAAAGCCCTATACGGCCTAGGACCCTTGAACCTACGGGACCGCCTCTCCTGGTGTGTCCCACGGAGGACCTTACGGTCTTGAAATAAAAACATCTTGGAGGTCCCAGCCCACAGGGAGGTTAGGCTGGCCTCAACCAGAGCCAGGGCTTTTTCTGCTGTGGCTCCGATCTGGTGGAACGCTCTGTCACAAGAGACTAGGGCCCTGCGTAACTTGACATCTTTCCTTAGGGCCTACAAGACAGAGCTGTTCCACAAGGCCTTTGGCCAAGGCACAGTCTGTCCCCCTCCTTTGGTAATCCTCATAGAACTCTAGCCCAATGGTTGCCATTAATTTGACTCTGAATTGATTTTAGAATGTATTTCAATTAACTGATTGTGATTTTATGTAAATTGTGTTATTTTTACTGTTGTTAGCCGCTCTGAGCCCAGCTTCGACTGGGGAGGGCGGGATATAAATAAATTATTATTATTATTATTATTATTATTATTATTATTATTATTATTATTACTATTATTGCATCTGTGGCATGACTTCCCTCCAAGGTCAAATGACACCTTTTCTCCAAGGCGACCTGCATGGTTCTTCCCCTCTTCATTTTATCTTCACAATACCCTTGTGAGGTACATTAGCTGGAGAGGCCATGAATGTCCAAGGTCACCTGGCAAGCTTAATGGCCGAGTGGGGAATTTGAACCCAAGTCTCCCAGGTTTTAGGCTCAATGCTTTAACTGCTATCTCACACATTGTTAACAGCAATTTATTAATTGCTATCTACAACATCATCTCAAGGCGATGTACAATCAAAACGATAAAAAACCCATGGGTTTTTTTTGTTTGTTTGTTAAACCCAGATACATTTGAAACAAAACTAAAACAAGACAAGATGGACACCGGCGGCAAAGACTGATTTATCTAGCTGAGAAAGCCTGGAAAAGTTGGTGTTTGCCATGGATGTCTATTTCCTATTGTATTTTAGCCCCAGTAGCTGTTTTCCCCAGTTTCAGGAGAGGTTGATGTTCAGCAGAGCAGTGGCAAGGTCCTTATGCCACCTTGGGCTCCATGGAGAAAACAGTGGGATGAAAATGTCATACATACATATATACAGTGGTACCCCGCAAGACAAACGCCTCGCAAGACGGAAAACCCGCTAGACGAAAGGGTTTTCCGTTTTGGAGACGCTTCGCAAAACGAATTTCCCTATGGGCTTCCTTCGCAAGACGAAAGCCCATAGGGAAATCTCCTGGACAGGGCGTCTTGCCCACTGTCCTCGGACCTCCTCCCGCCGCCAGGCTTCGGAAGGTTGCTCCGAAGCCTGGCGGGGGGCGGAGAGGTTTTTTAAAAACCCCGGGACAGCGGAGGACTTCTCCGCTGTCCGGGGCGATTTTAAAATGCTGCTGGGCGGCAGCGCTGCCGCCCAGCAGCATTTAAAAAAACCCCGGGACAGCGGGGGACTTCTCCTTTGTCCCG
>JAXCMG010000020.1:26219168-26231632 GCA_034642415.1 Podarcis siculus | reverse complement strand
CGGTTTCCATAGGAACGCATTAATTGATTTTCAATGCATTCCTATGGGAAACCGTGCATCGCAAGACGAAAAACTCGCAAGAAGAAAAAACTTGCGGAACGAATTAATTTCGTCTTGCGAGGCACCACTGTACATACATACATAACAGCCCTCAACATTTGCTGTCCTGGTCTTTATTAACTGGCAATGGCTCTCCAGGGTTTCAGAAAGAGGTCTTTTCCAGCCCTTCCCCAATATGCCATGGAGCGCCTATTGGGAATCTGTGTACAGGCAGCTACTCACACAGAGTCAATTAAGGTTTGGCAGACAGCCAGAAGGCAATCTGAAGGAGTAAGTCTGCCTGGTGATAACAGAGACATGGAGACCGCTCCCTGATTGGTCAAGCTCTCTCAAAGGAGAGTGATAATTAATGGCCTACTAACTGTTAGTTCAGAGTTCAGAGTTTGGAGTTGAGTGGTTCAGTGTATGACTGTAGGAGTTGTGAGTCGTGTCAGAGAGTGCTAGCAAAAGATCTGTGTTCTGTTCCTGTAAATAGTCCATTGTATATAATAAACACCTGACTACAAGTTCCTGTTCCTGCTTCGTCTATCCTGTCTGCAGCCAAGTTGCCAATTGCTTCCGTGGATTCTGCATGTACTCTGCTAGGTCTGGCTAAGGTCCTGTAACTAGTCAGAAATTTGCGAACTACCTAATTGGTTTTGCCAATAGTGCCATCTTTTGCATTATTCCCCCACCCCTGGCAAATGGGAAACCAGAACCAACTTCTCCAAGGTCCCCCAAGGGCCTGACTGGTTATCTAACTCTCCCATAAGAGTCCACCTGGCCATCAAAGGTTGAGGTCCCCCCACCAAAAATAACATCTGTTTCACCAGATCGACAGAGACCATTCTCCCACCCTCCCACCCCCATTCCAAACATACTCGATTGCGCAGCCAGCCGAATGGCGTAATCGCTTCCGGTCAGCAGCCCTTCTGAAATCGTGATGCTCGCCGACGGAGAAATATTGCTCAGGAGCTCTTCGTCTGTCAGTGTGATGCCTTTTGCTACTAAAAAACTCTGCCCAAAAGGAAAGTGGGAGCCGTTGGAGTCCTTAATGAGTTGCTCCACTTTGCTAACGAACTGCATGGCGTCTTGCTTGGTGGCTTCACACTCTCCAGGGCCTGTCAGAAGGGGAAAGTATTGTTACAGGTGTAAGAAAGCATTGGTTTCCGTTCCTCCATGTATATATTGTGTGCAACGCTGTCTCCCTTCCACTGCAGTTCGCTTTCCACTGAAAATTACAATATTCACTTCTCTGTCGGCAGTGGTTGAATTATGCTATTTACGTGATTCATTGTGTAACTTACGTTCTCAGCATGTTATTCCACCTCATTCATTTCAGCGCAATGGAAGCACAATGCAAATCACGGGAGGCAGGAAAGGGAAGAATTTTTGGGGGGGAGGCTAGGAGAAGAAAGGGAAGCTCTCAGGTGACAGCTAGGAGGGTCCACCCCTCTCAAGGTGAGATAAGGGTTAAGATCTACCTTTGAGACTTTGCATTTTCCTTTCTCTTTCTGCTTTTGCTTTTGTTCAGACTATTTTGTTTTATATTGCACTGTATTATGAAAAGCCTTAATAAAATATTATTTTAAAAAGATGGCCACTAGTCCTAACTTTAAATCTAACTCTATGAGCTGCCCTCAGAACCTGTCAGCAGCCCTCTGTATATGAGTGCTGGGGAAGGAGAGCTGGAGAAGGCAACTGCCATCAAGTGGGCTATCTATAAACGTGGAAAGCAGGAACATATTTTCATCATGGGAACAGTTACGGAAAGAGGATTTGAAGTTTACAGCCTGCTGTTCATTGAAAGAAAATTACAGTGGTACCTCGGGTTACAGATGCTTCAGGTTACATACGCTTCAGGTTACACACTCCGCTAACCCAGAAATAGTACCTCGGGTTAAGAACTTTGCTTCAGGATGAGAACAGAAATCCTGTGGCAGCAGGAGGAGGCCCCATTAGCTAAAGTGGTGCTTCAGGTTAAGAACAGCTTCAGGTTAAGAACGGACCTCCGGAATGAATTAAGTACTTAACCCGAGGTACCACTGTATATGAAAATGATGTACTGTTGGTATTTAACACCTCATAAAATTGCGAAAATGTATAGAAAGAGTTCAAATGTGTGTTGGAAATGTAAAAGGAAAGAGGGTACTTTTTACCATATATGGGGGCTATGTGGAGTGATAAAAGCTTTCTGATAAATGATATATAAAAAGTTGAAAAAAATGTTTAAGATAACTTTTGTTTAAAAAAAAACCAGAGGCATTTTCATTAGGCATTATAGGTGTGGAACTACCAAAAGAAAAGAAAATACTGTTTATGTATGCAACGAAAGCAGCAAGGATGCTTCTTGTCCAGAGATGGAAAGAAGAAGTACCGACCAGAGAAGAGTGGCAAACCAAGCTGATGGAATATGCAGAAATGGCAAGACTGGTGGGAAAGAAATCAGGAAGACGAAGTATTTTTAAAGACTGGAATAATTTTCTAACCTATTTGAGAGACTACTGTAAACAGTTGAAATCATTGGCAGGAATACAATGACACTTGTAAAGTAATATGAATTTTGGATACTATGATTATATGACAGATAAAGGTAAAGGGGCCCCTGACCATAAGGTCCAGTCGTGACGGACTCTGGGGTTGCGGCGCTCATCTCGCTTTATTGGCCGAGGGAGCCGGTGTACAGCTTCCGGGTCATGTGGCCAGCATGACTAAGCCACTTCTGGTGAAGCAGAGCAGTGCACGGAAACGCCGTTCACCTTCCCGCCAGAGCGGTACCTATTTATCTACTTGCACTTGATGTGCTTTCAAACTGCTAGGTTGGCAGGAGCAGGGACCAAGCAATAGGAGTGGGGATTCAAAAGATAGATTACATGACAGATAGATTATATGACAGATAGATTACAGTAAAAGATGCAGGAACAAAATTTAGAACTGGAACCCATGGAAGGAAGAAAAGAGGCCTGAAGGTTCGAAAGAACCCTTTCCTAATGTTGATTATGTTATGTTTGTTATGTACAACTTTTATGTAGAACTACAGTGGTACCTCGGGTTACATACGCTTCAGGTTACGTACGCTTCAGGTTACATACGCTTCAGGTTACATACGCTTCAGGTTACACACTCCACTAACCCAGAAATAGTGCTTCAGGTTAAGAACTTTGCTTCAGGATGAGAACAGGAATCGGGCTCTGGCGACACGGCAGCAGCAGGAGGCCCCATTAGCTAAAGTGGTGCTTCAGGTTGAGAACAGTTTCAGGTTAAGTATGGACCTCCGGAACAAATTAAGTACTTAACCCGAGGTACCACTGTATATAAAAAAGGAAAGCAGGAGGCTGGACTAATCCAGGACAGCTCTTCATATGCCAGTCCAGAATTAATTGTAGAAATCCTCCCAGTTAAACTGCCGGTTAGGAGGAACGGAATAGCAATCAGAGTGAACTCATGGAACAAAGGGGAAATGTATTTGGCCTCATATTCTCATTTATTCCTACATTTCCTTCTGTTTCCACTGTCTGGATATAGATCCTTAGCGTTCTCATGGAGATGAGAGACTGCCACAAACTTTATATTAATCTGGTATGTAGCTCTGCAGACACAACTGCCACATATCCTGTGTCAGAGCACACCCCAGAGGACTAGGGAAGAGATTCCTAAGGACTGAATAGCCCTTGTTCACTCCTTGGTCCTTCCTCTTTAAAAACAATGCGAGGCTATATTCCCAGTCCTTATTATATGAAGGCACATTTGAAAACCTGCCAGCAATTTCCAGCAGTTGCAGAGTCAGGCTCATGTATTTATTCCCTTGCAATGTCCACTACTCTGAGCCCTCTCAGTAACTTAGGTCATCCAAGGTCTTCCTCCGAGTCCAGGCACCCAATTCATAAAATGCAATACCGCCTTGTTGAAAAGCATTCCACTTCAGCAGAATCGCTGTTCATCGTATTACGAACCAGCAGCCTCATACTTGGTGCTGCTCAGGAATTCTAAGAAACCTAAAAAATCAGCGCAGTTCTGAAAGGCTCCATGCACAACCTCAATTCAAAGTGTCACCCAACCGAATCTAAATACAGTGGTACCTCAGGTTAAGTACTTAATTCGTTCCAGAGGTCCGTTCTTAACCTGAAACTGTTCTTAACCTGAAGCACCACTTTAGCTAATGGAGTTTCCTGCTGCCGCCACGCTGCCGGAGCACCATTTCTGTTCTCATCCTGAAGCAAAGTTCTTAACCCGAGGTACTATTTCTGGGTTAGCGGAGTCTGTAACCTGAAGCGTATGTAACCCGAGGTATCACTGTACAGACAGAAACCTGATCCTTGGTCTCAGGAGCCATCACGCTAATTTGGTTACCATACCTTAAGAGGTGTCCAAATACATAGGAAACAAGAAATTCTCCAAAATATAGAGTACAGTGGTACCTCGGTTTTCGAACGTAATCCATTCCGTAAGACCGTCTGAGTTCTGAAACTTTCGAAAATCGAAAACTCAATAGCTGACAGCTAGGCCTCAGGATCTTGTGCTCAGCAGAAGCCGAGTGGCATGTTTGACTTCTGAGGCATGTTCAAAAACTGAAGCATTTACTTCCGCATTTACAGCATTCAAAAACCGAAACGTTAGTCAACGGAGGCGTTTGAAAACCAAGGTACCACTGTAGATGTTTCGCCCAGTCCAGATTTGATCTGGATCCCAGTCTTTACCAACCTGGTGTCCTCTGGCTGTTTAGGACTGCAAGTCCCATCATGGCTGTCCTGGCTGAGCCTAATGGGTGCCAGATTTATATATAAACTAAACAAGCTATAGCTTTGAGCTTCACTCTCTTGCCCCCCACCCAAAATAAAATTCACTATTAATCTACTTTTTCTTAATTGTATTTCAGTTCAACAATTACTTTGATAAAATGCATATTTTGTTATGAGCAAATGGCTTTAGATACCTATTAGGTCCATAAATTACCATATTGCATATATTCAACACAAAAACAGCAACAATTTGTTGTTGACAAAGGATAGCTGGACATATATAGGGCCCCATTAGCTTCAGTAGCTTAGGGCCTCATCAAACCTAAATCCAGCCCTGTTCCAAATCCTCAAGTTGGCCAAATTTGGCATGAACATTTATAGCACAATTTAAGCACAAGGTCTAATGACTAGGGTGAGTTACTTACAGTCCGGGATCTTGTTCACATCAGATTCCTTTCCCTGCATTTGCCCCCTTTCATCAACGCACCAGCAATTGCGAAGGTCAAAGTGTCCTAGCGGGGTGCTGAAATCGCTGAAAGATCCTGGGTAATGAGTGAGGTGTCCCTGAAGGAGCTGCCAAAACGTGAACGGCTCCAGCAAGACATTCTGTGATGGACCTCCTGCGGTCTTGCCTTCCAGCACTTCTTGAGGAACTGCATCGAAGGAAGGAAATTTGGCAAACTCTGGAAAGACCTTCTGGTGGCCGGCACTGTAAAGGATTTTGACGAAGTCTTCAAAGCTTTGCTGAGATCTCTCTTTATAGTTGAGCAGGATGCCCACCAAGTCATCGAAAGGAAGAGCCCTGCCGTTATTATTCTGGCTGATCCACCTTTGATACCACTCAAAAGTTTGTTCTGGGGGGCCATTGCATTGGACTTGCCTCCACCGACCATCGAGACCGCACTGTGGGATGTAGACGCTAGACAGCTTAGGCAGGGATGAAGGTTCCAGCAGAAGTTGCTGCACAGTTCTCAGGAAAGCCCGACCACCTGCTAGTTGACAATCACTTGGACCTACAGGAGGCAAAGGTAACACAGCTTGCTAAGCACACAATAAAGAGTTGAAGGTAGCATTGCAATATTCAGTTGTGTCATTGGTCAGATTATTTCCAGAGGGTGGCAACACGAGAATGGGCCTTCTCTGTAGTGGCTCCCATTTGTGGAATGCTCTCCCCAGGGAGGTTTGCCAGATACCTTTATTATATATTTTTAGGTGCCAGGCAAAAATGTCCCCCTTCAACCAGCCTTTACCTTTACCGTTACTGCATTTTAAATGTGTTTGTGGGAAAGGGCGGTACTGTTTTGCTATTTTGTTTAACTTATTTTCATGTTCTTATCCTGTATTTTATTCTTTGAACCGCCCTGAGATCTTATGAGGAACAATGGTATATAAATCTAACAAATACTATAAGAAAATAAAAATTCATGAGGTAAAAAAAATCATTAAAAGGTATGCCTGATTAATTGGGGAGCAGACCAAAAAAAAGATGGTGTGGCAGATATTATGTTGAAAAGAGGATTGCTTCTTCTCTCACACATGGCTCCTAGTCTGCTCCTCATGTGTGTCATCAAACAAAACCTGTATTTCCCCCTACAGAACAATTGGCTCTATTTTTCTGCAGATCTAAGAGACTGTCTAATAAATTAATGCTCAACTAAGATTTATTCGGGACGCGGGTGGCTCTGTGAGTTAAACCACAGAGCCTAGGACTTGCCAATCAGAAGGTATGCGGTTCGAATCCCTGCGACGGGGTGAGCTCCCGTTGCTCGGTCCCTGCTCCTGCCAACCTAGCAGTTCGAAAGCACATCAAAGTGCAAGTAGATAAATAGGTACCACTCCGGCGGGAAGGTAAACAGTGTTTCCGTGCGCTGCTCTGGTTTGCCAGAAGCGGCTTAGTCATGCTGGCCACATGACCCAGAAGCTGTACGACGGCTCCCTCGGGCAATAAAGCGAGATGAGCACCGCAACCACAGAGTCGGTCACGACTGGACCTAATGGTCAGGGGTCCGTTTAAGATTTATTCCGTCATTTGACAGACATGATTTTCTCCAAATATGAACCTGCTTCACCTCAGAAGGGCTGGAACTCAGCCAGAGGAATTTCAGCTCTGGTAAGCTCAAGAACTGACTACTGCAATTTGCTCTGTGCAGGGTATCCCTTGGGCCTGGGTCCAGAAGCGGCAGCTGGAGCAAAATGCCGCAGTTAGACTGCTGCAAGAGACGGGCTTTAAAAACTAAAAACACAAGAGTCTTTTAGCAAAAGAAAAATCAGAGCATGTACACATGTGGAAACACAAGATGGGGAACTTACACTGCAAGGGCTGTTCAGCAGTTGCACCTTTTCCGGGAATAGCCCTGCCTTCAGAATCAAAGCAGACACAATTTCTTCCATGGCACTGAACTGGCAGGAATTTCCCTTCCTGGGTACATGAAGGAACAAACAGCTCAGAACCAGCTGGCTGGAGTCTTTGCAAGCGTTGGAGGTCTTCCCTCTGCTTTTCGCATAGAGTGGGGCACCTTGGGCGTGAGCCACGGACTCTGGATCCTGGGATCTCTTTGCCACGTGAGTCCACACACCAGCAAGCACCCGCATAGCACTGCACTTCTTCGTAGTTCCCTGCTTCTGTGCAAACCGGGACAAACGAACTGTTGCCTTCCTCTGAGCAGTCTTTGGATCTCAGCGCGATCCTCGCGACGTCACCCAAATCTTCGGCGATGCTCTCGGGGACCGAAACCACGTGTTGTAAAAACACGAAGAACTGTGGGGCTTCGAGGAGGGAAGCTAGAGATCTGACGGCATTCTGGTTGTCCTGCAAATTGACAGTGCGGCCAAAACTGTCTACGACAGGCTGGCTCAGATTGAACCTCTCCGGTGGGATTTCCAGAGAAAGTCGTCGAGCCAGTTCACTGAATCCACCGCTCACCCCTCTTTGCCGGAAATACTGGTCAAAATTAAATTTGCCATTGGGGCCGAGGGCTCCTGTGAAGTTGAACTGGGCCACGTTCTTCAAGAACTTCCCACCAAACAGGTTTTCTTGGAACCGCTTGGGGTTGCCGGTGAAGCGGAGAGCGACGCGAGCAAGATCTCTCGAAGGAAACATCCCTCCGATAGCTTCACTGATAGTGGATTCCAGGGCGAGGAGCTGAGAATCACTTGGTTTGTCTAGGATGGAAGACAGCAGGCCAGAATCCACAAACAGCTCCTTGAATGATGGAGGACAAGATCTTGAGGACTCGGCTATCTGCTGCGGCTCTTGAGTGGAGGAGAATAACTGGTCCTGGCCAAAGCGTCCAATGGGGCCATAAAACAACCTGGAGAGAGCTCGTCGTCTCTCGGAGACACAGGTAAGTTCCTTGCCTAGACAAAGGAAAAGATGCCGCAGATGTAATAGTTGTTCAAGCCAGATTACTGAGAAGTTTTCCAAAGGAAAAACATTGTGGAAGGGGCGTTTCTAGGACTTTAAAGCTCCCTTGTTATTTTTGCATTCATGTTTTATTAAGTTGTTTTTGTTTTTATTAAGCATTTTATGTTTTTATATTGTGATTTCCCACCCTTTTGAATCGCCCTGAGACCCGTGGGTATAGGGCGGTATACAAAATTAATAAATAACAATACAGTGGTACCTCGGGTGTGAAGGGATGATGAGCTGCTTGTGCGTAAAATCCTCGTCCCTCAGAGTTTGGCCAAGTCCGCAAACCTCTGCCTCCAACGGAGCCCCTCAAGCATGGCTCTGTCAGTCGCTAGCAGAATCCGAAAGTGGGCGCTTTCGGAATCTCTTCCAGCATAAAAGCTCCTTAACGGAAACACGTCTTCGGGACTCTCGGCGTGACAGTTTCCGGCGAGGAGTGGGTGTCCCTATAGGAGGTCTGGAAACCTCCCCACTGTTTTCGCTGGAAGTGTCCCTGAGCCATCCCTCCGACTCACTTTCCCTCGGAGCTCCTCCTCTCCCCCTGCTGGTTCCCTCTCCAGCTGCTAAGTCTGTCTCCACCTCAGTGAGCCCTTCCACCTCCTGTCTCTCCGATGGCAGTTCCCTGACATCGGGTTAAGAACTTAATTCGTTCTGGAGGTCCGTTCTTAACCTGAAACTGTTCTTAACCTGAAGCACCACTTTAGTTAATGGAGCCTCCTGCTGCCACTGCACCACAGCTGCACGATTTCTGTTCTCATCCTTAAGCAAAGTTCTTAACCTGAGATAATATTTCTGGGTTAGCGGAGTCTGTAACCTGAAGCGTCTGTAACCCGAGGTACCACTGTATATAATAATACTTAAATGTTGCTTTTTCTCGTATGCTATTATATTTGCCATTGTGTTGTTTAGCTGTGATGTTGCAAAATTGTTTTTACATTGCTCAGCTTCGAAATGTATTCGTGCTTTCTTTGTGGTCAGCTGCTTTGAGCATTCGTGTGGAAAAGCGGTATACAAATGTATTGAATGGATGGATTTTGATGTGTTTTCTTAAGAACCTAAGAAGAGTCTGCTGCGACAGGCCAATGGCCCATCTAGTCCAGAATCTCAGGGTGGCCAACCAGATGCATTGCGGAAACCTATAAGTAGGACCCAAGAACAAGAGAACTCTCCCCTCCTGTAGCTTCCAGCAACTGGTCCTCAGAAGCACCTCTCTCGCCCTGACCTAGCCACTGTGATCCATGCAATGGTCACCTCCAGACTTGATTATTGTAACTCACTCTATGTGGGCCTGCCCTTGAGACTGACCCAGAAACTCCAGCGGGTGCAGAATGCCACGGCGAGACTCCTTACGGGGTCCTCGCCATGGGATCATATTCACCTGGTGCTATACCAGCAGCACGGGCTCCCGGTGGAGTACAAGATCAGGTTTAAGGTGTTGGTTTTAACCTTTAAAGCCCTATATGGCCTAGGACCCTCGTACCTATGGGACTGCCTCTCCTGGTATGTCCCATGGAGGACCTTGCGGTTTTCAAACAAAGACATCTTGGAGATCCCGGGCCACAGGGAGGTTAGGCTGGCCTCAACCAGAGCCAGGGCTTTTTCGGCCGTGGCCCTGATCTGGTGGAATGCTCTGCTACAAGAGACTAGGGCCCTGCAGGTCTTAAAGAAGATGACTAAATGAGCAAATTACCATATTTTTCGCTCTATAAGACGCACCTAGTTTTTGGAGGAGGAAAACAAGAAAAAAAATATTCTGAATTTCAGAAGCCAGAACACCAAGAGGGATCGCTTTGCAGTGAAAGCAGCAATCCCCCTTGCTGTTCTGGCTTCTGTGATAGCTGCACAGCCTGCATTCGCTCCATAAGACACAAACACATTTCCCCTTACTTTTTAGGAGGGAAAAAGCGATTCTTATAGAGCAAAAAATACGGTAAGTTAATTTGGATATGCAGAAGATATTAAAAATAAATTTTTAAGAACCTTAGAAAGAGGGGGAAGGAAGTCAAGTTTTGAAATTCAAAATGTATAAACTTGAAGTGTGCGTGTGTGTGTGTGTGTGAAGTACAGTCGTACCTTGCATCCTGAACGCCTTGGTACTCGGATGTTTTAGCTCCTGAATGCTGCAAACCCAGAAGTGAATGTTCTGGTTTGTGAACGTTCTTTGGAACCCAAACGTCCGACGGGGCTTCCACAGCTTCCGATTGGCTGCAGGAGCTTCCTGCAGCCAATTGGAAGCCGCGCTTTGCTTCCTGAACATTTTGGAAGTCGAACTTCCGAAACGGATTCCACTTGACTTCCAAAGTACGACTGTATCTTCTTTTATGTATCCTGTTCTTCAGAATGAAGCACAGGCCAGATAACCCAACAGAGCTGTTCTAAGGCTCTAGTTTTACATACCACAGGATAAATCCTGCCCTTTCTTTCTTGTGCCAAGAAGTTCCTGCCCATTGGCATCCACACACCAGCACTGCCCATCCAGCTGGCACTGGGTTGTCTCATAGGCTCCATTATCATCACAAGATGGCCTGTAACTCTGTTCAAAACGAATGGCGGTGGATCTTTCGGTTTCACACTTGGAGGGACCTGCGAAGGAAACAGGAGGAAAAGATGGGAGCTAACCAGAATGATTTGCACTGACTTCTGTGTTCGACCAGCAATCAATCCCTAAAGAGATTAGAACCCAATTGCTTGTTATTTTTATTTACATAGTCATAACTCCACTTTCGCTTAAGATATCACAGGGCAGTAAACAGACTAAAAATGCAGTATTACAATAAAAACATCAAACACATCAGCAAGACCTGCTTGGCAAAGAATCTCACGTTTGAATGGTCTGTCTGAATAACAGAGTTTTTAGAAGTTGCCTAAAAGCAACCTCTAGTGGCAAGGAGTTCCACAGGGCAGGTCTTGCCACACTAAAGTCTCAGCCAAACCTCAGGACCACCAAAAGTGACCCCATCAGTTAAGAACTCAGCAGTCGAGGTGGAGCATAAGGAAACTGGCAGCCCTTACTTTGCAGCTTGGGTGAATTAGATGGAAAAGGTCACTTACAGTTTATGGAGTTCAAAGGTTTAGTTCACACAGGAACTATTTAGAGGACGAGTGGAGATGAGAGAGGGAAAATAACAGGCATACTGTCCGGAGAGAACAGCAAACAAAATGGCTCAGCTTTTAGAGGTGAGGTTAACTAAGACAGAGAGGCTTACAAACAAGTGGTAGTTAGATTGCTGCACAAACCCTTAAGTGGTTTAAACTAACACACGCCTTAACTGGAAGTTCAGGAGGAAGAAATGTATTTGCTTCCCTCCAATATTCTGGGCCTTTGTGAATTTACACAAAAACCTTGAAGTTGGTAGCCTATTGGTAACTACAGTATAACTAACTTCTGGTGATGTGCTGCCTCTTTTCTGGAGACGCATAAATAGCCACCTGCCAAAGACCATCTGTCAATACTTCATCGCCTAGTGGACAGCAAACAATATACCCTTCCTGGTGCTCCTGACTACAGCCCCCATCAGCACAGCCAATGGCCAGGGAAGACAGGAGTTGTTGTAGTCCTGTTGTAGGTTAATTCTGTTGTAGGTTAATTCTGTGTCCAGGGCGGCTGTCTACCAGCTCCACCTGGTATATAGGCTGAGACCCTACCTGCCCGCGGACTGTCTCACCAGAGTGGTGCATGCTCTAGTTATCTCCCGCTTGGATTACTGCAATGCACTCTACATGGAGCTACCTTCGAAGGTGACTCGGAAACTGCAATTAATCCAGAATGTGGCAGCTAGACTGGTGACTGGGACTGGCCGCCAGGACCACATAACACCGGTCCTGAGAGATCTGTATTGGCTCCCAGTACATTTCCGAGCACAATTCAAAATGTCGGTGCTGACCTTTAAAGCCCTAAACGGCCTCGGTCCTGTATACCTGAAGGAGCGTCTCCACCCCCATTGTTCAGCCCGGACACTGAGATCCAGCGTCGAAAGCCTTCTGGTGGTTCCCTCATTGCGAGAATTGAGGTTGCAGGGAACCAGACAGAGGGCCTTCTCGGTGGTGGCGCCCGCCACCATCCTTCAGATGTGAAGGAAATAAGCAGCTATCTTATCTTTAGAAGACATCTGAAGGCAGCCCTGTTTAGGGAAGTTTTAAATATTTAATGCTGTATAGTTTTTAACAATCGATTGTGAGCCGCCCAGAGTAGCTGGGGAGGCTCACCCAGTTGGGCAGGGTATAAATAAATTATTATTATTATTATTATTATTATTATTATTATTATTATTATTATT
>JAXCMG010000020.1:26197449-26214177 GCA_034642415.1 Podarcis siculus | reverse complement strand
AGGAAGGAAGGAAGGAAGGAAGGAAGGAAGGAAGGAAGGAAGGAAGGTGGTATAAACGGACGATTTTAACAGAACACGACTTACATCGCTTGGGCTTCCCTCTCTGCCTCGTGCCGTAAACCTCCATCCCTTCAGCATCCACACACCAGCACTGACCCAGGCCAGAGTCACATTGTATGGGGTCAAAGTCACCGGAATCCAGACATTGCGGGATGTAGGAAGCTGTGCTGCCGTTGACGACCCGACCAAGCAGGATCTGCTGCTTCTGCAGCTGGCAGAAGGATAAACCTATGGCAGGGAAGAAACGTCATTAAATCTGGGGTATTTCCAGGCTTTGAGATACCACCCCCAAATTGTCCTTATTGTCAGGAGTGGCCATGTGGCCCTTGGAAATAGGGCTGCCAGCCGTCCCTAGGCAAACAGGATTGCCCCTTTTTTGTTGTTGTTGTTGTTTTGTTTTTTTAAGTAAATTTTTATTGTTTTCCTTACATATTCTTTTCCAACAAACCATAATAAAACCATACATTCCCTTTGACTCTGCCGAGTCGCGACCCCCCTCCCTCCCTGCAATTGATATATTTAACCCCTTTCTATCGCGCACATCATTCTCACAATAGTACTATTATACATTGGAGGTATTATGTCAATCCTGCTAGTGTCTTAACCTCTTTACGATTCTTCTTTAAATATTCAATAAATTTACTCCAATTATTTTGGTATCTTTGGTCTTCCTGGTCCCGGATCCTCCCTGACAGTTTGGCAAGTTCTGCATATTCTGTCAACTTCACCTGCCACTCCTGGATGGTTGGTATGTCTTGTATTTTCCATCTTTGGGCCAGGAGGGTTCTTGCGGCAGCCGCAGCATACATAAACAGATTTTGGTCTCGCATTTTAATTTCTGTTCCTATTAAGCCTAATAGACATGCTTCCGGTCTTTTGGGGAAGGTATACCTAAATATTTTTTTGAATTCATTATAAATTGATTCCCATAAATTTTCAACCTTGTCACAGGTCCACCACATATGGAAATAATCCCCGTCTACCTTTTTACATTTCCAACATTTTCTTTCTTTTTTTCTATACATTTTAGCAAATTTTACTGGCGTCAAGTGCCATCTATACATCATTTTTAGCAGGTTTTCCTTTAGAGCCATACATCCTGTAAATCTCAAACCCTCCTTCCATAGTCTTTTCCACTTTTCCAATTCAATATTGTGCCCAATATCGATCGCCCATTTTATCATTGATTCCTTTACTTCTTCGTCTTTTGTATACCACTCAAGCAGTAAACTATATATTCTAGATAAGGTTTTACCTAGGATTTATCTAGGATTGCCCCTTTTTTGGACAAAAGTGCCCCCTGTCCCATTTGGGCTTCAAACAGGAAGCCTTTCCCCCCATATCTGAGCTCAGCCAGCCAAAAATGCCCTTTGCATCACTGTTGGTGTGGCTGAAGAGGAGCCCAGTCAGGCACTCGTGGCAATAAAAATAATTAAACTTTGCATGGTTTACTCACAAGTTACTGAGGATCCAGTCTGCTTGCTCCCTGCTATTTCAGCTCCATTGCCATCTACACACCAGCAGGAAGTATCTTTCTTCTTGCACTGGATGTTCCTGGTGGACAAATGATAGATTTCCAGTGTCACCAGACAGTAATAGCTGCCCATCAGAGGTTCTCAAGCTTCATCACTGCAGATGAGCCCAAGGGCTGTCACCAAGTCTTTAATGTTTGAAGTTTCGGGAAGTTTTTAATGTTTGAATTTTCAGTAAGTTTTTAATGTTTGAAGTCTTATTCTGTTTAATATTCTGTTGGAAGCCGCCCAGAGTGGCTGGGGAAACCCAGCCAGATGGACATGGTATAAAGGTAAAGGACCCCTGACCATTAGTTCCAGCCCTGACCGACTCTGGGGTTGTGGTGCTCATCTTGCTTTATTGGCCGAGGGAGCCGACATACAGCTTCCGGGTCATGTGGCCAGCATGACTAAGCCGCTTCTGGCGAACCAGAGCAGCGCACAGAAACGCTGTTTACCTTCCCACCTGAGCGGTACCTATTTATCTACTTGCACTTGACGTGCTTTCAAACTGCTAGGTTGGCAGGAGCAGGGACCGAGCAACAGGAGCTCACCCTGTCATGGGGATTCGAACCACCGACCTTCTGATCGGCAAATCCTAGGCTCTGTGGTTTAATAATAAATTATGGTGATGATGATCAAATACCTTCAAAAAAGTTACCTGACCACACTACAGCCTTAGTGAAACCCTCCTGCACCCTAGGGACAAATGTAAGAGGGGCTGAGGAAAACAAGGCAGCGGGTGCCAACTATGTGGTAGAGTCCTGTATGTGGTAGAGTCCTTAAAGTAGTAGAATAGGCTGCACCACTTTGCAATGCCAGCAGCGGGGAATCATGTTTTCTAATGCAAAAAGGCAAGGCTCGTCACAAGTAGGGAACTAGCACAGCAAGAAGGAAGCCAGGATAAAACCTCTCTCCCTGGTATGACTGGAGACACATTACTCTTGGGATTTTATTTTATTGCAGAACTCTTTTATTAAAATTGGCATCTCCTACCAGTAGCCCCGTGTGACACAATCTGCACTTCTGTCTCAGGAAGTGGAATTCTACCACCTTTCTTCTGTTCATGTGCACCAGGCCTAGGTGATAAACCTTGCCATGCTAGGCTGGGAAATGGGGCCATGGGTCAGTGGCAGAGCGCGTGATTTGAACGCAGGAGGTTTAGTCTTCATTCTTTGCATTCCATTCATTCATTTATATACTGCTTAATGCCAAAATAGACTTCTAAGCAGCTTGCAAAATATAAAAACCAATTGCACAACGGTAATTAAAAATGTGCAGTTATTAAAATAGAAATACAATAAAACAATAATGTAAAATCATTAACATATAAGCATCCATAATCAAAACATGCAGTAAAACATTCCCATTAAAAGAGCGCCGTGATTAAGGCAAGAGACTCGGGTAGAGTGATCAAGGGAACACCTATGTACATATGTGAACAGGTGCATCTTCAAATGCCGGTGGAATGCCAATATAGATGGAACATATATTTCGGCAGGGAGAGTGCTCTACAATACCAAGGCCACCAGTGAAACATTCTGCCTCTATGTCACCACAACCTGATCTTCATCAGGCCATGGTAAGACTAACCAGGTACTATTGTTCATCTTAACACCCTTATATTGGGACTCAGCATCATCGTCTTCCTGCCTGAAACATCTCATCATACTATAAGCTCATTACCTGAACTGGCCATCTTCCAAGCACTGAGGGACATAGTCTTCGCCTTCTTGAAAGGCCTTTGCCCTTTGAAGCTCACATGGGCGAAGAGGTTGGCTTTCTGCCTGGTACTCTGAATGCAGGAAGAATGTACACAATTATTGGGGCAGCTGATCCCAACTTCATTCCAAGAGAGCTGTTACACCTTTTGCCCATCATCCTATAGCAGGAATGGGGAACCTGTGGCTCTCCAGATTTTGGTGCACGCCAAACTCCATCAGCCCCAGTCAGCATGGCCAGTAATTGGGGGTATAGGGAGTTGGACTCCCAGCAACATCTGGGGGGCCAGTTTTCCACATCCTTCTCCTATGGCTGGTTGAAGGATGGCCTTATCCCACAAAGGACATGGTTTCTATGCCTTCAAAAGACAGGGATTGAGAACCTGTGGCTGTTCAGATGTTGTCGGACCACAGCTCTCATCATCCTTGACCATTGACTGCTGCATGGATGACACATGAACCTGTGACATTGATGATCACAGGTTCTTCATCTTTGCTGTACCTGTTCCAGTCCTAACCTTTCCTTCTGCCTTCCCTGGAAGAGTGGACCAACGGCAGTAGCAAGTCCATCTGGCTATTCCGTTTCTCAAAATACATTGTCTTCTGCATCCGTGGACTTTTGTAATGGCGACATTACAACTCCTGCAAACGTTGACCCATTTTTGACTCCTACGTTCCTTTCGCCTCCTGTAATGGAACTCCTAGTTGGGGACTTCCCTGGCTTTTTTCTGGCCCATGTAGGACCAGTCTGGATAGTTAGCCTTGGTGAAGATTTGATGTTTTCATCCCCCAAAATGTTTTTGATTTGAGTTTCCATTGAAATGAGGCTGCATTTTAATGTTTTAATATTGTATTTCAATCAAATTGTTTTTATATCGGTTGTTAGCCGCCCTGAGCTCGGTCTTGGCTGGGGAGGGCGGGGTATAAATAATTTATTATTATTATTATTATTATTATTATTATTATTATTATTATTATTGTCACATGGAAGGTGGAGCAGGCAATGGATCCAAACTACAAGAAAGAAGATTCCACCTAAACATTAGGAAGAACTTCCTGACAGTAAGAGCTGTTTGACAGTGGAATTTGCTGCCAAGGAGTGTGGTGGAGTCTCCTTCTTTGGAGGTCTTTAAGCAGAGGCTTGACAACCATATGTCAGGAGTGCTCTGATGGTGTTTCCTGCTTGGCAGGGGGTTGGACTCGATGGCCCTTGTGGTCTCTTCCAACTCTATGATTCTATGATTCTCCTGCCCTGGAGGGTAGGATCGAGCCAATGGCTTCAAGTTGCAATAAAGGAGATTCTAACTAAACACCAGGAAAAACTTTCTGAGAGTAAGAGCTGTTTGACCGTGGAATGGACTCCCTTGGGAGGTTGTGGACCCTCCTTCACTGGAGGTTTTTAAACAGGTTGGGTGGCCATCTGTCAAGGATTCTTTAGCTGCCATTCCTGCACTGGATTAGGTGACCCATGTGGTCTCTTGCAACCCCACAATTCTCATCAGTGTCAAACTACAAGTATGCATGGAATTGATGCAGTTCTTGGTGTACAACAGTACACAAATAATTAGGAAAATGTAGGTTAAGTGTACTTACTTTCTACCCTCTCCCCAAGAACTTGGGCTCACAGCAGCAGCTTCTCAGCAATCTTCAAATCTAATATCCTTTTCTACCAGTGTATACTTAAAACGGCTTTTGCTATCTCTGTACTTCTTTTTTCTTAATTGGTTTTTACATATTACATTACAATACAGATATTCCAAAGCCAACACCATTTCCTCCCCATCCCCCCATATATTTACATTTCTGTTTCCTCAATCCATCATATTATTCTTTTCTCCTTCCTCCGCCCCCTCTCGATTTCCTCCACATTATACAATTTACAATAATCTTTGCATTCTACAATCTTCTCAAATCATCTATATATTCTTATCTTTCCTTACTAAATTTTTCCATCCAGTACTTCACATTTTAATCTAGGCATTCTAGCATATCTTTTTTTTTTTGAGCAATATTTTGCCATATATTCATCAAAACATTTCCACTCCTTTTTTAATTTTTGATTCGATTGATTTCTTATTATATCTCTGTACTTTTAATTCAAACACAAAACCTATACCATCCAGGGGTTTGAAGCGACGCTCATGCCTACGTCACATTTAATTTGTTTTTAATGCACAAATTCCATATTTTCAGCTAAAAGGCATTCTTAGAAACTACAACTAATCCAGCATGCGGCAGCTAGACTGGTGACTGGAAGCGGCCGCCGAGACCATATAACACTGGTCTTGAAAGACCTACATTGGCTCCTAGTACATTTCCGAGCACAATTCAAAGTGTTAGTGCCCTATTCACAATTCACAATTCAAAGTGTTAGTGCCCTTTAAAGCCCTAAACAGCCTCGGTCCAGTATATTTGAAGGAGCGTCTACACCTGCATCGTTCTGCCCAGATGCTGAGGTCCAGCGCCAAGGGCCTTCTGGTGGTTCCCTCACTGCAAGAAGCCAAATTACAAGGAACCAGGCAGAGGGCCTTCTCAGTAGTGGCACCCACCCTGTGGAATGCTCTCCCATCAGATGTCAAAGAGAAAAATAACTACCAAACGTTTAGAAGACATTTGAAGGCAGCCCTGTTTAGGGAAGCTTTTAATGCTTAATAGGTTATTGTATTTTAGTGTTTTGTTGGAAGCCGCCCAGAGTGGCTGGGGAAACCCGGCCAGATGGGCGGGGTATAAATAAATTATTATTATTATTATTATTATTATTATTATTATTATTATTATTAGCACTGGGGGATTCAAACCAAGCTCTCACTACCAGCCACACACAAGTCACCCATCCACCAGTCCAGCTTTTGAATAGGGAGAGGCAAAGCCTGCATTCCTATTTTTCTAAAATCAAGAGAAGAAGGAGAAGAGGAGTTTGGATTTGATATCCCGCCTTTCACTCCCTTTAAGGAGCCTCAAAGCAGCTAACATTCTCCTTTCCCCTCCTCCCCCACAACAAACACTCTGTGAGGTGAGTGAGGCTGAGAGACTTCAGAGAAGTGTGACTGGCCCAAGGTCACCCAGCAGCTGCATGTGGAGGAGCGGAGACCCGAACCCGGTTCCCCAGATTATGAGTCCACCGCTCTTAACCACTACACCACACTGGTGTACAGACACCTGTAAGCAAAGAAATGAGGGAAGCGTCACTTACCAAAGAGGTTGGCAGATGCTGTATTAACAAAGCAAAGCAGAGTGATGAGAAGTAAGGGGCCCATTGTGGGGCACAGTAAGACTGAGCCCCTCTGAGCAGGTAGAGGGATCTCGCTCAGGCCACTCTTTAGGACCAAGCTTTTATAGCTGAGGCTGCCCAGATACCTTCAGCTACGAAGTGGAAGACTGGGCACTAAAGTGGGCCAATGACGCAAATTTTGTTTCACAAGGACCATTGAGTTGGCCCACTCCCACCTGAGATTTCTTCCTTGGTTTCCCTCCAAGCAACTTGAGTGTTTTCCCCCCAGCCACTTAGAAAAAAAGGACAGATCTGGAGAAGCGTCACATGGGAAAAGCGCAGGGGTCACAGGACTCAAATGAATCAGCAAAAAATGAGAACGGGTAACAGCACAATGCATACAACTGCCATATGGGTTAAACCACAGAGCCTAGGACTTGCCGATCAGAAGGTCGGCGGTTCCAATCCCCACGGCGGGGTGAGCTCCCGTTGCTCGGTCCCTGCTCCTGCCAACCTAGCAATTCGAAAGCACGTCAAAGTGCAAGTAGGTAAATAGGTACCATTGTGGCAGGAAGGTAAACGGCGTTTCCGTGCGCTGCTCTGGTTTGCCAGAAGCAGCTTAGTCATGCTGGCCACATGACCCGGAAGCTGTACGCTGGCTCCCTCGGCCAATAAAGCGAGATGAGCGCCGCAACCCCAGAGTCGGCCACGACTGGACCTAACAGTCAGGGGTCCCTTTACCTTTACCTTTGGATCCAGGAGCACAATCCCAATAATTCAGAACGAAAGACCACGTGCCAATTGCATCTTTGTGGCTTCCATTACTGAATACTTAGTACAATAGATATTCAGGGCCCACTGAACTTGCAATCCTTGCAAGATGGCTGTGGGTCCTTGCGTGTGGAATGTGCACTGATCCTGCTCCCACTGTTAGCTTAACACAGAGCTTTCCAAACTGTGTGCTGTGACATGCTAGTGTGTAGGTGTGTTGCCCGATCTTCTCCCGGGGCTGGAAAGGGGGCTAGCTTAACCTCTGGTTTGCTGGTAAAACTGAATTACTGTGTCGCGAAATGATGCACGTCTAAAAAGTGTGTGACTTGGGAAAACTCTGGTTTAATATTTCCCAGACCAAGACACACATCAGGTTTCATATTCGCATGACAAGGGGAAAACCCAGCTGTAGTAAAACTCAGAGCAATGACATGGTTCTGGTGGAAACAGTCCTAGTATTTTCCTGCAACTACAGATAATGCATTTCACTAGCTTTAAGCTGCTGCTTTAGATATTGAGTCAGATCACTGGTCCATCTAGTTCAGTGTTACTTAAGGCAAGCTGGTAGTGGCTCTCTAGTGTTTCAGACAAGAAGGTTGCTCCAACTCCACCTGGAGATGTTGATGACTGCATCTGGAGCCTTTTTAATCCAGAATATGGCAGCTAGACGGGTGATTGGGACTGGCCACCTCTCCTGAAAGACCTACATTGGCTCCCAATACGTTTCTGAGCACAATTCAAAGGGCTGGTGCTGACCTTTAAAGCCCTAAACGGCCTCGGCCCAGTATACCTGAAGGAGTGTCTCCACCTCACCCCACCCCGGACGCTGTCCTCTGAGGGTCTTCTGGTGATTCCCTCACTGCGAGAAGCCAAGTTACAGGGAACCAGGCAGAGGGCCTTCTCGGTAGTGGTGCCCACCTATGGAACCCCCTCCCATCAGATGTCAAGGAAATAAACAACTGACTTTTACAAGACATCTGAAGGAAGCCCTATTTAAGGAAGTTTTTAAGGTTTAATGTTTTATTGCAGGGATGTCCAGCAGGTCAATCGCAATCTCCTGGTTGATCCCCACGAGGTTTTGGTAGATCGTGGTCGATCCCTGGCTCCCTTTTCTTAGCATTGCTAAAACTGATTCATGCTCTGTCCCCCCCCCTCCCCTCCAGCATTGTATGATCTCTGGAAGGGAAGACGGAGCTTTTTCTGTGGTGCTGTTTCGATCCATAGCGATCTTTCTGTGAGTGACTTTACCTTTTCGTCCCTTGCCTTTAAAGGTAAAGGGGCCCCTGACCATTAGGTCCAGTCGTGGCCGACTCTGGGGTTGCGGCGCTCATCTCGCTTTACTGGCCGAGGGAGCCGGCGTACAGCTTCCGGGTCATGTGGCCAGCAGGACTAAGCAGTTTCTGGCGAACCAGAGCAGCGCACGGAAACGCTGTTTACCTTCCCGCTGGAGTGGTACCTATTTATCTACTTGCACTTTGTGCTTTCGAACTGCTAGGTTGGCAGGAGCAGGGACCGAGCAACAGGCGCTCACCCCGTCGTGGGGATTTGAACCGCCGACCTTCTGATCGGCAAGTCCTAGGCTCTGTGGTTTAACCCACAATGCCACCTGCGTCCCTTGCCTTTAAACCCCCTCAAAAACAAAACTTCTCTCCTCCCTAAAACAACTCAACAACTTTGAGCTGAACCCCTAAAAAGCGGGGGTAGACCACTGCCCGTTTTTAATTCTGGAAGTCTCTTCTGCAGTCTCTTGGGAGTTGGCCACCCGTTTTATTGTGTTTTTAATATTCTGTTGGGAGCCACCCAGAGTGGCTGGGGGGGGGGGGGGATGAATAAATAAATAAATAAATAAATAAAGCCAACTATTTGCTCTACCACTTCATCAAGACCTTCTCACTTTGACTAGGCCCTAGCCTAGAAAGCCATGCAAAGTATTTTAAGCATTGCTTCATGAACACATTTTAGAGCTTATCAAAATGTGAGATACACTTAAGACGTAGCAGAAGCAAGAGTGGGCATCAAGACTCGGTGGCCAAAAGACTCTTGGTGTAAGGACGCGGGTGGCACTGTGGGTTAAACCACAGAGCCTAGGGCTTGCCGATTGCTCTTGCCAACCTAGCAGTTCAAAAGCACGTCAAAGTGCAAGTAGATAAATAGGTACCACTCCGGCGGGAAGGTAAACAGCGTTTCCGTGCGCTGCTCTGGTTCACCAGAAGTGGCTTAGTCATGCTGGCCACATGACCCGGAAGCTGTACGCCGGCTCCCTCGGCTAATAAAGCGAGATGAGCGTCAAATGACTGGGCTAGACAGAGCAATAGCCTGACTCATCATAAGGTAATTCCACATCGCAAATTGCAATTGTCACACGAACTGCACATTTCTCAACCTCCTGAAAGGCTTTGGCAAATCTGATGATCTGTAAATTGAAAATAAAATGTTAAGCAGGCCGTGAAGAGTGAAAGGATGCAGAGTATGCAGAATAGTTTAATAAACAGCTTTACATACAGTACCTTACATATAGAACAGTGTATCTGCAAATTTAAATACATTTTTTTTTAAAAAAATGTACAGTGGTTTGTACTCTTATCCCGGGGGAACTTCAAGTTTATGGCCTGTCATACAGTTCTTGTATGCTTTTATACATATCACCAGCACTGAAATTGCAAGGGAGGCGTAAAGAGTTCAAGTATCGTGCTGCCGTTGGTTACACAACCTCTTCTGAACAGTCAATATTTTAAAATTTTGCATTTCATTTTCTTTTCTTTCTTTTTTACAAATTTCAAAACCTGTACATACATTATTTTCATCTTCTTCATCTCTTTCTTTTAGAAACTGCGTGTTAAAAGGCAACGTTTTAAATATTTTGTCACCAAGGTCTTAGTCTATTGCAATAAAACTAGACTTGTCAATATAAATATGTCTCTAGATTGTATTATGTATATGAGGGCCTGTATGTGTGTATCACACCGACACACAGAGAGACATATACACATAATAAAAGGTGTATTGTAGCAGTGGCTGCAGCAAAATTGCAGATGAACAGAAGTGAAGTGAAGGCTCTGGACTCGGTGCAGAAACAATAAAAACAAAAACCGCACAGCAATTAGGTTGACTTTGGTTTCACAATGCTTCGCAAACTCATAATTAAGCGTCCCTAACAGATAGCGAAGAGTTATTCTCCATCAGAGGCGCTCAGTACGAGTAACGGGTTTTTCGCCATATCCACTCTACAAAGGCAGCTACCAACACTCAGATTTTGATTCATAGGTGGTGATCCTGCAGGTCACTCAGGGCAGGGGTTGGCTAATTTTTTGTGGCATGAGCTGGTTCATTGTCCCGCAGATGCCGCGGTGGGCTGGAGTGCACATGCACGCTCAAACGCTATTTCTGGTGCTCCTTCCAGCGCACAGGAGGCGTGCGCAACTTCCCATGGGCTGCAGGAGCTTCCTGCAGCTAATGGGAAGCCAGATAGCATCGAGGAAGCCGGTCCCCACTCTGCTCCGTGCTGGTTTAGCGCGGTGCATGGGAGCCGGCTGAGCGAGCGGCAGTTAAATGACCCCCATGGGTCGCTTGTGGCCCACGGGCCTTAGGTTGCCGACCCCTGCTCCAGGGTTACAAATAAGCATGGGAAATGTTTATTTGGAAAAAATGACAACAGGACAGGCTGACCCCTTCCAAGCTCCTTGGCATGCAACACAAGTGAATCCCATCGGGAGACACCTGCACAGATGTTGCAATTTCATTCTGTGCTGTTCCCCACCTCCCAAAGGGTTGTCTGCAAAAACAGCACCAAGTCATGGTCCCATCGGCGTGAGGATTTCTGCAGGCCTCCCCCCCTTCTCACCACACCCCTCTAAATCTGTTCTAGGGATTCCCAACCCTTCAGAGCAGATTTGGGGACGATGCATGGGAGAAGAGGCAGGTGCAAGTCTTGCTGCAACAAATGGAAATTCTTGCACTGGCGGGACGCATTGCTCGGATGCTGCCCAAAATCTAAAAACATATTAACACAGGAAATTTCCCAATTTCACAGCCCATCCGCTGGCATTCTGAATGTTCTGGTCATTCCTCAATCCAGCTGAGGAGCAACAGTAGTTCAGAGAGCTAAGGCTAAGCAGTCGTCCAGGACAAAAAAAAAGTTCGTAAAAAAATGCACTGTAGCCCTGAATACTGTTGCAGCTAAACGCAAATATGATTTAAGTATAATATTGGATGGTTTGCTGGCTGGCAATATGGAGGACTCTGCTAGGGGAGCAGGGGAAGAGGAAGAGGGAGCAACACGCGGCAGACGATTCTCATCCTCCCATTTCAGTGGTTTTCGAAAACTTTATTTGGCACTTCTGACAATTACCCTCCCCATACCTGTTTCTAACAAGGAGCGCAAGATCCCCGCAAGGAAGGTTTAGTTTTAAAAAATAATATTCGTGTAGAGGCCACCAGAGAAAACAGTCTCTCTCTTTTTCTTTTTTAAAAAGGGGAGCTAGCATTTTTCATTTTCCTGGGTAATGTTTGTTGCACCAGGAAAAACAGGCATTGGCTCCATTTTACCTATCCTTCAAGATACCAGGGGGTGTAAATCTTTCTCTGCTATCACACTGAAAGAAAACATTGCGCTTTCATTCCTTCTCCAACACAGCTTCTTATTCCCCCCCCCCCCTTAAGGAAACACCAGTCTGAAGATTTTCCCGACATGGCCTGTGGGAACATCCTGGCAGGCCATATTGTGTGCCCCTTCCTTGATGTTTTCCTCCTCTTTCCCCTTTTCTCAAGACCTTCGGGATAACGGGACACCCAGCACAGAACAAAGGAATAGTGTTCAAGCGTCTTTTTATTTTCATTTTTCACCCCTTTGTCAGTCTCGTGAAGAAGCGCAAGAAATCCATTGTTAAGAGCCTATCTGCGTATTCCTTTCCGCTTCCGCTTTGTCATACGGAACAAAAGGTTGCTATTTGCTGGACTTTCCCCATGTCAGATATGAGCTGCTTGATCCGGCGCTTGAGCTGAGGCAGCCGTGCAAGGGGGTCCGGCGGCTCCAATTCCCCGGTGAAGTCAAGCCAGCTTTCTAAAACTGCACAGATGAAAAGAGATACAAGCACAGTTAGGGATAGAAAGATGCGGCAATATTTAGGCCTGGTTCTGGAATCGCACTAAACTGGGGAGCCCCCAAGCTTCTCAGCTTTCTGAGAATAAGCCTGATCCCTTTTCTGCTCTGGGACAGCTGTGGGGAGAAAGGAAGCACCCACTTCTGGTTTCAACTAACTGTATTGTGTCATTTAATCTGAACAGATCGCAAATGGACAAACACAGGGCATTCAGCTATTCTTGGTTGGTTAGAGAATGGCGCTGATAATGCCAAGGTTGCAGGTTCAATCAGTGTAAGGGACAGCTGCATATTCCTGCATTGCAGGGGGTTGGACTAGATGATCCTCAGGGTCCCTTCCAACTCTACAGTTCTACAATTCCATGATTCCTAGAGCTGTCAACCAAACTGAATTCATCCCATCGCTCAGCCCGGACACGGAGGTCCAGCTCCGAGGGCCTTCTGGCAGTTCCCTCACTGCAAGAAGTGAAGCTACAGGAACCAGGGAACCAGGCAGAGGGCCTTCTCGGTGGTGGCTCCTGCCCTGCAGAACACCCTCCCACCAGATGTCAAGGAAATAAACAACTATCTGACTTTTAGAAGACATCTGAAGGTAGCCCTGTTTAGGGAAGGTTTTAATGTTTGATGTTTTGCTGCTTTATTATTATTATTATTATTACTCTGTTGGGAGCCGCCCAGAGTGGCTGGGGAAGCCCAGTCAGATGGAAGGGGTATAAATATTTTTATTATTATTATTGTTATTATTATTATTATTATTATTATTATTATTATTAGACTTGCTCAAAAAGTGATGCTTGTGCACCTTGCATTGCACATTACGCACCAGTTTCTAAACATGTTACTATTTGAGATGTGGCAGGTTCCAAAATTCAATATATGAGCTTATTGCTTAAAGATAGTTACCATCCACTTCCTTTTCGATAAGGTCCATTCTGCTAGCAACTTCGTTCTGTACGTTCTCTATGTGGGTGAGGAGGTTTAGCTGCCACTGAAGATGGGAGTCCACATGTTCTTCGGCTCCTCTTTTTTCATTAAATACAAACACAGTGTTCCCTTCAGCCAAATGCCTCTGTTTGATATCCACAAAACAAAGATTGGGTGGTGGGGAGAGAGAGAGAGTGGAATTAGCAAAATGCGTAGTCACAATTTAAGGCTGTCTCTACACCACACCTGCCCACAGATACAGCCTGACTGAAGATGCTTCCCTGTAGCTGAAGAGTGAGATTAAACAAAACCGCTGCTCTTAAATGACACAGCATAACAAGAGAGCATTGGAGGTGATTTGTTGAGGATTATACAACTACCGTATAGGTTAATACAACTTATAATAATGGCTGTAAAGCAGCACTGCACATTGTAAATCACATCCTCGTTAATATGCACTTGAAGTTCTCCAGCAAAATATGCTGGTAGTAAAAATGTAAGACACAATCCAGCAAATGGATTATGGGCACCTCTGATTTCAAAATTTTGGTGAGAGTTAAGCACATGCTTGAATTTTCCCAGTGAAATCAACAGGACCTTAAAGAGTTAGCTCTGGCTAGCTTATTATTATTATTATTATTAGTAGTAGTAGTAAAGTGGCATACTTCTAGACCTCATATTTGTAAGGAATGGCCCAGCTATCTATGATAAAAATTTCACAAGGCAATAGGGAATCTGCACAGACTTCCAGTGTTTGTTTGTCAGAGACTGATATTTTGGTGAGAGAAGAAAGAAAGAAAGGGAAGGAGGCTAGCAAATAACATTTAAGTTTTGCACATTTCAAAGGGAGTTTGTGTGGCACTATAAATTCAAAATGTTGGTGCTAACCTTGAAAGCCCTAAACGGCCCAGTATACCTGAAGGAGCGTCTCCACCCCTATTGTTCAGCCCAGACACTGAGATCCAGCGCCGAGGCACTTCTGGTAGTTATCTCCCTGCGAGAAGTGAGGTTACAGGGAACCAGGCAGAGGGCCTTCTCGGTAGTGGCACCTGCCCCATGGAATGCCCTCTAGTCAGATGTCAAGGAGTTGATACAACTTTTAGAAGACATCTGAAGGCAGCTCTGTTTAGGGAAGTTTTCAATACTTGATGTTTTATTGTGTTCTTGTATCTCAGGACAACCCATTCAAATGGGTGGGGTACAAATATAATAATAATTATTATTTCCTGTACTGTCCATGTGCTGCTATATGCATCTGGTACATAACTGTAATATGTGTAGATAGATAATTTATTAGGGTCAAAGACCAGCTCGCATAACACAATAAAAACAGCGTTCATAAGGATAAAATATAAAATCAGAGCAGATTGCAGCAATAGCTCATGAATTAAAATTGAAATATATACATACACCCGTACAACTGAGATTTGGGCTACCATAAAAATTGACCCTGAGGCACCCCGAAGGGCGACTTCAGCATTTCCCTAGTAAGCTATTCTATTCTAGAGGATGATCTGTGCCATGTAATATGTGTAGAAAAATCTTTGTGCTTAACACAGCTCTCCATGCACTGTTGATCAGTTACAGAAAAAGATAAACAAGTTTCAGGTTTTGTTGATTCAAGGCATCAGGTGAAGTACAACGAAAATTAAAAGTGCTAGGTAGAACGTCAAGGTTCAGCTGTTGTTCGCTCTCAACCTACCAAGCACACACAGAACAGGGCTCTATAGCAGATGACCACAAATGCAAAGGTCGCTAGTAAAGGCATAGACTTTTAACCCCAACGGTGCGTTATAGATTAAGTACATATTACACCATCATTAGTACTCCTTCAACTGGGCAGACGGGCAGGAAACTGGAGCCTGGGAGGCAGTCCTTGGACACATGGACTATGGGGAGGGCATCAGCTGAAAAACAGCTATGGATTTGCAAAAAAGCTGAAACGGAAGACCGGGCAACTGTGGAACTATCTGTGAACTGGGCAAGTTTTAGCAGGAAGAGAAACGAAATGCAGGAAAGGAAGTGGAAACCACATCTTTTAGGAAAAGAGAAAATCATGATATGACTGCTGCTGCCTACAAACAAATAAACAAACAACAACAAAACATTGAGCATGAGTTCATAAAATGCCAAGCTGGAAATGTAACTGTCGAGTAACAGAAGAGAAATTTTGAAATGGGTTTCACTCCTCTTACTCGAGTGGATGGGGGGGTTGGGAGACATATTGTGAATAGGAAACAAGTCTGGATAATGTAGTTTTATGTGTTAAGTCATGGAGGCAACCTGCAGTGGGGGAGGGACACAAAGGGAGCAGGCGGTAGGGAGCTGTGGCTGTGACTCCGTTGCTGGAACTGCTTCTATAGTCAAGGAAATGCTTTTTGATGTGTCCAACCAAAATTTATCTCTGTAGCATTATCTATTGTTATCACTGTTACAGTCATCGTTAATTCAACTTCTGACCCGCCCCTCACCAAAAGGTCCTACAGCAATCTTAAAAAGCAAAATTAAAATCAGTTCAAAAGCAAAAGCGATCAAAATAACAGAGTGGGTCCTAAAACTATGCATTTCAGGTGCCAAAGGCCAAGGTAGGTAAAGAAAGGCGTCTTCAGTATGTGATGCTCAAGCATAAAACTTCCCAGTTCAAATTCTGTCCTTCTGTCCAATGCTGGAATGATGGACAGCACTGACCCATCATTCCAGCTGCTCTTTCCAAGAAACTTTTAAATACTGTAAAACTGTCAGCATGCTCCTTTGCCCACACCCTCTTTTCTCTAGGCTGAAGATACTAGACTTTTCTCCTCTGGTATCTGAAGCTAATTTTGCCTTCATGAAAATTGCCAGAAGGGCAGCCAGGATAGCCTGTCGCAGCAAAAGCAAGTTGGGAGTAACGTAGCACTTAGGAAGTAACCAAAATAAATACAGCACAAGTTTTTGTGGACTAGGACACTTGTCTTCAAACTGGTGGGTCAGGATACACTAATGCAAGTTGTTTTTGGACTACAGTTCCCATCATCCCTGGCCACTGGTCCTCCTAGCTAGGGATCATGGGAGCTGTGGTCCAACAACAGCTGGAGAAACCCTGCACTAGAGGGGCATGGCCTGACCCCAGGTAGGTTGCAACAAGAGGACTACCGCCATGCAAATATATAGGAAAAAGTTAAGAAATGGGTCCCCAAATGCATGTTTGGGTTAAAATGGGGCCCTGTATCTGAAAAGGTTGAAGATACCTGGACCAGAGTCTACTTCAGGCATAGGCAAACTCGGCCCTCCAGATGTTTTTTGGGACTACAATTCCCATCATCCCTGAGCACTGGTCCTGTTAGCTAGGGATCATGGGAGTTGTAGTCCCAAAACATCTGAGTTTGCCTATGCCTGGTCTAAATAATAATAATAATAATAATAATAATAATAATAATAATAATAATAATAATA
>JAXCMG010000020.1:26166054-26197439 GCA_034642415.1 Podarcis siculus | reverse complement strand
TAATAATAATAATAATAATAATAATAATAATAATAATAATAATAATATCTTTATTGTCATTGCCCCCTCTCGGGGACAACGAAATTACTTGACTGCTCCATAAAAACACTAATTAAAACAATACAGTATTTCCATCAGAGGCAACAATAACTTTTTTAGTCTTTAGGTGCTATGGGATTCTTTGTTGCTTCTGCCTCCACGCCTAACCCCACTTACCTGGGAGTAAGCCCCCATTCCCACTGAGTTACTTCTGAATAGTCGTGGTTAAGACTGCACTGTAATTCTTGGAAGGTTGCACAAACAAATGGGTAGTTTTTACCTGATGGCTGAAACCATCTTCTTTAGATGAATATTGTAAACAGTTTTTATCCTCCAAGGGAAGCTCCTGATCGTCTTCAAAACTGCTGGTGTCGTCGTCTGAGCTTATAGGATCGGCCATCATTTTGCAGTCCTGACTGTAACTCTGGGGTTTCTGGTAACTGTGCTCGCTCGTAATGTACGTTTCCTCCATCTTCTGGGGTAAACTAGGGGGCTCTCTATGGTTTTGACCATGATACGTCCTTTCAGGGGGGTTAAGGGTATCTGGCACAGCCAATACCCTTCTTTCCACTCCAAGAGTTATTTGGTCTGGATCCTTCCGCACACCTGTGCAAGCCCACAAATGAAGGTCAGGATGATGCTTGTTTCTGGGGAGAAAAAAAAAGAAAGATAAAGGGGTCAAAGTGGTAGAGAAACGAAGTCGATTTATGCAGCCTGAAGAGGGGATCTGTGTTGACATTTTTTTGAAAGAGATTCAGGTGAACAGTTCCATGACATGTGAAGTCTGCAGTGTTCACAAGTCCATCAAGTGGAACCAAGTTTGTCTCATGATACACATAAGTCAGTTGATGTGGGGGCGGCGGGGAAACTGGCTCAAATCTCTGTACGTCAACACTTCTGTCTCCACTTATGGAGGCAGCGAACCAGAAAACGTCTGGTTCGACGCCTGAATGCAAAGCAGGGCCTTTTGTCTTTCTGGAACTCAATCTGATGTGGCAAAGGGGGCGGCTTGTCAAAACAAATTACCGAAGTCCTGCAATGACCAGGCATGCTCACCTGAGCACCCAGAGACGGTACGGCTGTACAATGTGACACTGAAATTGGAACACATTGTAATTCCTCGTGGCAGGACCATGTCACCTCTGAGCGTTGCACAGAGCTCGGCACTTTGTTCTTCTTAAACAAATACCAAACGGCGATAACAGCTGGTCAAAACCATCAGGGGAAACTATGGTAGGAGAGCTAAGCTCCTCCACATCAAAACTGGCCCCAGTAAAAAACTAGAGGCATTCCTTTTAGGTATAATCACAAACGATATTCCTGACAATCAAAGGAAAGTATTCCTTTATGCAACGACAGCTGCCAGGATGCTTACAGCAAAAAATTGGAAAGGGAGAAAAATTCCATCAAGGAAAGAATGGCAACTTAAATTTTGTGAATATATAAATCTGGCAAGACTCACAGCATTTATAAGGGGACAATCGGACCAGAAATTATTAAAAGAATGGGGATGTGCTAAAGAGTATATGAAAAAACATTGTTCTGGAATAAGCATATCGGCATGTAATGAATGATGCTTTACAAGGTTAAAGAAAAAGAAAAAATGGTGTAAAAAGTATGATAGAAGTACCGTATTTTTCGCTCTATAACACGCACCAGACCATAACACGCACGTAGTTTTTAGAGGAGGAAAACAAGAAAAAAAATATTCTAAACGAAATAGTGGATATATGATTTTTGTGGTTCATGCTGTGGCCACAGACATGTGATCTGACAGTGAGTTTGGAGTAGCCCAATGCAAGAATCCTGAGGATCCATGTGGATCCATGCTTTGTAACCACGGAGGAGGGAAGGAAGGGGAACCACGGATCCTCTGCTCACGACTGCAGCAGATCCCCCCCCCCGCCACCCACAGGCATTCGCTCCATAACACGCACAGACATTTCCCCTTACTTTCTAGGAGGAAAAAAGTGAGTGTTATGGTGCAAAAAATACGGTAATCTACATTAGACACAACAATTTAGAAAGAGTAAAATTTTTGAGGTCTTAGAACAAAGGAAGGAAATCAATATGTGTATATGTATGTAATGACTAGATTAGAATGAAGATATGGTTTTATTTGTAGATGTGTGCTTTTTCTTTTGTTTTTTGTGTTCTGTTTTTCTTTCTTGTTTGTATAGTTTTATTTTGGATTCAATGTTTGTAATTTTTGTTGTAATTTTGCATTGAAAATAAAATTTACAAAAAATAAAAAAACTGGCCCCTGCTCCCCTGAAACCATTCTATCCCTGCCATGCAACTACCCCAATTCTTAAGTGTCTTATTGTTCTACCAAGGTAAAGAGGAGAGAATATCCCTAAAAAGCAATATGCAGTACCAGAACGCACACTTACTTTAGTATCCCAATCTTCAGCTGCAGCCCGCGCAGTATTTCCGTAACACCATACACGTCAGCCAGGAGGTGGTGCGTCGACACAATCTTTTTGGCATTCAAATGAGAGTAGTTCTCTTTTAAAAACGACAGACCACACATGTGGCCGTTATTCAACCAATCTTTATCGTAGAGATATTTGGCACTCCATCTCTGACCTAGAGACAACGAGGGATTCAGATCTTATTCTCTTGCTATCGCTGGGGAAACTTTTTGTTTTCTATCGGAGGGTGAATAATGCAAAAGGGTGGGTGCACAGGTGTGTATTTGCACAAGCATCACCACAGCTGCAGTTACAGGCACTGAGAAACCATGCCCTCCGTTTAATAAACAGACCAACTAAACACATTCATAAGCCTGTATAGGTTTAAAACACATAAATGGGAGAAGTAATGTGTGAAGGGGCCCTCAAATGGATGTCAGCATTGGTGCAGGGAAGGCTTATGGGCTCTTACTATAACTTGGGTAGGTTCCTATCACAGACGAGATTTGCCCGCCTGCCCAATCACCTGGTTTTGAAACTTTGGGATGCTTCTAGGTCTGCACCATGAAGCCCCATTTGTGGCCGTTTTGAGGTGTGGTGATTTGCTAAATTTGGATCCTGAGCATCTTCAGGATTTGGAACACTAGGGGAAGACTTAAAATGGCAGACAGACTGAATTTTTTTATTTAATTGTATCCGTTTTATTCTCTTTCATTGGGACGTACTTTTAAAAAAAAATTAATCTGCCTGCAGCCTTTGGGCATACAGTGGATTATGAATCATAAATTGAGCAAGAGAGAGGAAGCATTGCCCTGGAAGAAGGGTAGAGAGCCTCCGACCCAAGGGCCTAATCTGGCCCGTCAGGCCTGCTCACTTGGCCCACCAGGCCATTTGGCCAAGCCACACCCACCTGCCACATCATGCCATTATTATTATTATTATTATTATTATTATTATTATTATTATTATTATACTTCTGGTTATGTACTTAATTCGTTCTGGAGGTCCATTCTTAACCTGAAACTGCTCTTAACCTGAAGCACCACTTTAGCTAATGGGACCTGCTGCACCGCGATTTCTGTTCTCATCCTGAACCAAAGTTCTTAACCCGAGGTACTATTTCCGGGTTAGCGGAGTCTGTAACCTGAAGCGTATGTAACCTGAAGCATCTGTAACCCGAGGTACCACTGCATTATTTATATACCGCCCTATACCCGGAGGTCTCAGGGCAGTTCACAGAATAAAATCAAAATATAAAACCACAAAATACATAAAATAAAAACAACAACCCAATAACACCCCCCAAAAAACCCCCACATTTTAAAAGGGCATAGGATCCTCATGCCTTTTAAAGCAAGGCAATTAACAAACCTGGACAGGAGCCATATGATCCAACTCCCCACCCCTCCCCTGCCTTAGATGCATATAAGGGCAGAATATAGCATTAGGCCTACACAAGGATGGGACAGGAGGGCAAGGAAAGGGCACACATTAGTGGCCACAGAACTCTGCAGACAAACCCAGGAAAACAACTGCAGAAAGTGCCACGCTTCCTTGAATTTACTGACCACATCACAAAAATCTCCCCTTAAAAAAAACAAAACGAAACGTATCTCTGTAGATGGAAAACTAGCATGTTGGAGAACTGAGCTAGAACATTTCATCCTGAGGTGCTGCTTTTCCCTAGTTAGTTTTTTTGGGGGGGGGCATGTAGAGCGCCTCCTGAAGTCTGAGCAACAACTGCACCATGGATTTCTGCTGACTGCCTAGGCCAGATCCTAGACTATATCATCACAAATGCTGGCTATAGAAACACACCCTTAAGTGTGTGGGAAATGGGAGCAGTGGCGGTCATGTGAGCTACTACAGGGGCTTGGAAACGCTGGGGCTTAGCTTGAAAATTAGCTCCTACCAGGTGGGTCCCTGCAAACGTAGCAGATGTATTGCTCCGGGATGCTGTCTTCCAACAATCCCATGCACACGCTGTGCTGCCAACACAGGCACTCTTCACACTGTGGCGGTGATTCAAAGAGAAAGGAAATAATGCATCATAGCGTGAGAGGGAAAATCAGGTCCAACCCTCGCTTGGTTAAAATGACAACAACAACAACATGCAGTCATGGCTGGTGGAAGCTTTGGTTCAAAGTATCGAAGGAGGCACCAGTCTCTGGATGCTTTGTCTAGAAAAAGATAAAGGTAAAGGGACCCCTGACCATTAGGTCCATTCGTGACCGACTCTGGGGTTGCGGCACTCATCTCGCTTTATTGGCCGAGGGAGCCGGCGTACAGCTTCCAGGTCATGTGGCCAGCATGACTAAGCCGCTTCTGGTAAACCAGAGCAGCACACGGAAACACTGTTTACCTTCCCGCTGGAGCGGTACCTATTTATCTGCTTGCACTGGTGTGCTTTCAAACTGCTAGGTTGGCAGGAGCTGGGACCAAGCAACAGGAGCTCACCCCGTCACGGGGATTTGAACTGCTGACCTTCTGATCGGCAAGTCCTAGGCTCTGTGGTTTAACCCACAGCGCCACCCGCGTCCCTAGCTTGTCTAGAAAGACGGCTTATAAATACTGAAACAAATAACGGTTAGCGATAAAGAGAACCAAGGACTGTCTCTCGTTCATGTTTATTCCACATCTGATTTCTCAGAACCTGCTCAGACCTCAGGGAAACTGCTGGCTGGAGACTGCCTGGAGTTAGAAGGGCCAATAGCAACTCCAGTATAAGGTAGCTCCAACTATTCCCCATAAATTGCATGAGACAGAACTCTTAGAATGGTCTCTGGCGGAGGAAAAAGTATTAACTGTGCCATTGTAAGAATTAAAAATATGTATTATCTCCCCCACCTCCACTGGAGAGCTCCACAGAGACTGAATGGAGGCACAGTGCTAATTCAAACCAGCCTGAATCATACCATTCTATAAGGTTTTTATAAATAATAATAATAATATCCCAAAGAGAAAAAAGTTCTGAATAACTGGATAAAAAATTCCATAGAAAACTGTACTGCGAGCTGATTCCTTACCTGAATCATGAACCCATTTTCCTCATCCATTTCACAGATACACCTGACAATTTCATTGAGAGTATCCTCCTCATCCTGAGATTCTTCGAAATTGGTTGAATCAAAGTCCTGATTGTACTCATCGCCACTCAGCAGCAAGCTCTCGGTAGAGGAGTCGTCTAAAAACTCCATATCAGAGAGGTCTGAAATTTGAAAACATAACAGAAAACAATACAATTTGGCAAGTGGGTAGCATTGGATTAGACTGTGTGCATTTGGAACAGCAGACATTCAAACTTCCTCTTTGGATGGACATTGGTATGATGCTGTGCTCACAAAAACTGCCTACTTCAAAAACAGAGTATCAATCTTATTATTTTACAGGTTAAAAAGATTTAATACCCCCATGCTTTCGTTCAGAGATCTTCCAACTCAGTTTACTATAAAGCAGGAACTGAAATATAAAACATCATTACACAGTAAAACACCAATAAAACCAGCAGTAGTGTAATCAAAATGGAAAGGACTGGGATTTTATTTTAATTTTTTTAACAAAGTCTTTACCCAGTGCCCAGAAGTTGTAATATTCAACACCAGGTAAGCCTTCCTGGGGAAAGCATTCCAGATATGGAGGCAACATAACTGAAAAAGCCTTCTCCCTATTTGCCACCTGTGTGATGGGAGCACTGACAGAAGAAAAATAGGGGTGTGCATTGCTGTTGGGAAGCATTTCTTTAACAATAGTAGCCAAAAGCACAAGCTAACTTTGCTGATGAGTTCACTGGATGAGCTCAGGCAAGCTACTACCAAAAGATGTGGCAAAGACATCTAGATAAGGGTTGGGTTTTCCCCCCTACATAAGCAAAGCAAAACAATTAGGTTTATAGAATAAAAGGGCACGCCAGCTATGCTGAGCATTTGTGTTCAGAAGCAGAATCTCTGAAATTATGAGATGCTGGAGCAGAAGAAACAGGAGATGACAATCTGCAACATGTCCTGTTTGCAAGATTCCAGAGGCATCTGGCTGGCTTAGGGAAACAAATGGGGACAGGCTACTTTTAGAGGGCTGTTATTAGGTTTAGGGGGGAAATCTACATGAAGCACTTGGCTCATCTGAAGAATCCTTTATAAAGAAAGAAAAATTACTCTTCAGAAATGCAAAAACAAAAAACTGATAGATAAATCAGAACATATTTGGTTAATTCCTCAACTTCTCTAGATAAAAACAAAATTAAGATTTAAGCAGAAGAACATACAAGACAGGAAACCTACTTTCACCACTAAGGTCGACAGACAGAATAGCCCTTGGGTACTGATAGGATGTGTTCTTCTCCACGGTTGTGCTCCGTAGTGTCAGCGAGCTCCCAGAAGACCTAGTAAATGGAGAGGAGCACCTGTCCAAGTACTCAAGAGAACTATCGTCAAAATCCGAATAATCTGCAAAGTAATCACAAAACACGAACACATGGTCTCACTGTCTACCTACATCAAGATGGTTTTTGCTAACACCCCCCCCCCAAATATAAAAGGTAAAAACCAAAACCACCCTTGCTTAAAAAGTCACTCCTTTTAGCACTGTATGCACATAGTCAACAAAAGAGGCAAATCTTAAAAAATGTAGTATAAACACTGACAATTGGGAAACACTGGCCTGCGAGTGCTCCAGTTGGAGAACAGCCTTGACCAAAGGTGTCATGGGCTTTGAAGACACTTGAACTCAGGACGCAAGGGAGAAACGTACTAAGAGGAAGGCATGCTTGGCAAACCCACACCGTGATCAACTCTCACCTGGAAACCAATGTCCCCACTGTGGAAGGACGTGTGGATCCAGAATTGGCTCCACAGTCACTTACAGACTTGTTAAAACCGTGTTTATGGAAGACAATCTTACTCAGCTATGAGTGATCGCCAAAGAAGCAGCAGCAGCACATAGCTTCTAAAACTAACAAACAGGAAATAGCTACCTTAAGCAGATTCACATGGTTTTAGAACACTGCTAGCCTCCAACAGGCAATTCTGGATATGTTTGCACATTCAGGTAAGAAGTGATGAATTACAGCAGCATGAGTCACTTGCCCTTCCCTTTCCTGCGCTGTAACACGCAAAAATGAAACTTGCAAGTTTCCATTACAAGATGTATGAATTCTTGTATGGATTTCATACATCTTGCCATAGGGCAGGTGTGGAAGTGCTCCCTTCACATGCTACCCAGATGCGCAAGTGATTCCTGCAATAACTTCTCACTCCTGTGAATGTGGAACGCAGGTCTGTCGCAGGGTTTTCAGTAAGTGCCCACTCCAGTCCCTTATCACCAAATCTCAAGATGATTGACAGATATGTTTATGAGCAGCACATTCAAAGAGCATATGCCCAAGAATAAGCACTTGATCGACATCTCATGTGTCAAATTGAGAGGACGCAACATGTTACTCTTGCATGTAACGCTAAGCCAAGCTTGAACGAGCAAACATGCTGGTGCACATTTAGAAAACTCTGAGTGCATAGCTGAGCCACAGTTTGGCTCAGTGTTACATCTGACTCCTGGTTTGTCGTGCTCCAAACAAACCATGATATCACCTCTCATAATGTCAAAATCAACATTGTGACATAATATAATAAAAATGTAACTTTTCAGTTGACCACCAAGTCCAGTATATACAAAATACAAGTCCTATATAGTCAGTGCCGTAGTACATTCTTTTCTAATTACTTCATCTCTCTTGTATTTCCTATTTTTCTGTGTATCTAATTTTTGAGAAGTAGTTCTAGTAAATAACTTTGTGATTTTTACTATACGGCCTATTACGTTTACGTGTGTTTTCAATTGGATTTGCTTAATATAGGCATAGGGACGCAAGTGTTGCTGCGGGTTAAACCACAGAGCCTAGGACTTGCCGATCAGAAGGTCGGCGGTTCAAATCCCCGCAACGGGGTGAGCTCCCATTGCTTGGTCCCTGCTCCTGCCAACCTAGCAGTTCGAAAGCATGTCAAAGTGCAAGTAGGTAAATAGCTAACGCTCTGGCAGGAAGGTAAACGGCGTTTCCATGTGCTGCTCTGGTTCGCCAGAAGTGGCTTAGTCATGCTGGCCACATGACCCGGAAGCTGTACGCCGGCTCCCTCGGCCAATAAAGCGAGATGAGCGCCACAACCCCAGAGTCGGCCACAACTGAACCTAATGGTCAGGGGTCCCTTTACCTTTAATATAGGCATTCTGGTGATTAATGGTTTTGTAATTTGCCAAACAAACCATGAACAAAAACCAAGGTTTGTTATTGGCTTGCCATTTGCTGGTTTGTTTATAGAATAACAAAGCATGAGCCCAAGCTTGCATGCAATACTAAGCCAAACCATGGCTAATGTCCTGGTACAAACAGAAGCAGCTGGACCTGGCAGAGGAGCAAAATGGCTACAATTATCTAAATAGGCACCAGCCTGCCTGTCTTGCATGCTAGGCCATAGATTGGCTTAGTGTTGTAGGTGAATGAGGACGCTGGGGCATGATGCCAAAAGAGCAATTTGGTCAACGGGCAGTATCTCAACAGATCTAATAAACACATCCTGAAGCAACACTGGAGCAATTTATGCTTAAAGCTCATAACGCGTGGAGATCAAACTAGCAAGCAAAGTCTGAAGCAACAGGCAAAGTCTTTAGCTAGATTTACTATACTCTAAACTGTACCATGCTGCTTTGATTTCTTCTTTTTCTTTTTCTTCTTTTTCTGTTTCGACTTGTGATCTTTCTCCTTCTTCTCCTTCCTTTCTTTCTCCTTCTCCTTCTTTTTACCTACATTGCAAATGGATCTTTATTAAACAAAGGGCATCAGTGTAAAACAAACGCAGCCTGTTCCAAGATTAGGTCACGTGCTTCCAGCCACCTGAGAGTGGAACTGTTCGCTTACAACAGTACTTATGCCTATTTACTCAGAGGCAAGCTCTACGGAGACATACTGGGCTTACTAGTAAGTGTATTTAGGATTGCAGGTGAAGTGGCCAAACGTTTTCAATTTTCAAAGGAGAGGGAGTTTTAGAGATGAACCAAGAACTGAGCCTTGCAAAAAAATCTACAAAGGCAATGAAATTTAATGACAATGACAAGTCGTAACTCAGAATTACAGTCATAGCTCAAGGTTAGTTGTGTTTGAATGAGAGCAGCTAGACAATGAGGACCTGACTGCAACAACATTCCCTTCGCCTGCAATTCCTAACAGCTGGTATGGAGAGGCATGCTGTCTCCAACAATGGAGCTACACTACATATATCTACACCACTTCTACGAATTTATTTACCGTATTTTTCGCACCATAGGACGCACCGGACAATAGGACGCACCTTGTTTTAGAGGGGGGGGGAAACAAGAAAAAAAAATTCTCCCCCTCTCTGCCCAGCGCCTCTTCAGCGAAGCAGCAGGAGGCGTTGCGCAGAGAGGGGGAGAATTTCCCCCTTTTGTTTTCCCCCTCTAAAACAAGGTGCCGTTTAAGGTGCGTTCAGTCGCCTTCAGGCGGCTACCTTGGAAGCCTGGAGAGGGGTGGGTGCGCACCGACCCCTCTCCTCTCCAGGCTTCAGGTTCCTTTCGACTTGCTCCTTGGGGCTGGCGGGGGGAAGCCCACCACCAGCCCCAAAGAGCAGGTTGGGGAGAAGCGGAAAGGCGCGCAGCGGAGAGGCTGCTGCCACAGCCGCGCGTCACCTCTCCAGCTGGGAGAGGGTCACGGGGGGCTTCTTTAGCCCCGTGCGCGCTCTCCGGCTGGAGAGGTGACGTGCGGCTATAGAGGCTCCTGCCACAGCCGCGCGTCACCTCTCCAGCTGGGAGAGGGTAAGCAGGGCTTCTTTAGCCCCCTGCGCGCTCTCCTGGTTGGAGAGGTGACGCGCAGCTATAGAGGCTCCTGCCATAGCAGCGCGTCACCTCTCCAGCTGGGAGAGGGTCGCGGGGCTATGGCTTCTTCGCTCCATAGGACGCACACACATTTCCCCTTCATTTTTGAAGGGGAAAAGGTGCGTCCGACAGAGCGAAAAATACGGTAATCCCCTTTTAAAGCCTTGTAAGCTGCCAGCCATCAGTATGCCTTATGGGAGCGAATTCCAAAGTTTAACTATGTTCTGTGTGAAGAAGTACATTCCTTTGTCCTGTGACCCCTTAAAACCTTAAAAAGCGTTAACAGGTGAAATAATAACAATAACAATAACAATAACAATAATAATAATAATAATAAAATAAAATAATAATAATAATAATAATAAAATAATAAAATAATAATAATAATTTTAAAAAATAGACAGGCTACATTCCTGTTGTCTCAAGCTACAGTTTTGTTTTGGTTTTGCTTAAAATGTTTTTTTTTTGTCCATACCAAGCAGCGACGAGCATCTGTCTTCCAATTTCGTTTTTCTCTCCGTTTTCAGCATTCCTGTGGATGTAAGAAAGGAAACAGAAGCTTAGCAGAACACTGCTGGCAACAGTGTGTTAAGTCTCTTGGGGGCAAGCACTAGGGACCATGCTTTAGTTCATTTATACTGCTAGATCTGAAAAAATTAAACGACGGAGGATGAGAAACAAGGAAACGAATCGAAGAGAACTCACATTCACTGTTCTCTGAATAAGAGATGTAAGTGGGAGATATTTATATCTGTTGTAAAAAAACAAACAAAAGAGCATTTGCCATGCTAACAAAAAGGGGCACTGAATTATGTTACTCTGAAATTTCCATTTCTATATCAGCTGCGGCCTCCGTGTATGACTATGATCCATTTCATGTGTGATCCTCTGGGCTAAAGAAGCTGCTAGATTATTATCCAAATACGTTTTGCACAGAAGGTAGAGTAAAGATGTTGAGAGCAGGATGAGAGGTCCTGACATTAAAGAAGAGATGAATTCTGCAAGCCAGCGCAGTAACCAACTTATCCACTTGCACCTTTTCCTAATTCTTTGCATCCCAAGAATTCTGTGAGGCCTGAACAGCACTGAGAAGACAGATGTGTCTTTTAGATAAGGCGTCAGCAATCTTTTTAAGCCAGATTTTTTGAGAAAGTGCCATGTGAATCTCCCATTCCACTTGTCTCCCCCCTCCTCCAGAATTATTTGTCTCCTGAAGTAAATTTCAGTTTTCGTGTATTGCTTTGCTTCTGGAAAAGACCGGCACAGTTTATTTGCAGGCTCCTTATGTTGTCTACGTTGGTAAATCATCATGCTTCCATTTCAGAAAACTGGGTGTGGCTGGGTTGCCACCAACCAAGCAGAGGAGTATCAGAAATTTAAGCTGTTTCCAAAATGGTTGCTTCTGAAGATAGCTGAATGAAGGTGTAAGCAGAACCATGGCTAACTACAGCGGGTGGAATCCGACTAAATCACTGCCCGAGTGGAATGACTTCTGCAAGCACAACTGAACTTGCCTTCCCTCTCTACCCGCCAGAACAGATTTGGGGCAGATTTTGGGGAGGAGGAGGGGAAGTTCGGTGCACACAATGACTTAGTTGGATACAACTAAGTGGCCCAAACACGGCCATAACTAAAACAGCAAATAGAGGGCCCTTTTCATTCACAATGTGGCATGAAAAGTGGACCCATGCACTGAAACAAGAGAATTCAACCAACCTCTCCTTACGGATAAGTGTACCTGAATGATACACAAACACATGCTCGTCGCGTTCACACAATGTATTTCCTAGGTATACGAGTTAACATACTCTAAACATACGCAACGACAGCTGCATGGACGTTGCTAGCCCAGAGATGGAAAGACTATGTCCCTATCCAGAGAAGAATGGCAAATTAAACTGTTGGATTATGCTGAAATGGCAAAACTGACCGGGAAGCTCAGAATCCAAGAAGACCAAAACTTTAGTAAGGAATGGGAAAGATTTATAATTTATCTTGGAGACCACTGTAAGCAGATGAAAACGTTGGCAGGACTGCAATAACACTTGTTGTGTAGCAAATACAGTGGAATAATATAAAATATGGACTACTGAATAATTTGCAGTTGAAAGGGTTGACAATGGGACCCATGGAAGGGAGAGGGTGCGAAGTCCAGAGATTCGGGGGAATCTTTAAATAGGGATGTGTATGATGGCATTGTCATATTCTTATACTTGAAAAATCAAATAAAAATTATTTCCAAAAAAAAAACAACCGATACTCTAATATACATCTAGACAGCATCTTAAAAAGCAGAGACATCACCTTGCCGGCAAAGGTCCGTATAGTTAAAGCCATGGTTTTCCCAGTAGTGATGTATGGAAGTGAGAGCTGGACCATAAAGAAGGCTGATTGCCGGAGAATGGATGCTTTTGAATTAGGGTGCTGGAGGAGACTCTTGAGAGTCCCATGGACTGCAAGAAGATCAAACCTCTCCATTCTGAAGGAAATCAGCCCTGAGTGCTCACTGGAAGGACAGATTGTGAAGCTGAGGCTCCAATACTTTGGCCACCTCATGAGAAGAGAAGACTCCCTGGAAAATACCCTGATGTTGGGGGAAATGGAGGGCACAAGGAGAAGGGGACAACAGAGGGCGAGATGGTTGGACAGTGTTCTCGAAGCTACCAGCATGAGTTTGACCAAACTGCGGGAGGCAGTGGAAGACAGGAGTGCCTGGCGTGCTCTGGTCCATGGGGTCATGAAGAGTCGGACACAATTAATCAACAACAACAATATACATCCAGAAATGTTCTAAACGTAGTGGCCTATAGCATTCTGCATAACCTAATACACTCTTGAAAGCGACTGACAAACGTTTTACCTGATGCCACTGGGGCTACTCTGCCATCACTTGCCGCTTTAGAAGAATGGCACAACACCATCTGATTATCTCCCTTCTCTTTAACGGGGTAGTCACTGCGGAAAGCAGCCTCCGCAGTTAACAGCGCCGACACATCCAAGTTGCGGCTTAAGTCAAGAGGGAGGCAGAGTCCACGCTTCTCAAGGGAGACATGAGCAACATTGGGAACTACATAAAAGAAAGAACGGAATATTAAACGACAGACAAGCACCGCGTTCCTTGAGGTCGCTGAGTTACACACCTAACGTGGCACAGTTCTCGTCTATTAGCCAGAAGCTCTTGTCAGGCAGGGTATATCTTGCGAAGGTCTTGTTTAACACTTGGATTCTCTCTGGTTCTTTACTTTAGACTGAAATACATTACCCTCCAGTAATGCTGGCGGCTGATTTGGGGCATTGATGGAGAACACTTTTCTATCAGTGACTGGAGAGGGAGAAGGAACTTTTTCTAGTGAACCATAAGGCAACGAACCAGTCGCTAAGCGCTGTGATCTTTGTCTCCGCTGGCTATTTTTGAAGGATCTAAGGGCACTCACTGGCTGTGATGGACCTAAAAAGAGACCTTGCAATGTTCATGAAGCAGACACAGGTCATTGTCTTACTCTAAGGATCTTACTCTATTTCTATTTCATCGTCTTACTCTATTTCTAAGGAGGTCATAAGGCGCTTGCCTTAAGTGGTTCCCCATCTATCACGGCATTGCTCTTTACAAATAGAAAAATGGGGGATACCAGGAGACTAGAGGAATGGTTTTTAGCTTCAGTTAGTAGAAGCGGGCTTTTAATGAAAAGGCTTGCAAAGGGGGGGGGGGTCCCTTGTGATGGAACTAACCTGGCGAAAAAGATCAAAGGCAGCACTAATATACCTAAGCTCCCTGATACATTTGATTTCTGACTCTCTCACTTCCCTCTGAACTGCCAGGAGAAAATTATAAACCAGGGATGCTGAACCTGTGGTTGTCTGTGTGTTTTTGGGACTTCAAACCCCCATCAGCCCAAGCTGATGACCAGAGATGATGGGAGCTGGAATCCAACAACAACCAGAGGACCAGAGGATATTATAAATAAATGCAGAGTATACCATTTCTTAACATTCCTGAAGCAAGCAAAGAATGATAAACTTTCTGATACAAAACTGTTCCATTGTTTTTGCAACAATGCAATATCTGCTGAATGCCCTCTGTGGGATTGAAGGGCCTGGTAACTTTTCGGCAACTAATATTAACTTATTTGTTGCGCTAGCCTTTCGGTTAGGTTTTGGAAAAGCACTCACAATGTGCCTATTGTTCTTTTACTTCGGTCTGAATGTACTAGATCGGTTAAAATCCTGTTTCCTTCACTGTTGCTTTTTATATTTATAATTTCAATAGCACGCAAGCCACCTTGGAATGAAGGTGTGTGCACACAAGCATGCGTTCCAGCTTATAACATCCTTGAGAAATTAAGTATGGTAGGTTTGATAATGCACTAAGCAATCGTTAGTTAAAATCAGGGGGTAAGTCAACATGCTTGCCAGGTGCTGTGGACTAGAACTTCCATTAAAACACAGGAGCCTGGCGAAGGGTGAATGACAACAAGATCTGGAGTGCAACGTATTAGCCATGCCATTGTAAGCCATTATTATATCACTGATTCAGTTTATCCCAATACTGGGCCTTTGGATTCAGAGTTTTAGAATTTTGCTCCTCACCCCCTTCCTCCAATGCTACCACTAATACAGCAAGCTGTGTTTGCTATGCATATTGAAATGATCTCATAATCATGCGTATGTGAGTGAATTATGCTGGATTTGATTTATACACAAGAGTTATGCATAGGGAAGTTCCCAAGAGGCATGAAGGGTCCTTTATTTTCCTTTGGTCAAATTCCAGGATTTTTAATTTATTTTTTGGAGGGCCGGAGGTTAACAATGGGTTCAAATTCAACCAAAGTAAAGCACTTTGCAATCTCATTGATTTCAGTGGAAGAAATTCAAGTCAGTGGCTAACTCTTCTGCTGAAAGCAACGGGACTGCAATGGTTTGGAGGAAGTGAACTCAGCAAAGTTAGTTTCCACATATCTACATTCAAGCGATCACTTTAAATGCTCGCACCACAAAGTCTAATTTGAAAACCTACCTCCTTTCAACGGCTTTCAATATACAGGGGATTTTATGTTGTGCATTTTTAGCTTCTGTTGTTCTGCTATTTTATTGATTAATTTGTGGAATGGATGCTTCTTTTATTTTAAATATTGTAAACAACTTTAGATCCAATGGAAGCCACTTTATGGAAAATGTTTCTCAAAAAGCAGTGTATAAATAAAATAAAAAAGCAGTGTATAAATTAAAATAAACACAGCTTAAGAAGCCTCATAATTGGAACATATATATATATATATATATATAATCCCCAGGTTTAAAAAAATTGAGGTGGGGGGGAAGACCTGCAAAATGCTCAACTCTCTACAAAAGCTATAACTATGGTTTTCAAGTCTACCGCAATAGCTGCAGATTAAGAGGGATTCCCTTTACAGTGCTATCTTTGCATTGTTAACAGGCACAAATCATCCTCAGTGAAGGTTACTTACCGACATCATGTGCAATCGCAACAAGTGTGGACGGCAACATTTAATGAGGGAAGATTTAGAGTGTCATTGACTGATGAAGCGTTTCAGTGCAAAAGGGGCAGGGGGGAGAGAATTACATTTGCGCAAGCTGTTTCCCTCTTCTCAATTAATTAGCAGCACAATCCAACCAGACGTTAGGTGCGTGCAAGTCCCTTTCAAATCAGCGAGACTTGTTAAGGAGCTATGGCTGGATCATAACATTCAGCGGAAGATAATTTTAACTGGAGATGGAAGAAAGCAGCCCTAGGAAGTTTTTTGTGTGTGTCATTCTTCATTTCCCAGAGAGATGCAAAAGATCTAGAGCAGCGCTTGACAGAATCCCCCATTCTCTACTTTACCGCTGACAAGGGATTAAACCCTCTGGCAGGGAAATGTTAAATGGTGCGGTCTGAAAGGGGGGGGGGGGGCAGAAGAAAGCAAGCATTATCCTCATCCATTTCCCTACCAAAGGGACTTGGACATTTCTACAATTGCAAACATTTCGCTGATCAGTTTTCTTGCAGTTTTGTACATTCCTGTTCCCCCATCTAAACCAGCCTCCTTTGGACCCTCATCCCAGGGACTGAAACCTATTTTTGTCTTCTGTAGCACTAAAAGTAAGCGGAATTGTCACACAGAGAGCAAGAACCAGTAGGACCAGCAGGCAAATCATGCCAGTAGATTTTCTCGAGGATGAGGGTGGTGGTGGGAGAACAACAACAACAACAAAAAACAAAAACACCAACACCACACAAGAATGGCTCATCTTCTTTTTGAAGAATCGGGGCCTCCAAAGCAGATCAGCTGTAGCCTTTGCTGCTCCGTGTAACATGACGAGTTGGGCTCTTGCCATGAATTTCCGCCATCGTACAAGTGCCATACTGTGTGTGTTTGATATTTCCGTCTTGGGAACAAATGGGTTTACAAAAAAAAAAAAAAAAACCACACACACACAACCCAAAATTTCCAGGCAACCATATAGGAAAACTTTTGGAAACAGCAAAAAGAGTTGGTTTGGGTTTTGTTTCCTTCCTCCTTTCAGATGACCGATGTGCAAGGAGTTTCCAGTACTGGCTACTAAGGATTTGGGGGTGGGGGGTAACTTCAGTGGTGAACTTAATGGCATGTACTATCCCATGTCACACTTGCATTCCACTCCCCCAGCCCCCCCCCAAAAACCAGTCTGTTAAAAACAAGTCACATTCAAAAGGAAAGGGAAAAAAAGGAAAGGAAAAAGAACCACCCCCCAATGATGATTATTTCCCAATATGACTGTAATAGAAGTAATTATGGTATGTTTTAAAATGTCTGTGCTCACTAGTTTTATTTATCACAGAAGAAGGAAGCTGGGAGACCAGGGTCAAATCCTCCACTTGTATTAACTCTGGGGAAATTGGTGATTTAAGGGACTTTATACACCCTGCAGAATCTCCAGATTCTTGTTTGCATTTCTTGCTGCGAGCCTTTCCTGAAGACAAAGTTGAGGGCAACAGTGCAGATTTCTGAATGTTGGCAGAACTGCTAATATCAGCTTCAGTTTTTTTCTGACTTTGAGGCTTAGGTGATATCTCCTGAATAAATAATAAGAAATTGATACTTTTATTGCAGTTTCTTCATTGCAGCTCTTGTATTCTATTTCGATTTATTTTTTTTAAAGCAACTTCAGTACTTAACAACAGCACATTTTCAGAACATTTCCCCCACCCACAAATAAATAATAATAATAATAATAATAATAATAATAATAATAATAATAATAATAATAAACAAAGTTAAGAAATAAGCAAGCTGGAACTTCAAAAAAGGGACTCAGCCAAAGACCACCATCCCAATCCAGTGAACTGCTCCAGGGTGCAGGAACCAGGATATGCCCTTGTAATTTCCTTTTCTCGATTCCCCCCTCGTTTCAACAGAGAAAGACTGATCCCCACATGCAGTCCAATGAATGTGTGGATGGGCTCATTCTCTATAGAAAGGTGGGGGTGGAATCTACACCTGCAGCCTAGTACACATGGATCTCTGGGTCAGGATATGAGGCCGTAAACATGTCTTCAGTTCTCATAAACTGAATGCAGTAGCTCTTCAATCATGCTAATACATTCGACAAAGCCAAATTTTTGCCACGTTTCTGCAGACACCATTACCATAGCAACTTTACTGCTAATTCTTCAAAGCACTACCTGCCCCCCAGAAAGCAAGTAAAAAGGTAAAGGGACCCCTGACCATTAGGTCCAGTTGTGGCTGACTCTGGAGTTGTCAGCCCCAATAGCTCACAATTAGGTTTGTGGTTGCGGTGTCCCTGATTCTCTGCAAATTCAGTTCAATTTTAAAACAAGACATGAAGAGTCTGGCAGTGTCCCTTTATTATTATTATTATTAATATTATTATTGAAAAACCAACAAAGATTAAGGATTTCCACCCCCAAAGTAATCTGAATGTCACCACATGTATTTGCATTAGGATATCACCCGCTTTCTCAAACAACAATAAAAAACCATAACGAAAGCATTGCAGGCTAATTAATTTGGAAAAATCAAAGCATACTGCATTTTCGAACATGTGATTGTCTGCATCGTATTTTTGTCCAATAAACGTAAAGGATAATTGTGTCAAGACAGACCTATCTATGTTTAACAAATACTAGCATTTTAGGTTTGTAGCTACTTTCCCACATGGAGTTAAAAATGATTTCCCATCTGGTAGGCAAGATCGCTGTGCAAGTAAAACCTTTCATCAAACCATAGAAGAAATTCAGATTATGTGTCACCGCTTTTGGTAAAAGCAAACAAACACAGCTGAACACCACGCAAGAAGAGGTGCCACACTATGCAAGAGCGTTCTCCAATTTTCAAACCTTTGTATATGCAAGTAATGTAATTTTGGTATTGAGTGCTTTCTCTTCCGGTGGTTCTGGACATTCAGAGTAAGAGAAGAGGAGTGGACAACTTCTAAACTGAGCCATTTTTTATATAAATGTGCAAACCAGCCACCCAAGTGGGTACAGACATTTGTCACAAATACATTAAGATTAATGTTGCATTTGGCATTACGGATGAAAGACAGGATAGGGTGGGTCTGCAAACGAGTATAAAGTCCTTAAGTTGTCCACCACTCGTGCTCTAGACACTAAAAAGCCACACGGGAAGTACCACATAAGGGCCTGGTGGTGTGAAATGTCCCGTCCAGCTACCAATGAACCAGCAATTCATGCACATTGAGAGTATAATTTATTCATGTCCAACAAGGATTTGAAGGATTGCAGAACATATCTAGGCTGATTGAGAAACTTATTTACCAAAAATTAATTAGAGCCGTAACTTGTAAATAAATGATTTTATTGTTTATCTTCACATGTGTGAAAGACATCACTACAGCAACCATTACTTTCAAAGTTACAAAATTATTTAAAACAAGGTTTTAAAACTTGTTCTAATAAGGTGCTTAACCTCTTAACAAGGACAAAATTAAACATTAGAAAAAACCTTAAACGAATGTTACTCGTTCATCTAAGCAGTTGTTGCTCAAAAGGAAAGAAAACATGGCCCAACCCTAATACAGTTAAATAGACTACTGTACCTGCTTCATGTAACCTGAGGGTTTAGGGTTAAAACAGTTGTAAACCGGAAAAGTGGGGGGGGGGGGGGAGATCAGCAGCCTAATAAGACTGCTGGCCTGAAATTCTCCTCTGTATTACACTTGGGGAAAAACTGAGCCATAAATTAACCATAAATGTTATCGCTGTAGACAGCTTAGCCATTGCAAAGTCATTCTGGCCCGAGACGGATTAATGCTGACTCCGCTCAAAATACAAATTGGGTACCAGACACATGAAAGAATGCTCTCCCTCCTCCATTCCTTTCCCTAAATTAACCATAGTTTAGAGTTATATATGCACTGATGCAGACCGTAACTAACATGTACTGCATGGTTTGAAAACCCACTTAAAACCATGGTCACTTGGGTTCAAAAGGAACCGTGGTTTGAATTTATTTTGGTGCAACTTTAAACCATGGCTAATACTAGGTGGGAAGAATTGCTCTGAGGTGCTCATATGTCTGGCTTCCAATCTGCATGCCTTTTTTTAAAAAAAATTATTATTATTTTTGTGTTACATCTGCCCAAGACCTCTAAGGTTTCACTCCTCAGTCATCGTTTGTTTCAACGGAGCCAGTGGCTAACTTTAAAAAGGTGTGCAAATTCAGAATTTTCCCTACCAAAAAAGAATGAGTAGAGGAAGCAAAAAGCTCAAGTTTGGTTTCCCGTGAGAACATTTGCTAATAACTAAACAATTTATAAAAGAGAGTCCACATAACCAAAGTGTTTGCAAAGACACATTTCATAGGCTGTTAATTTGAAATGCTGACAACAACCTGTAGATACGCAATTGTAAACTTCCGACAGAAACAAAAACCAGCCATGTTTAGTTTAAAATACACAATGTATTCTATATTTTGTTGCTACAGAACAAAGTCTGCAAAACTGAGATAGTTTCAATGGTGGCTCTGCTTGGTAAGTTAAGGTTAGTGCTGCACTGTTTGTGGAAGAGTCATCAGGTTGTCAATCATTCCATAACTTATTTTAATTTGGGGGGGGGGGGCAAGGAAACTGGCTGCAATGCCCCAAACCATTTCCTAGGGGGCAGATTCATTGGGATGCCACAAAAAAGATTGCTTTTCCATTATGTGTTGCCAGGCACATTTGGTGAGAAATAGTCTGTCTAACTCTCTTCCTCCTCCCTGTTTCTTGCATACTGTGGTCTTGGAATATGTGGGTTTCTCTGCAGAATCAAATCCAGGTTTTGTAAGGGCGTGGAGCATTTGGTGTGGCGTGGTTAAGAAGTGAGCAGGAGAAGAGGGCTTAAGGGGCTGGGTTTTCACATTTTGAGTGCCTTCCAGCACCTCTGCTTTTATGACGCGTACAACTACTTGATCAGCCAGTTTAGGGGCTGCAGCCTTTATCCTTAAATACGCAAGAAGAAAAAGGTAAGGGTGGAACTACATGTTACAAAAAACACAACGCTGCCACTGGAAAAATACTAATTCCTATGCTGACTCTCGCCCCACACCCGCCAACACAAACACACATACCTTCCATAATGTCTATTTCACTTACTGCATGTCCTGATGTCACTTGCAATGTGCTTTCCCTGCTCTTGCAGGGAAAGTACACGACATCAGGACAAGGGCTGCAATGGCAAAGCCTTCAAATGGTGGGTCATGAGTCTAAGTGCCACCACCATGTTACTTTTTGCTTGTACAACTTTGGGGTTTTTTAAACAAAAAACCAAAGCGGAAAAGGGGGATGGGGTGGACAGTAGGGAAAGCAAAGGGACAGGGAGACAGAAAGTGAAAAAAGAAAAAGAGCGAGAACAGTAAAATAAATTAGAACTGTGTCCATCTTGCAGACTGGAGCTAAACAAGAGCTCTGGATGCAAACAGTTTGAAGGCCACTAGGCTAGATGTTATGGAGGTGACTCAACAGAAGCCTGCCATTTTTAGTGGCAGCCGTGTGTTCTTTGAAACATGCAGTACTGCCTTAAGAAGCTGCAACGCATAGCAACACATTCTCAGCTCTTAAGCAAAAGTAAAAATACATTACGGCAATGCATTGACACCGCAGTGACTCAAAAAGGGCTGTTAAGACCTAGTCACAATTGAACCCTAGTTTAGGGATCGGGAGAAGCTGTGGGATCTCTCTCTCACACACAAACAATTCCCCTCAAACATACAAAGTGAGTTAAGGAGAGTATCAGATCCATTTTCATCTAGTTTGGGAGTCACACAGCTCCAAAGCCAGTTACAGAAGGGCAGGGGGAAATTGACTTCCGCTTCCACGGCCCAATTCCTAAATCCAGGCTCAATGGTGAAATCTGCACTGGGCGTAAGTGAAAGCTGCACATATCATAATCAATGTGCTACCAAAACCAGCACAGGTTTAATGAGGGAAAAGAGTGGGGAGGAAATGCAGTTGCCTGTATAGGTTACTTCCTTTGACCCAATTATTTAACGCAATATGGAGGTATGTTTCAGAAAAGGGTTGGGGTTTGTTGTGAGGAGGGAGTGGTAGACGAAAAGCACTCTTCTTAAATGGGGGGTCTTTTTAAAAAAGAAAAAAGAAACGAACTACCCACTAGACAACAAAAATCCACATTAAAAACTATATTAAGGCTCTGATCTGAATAAATTAAAAAGGTGTATAGATTTAGGGCTCTCTTTAGCTACCTTTCGGGCAGAATTAACTAACACAGAAACACTTCCTTGATTCATTCTTGCCTGAAATGTGCTGAACGTGGTAGTTTATGGGAAGGTGAACAGGAGTCCAGGGAACATGCACCTGTGACGTCATCCTGTGGGTGTCTCCACCCATCCACAAGGGAAGCTGCCAGCAACTGGCTGGGTGGGTGACTGGGTTGTAGCCTATGTGGCCAAAGTGAGCAGAACACCAAGTCTTGTCCGCCTTCACTTCCTGTTTGATGCACAGGCTTCAAAACAGAACAGGAAGTCACAGGCTCCATCATGCAATGGGTCTGTAAGTGACTCCAGTATGGCTTTTAGTTTACGGGTTCTGGCCAAGGAAAGGCGTACGTGTTATAAACCCTGGGCGGAATCACTGACCAGAGCTCTACTTGCGGGGGGTGGGGTGCTGCAGGTAAAGTGACTTTAGAGGATCGCCCTCCTCTTCCAGAATGTGCGGGCAGGCTAGGCTACATGGGCTCTGTTGACTGGGAAGCACCCAGTTTAAAGAGCTGCAAGCTGGAAAGAGCTTGGTTTTAAGCGGGAGACTGGAATTCTCCCTGACAATATGCCTACTCGTGAGTTAGGAGACTGGGTTGCAACCACATATGGCATGGCAGGCTACCTGCTTATGGATAGTCATTCTTCTTCTGTTTCTGCATCCAAACTGCAGACCATGAGAATGTTCTGAAGAAATGGAATTAATAAACATGTAGGGGCTTAGAAGAATAGTTTGTCCTTCTCTGTGTGCACATGCCTATAAACTAACATATCTAGCACATTTTCAGATGCAGGCTCATTCCTGGAAGTCATTCCTATGTGTCAACTAATAGCATAAAAGCAGCACCTACGACTGTGGTTACTTATCAAGACTTGTTAATAGTAGGCACAGCCATGCACAAAATGCGCGACCGGAGAAAACTCAACTGAGTGGAACAGGCTGGAGACAATGTGGCCATCCTCCACTTTAGATGTGGACTCAAACCAGACCCCTAAGATATTTTTAATGTCTTCTTTTTTCCTCGTATTTATTAAAAAATATACATCCTAGCAAAAAAAGGTATGGCTCATTGAACAGTTTCATAAAACACATACAAGTTTACAACACCAATTCTTACAATAGAAAGGAAACTTCTTACAAAAGAAGTTCTGGCAGATGTAAAAAAGAAACCCCAAAAAAACCCTGTGTCGAAAAGCACAAACTGAATTTGTGTCAAGGGTCTTCTAAGCCACTTGTGGGCACAATTCCAGCTATATCGAAACGGCACCTGGGGACAGACATCTCTGAGCTTTCGATTCTCGGGATGTTCGCTTATGAAAATAAAGGTAGCCACGATCTGGGACATCAAGCTGTCTGATCCAAAGGTCCATACCACAGAAGTCAAGCCCAGACTTAAATGTGAACCTGCTTCCATGCTATGCATCCTTAGGATTGCAGACTTACTTTCATTAACTCCATTTATGCAGAAGTGTAAACATAATTCTTTAGTCCCCTATTTACTTTCTGTCTGGCAGAGCAACGTTAACATCATGGACCTGATATTTCCCATGGTACATTCCAGTAGGACCCTTGCAAAAGAATCAAACTCTACAATTTCATACCTGCTCCAAGACTGGAGCTGCTTGTTTGTTGCCTTCCTTTTTTTCAGCACCATCAGCGCTGACGGCTTTGGATGCCAACAACCCTGCAAAAGAAGAAGGAACACAGAGATAGGATTGTTTTGAATTCACTTCCGCAAACTTGATGACAAGTATAATCTTACGGGTGGATCTGAGTAGACTACATCTTCATGCTTTATGGAAACACAAGGTTTAAACAGCAAAGTCTGATGCTTTATTACTGACTGGTACAGTGGTGCCTCGCAAGACGAAATTAATTCGTTCTGCGAGTTTCTTCGTCTTGCGAATTTTTCATCTTGCGAAGCACGGTTTCCCCAAAAACCTCAAAAAAGGCTACCACACCGCGTGCTATGAGTTGCTCTTGCAAGACGTTTTCGTCTTGCGCAGCAAGCCCATAGGGAAATTCATCTTGCAAAGCAACTCAAAAAACGAAAAACTCTTTCGTCTTGCGCGTTTTTCGTCTTGCGAAGCATTCGTCTTGCGAGGTACCACTGTAGTTTTACGCTGTCCTGACATTGGCTTTGGTGCCCAAAGCCTTCTCTATATTCAGGTAAATGCATGCAGGCTTCAAAGTGAGGGGGGAGCATTCACTCAAGCCCTGCCATCAACATCCCTGCACCTGCCAACTCCGCTTCCAAGCTTCAGAAGTTGAGAGCCAAGATACAAAGGGAGATGCCAACTACATTCAGCTGAATAAGCTTAGAAGCAGTCTGTGATTAGGAGCCTTGTTTTCCAGGACCTCTGCTGGATGTGAGAACATCTAAGAACATGGGTAGGCAAACGAAGGTCCGCGGGCCGGATCAGGCCCACTGCCTTCTGGATCCAGCCTGCGGATGGTCCAGGGATCATCGCATGGATCACCAGCACACACGTACTTTCCCTCTCCCTCACATGGCAGTGGCACCTCCTCCCTCCCTCCTCCTGGCTTCTCCCTGCCCTGTCTAGAGGAGGAAGGGGGCTGGGCTTTGTTGGTGCCAGCAGCAGCTGCTTTCGCGCGCCGCTAACCGTCCCTCCACCACCGCCGCCAGAGCCTGCCGCTCGCAAGACACAGGGGCTTGTGGTGCTCTTGCATCAATTTTTTCCCCCCAAAATATAGTCCGCCCCCCCCCCCACAAGGTCTGAGGGACAGTGGACCAGCCCCCTGCTGAAAAAGTTTGCTGACCCCTGTCTAAAAGGGTAAGAAGAGCCTGCTGAATCAGGCCAGTGGCACATCTAGTCCAGACCCTGTTTTCATAGAAATATTATTTTATTTTATATATATATCCCGCCCATCTGGCTGGGCTTCCCCAGCCACTCTGGGCGGCTTTCAACAAAATATTAGAATACAGTAACGCATCAAACATTAAAAGCTTCCCTAAACAGGACTGACTGTACATCTTCAGTGCAACCCATGTGCACTGGGATACTGGGGTCAGGGCTTCCACACACGCCCTCGACCCAGTTCAAGCCTGCATGCATTCTGACAAACACGCGAATAAGAGTTCAAGGATCTTACTAAAATCAGACTTGGTATGTTCTCCAGCAGCAAGACCTGGGTTTGACTAAGGCTGCAGGAACCCTCCCAGGCTGGTTTCTTTCTTTTTTAAAAAAATGGCACCCCACAGAGGAAAGTCTTCTCTTCCCTATACACCTACTGCTACTGCGCTGCAGCTGCAGTATGAGCAAGCACACATAAATTCCTGAAGGGCGCTTGCCAAAGCAAATTTGTATTTTCATGTTAGATTTTACTGGGCCCTTCTCACATCACTTGTTTTATAGCCCTTTGTACAGTGATGTAACAGGTAAGCAGCATCTAATTATAACTGTTGCAACAGTCAATCACAGGTAAAACTGTTCTTTTTATTCAGTGAGACAGAGAGACATTGGAACCTTGGGTTTTCGAACTTAATCCGTTCCAGAAGACTATTTCGCTTCCAAAACGTTTGAAAACCAAGGATCAATGGGCTGGCTGCAAAGTCAATAGCAAAAAAAGAAAAAGACTCTTGGGAAGCCATTCGACTTCTGAAAATCGTTCAAAAACAGAAGCGTTCACTTCTGGGTTGTCAGCGTTCAGGTTCCGAATTGTTCGGCTTCCGAAGCTTTCGACAACCGAGGTTCCACTGTAACTGTGATGAATAATGACGTATTTCTTTGTCGCTCATAAAATCTGTTAAACAGTAGTCAACCAGAGTTTCAGTTGAATTATAAGGTTTGTAATAATAACAATTATTATTTTTTATTTGTACCCTGCCCATCTGACTGGGTTGTCCCAGCCACTCTGGGTGGCTTCCAGCATATATAAAAACATAGTGGGAGTGTAGCTTTAATGCAGACTTGCAGATGCTGTCACACTTATGCATGATACAAGTAAAGCTTGACCTTGATTAAAAGTATAAGGTTAATAAAAGCAGAGAGAGCAGAGCACATTTATATGCTGCTTTCCAAAATATATTTGGATGGCCATGAAGTCAGTTTCTTATTATAAAGCAACAGGGTTTATGTGGTTTTCAACTTGAATTAGAAGACCCAGCAGGCAAGATAACATTTTGGCCTCTTTTTGATGGAGAAAAGCAAGCCAGAAGCCCAAAGCAATTAAACATGCTTTTCAGCTGAGCCTGCTTGTAAGTTTCCCTAGGTTTCTTCAAATCAACAGAAATTTCCAGTCGTGAGGAACAGCACTAATTGTTTATTTGAAATAATTTCTACCTTGTTCTTTCTCCTTAAGGAGAGCTGAGCGGTGTATGTTGAAAACAGTAACCAAACATGAACAAGCAGTGAAGTGGTAAGTAACCTGATCCAAAGCCATTTAAGGATTTATAGGTCAAAATCAGAATTTCGGATTGCGCTCACAAATGAATAGGCAGTCAGTGAAGTTGGGGTAACATGAACCCTCCTATATCCCAGCCCCATAGAAAGCCTGGCCGCAACATTCTGAAGCAACTCAAGTTTCTAAATGGTTTTCAAACACAGGAGCCCCACAGAGCATATTACAATAATCCAGGTGAGAGGCAACTTTAAGGCATGGATCACCATAGGGTCAAGAAAGGGATGTAGGTGTAGGTGACAAAAACAAAACCCTATTCTTAATTATGCAAAGGTCTCCTGGTCACAGTCAAGGCCTGAAAAGCCAGGTCTAAGGCTGGGTCCAAGAGAGCCAGAGTATTTGGAGGGAGAGCAACCCCTTCTCACTGCCATTTCTTAAAACGTGGTTCCCAGAAATTTAACAGAGAGTAAGGATTAGACGAAGCAAACAGGGGCATGTCAGAAGTGACTAGGCACTCCAAGTAATGGAATCCCCTCCACGGTTCAACATATTTCTAGCTATAGTACAGGATGTGGAGGGCAAACATCACTTTCATATCCTGGCCGCTACAGAGGACAGAAAGCTGGACTTGATACACTTTTCGTCTGATCCAGCAAGTCGGTTCCATCTGAAGAACAGCTAATCAACATGGCAATATGACCAATGCCACAGTCATATAAATGACCCCACTCTCTCCTAATGCACACTTGAAGAGCACCTTATGTGAATGATCCAAAAGCACCAAACCAATGAACAATTCACTTTTCAAAGATTTAGAAAGCTCCCCGACAATGCAAAATAAGCACAGCACATGAGCATTTACACAATGCAGCACCTTAGAGTAGAAGTATGGATATTTGTAACAAACAAAGGCAAAAGCAGCCACAATGCCAAGTCTTAAAGGAGAGCTTACCAGTGATCTTGTTAAGCCGAGCCCTCTTTGCCTGAAATGAGTTGCCTAGGTTATTTTTCCTCTTGTGCGCCAATGCATTCTCTGCCTGTGCAAAGGCAATCTTTGGGACGTCCACTAGAGGGAATCCTGCATTTATAAGAGATGAAATCACAGAATAAGGTCATAGCTCAAAAAACCTTGCCCAAACACAAATACTTAAGAAATATATTGTGCAGCACAGTAAGACACCAGAAGATTTATTTACTGATTTCTGAAAGAATAGTCAAAAGTGTGCGACAGCTTTATCTGATTTTTTTAAACATGGAAGTTCTTCTGCTTGCAGTTGATGTTTCATTAATCTAAGCCACCCAGGGAGGTAATAGGTTGCTAACACCCACCCACACAGTCTACTTTTTCTGCGGCAGGGTGGGGAAAGATGTATAAAAAATTAGTTGTACCAAGTGTCTCACTGGATGTAGGCTGCTCTTCCTTCTTCTGAACTTCCTGGACAATTGCTGAGGTTGACGTTTCTTCCTTCTTTGAAGGAACTTTAAACCACTTTCTCTCCTCTTTGTCTTTATTGCTGTTCGCGCTGGTCCGAGGTTTAACTCCCGCTTTGTTTTTGGCAGCGGCCACCGCCGCAGCTTTGACCAGAGCGATCCAGTCCTTTCGCAGCGAAGGAGAAAAGAGGGAGAGAACAAGGGGGTGAACTAGGCCAAAATGAAACCCAACTGTGACTAAAAGGGTCTTGGGAGAAAGGGAACTTTTTTCATGTTAAATGCATTTTTACAGATTTGTGCATTCAACTGAGTTTTCCATTTTCCATGCAAACTGAAAAGAAATAGATATTCGTCACATATTTTGTACAGGCTGCTACGTAACATATAGCATGTACACATGCATCCCAAAAAAAAGAAGAGAGAAGCAAAATTTTTTTTGGGGGGGGGGGGGAGGTTTGTGGCAGCAGCTCTTACAAGCCGAAAACACCAGTTTAGCTTAGCAGTTTTTCTGCCTGGCACTCAAAGATGCTAATCATATTTCTTAAGCATCTATAAATTTGGCACTATACAAACCAAGACATAGAAAAGATGCTTTATACTAGGTCAGACTATGTGTCCAGCTAGCCTAGCTATGTCTATTTTGACTGGTAGCAGCTCTGCAGGGTCTCAAGGAACTTTCACATCACCAGTGTTCAGAATGAACCTAGAACCTTCTGTATCAGTGATGTGCATTTTCAAGAAACTGTAAACTGGGGGGGAATCCTATTCCAGGGTAATTTGTGTAGGAGAATATTCAGCTTGCTTTGGAAATTTTTCTTATGTCCTAATTTGGCATGTTTTCTCACATTTTGTAAACAAAGCTATAAGTTCTGAAACTGCCAAACTTGTGTAATATTGCATTTGTGAATGGCATATGTTTATTGTTAGCAATGAATTTAGGAAGAAGAAAATGTTCTGTGGAAAAATAAATTTAGAATTTAAATTTTATCCCCTCCCCCCCACTGAAACATCCCTGTCTTGCAGGCAAAACACCACCTCTTATGATTCTATCGTCTCAACTATCTCCTCAATTTGCTAAGGTTAGTGCTCAAAAAAGGGAAGCATACTCTGATAATTTAGCTTGGTTTTCCCTTAAAGCAAGATTACTGCATCCCACTGCAACATCAAGACTTAATTTCTCTCCAGGCTTTTGAGCTGTTCTTTGAAGGAAAACATCTGGAGCAGTTAGTGATAAACTAGCATCTCCTGTGTTCCGTGACCTACTGTTTTGCAAGCACCACAGAGATCTGAGAATCTTTAAAGGTGGAATCAAGGGCTTGATAAACATAGCATGTGTAGCCTGCACATGGATGTACCCATAGTACATGTAATCTAAACGCTCAAACACACCTTGCATGAAGAAAGAAAAGTTTTATGGGTGGGATTATTTCACACGGAGTTCAATCTCTGACAGACTGGCTGCATGTTATTTCTCCAACACCACATCAAGAGAGAGCTTTATTTTACAACAGCCACCTTCACAAGATCAGCTTTGCAAAGAAAGTTTCAGATGCAAAGTAAAGCAGACAGCAGCCTGCTTCACACATAATGTTAAGCCATAGTTTAGTTAAATTTCTGAACCTAGCTCCAGCAAATCATGAATTTCTGGCAAAAAACAACAACATGAAGTCATGGTTTTTTGTTTGCTCACAAACCAGGGCTTGTTTTTAGCTATGGTTTGGCACTACTTAACAGTGTTGCTTTGAAGTCAAGCTTTGAAGAAATAAGCCGTGGCTTGTATGCTTATCTGACAGTGCACCCAAGGTTTGCTGAACAAACCACAGGGAAAACAAACCACAGCCACTGATTCCATGCCTTCTAGACACTTATTCCCCAAACTAAAGCTGTGTCACATGAGAGCTATTTTACAGAATGGCAGCATATGTATTTTGGTGCCATCTGAGTGACACTGAAGGCAAACTAAATTACCATTTATGTTTATGGTCCTAAAGTCTATTAATTAAATATCTCTGAATAAAAGCAGCCAGGCTGAATCAGACTTGACAGCCCACTTCTAATTGACTACCGTGTTTCCTATAGCTGCCTGTCATATGTCTCACAAGAAGGGCATGAAAGTGACAGCACGGCCCTGCTGTTGCCCTCCAGTAACTGATATTGAGAGGCAAATTGCCTCTAAACAGAGACCAGAGCATTCAAATCTGCTTTTATTAGTGTTCGTTCATTTCTTTTCAATTCAGTGTTTTGCTACACAGTCATCCTGAGACACAATTTTCCAAATGGGGAGCATGATACTGGAACGATGAGAAGAGGGGTAGGTTAGTAATGGAAAGGAAGACTGAAAACAAGCGACTTGATGGGAAAACATAAGTTTTCCTGGCAGGTGGGGTGTGTGTGTTATTTAGAACTACAGGTTTTAAGACCTGTATGAGAGACCTGCTCCTAGACACCTATTTGGGAGCTACACACACTCAGCGTATCTCTACCATTCTTCTTAAAAATCTGCTAACATATCCTCTTCCTGCAAATGTTTGGCTTTATCACCTTTCCACTGTCTTTAAATTTTTTTTTAAAAGTACATTTAAATGCAAGACCGGGGAAAAGGAAACAACTGTTAAGACGCTATAATAGCAAGTGTAATCAGGAAATAGATTATACTGTCTTTAGTGTTGGTGGCTGATAAAAGTCATCTAATAACCATTTCCCTACATGGCCAGCCGCAATAAGGTTTCATGGTGAATCTGCATACAAGAAATCACTGTAATTAACCCTCAGATAAGAGTTATCACACTGTTTGAAGCTGCCACACGTTTCCTGTGGGATTATGTCAAAATCAATCCAGAGCACAAAAGTACCTGCATGTTAAATCTGCATGGAAACATCAGGGTGCTATGGAACCAAAACCTTATCTCACCTGTTCATAGCGTTATTTCAAAAACCCACATATGTCACTAAGGCAGGGAACCTACAGCCAATCCTAGCTCCATGACACATATATCTATACAGCAACACATTTGTCACATTCACACTTCACATATTTGGGCATACATCTAAGAGTAATTGGAAAGCTGCCTACAATCATCCACTGGCACAGGCTACTTAACTACTATTTTGGCTTCTTATATTCATAAATTATCTCAAAGTCTAAGGCTATTTAGAGTATAGGCAAGCTATGACATAGCTTTTCAGGACAAAGGTGAACTGATTTTTTAAATAAATAAATAAGATTTGTTTATGGGAGACCTGGTTTCACTTTGATTTTGTGAACTGAACTAAAAAATGTCCAGCATTAATTTTCCATGCTGGATAAATCAATAGTTTTTCAAATTGCCAAAGTATTTGAACTGAAATTTGTTTTTTGAAGGGGCGGGGGTAGGGAATAAAGCATACCTAACGTAGCTTACATTTTATACTTTAAAAACTCAGCTTGCAACAATTTGCAACTTAGCTTGCCAATTATTTCTATTGGAAAACTTGTAAATATTTTTAAGACATGGCAAATGATTCCACCTAAACATTAGGAAGAACTTCCTGACAGTAAGAGCTGTT
>JAXCMG010000020.1:26125937-26165654 GCA_034642415.1 Podarcis siculus | reverse complement strand
CCTTGTGGTCTCTTCCAACTCTATGATTCTATGATTCTATGATTCAAATCAATACAAACACTTCCTTAAACTGTTTAAATTTTAAAGGTACTAAAGAGCTGTGCAATTACATTATATATGCATGGCCATTATTCCCAATAACAGCCACCTGAAAAACATTACTTACACCTTTGGAGCTGCCAGGTTTTACTGGTATTCTATCCCCTGAGTTGAATCCAGGCTAATTTATTTCGCTTCTGCTGAAATCAACGGAACAAGCCAATTAATGACTAACTTGACCAACTGATTTCAATGCGACCTGCAATCAGTAACTTGGTTTGGATACGACCCATTCATTGTTATGAATGGATAAGGTTGCAGCAAGACCACTGCTGGATCAGATCAAAGGCCCAACTAGTACACCAACCAGTTCTCATTGTGGCCAGCCTCTGGGAAGCTTGCAAGCAGGACCGGAGGGCAGCTGCACACTTGTGATTCCTAGAAACAGGTATTCAGAGGCAGTATAGAAAACATGGTTGTCATGGCTAGTAGACATTGCTAGCCTTATCTTCCATGTATCTGTCTAATTCCCTTTTAAATTCATCTAAGCTGATAGCTATCATCACATGGGAGGGAATTGCCTTGTTTAACTATGCATTGTTTCCTATGAAACAATGCATTTTCTGAAATGGGTTATTTTCTGTATGAAACCAAAGCAGTGGGAAAGTTTGTGGGACATTTCCACTCCATTATTACTGGCTAGGGGAAAAGGTCATGTCTTATATAACACTGTCTGGAATCCCAGCTGCTGGGTGATAGTGATCTTGCACGTGCTTTTCCCACCTATGTATTAAGAATCTGTGCTCCAAAATTAAATGTATTCAGATATGCTCATAATTTAGATGCTGCCCCCCACCCCGGAACTGTGAATTTTAAAAGAGCTGCATTATGCAGGGCAAAGAGTTTCCCCTCTAAAAGCTGCAAGGAGCCACAAGCCAGACCTCTGGCACCTGTACCTTTATAATGTATGCATCTGCAGAAATGTGCTTGCATATTAAAATATTTGCCTTCTGCACACACGCACACAAAATTATGTATGGCAGAGCAGCCAAAAAGCAGCATGAATTCACAACCCTTCTCTTGAATGTTACAATGAGTTTGTGTGCTGCGTTGGAATGGGAGACCAACCACACAAAGAAAGGAAGGAGATAACTTTTGAGGAGCAAATCTCTGTAGAGAATTGTGCAAACCTGCAAGCTTCCTGACAGCTATTTGCAAAGCTTGGATGATCTGACCACCCAAAATTGATCATCTACTTCTCCAGATCATCTATTTCTCCAACCACTTAGCATGTCTTTCCTACCTCCGCCATCCCAGACATCTCCAGTGACCCAAACAGCTAGCCAAGAGCTACATGTAATACTTATGATTGTTTGCAAAATCTGAAAGCTGCTACCGTTGAGTCAAAGCACAGGAAACTGTGTAAGCAAGGCACAGAAACCATGAACACTAACCCAGAACCTCAGAGGCTGTACAAAATTCCTTTGTCTTAAGATAAAGCTACTACTTTATTTCATTTTCTTACGTTCCTAACCCACCTTTCTTCCACTATGGAGAACAAGGTGGCATGCATGCAGTTCCAAGGTCATCCACCCAGGCACTGACCAGGCCCAAGCCTGTTTCACTTCACCATGGTGGTCTAAGCAAATTTTGCTAGAGGCACAATTCAGAACCACCTTTCAGCTTTACAAGTGAGAAAGCAAAAGAGAGAGCAACATTCCACCACCAACAGTTTCATCAGTAATAGATAGCTACCTTATGTTCACCTTTCAGACGCTTGTCCTCTACAAGCAGCTTTCGTTCTCGCTGGAAACATTATGCCTACCTGAAACCATCCTGGGCACACCTGAACCAACACTGGACTGCTCGCTCTCACCTTCTGAGGATCTACACAGCTCTGCCCCACCTCTCTGACAGCTCTCATTTTCCACCTACTGTCACCTCTTCTGCTGGTCCTGGCACAACCGGGTTTTCATGGCTTCTCCTCAGCTTCCGTTTCCTGTGTGCCAAGAGCCCTCCCTCTCCTTCAAGTCCCTCAAAACTCACTTCATGTGGATCGTTATCCGTCACTAATCTCAGCTCCGGCGCTATCTGCTGCCACTCACGCGCCTAATTATATCGAAGATAAAACACAAACATGGAAACAGAAAGAGACAAGTTATCATAAACGTCTCTCCACCAGAAGACTTCCGTGCACACATCTTTCATAATACCTCATATCCCTCCCTCAATAATATCTGCCTCCAAACTCAACAGTTTAAATCTTTTTCTAAATAAGAACATAACCTGCAAAATCTATGCAGTCAATTCACTTTGCCACGCCCACCAGTCATGGTTTGGGGCCAACCAAAGTCAGAAAATCAACAGTACCCCAATGCTAGAAAACTATTGGAAGAATAATATTTTCTTCTGCAAAATTAATACAAGGTATTACAACTTCTACATTAAGTGACACAGGGAGAGAAATTTTAATAACGCATAGTATTTTTGTTAATTGGTGGCTTATATATCTATGTGCATATTGTTGTATCACTCATGTAGTTGCTCTCAATCAAATGCAAGAAAATTTCTGAGATTGAAAAGAGAGAAAATAGGTGAGGAATCTAAAAGTGAATACAGTGGTACCTCAGGTTAAGTACTTAATTCATTCCGGAGGTCCGTTCTTAACCTGAAACTGTTCTTAACCTGAAGCACCACTTTAGCTAATGGGGCCTCCTGCTGCTGCCGTGCCACTGGAACACGATTTCTGTTCTCAACCTGAAGCAAATTACTTAACCCGAGGTAATATTTCTGGGTTAGCGGAGTCTGTAACCTGAAGCGTATGTAACCTGAAGCGTATGTAACCTGAGGTACCACTGTACTGAAATGCATAAGCATTCAGTTTTAAAGGCTCAGACACTACACCCAACCAAGTTTGCTTCAAAAAAACCCCATTTCTGTTGGATACATACATATTATTGGACACAAATGTATCTAGTGGTGGTACATTTGCCATTTCATTTCCATATTGCAACTAAATGATATGAAGCTGCAAGTTGAAAACAGTAGACAGAAAAGTAGTATTTTTGACAACATAGCAAAAACAAAATTTTGCTGTGTTTATCTATCTGAAATGCTCCATCACAAAATGATTTGAAAGGCATTCTGTCCAACTTCTCCTGCTGGTTTTCTTTTATACAAGTTTCGCGCTGTTGGACCACATCCTAATCATTTAAAAGTCCTACTCCTTCAATAATTTTTTTGCTATGGCTGGTTGCACCCTGCATTATTTTACAATATAGGCTTACTTCACGTTCAAAATTTCCCACAGCTCTATTATGATAACACATTATGCATAAACAACATTTTTACTGATGGTGGCTCTACCACTGTGCAGATCACACGTGCATCTAAGATGGAGCATGTTCTCGATAACAGAAAGCCTTGTTTTGACCACACATTTTCAAAAACTAAGAGTGGCTATTTTGCTGCGTTATGCATTGGGGGCCCATGCAATTGTACCACAACGGTTTGCCAAGACAGTGGTTCACAACCTACAACTGAGGAATGCAGCCAACATTACATTGCACAGATGCACGTGAAATACAAGGACCTATTATTTTGACATCCCGTGATGTTCAAGAGATGTTTGAACTATGGAACATTTTCAGAATCCTGCCTCAAAATGGGTGCTCAGTGCTGCTTCCTCTGTCACCATTCGTTCACCTGGTTTGGGTGAACTTCTCCCAGAGCAGCAGTGGCACTTTTGGATGGAAGCCAAGTAAGCTTCAATCTTTTTGTGGGAAAGTGCAGTATTATACTCCTAAAAACGCAAGACCTGACACCGACGTCAAGCACTTCACTGCAGGGAATCTAAGATGAGATCTGTCCACTGAATAAAGTATGTCAGGGAGAGGGGGTGAGTGACTGGTGGGGGCAACATCTATGGATGCAGTACAGTTGCTCCTCAAATTTCATCTAAAATGAAATTTGAAGGCTTCTCCACAGACAAAACAGATCAGGAATGCCCTGAGAATCCAAGAGACTTTTACTAAGTGTTAACAAAATTTCTCAGAGGCACTCTTCACACTTCTAAATAGCCATAAAGTTTTGCTTAAGGGATAACTCAAAGAACTTGTAAGTGGCTCCTATATGAGAAAGACTTGGGGGAGACTGCACATCATCATGACTCATTCTGTGCTAAGATTTTAAAGTCAAGCCAATCCTGATGAAACGGAAGTCCCTGCATCAGGACTGCTGGCAACCATTTGACAATCCTGTGCTGTTATGCTTAAGAAGGGACCCCATTCTAAAGAGAAAGCATAGGTGGGAGCTTTTCTCCTTTTTTTAGCACACATTAAAAAACACTATCTGAAAGACACCTGGAAATTCCTTCTTTGCCCACTTTAGGTTTGCAGTTTGGCTGCGTGGACATCATTCCATTAATCACGTCAGAGCAAAAAGTCAGCTTTACTCAAAAAATGGGCGATGACGAACGGTGTTCAACTTTCTGCTTGTTACAAAGACGTATTTTATTGGAAAGCTCAGCCCGATAGTTCGTTTTAAACAAAGTGAAATTCTGCTTCAGAAACAAAATGAATCTAGCTTTGCTTATCTTAAAAATGCCACCAAGAAAATACTAACCAATAATAAAAATTTAAAACCCCACAATGCAAACTCTGAATCGTTCTCTCTACCCTTCTCAAGGAAGACTGGTCCTTATTTTCCAAGCAATGTCTACTCAGATGTTGTGTATCTACTGCTGTAGCTATGCAACTGAGCAGGCAAAATTTCCACTTTCCTGGGGAAATATTCCACAGTGTCTTGAAGGCCCACATTAAAAAACAACAACCCCACGTCATTCTTAGTGCACTGCATAAGTTCAAAACCTAGATATGAAGATAAAAATCTGCCTCGTGTCAAGTCATATCATTGATCTATCTGGCACAATTTTTATTTACTCTGATTGGCAGCTGCTCTTACAGGTCGCAAACAGAGGTCGTTCTTTACCTGTACAGTTATGATCTTTTAACTGGGCATGACAGGGAAAGAAAAGGGACTGCTCTATACCAGTGGGCTACAGCTAATCTAAACCTTGTTGTACTTTTGAATGCCTGTGTAGACCTTCTGGTCTTGGCAAACTGTAGTTCTACATAGGTAAGCAAAACTTCAATAACCACAACTAGAACATATCCTAGTGTCTACATCTACCATGACAGGTAGCAGAAATCCAAGGAGAGCAAAGAAGGAGAAATATATTGTGTGGATACTGTATCTGTGGACCAATGCCATGCACACTTCTAAACCAAGCAACAAATCAGATCCTCTTCAGGATTAGTATTCCCTAGCAATCTCCAAGCAAAGGTGGCAGGCTGGAAGGCTTATGCTCCTTCTTTGACTCGTCTAGATGAAGAATTCTAGGTAGAACCACGGCGGAGATTTCCTCTCCATGTGATAGCTATGTGTGAGAACCATCTGCCTGCTGAAAATGCCAGGCATAAGCTAGGAGAACCAAATGCCAAAAATTGCCTAGCAAGAAACAATGGCCTTCCACATGAAAACTGGGAACTTTTTTTAAAGTCACACAATGGCAAGCAAGGAAAGAACCCTTCTAATCAAAATGCTAAATTCTAAGGATTGTCTGATGGTTAACCACCTTGCAGACTTCAGCCAGAGTGGTTAATAGTTGGTTAGTGGGATAGCATAGTTTCCTCACTTTCCATCTGTGGATGGCAAACAAGTAACTGGAAATACAGAATCTGAAGGGTCTGATCACGCTGGATAGATGAATCAAGAGTGAAGGGGTGTGATTTATATTTTCCACAATTGGATTTATACCGCTTAGAAGCTGCTTTGGCAATTAAGCAGTATATGAATAAATAATATGTAGTGATAATCTAACATGGCCGTTCACTTACCTGACCTTTGGCATCTTCTGGCATAGATTTTATATGCATTCGTTTAAGACACCGAATCACTCCATCGTAAAACTGTACAGTAAAGGTTCCTAGAAAAAGAATGATATGGAGATAAGGAAGTAAAATTTAAGCTACATATTAGCACACCACCTCAGAGATGTCACATGGTGCTATACCAAAACTAAAGGTAAAAGGTAAAGGTAAAGGACCCCTGGATGGTTAAGTCCAGTGACTATGGGGTTGCGACACTCATCTTGCTTTCAAGTCAAGGGAGCCGGCGTTTGTCCACAGACAGCATTCCAGGTCATGTGGCCAGAAGGACTAAACTGCTTCTGGCACAATGGGACACCATGATGGAAGCTAGAGTGCATGGAAATGCCATTTAACTTTCCACCACAGCGGTACCTATTTATCTACTTGCACTGGTATGCTTTGGAACTGCTAGGTAGAATTATGAATGAACCAGTCCAGTGACAAATCCAGGATTGTGAATTCTTGAATTTTTCAGACATGCAACCCAAATAAGATTTGCAGAGTGCAATCACAAATTACCTGGATTTTACATTCATTCATCTAAACAAATGAAAGTACATTTCCTTTATTGGGATTATGTTCTTAAATTCATTACAACTGCAGCAACTGCTAACAACAGTCACCTTCCATAAAGGGTGGGAAGGATTAACCAAAGATGCACTCCATTTTCAGACTATGTCTGATTGCTGCATGTATATATGGGGTGGAAATAATGTCTGCCAATGAATACTGGATGTAGTGACTTCAAGTTAAAACAAAACATAGCACTTGTGGAAATGGAAACAGTAGACCAGATTAACTTTTGGTTCAAGCCAGTAGGCTAAGTTATACATACCTTCTTTGTTAATTGCTTCAATCTTTGCAGGATAATATCGACAGTCTGTCCAACGAGCTAGAACCTCTTCTCCAGGTTGAAAATCCTGTTTTAAAAGGTTTAAGAAAATAGTGTGTTAACATGACTGCAAATGTATTCAATGCTATTATACAGAGAACTTAAATACCTGAACAAACTATATGGAAGATCTACTTATTTCTCTGCTTTCCATGAAAGCATGTTTGTTATTATGACCCAAGACTTGCATATGAAGATATTCTCATAAGGGGAGAGATAAAACACTTACAATAAATTCATCATCATCTTTCAGACCCTCTTTCCTCAGCGATGGCCGTTCAAGGGGTCGCAACCGATTGCTGTCCCAATAAATCCATTCATCGTAACGATGACTCCAGCGCTCAAAGTGGACAAGCATCTTCCCCTCTTCATAGTCTATCTTCTCAATGCGTGAAGGATACCTTCAAAAAACAAAACAAAAGATGCTGTTTTGGCAGGCTATAACCTCTGTATTTCAATGTACTAAAGACTCATAGGCCCGTTTGGCTGCACATATAATTTTCCATATGAATGGTTAAGAGAGTTCAGGCTGAAACTGCAGTAATTCAAAATGGAAAGCATCATACATCCCGGATCTACACAGCCAGTTGCACCCCGATCAAATGCACCCAACACAAATACTACTGACAGCATAAATATTCAGAATATTTTTTTACAACCAGAAAGTTTCTGAAATTACAAGTAGAAACATGCACTAGTTAGCTATTTGGGTTAGCTCTGTAAATGGTCGCAGGACAAATACAGCCTATCCCTATCTCTTTTATTTCTCCACCCCAAAGAACTATCCAACTAAATTAAGCATGAACACAGCCAGAGAAGCTGTAACACCGATGATTGCAATAGCTAAATATGTGCAGTCCATACAAAGCATAATCCTAACCATGTCTACACAGAAGTCAGTCCTGTTTTATTCAATGGGACTTGCTCTCAGGTAAGTGGGGTTAGGACTATAGCCATAGTCTCATAAATATGGCCATGGCTTGAATCAGAGATTCACAATACAGTGCTAACAGTGGGGAAATGCTACAATGGTTCAGTGGCGTTATTAAGCCATATCAATGGATCTTTCCTCTCTGCCCTCACTCACTGTAAATGAATACAGTCGTACCTCGAAAGTCGAATGGAATCCGTTCCAGAAGTCCATTTGAATTCCAAAACATTCAGAAACCAAGGTGCGGCTTCCGATTGGCTGCAGGAAGCTCCTGCAGCCAATCGGAAGCCACGGAAGCCCCATCAGACATTCGGGTTCCAAAGAATGTTCATAAACCGGAACACTCACTTCCAGGTTTGTGGCATTTGGGAGCCAATACGTTCGACTTGCAAGGAATTCATCAACCAAGGTACAACTGTACTTCAATTAAGCATAATGGTGGCTAGCCATGATGGTTATGTGGTACCTCCACAGACAGAGGCAGTATGCCTCTGTACAGGCACCTGTTGGTGGGAATCACTAGCTGGAAGAGTGCAGTTATACTCAGTGTCTGATTAACGGCTTCTGATAGGTATCTGGCTGGCCACTGTGAGAACAGGATGCTGAACTAAATGGGCCTTAAATCTGATCCAACAGGGCTATTCTTAGGTAGTTTACCATTACATGAGAACTGGGCAAATATAGTTACCAGGTTCAGAACCTGGCCCTAAAACCCATTCCAAACTCTGATTTCAGACCCTGATTTGTCAAAAGCTAGTAGCCATAGTTTACCAGTTCAGACGTAACAGAAAACTAAGCTTAATTTACCCAATCAGGTATACTAAGAAAGGAGGATGGAAGGCGACGTAGGAAAACAAGAGTGCAGGGTAGAAAGTTCATTTACATTTCAGCTTAATAAGCTGTATGTATGTACATCAAAAATGAGCCACAGCATAGAAAGCCATTAAAAAAACAAACACACTTGGCAATAGATGGAAACAGAAATGTTGCAATAATATTGTGGAAGATTAACCTTGGTAAACAATCATGCTGTCTAGAAAGAATTAACATTTTAAATAAAAATATATGGTTCAATGGTTTTATAGCAGTATTTTTCAGTGGAGTGGGTTCAAACTTTTAGCTGCTAGTTAGCAGATGAACATGGATGTGTGAACCAGCCCTGTGTATCTTAGGGAATTATGCAAATTCTACTTTTTTGCCTATGCAAACTTTTAGAATTACACAAAGATGTGCTAATATTTCCATAAAGCATTTCTTAAGATACTACTTTCTGAAAAATTTTAATCACAGGTGCAAAAAAGACCTCTGAAGCAGAACATCCCTGACAATAAAAAGGTGTTCCTCAATGATGTCTTGACACATACATATATTTGGGTAATTAACTTCCATATTCATCATGTATATCAGGTCTAAAGTTCCTAAAGGACATCTTTTATACTTGCAAAACATCTGATGCACCATGGTACTGACATCAAAGGTAGTGAAGAATGTCTTACAAATGTGTGTGAAATGTGTCTGCTACTGTTCCACAAGATATTGCCCAAAGTGGTTTACAACATACTGAACATCAGCAGCAATAAACAATACAGACAATGCAATTCAAACCGTAACCAACAATTACAAATATAACTATTTATCAGCAGCAGCAGCCAGAAAAACATGATGTCATTAATTAAACACACACTATCAAGAAATCTCATGGGACGCGGGTGGCGCTGTGGGTAAAAGCCTCAGCTCCTAGGGCTTGCCGATCGAAAGGTCGGCAGTTCGAATCCCCGCGGCGGGGTGCACTCCCGTTGCTCGGTCCCAGCGCCTGCCAACCTAGCAATTCGAAAGCACCCCCGGGTGCAAGTAGATAAATAGGGACCGCTTACTGGCGGGAAGGTAAACAGCGTTTCCGTGTGCGGCTCTGGCTCGCCAGAGCAGCGATGTCACGCTGGCCACGTGACCCGGAAGTGTCTCCGGACAGCGCTGGCCCCCGGCCTATAGAGTGAGATGGGCGCACCAACCCCAGAGTCTGTCAAGACTGGCCCGTACGGGCAGGGGTACCTTTACCTTTACCTTATCAAGAAATCTCAAGCTAAAACAAGAATAAAGCAATATATATATATATAGCAATATATATAGCAATATATATAGCGCTCTCTCTCTCTCTCTCTCTCTATATATATATATAAATCAGATGAAAACTAATCAGGAGACAGGGAGTAAATCCCACTTAAGTGTATAGGGCTTTTTTCTGAGTAAACATGTACAGGGCTGTGGTGTAATACAGAACTAAAATACAGCACAAACAAGATCTTATACAAATTTATTTCACTAAGGAGGCTGTATTAAAGGGGGAGGGGGCTTCCTTCATACCACCAGTTTCCCTTCATACCACAACATGCATAGCCTCTTGATATTCCTTCGTCTCTCTCCCAACACCCTTTCAAGGCAACAGCATATAAGGCTCCATGGCAGATGAGTGGGAGAGGACAGGTGAAAAGGCTCAGCCTCTTGATGTTACTCAGACTTCCTCCCCTAACAACCCCTACCCCAGCATTTTAGGTTGCCTATTGAGATGTATGCATGCTGTTTAGGATTCTTCTGAACTATCAAATTAGCAAGGATGAGAAAAGACAAAGCAACTAAGATGTCACTTTGTAAAGATGAAGTTGTATGCCAGGATTTGTGAACAACTGTCATTGCCCCACAAGACTTTTACTGGTCAACGTGCCAACACACCCTAATGTTAACTCTATGTGGCTTGCAAACGGAAGAAAATGAATTAAGTTTATCTTCCCGGCTACTCTGTGCTGAATCTTACAAACCATAAGGAATCTGGTGAGTAGCTACTGTATAAGCCTATCCTTATGTAAGATAGCATACAAGGCTTTACACTGTAGAACATTTCAGTTGTGCCTTCTTAAATTTTACAGTAAGCCAATTATTTATTTACTATCTTCCTTTAACAGAGTTATTTATTCAGACAACCACCCTTCTAGTGCATAAATCATTTTATCCCTTTTACAGGTGGGTTAACTAAGCACTACAACAATCTTGGCCAGAATAAGTTACAACCAAACTGTGTCCTAACTTATCACAATTTAGAGATCCAGGAATAAGGTAAACAAATATATTAAATAAATGATAACAAGCACACCCTGCCTCAACATCTAGCCATCCCAATTCCCTAACATGGCATAGACTTCAATAACTCCCTGCTCCGTGTACAAATGCCATTCAATCTTACTAGACCTCATTCATTTAAACTAAAAAAACCCCAACAACCCTCCATACTGCCAGTCAGCTGCTGGAATATCTTGAGAAGCTATTTCTTTGCTGTTGGAAACCCTCCCCCCCCCCCAAAAAAAAAATACTTAACAAACCAACTATATCCTACACATAGCTCCACCTGTGCAGGGGCTGTTTTTTCACTCATCTTGTTAACATATTCAGTGGATGAGTGGGCACAGATACACAGCTTGGGGAATTTCTTTCAAATATGTGGTTTATGAATATCCAAGTAAATAAATAATATTGGGGCTAATAACACTTCTTCACTGGAATTATGTAGAACAGAAGTAAATAATGTGATGTCCTTCAGAGCCTGTTGGACTATAAATCATTCTAGACCAGGGGCCGGCAACCTAAGGCCCATGGGCCACAAGCAGCCCATGGGGGGTCGTTTAACCGGCCCATGGACCCCCGCCACCCACTCAGTCGGCTCCCGTGCACCGCAATAAACCAGTGTGGAGCAGAGTGGGGAACGCCTTCCGTGATGCTGGCCAGCTTCCCATTGGCTGCAGGAAGCTCCTGCAACCAATGGGAAGCTGCGCACACCTCCTCCATGCCAGAAGAAGCGCTGGAAATAGCGTTTGCCCATGAGTGCATGCACGCACACACACTCCGACTCACCGTGGTGTCTGCGGGACCGTGAACGGGCCCAAGCCACAAAAACTTTGCCAACCCCTGTTCTAGACCAATGGTCAGGCTGGCTGGGCTGACAGGAGCTATAGGTCAACAATATTTTGGGACACAGTCAATTCAAAGTGTTGGTGCTGACCTTTAAAGCCAAGGCCATTTAGGGCTTTAAAGGTGAGCACCAACACTTTGAATTGTGCTTAGAAATGTACTGGGAACCAGTGAAGATCCTTTAGAACCGGTGTTATATGGTCCCAGCGGCCACTCCCAGTCACCAATCTAACTGCTGCATTCTGGATTAGTTGTAGTTTCCAAGTCACCTTCAAAGGTAGCCCCTCGTAGAGCACATTACAGTAGTCCAAGCAGGAAATCAGGGCATGCACCACTCTGCCAAGACAGAATGTGGGCAGGTAGGGTACCAGATGGAGCTGGCAGACAGCTGCCCTGAACACAGAATTGACCTGCGCCTCCATTGACAGCTGTGAGTCCAGAACAGCCCAGCTGTTCTGATTTGAAGGAAAGGTAGAGCTAGGTATCATCTGCATACTGGTGGACACCCAGCCCAAACCCCTTAATGATCTCTCCCAGCAGCTTCATGTAGGTTTTAAAAGGCATGGGGGAGAGGACGGAGCCCTAAGGCACCCCACAAGTGAGAGCCCAGGGGTCCAAACACTCATCCCCCAACACCACTTTCTGGACACTGCATAACAGTGCCCCCAGCTCCTCTAGACAGTTCAAAAGGATGTCATGCTTGACGGTATCAAAGGCCGCTGAGAGATCCAGCAGAACTAGGAAACAGCTTACACCTGTGCCCCTAACCCGCCAGAGATCATCGACCAGGACGACCAAGGCAGTTTCAGTCCCATGATGAGGCCTGAATCCCGACTGAAAGGGATCCAAATGGTCCGCATCCTCCAGGCGTGCCATGAGTTGTTCAATGACCACCTGCTCAATCACCTTGCCCAGGGATGGAAGATTTGAGATTGAGGTTGATAGCTGGCCATATTGACCAGGTCCAAATATGTTTTTATAATAACCGCCTCTTTCAGCGGGTCTGGGAAGGCTCCTAGTTTTAACCACAGTATGGATTGACTCAAGAATGGACCTCCGGAACGGATTCCATACGTGAGTAGAGATTCCATTGTACTGTTTCCACAAATTGTTTCCAAGATCAGAAAGTGTGGGGATGGAAAGGAGGATTATACCTCCAGAGAATCTAATGGTATTGACTGAATCACTCAAACCACATAACTAAGTTTAGCTGATGCTTCAGTATAAAAATAAAATCAACCTATATAGTAGTAAATAAATGAAATAGCAAATAAAGTAGTAAATGAATTTTGAGAAAACAAAAGCATGCAAGAGGCTTTGGGCATAGGAGCTTCCATTCACCTGATATGTGAGAAAACAAGATTTTTTCCTCCTGGAAGCAATATGTAGATATCTATTCAAGATATTAACAGCACAGTATTAACCATATCTACTCAAAAGCAAGTCCTATTGAATTCACTGGGATCTACTTCCAGCTAAGTGAAGTTAGGATAGCAACCTTAGTAAATAAGCAAGGATTTATTTTAACTAAATTGTTTTACGTTAATGTTTCCTTTTTAAACAAAATGTGCTATGTGGTTTATAATCAAAGAAAAACAAACTGTAAAGATAAAAGAGACACCAAAAAGAACTGGCTCCTAGTCTACGAATCGCAAGTCCAACACTGGGCATAACAGTTTTAATTTCATAGCAAAGTAAATTCAATCCCAACATTTCGTGACACCCTCTCCCCCTTTTGTTTTTACACAGTAGTAACTATTTTAGTGGGCTACACAGCAAACTCTTTTCCTTCTCATTCACAAGGTAGGGTAGAGGCACCTTTTCATGCCAGCTCCATTATACATCTCACAAAGCTGTAGCGTAACAATGGAGCAAATCTTCTTGAAATGGACTGTAGAGGATAGGGGAGTACTTCTGTGATGATACACCAAGAGAAAAGGGTAGACACTTCCACCAGTCTAAGAATTTAAAAATGACACCGATCATAGCCTAAAACATAAAATTAGAATAGTAAAATATGCACAGCAAGGGAAAATTAACTGTCCCTAGAAGATCCTTTGTCAGGAAAGTGTATGAGAAATCTATCCAAAATTCTTTATGGTCATGGGTCCTTTCCTATCGAAAAGTGCTTATGTCCAACAGATTTACTTTTAGTAGGGTCTTCAACACAATAACCCTCTCCTCTACAGAAACACTTCAAATTAACTGTGTAACACAGGCATCTCCAAAGTCCATTTTGGGGGCCTAATCCGGCCCGCCGGTCAATTTAATCCAACCCCCATGGCAGTATATGTCCTGGGGTAAAATCTTAAAAAAAGCTCAATGGCACTCACGCATGTTCAGTTCATCAAATCTGGCCCCAATTGTTTGGGCACCCCTGGTATAACAGCTACATTCCAGCCTGATGTACTGAGCTAGATGGCCTGTCCTAGATGGCGTGTCCACACATGCAGGGCAGAATCCAATATTGCATGGCTGGACTTCTGGTTGTGCAGGAGAACTCCTTCCCCCTGCAGTCCTCCATATGCCTCCAAAATCTAACCCTGAGGATCCCCCTCAACTCTCCAAAGTAATTTTAAGGATCTGTGGAGGTATGCAGGGGAAAGTGAAGTCCTGCTGAATGAGCAGACATCCTTTCCACTCGTGCATGGACAGCCATTGAAACAACCTGCAGTAGAAAAACATAGCATCCAAGACTGGTGATGTAAGCAGGCAAGCCAGAAAAGCCTGACCGTTAGGTCCAGTTGCGAACGATTCTGGGGTTGCGGCGCTCATCTTGCTTTACTGGCTGAGGGAGCTGGTGTTTGATCACAGACAGTTTTCCGGGTCATGTGGCCAGCATGACTAAGCCGCTTCTGGCGAACCAGAGCAGCGCATGGAAATGCCATTTACCTTCCTGCCGGAGTGGTACCTATCTATCTACTTGCACTTTGACGTGCTTTTGAACTGCTAGGTGGGCAGGAGCAGGGACCGAACAACGGGAGCTCACCCAGTAATGGGTATTCGAACCGCTGACCTTCTGATCGGCAAGCCCTAGGCTCTGTGGTTTAGAAAAGCATAGAAAGGTGCAAATGGGAGGGGAAAGCAGAGCCTTTGCAGGACATTTAAAGAATTTGGAAGGGCCTGATGTGGTTCACAACTTGCCAGCTGAGGTACAAAACTCTATAAACAAATCCCTCATGGTTGACATGCCATGCCAACTATGAGCTGTGTATTAATCTATCACAAAATTGAAACAAATGGAAATCTTGAGCATCTAGAGGTCAATGGTAGCTATCTGCAAAGGATAAGCAAATATGTAGTATGCTATTTGTTTCTCAATGCAATGGCAGAAATTACTAAAGGCAAGGGGGTAAACTGTTCAGGAAGTGATATCATTCCCACTTTGTTTCAAAAGGGTAAATACACCAACATATTTAGTTATTTAGTAAATTTATAAGACACCCATCGGCATAAAACTCGCAGCTCCATGTACATTTTAGAACAGCAAAAACTAAGAGACATGCAAAAAAAGCAATATGAAACTGCAAAAGCATCAACTACAATCAATATAATCCATCAGAAACCATAAAACAAGCACAGTACATATTTGAGTGCCTGGGAAATTAAAAGGCTTCAAACTGGTGCAAAAAAAAAAAAAAAGCAAACTGGGCAACAGGTAAGATGCCTGGCGAAGGCACTCAATCTATGAGATGTCACAACTAATGCCACCTGCCCAGGCATATTTCTGCATTAGAACCCTACAACTAAGATGTTCCACATATTTCATAAAGGTAAACTCTCATGAGTGCATAAGAACCAACTTTATTTCATATTTCTCTTACATTTTCTGATAGAGTACAGTGATATTGCAGCTTAATTTTGAAGTAATCCAAGGGACATTCCTGAGATCACATAGATTTTCTTTACTACTTTATCTTGTGATGCAAGTGGCTGCAATTATCCATAGGTTTTTATGACACTTTCTATAAAACTGTCGCTCCTGATTCACTATATTACTACAGATAATTAATAAAATGTGGTGACTTCTAAAGTCACACAGGGAGATGGAGAACAGGAATTTGCCTAATACAAAGTCAGGCCACTGCTCCATCTAGCCTGGTATTGTCCTTGGTGACTGGGACTAAATTTCCATGGTTTCAGAGAGGAGTCTTTCCCAGCCCTTCAGGAAATGCCAGGGATTGAATCTGGGACCTGGGAGGTGCTGTATCACTGAGCTTCAACCTTGTGGGCAGGAAGAGGAGAAAAGACGTCATCCAAGTGACTTGGGCCTCCCAAGAATAAGGCAGTCCAAGGGATGCACATCAGTAACGGTTTATAAAAAACCAAAATAGCCCTCTTCGGGCATCGTTCAACAGAGCCAATCTGCTATGAAAGGGAGCACACCAGCTCTCCCCCCATTGCCCTCTTACTTGGGAGGGTGAAGCTCTGAAACAGGGAGATAGCTTCCCACTAATCCCCCACATATATTAGAACACTGGAAAGGGTGATGGGGCAAACCTATCATGCTTGTTTCCCTGACTGCATGCCCCCCCTTGATGTTAATGTAACACTGAAGAAAAAATCTAAAGGGCTAATATCCAACATATATGCAACCAGATTTTATTAAAAACCTCTGTTTCCATACTCAAGCCTATGAAAATCAACAAATCTTTATACTATACAAATAAGAAAAGTCCTGCAACCCAGACCTTTCCTGCTGCTTACTTCCAATATCTGATCTATTTAATTTCTTCCAATTTACAGCCACAGCTATTTTATTGCACTGTGTTTTCTATCAATGTGGGGGGGGGGTTGTATACTGCCTCAACAATGTTATGAGAAGCTATGTTAAAAGTATCTTAATAAATAAACAAACAACCCCCCTCCCAAAGACAGAAAGGGGAGGAAATTTGTCATGGGTTGAGGACACATTCCAAAGTCTCAGGGCAATCACGGTGGTTGACCACAACTAATACATTGAAGTAGAACCTGATCTGAAGACTGCAGATGGCACAGAGAAACAAAATATCTGGGTTGTGAGCCTCAGGCTGTCTAGTTTTAAGAGTTAAAACCAGGACTACAAATTGGGCTAGGAAACAAGCAGAAAGCCAGCTCAGGCTGAACAACCACTCATCTCCCATATTTCATTAGGAGACAGATAGCATTATTATTTACCAGTTGTAGTTTCTGAGTGATCTTCAAGGGCAGCTCCAAATCTCCCAACATGCCACCTTCAGTGCAACTCTAATAACTTCAGTCTACCAAGTTAATGATTCCAGATACAACCCTATCAAATCTCATCGTCCATATCCATAAATATTGACTATTCTCTAGTATCAGGGTATAAAAGTGTTATTTGCTGAATTGCTAGTAAGGAATCTCTCATAGGAGAGATAAAACACTTTCATGTGACACCGGAATCCACCAATGCACTTTCAAACAATCAACCAACATGTAAACCTGTGGTTTATTTTAGTTGTAAGAACTATTTTCTGAACAAGTTCTTTTCACAAATTGTCCTGGTACCTTAACAACTCTTTTTGGAAGAAGTGAACATATTTTAAGTTAGTTTATGAACAAGGAATGAAAATGCATATAAATGAAAACAGAAGTTCAAGGCACATCCATCATGCATCATGTGTGAAATAATTTCTAATCTAAACCAGGCACCGACATCAACTTCCATACCATTTTTGTAGGTAATCAAGTGCTTCCAAACGAGCACCGATCTCAAATGTGATCCCAGGACGATTTGGAGGCTTTCTGCTCATCTTGACAGCTTCTACTCCTCTCTCCTCTTAGCTGTAGAAAGAAAAAGAAAGAAAAGGTGTTATTGCCACAGAAAATATTGTTTAAGGTGATATTCCTGTATTTGTCCTTTAGACAGTTGGGTCACAGTCAAAAAAGCAGCAAACTGAACACTAAAAGCATAATCTTATGCATGTTTACTCAAATGTCCTGATGAAGATAATGAGGCTTACACCAAGGTGAGTGGGTGACAGATTGCAGTCTTAACCCAAAAAACTGTAGCACTGATTAGTTCCTAAAGTCTGATGGTTAGTGATAGGGCAATCATGTAATGCTCACTTAACTAGTGTATTTCTTAAAGGAGGAAACCACATGAGTTTACACTATAGTGTTACTATCTTTATCAATTCATAAAACTGAATGCAGAACACAAACCTCGCCTGCTTAGGGGGCCTCAGAACTGATACATGTCACTCTCCAATGCTTGCTATCTACTGCATATACAATCCCATACACATTAAACCAGCTTGCCACAGAAAGGGTTCCTGTGGCAGAAGGTTGCACTTAACTCAACAGAACGGGCAAAAGTTGAAATGTATGTGTATCTCTAAGCAAGATCTTCCACTGAACTGTTACTGTGTCAATGACTTAGGTGGAATGCTGCAAGCACTCAGAAGGTATCATAGTCCTCCGAGTCCACCACAGGAGATCCTGTAGGAACTTGGATTCAGAGGGTTCAGCAGAACCACCAGCAGAACCCAGTTTTCCTGGGAACCCAAACTCCACTATGCATTACCTAAGGAGTCATGGCAATCAGTGATCTCCAGGTCCCAGTTGATACTAAGGGCAAAGACTTCTAGACACAAGGAACATAGGAAGTTGACTTATACCAAGTCAGAAATTTGCTCAGTCTAGTTCACTATTGCATATATGGACAGTAGCTATCTAGGGTTTCAGAGATGGAGCAGTAGCCAGGAATCGAACCTGGAACTTTCTGCATGCAAGAAAAGTATCTTAACACTGAGCCATAATCCTTGTCCTCAAAACACAAAGAAAAGACTATAGCCACACTCTTTATTGAATGTAACATTCTCACCCTTGCCTTAGCCTAAGCACAACAACAAGTAAAACCACAGTCCCTACCAACTTGAACTTAAGTCCCAAATGTGCTTTAGAATAAAACAATGTATGTTTATAAATTAGCCCGTATTTCAGACATTGGCTTTCTACCTATGTCAATTTGTGCAAAAATCATCCAAGCTAGAAAGTGAACTCCACTGTTAAAAATGCTCTTTATGGATAAATGGCAATGCACGCTTTAATTTTAATTTTTTAAATAGAGATCCTCTTTCTAATAAACAACTCTTCCTTGTTTTATTCTGCTCGGTTTTTAATAACCCCCAATACCTCTCTGGCTGCAACTCCAATTGCATGTGGCTAAATTCATGGCCACCTACACAGCCTCTGGCCAGGTGAGATTTCCCACAAATATATATTTATGCAAAAACAAACAAACAAACAAACTTTTTTTTTGAACTATCACAGCGACTTAACATTATTTATTTAAAAAAACCGAAAACCATCTTTAAGTTAAAAACAAAAAACTGCTTTTGACACAGAAGAACATGGCATACAAATTAAGAAAGAGCGGTGCAGGGGGTCTTCCCTAAACAAAGAGTGGAATTTATTTAGGGAGAAAGGGGGGCAAAACTATCACATAGGGCACTTGAGGGCATGCACAGAATGAAAGGGGGGACACAAAACAAATTCTGTCTTTGCTCAGGGCACCGTATTACCAAAGTCCTCTTGGGTTACAGTAACCCTGCAACTTGCACTCGCTTAACTCGTCTGCATTACAGTGGTACCTCGGGTTAAGTACAGTGGTACCTCGGGTTAAGTACTTAATTCTTTCTGGAGGTCTGTTCTTAACCTGAAACTGTTCTTAACCTGAAGCATCACTTTAGCTAATGGGGCCTCCCGCTGCCGGAGCACGATTTCTGTTCTCATCCTGAAGCAAAGTTCTTAACCTGAAGCACTATTTCTGGGATCGCGGAGTCTATAACCTGAAGCGTATGTAACCCGAGGTACCACTGTATTCTTTATTGAGAAACTGGGAAGGGTGTGAGGGTGTCCCAGGGGAAGAAAACCCAGTGCATTTTGACTATACGCTGCATTTGGCTTTAGGCACGACCCCTGGGGGAGCACCTCATTCCCTGCACTGATAATATGCCGCCTTTCTCCCCCAAGGAACTCAAGGCGGTCCTGCTCTCCGTTTCGTCCCCACAACAACCCCGTGAGGCAGACCGGGCTATCCCCCCGCCCTCCTTCTCCCTCCCGCATAAGTCGCGGGCTCGAAACCCTCCGCGAGCACCGAAGAGGCCGCTCCCCACCCCACGGCCTCCCTTGAGGGGCGAGAACGGGCCTAGAGCGCCTCACTCGCCGGGGGACGGGAGGCGCCGCCACCGGAAAGGCCCCGCTCCGCGGCCCCGGCCGGCCGGCCTCCCCTGCCCGCGGGCGCCTCCGGGGCAGGTCCCTGGCGCGGGTGCGGGCGAGGGGGAGCCCCTTCGCGGGCCTCGGTTCCCCTCCACCGGAGGCCGCGGCTGAGGCGGCGCTCCGGGGCCTGCCCGCCTGCGAGGCGGCTCCGGCCTGTCCTTACCCGCGGGCCGCTACCGGCCCCGTCGGGGCAGCGCGGCGTCCCTTCTCGCTTCCCCCGGAGGGAAGGCCCTCAGCAGCAGCAGCAGCAGCAGCGCCGCCGCCTCCGACCCGCTTCTTCCTCCTCAGCGGGACCCATCGCCAGTCTCCTCCCGGCCCCGCCTCTCGCGTCCCAGCGACGGCGCGTTCGCGTCACTGCTGCGCGACGCAAGGAGGCGCCGTCTTCCCCTCCCCTTCCGCCACCGTCACGTGACGCCAACCCACCCGACAGAGGGAGGGAAAGAGGAAAGAGCCAAAGCGGGCAAGATCACCGCACTCAGCTGAGATGCTATAGCACACTTCCGGCTGCCGATCGAAGGCAAGGTGGTCAAGCTGCGGACTGCGGGCATAGCCAGACATGGGGTGGGGGGGTTGCTGGTTTTTAGTTTTTGTTTCAGTAAATGCCTGCGCAAGCGAACGGCCCGAGGTGTTTTGAGGGAGGGTGGCGGTGAGTGGAGGAGCTTTTGCCGCCCCACTCAAGTAGAGGCGGTCGAGAGGAAACCGGGGGTGGCGGCTGCCCGCGCCGCGCTTCTCCTCCTCTGACCTCTTTGGTCGTGACCTGGGAGCCTCGTGCGGAGGCGTCGGATTGCATGCCCTGGTCGGGTTCCCGCGTTGGGCGCAGGCGAGGAGGCTCTGCAGGCGAAGGAGCTCCGCGTTTGAAAGCGGCCGCTTGCTTCTTTTCGCCTCTAAAAGTTTAAGGCGGCCAAAACACTTTCCAAAGGGCACCTTGAGGTCCTCGAGCGCCTAAGCTTTAAAGAGTGATTGTCACCATCGTTATTTCTATTATAGATTAATTTATATCCTGCCTTCCTAGGCAGGGATTCAAGGTGACCTACGGGAAGAAATAAGATAAAAAAATTCCTTCCAGTAGCACCTTAGAGACTATATTTGTTAATGGTATGAGCTTTCATGTGAAGAAGTGTGCATGCACAGGAAAGCGCATACCAATAACTAACTTAGTTGGTCTCCAAGGCGCTACTGGAAGGAATTTTTTTATTTTGTTATGACTACGGCAGACCAACACAGTGGCTACCTGCCTGTAGGTAGAAAAAAGAATTACTGAAAACAGTACAGTTAAACATAGATAGAACATGTGAGTATGCACACAAACATTTTTATAAACACGCACACGTATTATTATTAAAACCATGCCAATAATTACAGTGGTACCTCGGGTTAAGTACTTATTTCGTTTCGGAGGTCCGTTCTTAATCTGAAACTGTTCTTAACCTGAAGCACCACTTTAGCTAATGGGGCCTCCTGCTGCCGCTGTGCCGCTGGAGCACAATTTCTGTTCTCATCCTGAAGCAAAGTTCTTAACCCGAGGTACTATTTCTGGGTTAGTGGAGTCTGTAACCTGAAGCATATGTAACCCGAGGTACCACTGTACAATAAAAGCAGAATGGCACTAGCCCTTTCAATAGAACCATCTTTTACCTTAAATAGGTAAAAAGGTACAGGACCTGTAGGCGGTTAAGTCCAGTCAAAGGCAACTATGGGGTTGCGGTGCTCATCTCGGTTTCAGGCCGAGGGAGCTGGCATTTGTCTGCAGACAGCTTTCCGGGTCATGTGGCCAGCAGGACTAACCCACTTCTGGCGCAACAGAACACCGTGACGGAAACCAGAGTGCCGCAGCAGTACCTATTTATCTATTTCCACTGGTGTGCTTTCAAACTGCTAAGTTGGCAGGAGCCGGGGCAGAGCAATGGGAGTTCACCCTGTCGAGCGGATTTGAACTGCCGACCTTCTGATCAGAAAGCCCAAGAGGCTCAGAGCTTTAGACCACAGTGCCACCCACATACAAACTTAAATAATAATAATAATTAGAAGCAGTCCGTTCCAAAAGCCAGTGGAAGGACAGCAAGGAAGGAGCCAGTCTGGTCGGCACAAAAATATATATAGTCAACAGCTGATTTTGAGGTGGGTAAAACAGGAGATAGTCTGTGTCAATTTGGTCCAACCCTGATGGTGGAACTGATAAAGCTATTGGTTGTAGCCAGCTAAGTTTTACTCAGAGTAGATGTACCAGAATTAATGAATCCAAGTTAGTCATGCCCATTAAATTTCAATGTGTCTACTCTTAAGTAGGAGTCACACTGGCTACAACCTTAACAGTTGCACCCGACTATTCTGCCTTCACTGCTAAGAGCAATAGCTTTTATCAGTTTCACTTTCTGTTTAATGGGGCAGCAACAGTGGACAGGTGAAAATGCCACTGCGGTTGGTGAAGCAGTATTCGGCAGAATCACCAGCCACTCCTCCATCCTAAGGCAATTGGACAACAGACAGTCTGTGCTGCAATTGTGCTTATTTTCAAATTGCATTTAATCTGAAGGGTGGGGGGTGATGACGATGTGGAAACCTTGGAAATGTAGCAGTTTGGGAGAATTTTGGCTGAATAAAACTGTGAGCAAATGGTGTCAATAGCAGAGAAGCAGGTTGATGTGGAAGCACCCAAAGTGAATGACACTCTTCCTTTCCTCATGACACTGTTTGCTTTTTGTTCATCTGCACATTTTCTAATTGAAGAAGAGTTTGGATTTGATATCCCGCTTTATCACTACCCGAAGGAGTCTCAAAGCGGCTAACATTCTCCTTTCCCTTCCTCCCCCACAACAAACACTCTGTGAGGTGAGTGAGGCTGAGAGACTTCAGAGAAGTGTGACTAGCGCAAGGTCACCCAGCAGCTGCATGTGGAGGAGCGGAGACGCGAACCCGGTTCACCAGATTACGAGTCCACCGCTCTTAACCACTTCACCACACTGCTTATGTTGAGAGCTGGTGTTTCTGGAGTCACAATAGGGCTTGAGGAGAACTTTGATTCGGTCTGAGGGTGAATCCACCTAATTCACACTTCTTGAAGGAATGCAGCAACTGAAACATCCTTCAAAATGTGCACATCTCTAGATTCTGCAATGCATTTCCCAACCATGTAACAGATACAGAAATTGCATAGGCTAGGTAAAATAGCATAGAAATGTGCATATTGGAGTAGAATGCAAAAAACACATTTTATTAGGGGAAATTGCTTGCAAAAATATGTAAATCAATAACTTTAGGAGAAACTGACATTAAAATGCCAGTGAACTTTTTTTTTAAAAAAAAAAGAATTTGCAAATTGAAAAACCAAAATAAAGATTGAAAAACTGAGAAACTGAAATTGTCATTATTCACCCATCCCTGGGCAGCAATGATTATTTTCTTGACAGGTGGAGGTGGGCATGAGGGAGTGGCATATGAGAGCAGGGCACAAGACAACAAATGCATGCATGTATAAAATCACTTTATTTCTCAGATAATCTCTCCCCTCACACCACTCTCACTGACACCTGTTTTGATAGTAACTCATCCAAACCAGACCTTTCTCTTGGACCTCGTGAACTCCTCATCCACCACCTCCCACTGTTTCTGAAATTTGTTCTTTGCCAAGAACAATGCAACAAGCAAGACCCTTCTATTCATAGCTGAAGATACCTTAACATCTGAATTCTCCAGTGGGCTAATCTCTAATCTGCAACGGACTCTTCAGAAAGAATGCTTGTGATGCGAAGCTAGACTTAGCAGGAAACATGACCTCATTCTGCTTCTGTGCTTCCTATTGCACAGTCTGTTTTCAAAAGGAAACAAGCAAGCTCTTCAGTGCTCTTTCGAAGACCCATCGCTCTTTCGGCTGCAGGAAGCAAGCGCTAACAGGCACTCAACAGTGACAGTCCACAGTCTCGCCTGTTGGATGGGTAAGCTGCTGGTGGAGCCTCACCAACTGGCAACATGGCTCTTCCAGGTCTGCAATATTTTTTACCATATCAGATGCTTTCTTGATAGCAATATTGTAAGAACGGGTTGCTTCAGAGGCCATTAAGATGGGAACTTTTTATCTGCAGAGAGAAAAGATTTAAGCGGGATACACAAGTTGCATCAACTGCAATGCTGTACAAAAATATGTGCAAAGATGCAGCAGATGTGATCAATATTTGAATAATGCGCATGTTTATTGGGGAAATAAGTACAATTGTTTTCAGTGAGATTTACCACCAGGAAACTGTGCAAAGCAGTTTTATATGGTTAGCGATGTTGTTTTCTTCTTTGGTTTTTTTGGTTGTTGTTTTTAAGGGGGGGGGGGGAATCTCAGCTTTCCAAGATCAGACTTTTATCTGTCACGGTAAACTAAAGATGCTGACATGCCAAGTTAGTTTTTCTCTCCCCGCCCCCCCCAAATCATATGACCTAGTTCCCATTGTAAATGCTTGCAGTGCAGAGTGTGCCATGTAAAGAAAGTAGCCTGGCTGCCAGTTGAGGGGCATTGTTGGTTTAGAAATCAGTTTTACTTAGTAAGAAAGGTGATCAGAACAGGTGAAAGAGCGGAAGCAGCTCTTGCACGCTTAACAACTGTGCAGAAGAGTGAACTTCACTGCTGATATTCCCATTTCTGCACTGCTTTTCAAGACACAGGACAGGAGACATGTCCTCTTTTGCTTCTGCCCGCCTTATCAGGAATTACGCCCTCCAACTTGGCTGTTTGCAGCTCAATACTATAGGTGTCTTCTCAGAAGTAAGGCCCTACAGTTTATGAGACTTACTTCCTGCTCTGTGTGCCTAGGGGTAAACAACCTTAATAGTTTGTGGCTTCAAGCATATATATCTATCTGCTTTTATTTTTTTTAGAATAATCACAACCCACTTCAACCACTACCATTTAAATCCGTGTACAAAATGCTGGCAGTGAGCTTAATATGAAAATTGAAATGGGGGTGAGGATTCACCTCATTCTTTGCATGTTTGGTGTAAATGTGAAAATTAAAGGGTTACTGGGCTTTGTCGTCTACCAATTTCTGGAGGGCTGCAGGGTCCCCATGTCTGAAGTACAGTGGTACCTCAGGTTAAGTACTTAATTCGTTCCGGAGGTCCGTTCTTAACCTGAAACTGTTCTTAACCTGAAGCACCACTTTAGCTAATGGGGCCTTCTCCTGCTGCCGCGCTGCCGGAGCACGATTTCTGTTCTCATCCTGAAGCAAAGTTCTTAACCCGAGGTACTATTTCTGGGTTAGCGGAGTCTGTAACTTGAAGCGTATGTAACCTGAAGTGTATGTAACCCGATGTACCACTGTATAGAATTGTTCTGATTGTTGGTTTTTAAAACAACAGGGAATATTAGGGCACCTTAAAGACCGACAGATTAGTGATGGCATTAGCGTTTGTGAACTATGGTCCCCTTCATTCATCATATATCTGTTGGTGGGTTGTGGTTTCTAAAAGGTTATGCCATAATGCAGGGCTGTTTGCCTCAGCCGCTCTCCTTTCAGCACCAGGTCCTTGAAAGGTGTGTGCATGTGAAATGCCCCTTTGAAAGGAATTTCAGGCGGACCAGCTTTAGTTATCTTCCTCCACGTCTGGCTTTTCAAGGACACAGTGCTGAAAGAAGCACTGCACAAGGGGACTAAACAGCAGCCTCAGCTATCTTCTCTATAACCTGGTAAACTTAATGGGGATCATGATAGAGGTAGAGGTTGCCACCGGTCCTGTATAATAACAGGACCATCCTATGTTTCAGTGTAAAATGCTATGTCCTGTATTGATGCAATTTTGTCCTGTATTTCAGATCTTCTCTCGCTCCTTCCGCCAAGTTAGGGGTCCTCTCCAAATGCATGAGCTTGAAAGCATGTTTGAAAGGTCATGCAATTAAACTCTGGGTAGCCAAGCACAGAGAGATTTACAGATTCATGTTTATGTGTGTGAGAGAGCACACATGTGTGTGAGAGACAAATTTCAGAGGGGCCATCCTGTTAGGCTGCAATAGGTTGTAATGGATTGTTTTGAAGTCACTTCAACACCAGATTGGGGGTGGGGTGGTCCGCCAATTGCCCCACCCTACATTTTGCCAGAACAAAGGTGGCAAACCTTGATACAAGATCACTACAAAGGTCAACAGTAGGGCTGGCCCACCCAGGAGGGATTCCTCAGACGGCAGAAACCCAAGAGGCGGCAACCTTGCAGGTGCCCTGCTACCTGCTGTAGCAGCAGTAGCAGCAGGCTTCCAGTGAGATCTCACAGAAGTCTCGCGGGATCTCATGTGCTTCGTGAGATCTTGGTGGAACCCACCGTTGTCATTTCGCAAGCACTGCCGCGCAACCCAGGTAAGGGAGGCTGCGGCAGCGGGGGAATGCTGGCCATCAGGATGGGGACTGGACCACTCTGAAGGGTCCCCGAGGGAGGCATTAGCCACCACACTGGGCAACTTACCTGTGGAATCCTCAGACCTGATCCTGGGCTTGGAAATATTATGTTTGTACAGTGGTACCTCGGGTTAAGTACTTAATTCGTTCCGGAGGGCCGTTCTTAACCTGAAACTGTTCTTAACCTGAAGCACCACTTTAGCCAATGGGGCCTCCTGCTGCCGCCGCACCGCCGGAGCACCATTTCTGTTCTTATCCTGAAGCACCATTTCTGGGTTAGTGGAGTCTGTAACCTCAAGCGTATGTAACCTGAAGCGTATGTAACCTGAGGTACCGCTGTACTATGTGTTACTATCAGGGCCGTCTTAAGCATATCCAGCGCCGTGGTGCAAGGATCCCTCTGGCGCACCCACACCCCTGGCAACTCCAAAACAAGGGAGGGGGTGGTGGAAAATGTTCTCTGCCTCCCCCATCGCTCCGATCCCTGGCATGGTGGCGGCGATCAAGCAGGAAAACATGCTGGCAGACATGCTCTCCAGCGTCAGGACACCCCAGAAGGCAGCCTGGGAAGCAGGAGGAGGACAACGACCGGGAGCAGAGCTGTCTTTAGCAGATACAGAGGCTTGGGAGGGAAGCTGTGTGCAGCTTCCATCCTAATAATAATAATAATAATTTATTATTTGTACCCTGCCCATCTGGCTGAGTTTCCCCAGCTACTCTGGGTGGCTTCCAACAAAGATTAAAAATACATTAAAATGTCACACACTAAAAACTTCCCTAAACAGGGCTGCCTTCAGATGTCTTCTAAAAGTCTGTTAGTTGTTGTTCTCTTTGACATCTGGTGGGAGGGCGTTCCCCAGGGTGGGTGCCACTACCGAGAAGGCCCTTTGCCTGGTTCCCTGTAGCTTTGTTTCTCGCAATGAGGGAACCACCAGAAGGCCCTCAACGCTGGACCTCAGCATCTGGGCAGAACGATGGGGTGGAGACGCTCCTTCAGGTATACTGGGCTGAGGCCATTTAGGGCTTTAAAGGTCAACACGAACCCTCTGAATTGTGCTCAGAAACGTACTGGGAGCCAGTGTAGGTCTTTCAAGACTGGTGCTATATGATCTCGGCGGCCGCCCCCAGTCACCAGTCTAGCAGCCGCATTCTGGATTAGTTGTAGTTTCCGGGTCGCCTTCAAAGGTAGCCCCACGTAGAGCACATTGTAGTAGTCCTAAGCCTCTGTGGGGATTGCCCTCCTCCTATGGAGGCTTGGAAAAGAAGCTGCACAGGTGCCAGCCATATAGTTGGCAGGGCACAGCTGGCGGGCGTGCAAGGAAAGGGAGGGTGCAGGCAGAGCCGTGCAGCTTCCCCTACTCTCTAGGGTGCACCTGAGACGCCGGCGCCCTGGCACAACGAACCACTAACACCAATGGGAAAGACGGTCTCTGGTTACTATAGGTGGGATCTGACTTAAGCAAAATGTCCTAAACAAAAAATAATATCTTTTAGTGTTGGCTTTATATTATCCTTTCCATGGGTATGATCCCTGCCTTAACAGCCGCAAGGCACTGGGACTTCCCATTTCTCACCCATGCATTGGTCCATAGGGACTTAGCTCAGTTGGTTAGAGCATGGTGCTGATAATGCCAAGGTTGCAGGTTTGATCCCCGTCTGGGACAGCTGCATATTCCTGCATTGCAGGGGTTGGACTAGATGATCCTCTGGGTCCCTTCCAACTCTATCATTCTATGATTCTATGACCCTTTCGTAAGCACTCTGCCTGCACAGGGGAGGGCTTCCCCTTGTATGTAAAAGACATAACTGTATCAAAAAATTAAATAAGAATACATGTCAGTGTGTTATTAATTCTAGAGAGCCCTCATAAGCAGATATATATGTGCCATAATTTTTTTAAAAATAAGTACTTTTAACCAGTGTTAGAAACTCAAGATATGTCAGCTAGGTGCCAAATGGCTCCTTAAACCAGGGTTACAGTCGCCAAAATGGAATGCCTAGTTGCCATTTTGGAGCCAGACAGCTCAAAGGTCGTATTTTTTCAAGGTGACTTTTTGGTTCCTGAAATTCATTCTGATTGTGCAGATAAAACATAGTGGATAGAATTCTACAGGATGTGTTGCTAGTGTGTGAAAAGTCAAGATCCAAGAATCCCCAGGCATGAGCCGTCAGATTTCGGAGATATAGGTCAATTGGTCACAAGAGGCCAATAGCCAGGTGCAAAATGCACCCAGTGGCTGGCGAATTTCTAATGCTGCTTTTAACGAAATTATCTTTTACGGACAGGCTTAATGCCCTGTTTTGGCAAAGCAAAAGGAGAAGGAACGCAAGGGCTTTCTCCAAAGTATTTATAAGGCAGCAGCGAGACCTAACCCCAGACCCCCATTCGCTGGCCTCCTCCTCCTCCAGCTTCAAAGAACATGAAATCCACCAGGAAGCAGGCCCCCAGCAGGACAGCTTTGATTTTAACATCAAGGTCCAACGGGAACTGGACTCCAAAGTTGTCAGTATCGGTGAAGAGCTCTTTCACAATGCCAGACCAGTGCTTAGAAATCCTCCCGACAGCCGTCTGTTCATCCAGCGACAGCACCTCAAAATGAACATCTTCACAAAAGCTGCATGCTATACAGGGCCCGGTGATTTTAAGGACATCCTCTTGGAGTTCATTTTGGATAGTGAACTTAGGCAGGCAGGGATCCCACGTCTGCTTAATATACCCAACGGGCGTGCCTGGAGGGGCCTGGACTTCAAGCTCTTGCAAGCAGCACGGAAAACAGCAACTGGCGCACCGGAGAGGTCGCTGGAGCTCAATCACTTCCTGGCCCACGTTGTCCATGATTTTAATGGTAAATGGCCGGTCCATTCCACAGCAGAGTCGTGTGCAGCAGTCGTTATCTTCTGCTGCAAAGTAGATCCTTTGCCCCCAAGCATTTTTCACTTCATACCTGTTGCTGGTTTCAAAGCCAATTATGATTTCCACAAGCTCAATCTTTTGCTGAATTATCATCTGATCAATCTGGCTTAAATATTCCAATCCCGGGGGGCAGTTGGGAGGCGCAATTGGAGCTGGCATCCACACGACGCCCTGAAGCGCCTGACCATGAACGGGCTGAGCTCCTGGGGCATGTGGGACATATCCGTATGCTACCTGTGGTGTAGGGCCACGCTGGGGGGGTTGTTTTGGTGGCATTTCCGTGGGTCCGCGTGAATCTGTTGTTTCTTGAGGAGCTAAGCCATGCTCTGAGGGTGCCTCTTTGCAGTTAGTGGGCTGCCCAAGGAGAAGGAGATTGTTTTGTGAAGGACGGTCATCCAGGTGGGCTGAGCCACCACCTGGAGGCTGGAATAATGCAGCCCATACAGAGTTTTAACCACATACTGCACATCAGTGGGCCTATTGTTGAGTCACAGTAGAGAGTACAATGGCAACTGCAACTATCAGTTCCGAAGCTGTGCCCATGAGGCAGCGGTGAGGACTCTTCTTTCTTTATTTAAAGGGTCATTGAGCTCCACCAAAAATCCACTTGTGGGCTGGGGCGGCCCCAATCAAGCCGGCCCAGTAATAAGATTCAGGAGTCCCGGTTGTTGCGTGCTCAAAGTCATCTCCTGTTGTGATGTGGCGTGTGTGGGTCTGTGTCCCTCAATGAATCCTGGCTGCCTACAGCAGAAAATTTTAACCTTAGGCATTCCAGTGTTTGGAGGTCGGATGAATCTACAATACCTGGGGGGCAAAGTTTAGCCCTTTTGAAAAGGCGGCAACATTTAATTCATTGCATGATACCTTCAGGCAGCCTTCTCAATGAGGTTTCTGGTATGTACTGAGTTGAATAGGATCCAAAATGCAGCAGTCTGATTGGTCCTAGAACAATAGGATCCAGAATGCAACAGCCTGATTGGTTCGCAGGAGCCATCCAATCCCACTCCAGGTGGAAGTGAATCCGCAACCTGATTGGCCTACAGGAGAATCCCAGAATTAGCCACTCACATGGGGCCCATTGTGTAAATAATGTATATAAAGCAGACTTTTTGGGGGAACTTCCGTTCCTCACTACTATGAGCTGAATAAAGAGCATGAAATCCACATTCCACTCCGAGTATATTTCAGTTTCCTGCTTGCTTTTGTTCCTCCCTCTTCCTCTTCTCAGCCAAACCCACTCTCACCTTTCTCCTCCAGCCTCCATTTTGTATTCAGATTCCTCTCCTCTGTCGCTCCCTCCATTCCACACTAGGCTTGTATACCTCCATATCCCTCTGTGCCCTCTTCTGATAATTCCAGGCGATTCAATATCCTGTCGCTATTTTCTGTCCATGGCTCATGACACAGCTCTCCACTGCTGCAAGCCAACTTCTGGGTTGGGCTGCAACATCCTGACTCTTGCCACAAAGATAGAAAAAATCTACCACACCTACTAGAGTCTGCTTCTGCTCCAGACTCTCATGGGTACTAGCAACCAACGCTACATATTTTTGAAGGGGAAGATATATTCTTAGAAGGAAAGTTTTGGGCAGGTAACATTGAAAGGGGGTCCAGATGTGGCCCATAGGCTGTGGGAGTTACCTACCCGAGTTGTATGGGAAAGAAAGACAGTTTAGATAGGGATCTTCCATAGGTGAGTGCAGGGGGCATGCCAGAAAACCAAAATATGCAGCTGCTGTCACACAATTTTGCCGCTTCAGAGGAGTTTGGACCGAGAGCTACTTACTAATGGGTCTCTTGTTAAGTGGTGGCAGTTGTCATTGCCAACAGGAGACAGTGGCAAGGAAAGACTTGCAAAGCAGTTCCTGCCTTGCTGAAGAAGTCCTGCAAAAATGCCTTTATTGTTTCTGTTTTATCCAGATTGGAAGCCAGATTAAACATTACACCGCAGTCCAAGACTGTTGCCCATTGAATACCTGAAGGAAAATAAGCCAGGCTCAGCCACTGTGAGCTTTTAAAAATAAGTGATTGAACTCTATGACCTAGAAGAGTATGTACCATTGTGAAGGTGACTCAAGTTGTTCATCTGCTTCCATTATGGCAGAGGCTGGAAAACCCTCTGGTTATATGTGGATATACAGCACTGTAGCCTCTCTTTGTGGCAATTTATGGTGAAGGAGAAAGAGAGAAACCCAGGTTGAGACTGAGAGGCACAGGGTGATAATAGAATCAGTGAATTGTAGAGCTGGAAGGGACTGTGAGGTCCATCGAGTCCAACCCCAGGCAATGCAGGAATCTCCTCTAGATCATTCATGACAGGTGGCCATCCAACCTGTGCTTAAACTATCTGAACCATCAAGACAGTTCTTCCTGATGTTTAGTCAGAATCATCTCCTTTCTTGTAACTTGAATTCATTGGTTCAGGTCCTACCCTCCTGAACTTCCCCAATGGCCACTGAAATAGAAGAGGCACCCTGGTAATTCTTCCCTGGAAAGGCTAATTTATGGTGCAACTTGTCTGGGAAAATTAATGAGCAAACGCCTAGATTTTATTTCATTGGAACTGAGAAAGATTGCGTCTGCCACCTGAGGAGGACTTTTGGATCAGCGTGTGAGGATTTATTGCAAACGAAAGACTTACCAGCTTTTTAAAAAGGGAGAGCCTTACAAAGTTCACACAGAAGCATAATATTGCTTACTTTAACTTGTCTGTGGAAACAACTCAGAGGCTATTAAGAAGAAAAAGGATAACAACAAGAAGATTGAAAGATGGGACTGGTGAACACTAAAAGCAGCAGAAATATGAGATGATTGGACCCTACTGAACTCGAAGCTTGGGAACCCCCAACAAAATGTATAATTTGGCAAAATATTTGGACTTTATGATATGTATTGGTATAATTTGGAATAATTAATGTGATATGATTGGATTGTTAAATGGAAAACTTAATAAAAATTATTATATAAAAAAAGAAATAGAAGAGGCACCCACACTCTCACCAAGCCAAACACTTCCCGGACACATATTGAACACACAGTGGCACTCCACACACAGCCAGATAGTCAATAATAACCACACAGAAATACTAATAGATCTGACAATTGATGCCAAAGGACATCAGACTAGGAGGTAACTTCTGCATAAAGATGCCAGGTGTGACTCATACACAGAAAAATACATACATTTAATTGTATTTTTTTTTTAAAAAAATAAGTGTTTCCATTTCAATGCATTATGAATTCTAGAGCAGCACCCATAAATTGGAATGTCCCACCACGATAGGTGCAAGAGCTGCAGCCGCAATTCAAAAATAAGTCGTTTTAACAAGAAGCCCTCTTATTCGCCATCTTAACGCTCCATCTTAGCAAAGGAAAAGTAGAAGTAGCAACACGAGGGCATTTCTTCGAAGCAGCTTCCAGGTCTACTGTCAGACCCCCGTTCTCTGCTGCCCTCTTCCTGCACATTCAAAAAACATGAAATCCACCAGGAAGCAGGCCCCCAGCAGGACAGCTTTCATTCTAACATCAAGGTCCAAGGAGAACTTAATTCCAAAGTTGTCGGTATCAGGGAAGGCCTCTTCCAGAAAGCTAGCCCAGTGCTTAGAAATCCTTCCAACCTTGGTCTCCTCGTCCAACAACATCACCTCAAAGTTCACATCTTGACACAAGCTGCACAGTACACAGGGCCCGGTGATTTTGAGGACATCCTGATGGAGTTCATTTTGGATTGCAAATTTAGGCAGAAAGGGGTGCCACATCTGCTTAATGTACCCCACAGGGGTGCCTGGAGGGGCATGGACTTCAAGCTCTTGCAAGCAGCACGGAAAACAGCAGCTGGAGCACCGGAGAGGTCGCTGGAGCTCAATTACTTCATGGCCCACATGGTCCATGATTTTTACTGTAAATGGACATGCCGCTCCACAGCAGTTTCTCACACAGCAGTCTGTTTCCTCAACTGCCAAGTATATCCTTTGCCCCCAGCCATTTTTTATTTCGTATTTGTTGCAATTTTCAAAGCCCATTATTATTTCCAGAAGCTCAATCTGCTGGTGAACGACTATTTGATCCAAGAGACTTAAATATTCTAATCCGGGAGGACAGCCGAGATCTGGAATGGTTGCCCGCATCCAGGTTACAGCCTGGGGGATGCAAACATCACCCATTTTTAGCTTACAACAAGATAGGGAAGATCCATAAACTCCGGGATAACCTTGCTTTATGCTCATCAGCTCTCCTGGATAAAGTAGCTCATCAGCGCTGTTCTGTACACCGTGCCCAGGCATTCTCACTGGTCTGGGGCCAGCTTTTCTAACTTCTGTGGGGAAATGTTTTCGAAGCATTTTTGTGGGTCTGTGTTCATCTGTTCCTTTGGGAGCCATGCCAGGCTCTCAATGTGCCTTCTTCACTGTTACTGGGCTCAGGTTGCTGCCCAAGGAGGTGGGACTTACTTATTTATTTTGCAACAGAGGACCATTCAAAGGATGTGAGTCTCCAACCAGGAGGCTGGAATGATACTAAGGTGAACTAAGTTCTAAACATCCATGGCCCTATTGTTGAGTCACAGTGGTTGTATGGACATTGAACTCCCCCAGAAGTCTTAGGGTTCTCCAGAACCACACCAGATATCACTGGGAAGCAGAGCCTGCAACACACCATCATCCCCTTCCCAAATCTGTCCCTTGGGGCCAACTTCAGATGGAGGGGTCTCTGTGACGTTCCAGTGTTTGCATATAATAACGTATGTAATATAATAATAATAATAATTTATTATTTGTACCCTGCCCATCTGGCTGGGTTTCCCAGCCACTCTGGGCGGCTTCCATAGAAACCAAAAAACACTAAAATATCACACATTAAAAACTTCCCTGAACAGGGCTGCCTTCAGATGTCTTCTGAATGTCAGGTAGTTGTTTATCGCTTTGACATCTGATGGGAGGGCGTTCCACAGGGCGGGCGCCACTACCGAGAAGGTCCTCTGCCTGGTTCCCTGTAGCTTTGCTTATCGCAATGAGGGAACCGCCAGAAGGCCCTCGGCGCTGGACCTCAGCATCCGGGCAGAACGATGGGGGTGGAGACGCTCCTTCAGGTATACTGGGCCGAGGCAGTTTAGGGCTTTAAAGGTCAACACCAGCACTTTGAATTGTGCTCGGAAACGTAGGTCTTTGTAGGTCTTTCAAGACCGGTGTTATGTGGTCTCGGCGGCCACCCCCAGTCACCAGTCTAGCTGCCGCATTCTGGATTAGTTGTAGTTTCCGAGTCACCTTGAAAGGTAGCCCCACGTAGAGCGCATTGCAGTAGTCCAAGCGGGAGATAACTAGAGCAGGCACCACTCTGGCGAGACAGTCCACAGGCAGGTAGGGTCTCAACCGGCGTACCAGGTGGAGTTGGTAGACAGCTGCCCTGGACACAGAATTAACCTGTGCCTCCATGGACAGCTGTGAGTCCAAAATGACTCCCAGGCTGCGCACCTGGTCCTTCAGGGGCCAGGGAGGACCAGGGAGTCCTCCACACCAGCCCGCCCCCTGTCCCCCCAAAACAGTACTTCTGTCCTGTCAGGATTCAACCTCAATCCATTAGCCGCCATCCATCCTCTAACCGCCTCCAGGCACTCACACAGGACCTTCACTGCCTTCACTGGTTCTGATTTGAAAGAGAGGTAGAGCTGGGTATCATCTGCATATTGATGGACACCCAGTCCAAACCCCCTGATGATCTCTCCCAGCGGCTTCATATAGATGTTAAAAAGCATGGGGGAGAGGACGGAACCCTGAGGCACCCCACAAGTGAGGGCCTAGGGGTCTGAACACTCATCCCCCCCACCACTTTCTGAACACGGCCCAGGAGGAAGGAGTGAAACCACTGTATAACAGTGTCCCCAGCTCCCAGCCCCTCTAGACGGTCCAGAAGGATGTTATGGTCTATTGTATCAAAGGCCGCTGAGAGATCCAGCAGAACTAGGAAACAACTCTCACCTTTGTCCCTAGCTCGCCGGAGATCATCGACCAGGACGACCAAGGCAGTTTCAGTCCCATGATGAGGCCTGAATCCCGATTGGAAGGGATCCAAATGGTCCGCATCCTCCAGGCGTGCCTGGAGTTGTTCAGCAACCACACGCTCAATCACCTTGCCCAAGAATGGAAGATTTGAGACTGGGCGATAGTTGGCCATACTGGCTGGGTCTAAAGATGGTTTTTTAAGAAGCGGTTTAATGACCGCCTCTTTCAGCGGATCTAAGAATGTTCCCTCACAGAGGGAAGCATTCACCACCCCACAGAGCTCATCGCCCAGCCCTTCCCGGCTTGCTTTTATTAGCCAGGATGGGCAAGGATCAAGGAGACAGGTGGTTGGTTTCACGCGTCCATGCATGAGTACTGTACATTGATAGCAAATAAGTTGATATTGTAATACAGTGGTACCTTGGGTTACAGACACTTCAGGTTACAGACGCCGCTAACCCAGAAATTGTACCTCGGGTAAAGAACTTTGCTTCAGGATGAGAACAGAAATCGCGCGGTGGCAGCAGGAGGCCCCATTAGCTAAAGTGGTACCTCAGGTTCAGAACAGTTTCAGGTTAAGTTCTTAACCAGAGGTACCCCTGCAGTGGTAAGTATAATAATAGAATTAAGGTAATGTTAGATAGGGAGGCGGAGAGAGTGAGGTGGAATGGAGGATTGGCTAAGAATCTGAATGCGAGGGAGGAGACAGTTGAGAGTCAGTTGGGATATGAAGCAAAGTTGGCTAGATGAGTATAGGAGCAGCAGTAATACAGCAACTGCTACACTGGAAATAAAGCAACAGATAAGATACAGGGGTGTTAGCTACCATAATGCTTATGTACACAAAGTCACCATCATTTTCTTATATATGAATTTATACCCCACCTGACAGGGACTCTAGGGTGCTTCTGTGGGTTAAACCACAGAGCCTAGGACTTGCCAATCAGAAGGTCGGAGGTTCGAATCCCCGCGACGGGGTGAGCTCCCGTTGCTCGGTCCCTGCTCCAGCCAACCTAGCTGTTTGAAAGCATGTCGAAGTGCAAGTAGATAAATAGGTACCGCTCCGGCAGGAAGGTAAACGGCGTTTCCGAGCGCTGCTCTGGTTTGCCAGAAGCGGCTTAGTCATGCTGGCCACATGACCCGGAAGCTGTACACCGTCTCCCTCGGCCAATAAAGCGAGATGAGCACCACAACCCCAGAGTCGGTCACGACTGGACCTAATGGTTAGGGGTCCCTTCACCTTTACCTTTAAGAATATTCTGCCTCTATAGATGCAAGAGCTGCAGCAACAATACAAAAAAAACTTGGTTTCAACAAACAAAAAAAACCCTCTTGTGAGCAGGCTTAAGACTCCATCTAAGCAAAGCAAAAACAGAAGAAACCAGAGGACTTTCTCCAAGGCATTTATAAGGCGGTAGCCTGGCCTAACCCCAGACGCCCATTCGCTGCCGGCCTCCTCCCGCAGATTCAAAAAACATGAAATCCACCAGGAAGCAGGCCCCCAGCAGGACAGCTTTCATTCTAACATCAAGGTCCAACGGGAACTGGACCCCAAAGTTGTCAGTATCAGTGAAGAGCTCTTTCACAATGCCAGACCAGTGCTTAGAAATCCTTCCAACCGCTGTCTGCTCATCCAGTGACAGCACCTCAAAATTAATATCTTGGCACAAGCTGCACACTATACAGGGCCCGGTGATTTTGAGGACATCCTGATGGAGTTCATTTTGGATAGTGAACTTAGGCAGAAAGGGGTGCCACGTCTGCTTAATATACCCCACAGGGGTGCCTGGAGGGGCCTGGACTTCAAGCTCTTGCAAGCAGCAAGGGTACAAGCAGCTGGAGCACCGGAGAGGTCGCTGGAGCTCAATCACTTCCTGGCCCACGTTGTCCGTTATTTTAATTGTAAATGGCCGCAATGTTCCACAGCAGTTTCGTGTGCAGCAGTCGGTGTCCTCAATCGCCGAGTAAACCATTTGCCCCCAAGCGTTTTTTACTTCATACTTGTTGCTGGTTTCAAAGCCAACGATTATTTCCAGAAGCTCAATCTGTTGATGAATGATCATTTGATCAACCTGGCTTAAATATTCCAATCCTGGGGGGCAGTTGGGAAGTGGAGGTGGAGCTGGCATCCAAGTTATAGGACGTGCATATCTTTGACCTGAAGAGAAGAAGAGTTTGGATTTGATATCCCGCTTTATCACTACCCGAAGGAGTCTCAAAGCGGCTAACATTCTCCTTTCCCTTCCTCCCCCACAACAAGCACTCTGTGAGGTGAGTGGGGCTGAGAGACTTCAGAGAAGTGTGACTAGCCCAAGGTTACCCAGCAGCTGCATGTGGAGGAGTGGGGAATCAAACCCGGTTCACCAGATTACAAGTCCACCGCTCTTAACCACTGCACCACACTGGCTCTCACTGACCTGGGGGAGCTCCATAAGCTCCTTGAGGACGCTGGGGTGCGTTCATTAGTGGTCCTGGATAATGTGGCCCAGGGGCTTGTTGGCTGTCCCATCCTGCATTGCCTGTGGTGTAGGGCTAGCTTTTCTATGAGCTTGCGGGGGAAATTGTCTTGGTGGCATTTCTGTGAGTTTGTAAACACCTGTTTCTTTGGGAGCTGTGTTGTTCTTTCAATGCACTGTTTCGCAGTTACTGGGCTCAGGTTGCTGCTAAGCAAAGGGGGAATGGTATTTTGAAGGAGGACCATTCAGATGATGTGAGCCTCCACCTGCAGACTTAAATGGTATAGCCCATACACAAGTTGAACTAAGCATCCATGGGCCTGTTGTTGAGTCACAATGGTTGCAACTGTCATTGTCCTCTGTCAATCCTTAAGCTGGACCTATGAGGTAGCACCAAGGAACTTCTCTCTCTCTCTCTCTCTTACACACACACACACAAATGTTTGCATCCATTATAAACATTAAGTAAACAAATAAACCATTTGAATGAAACACTGCATGTCAAATTAAGGGTACCTGATTTCCCTCAGGCTTGCAAATGAATAACTGATTTCCCTCTGGCTAGCATGGCTACAACCATTAATCAGTAAACACTGTGTAAATGTTTGCAAAGTAATAATTTAGCACCGTAGTGTGAATCAACAATGCAATCCATCAGATGATTTGCCCATAATATGACTGTTAATCTACATTTGGCATTGCTAATTAAACTGTTTGGGTTTTGAAGAAAGCAAGCCCCACTGGCACAGGAAAGAAGTAGCTGAGAAAAATCACAACTTATTGCAAATGGAAGCTGGAGATGTATATGTGCGTGTGTGCATTATGCCTATTTATGGATTATGTAACGCCATTCATGCAAATGGAGTTTTAAAGAGTAGAAAAGAGAGGCTAAACTATAACATGATACCCATTAATTTGCAAATAATTTTGTGGGTCAGCTTGGACCAGAAGCTATTTAGGTTGCATTGCACACTTTTATAACATCCAACAAACTTATTCTATGGAACCGGTCCAATGACCCTCTTCCAGGTGTCCTGCTTTTGGAGGTTAGGTGGATAACTACTAGAGAAAGACCTTCGCTGTGGTGGCACCCAAATTACCCACAAGAAAATGCCTTCTATTATGTCAGACCATGGGTCCATCTAGCTCAGTATCCTCCACTGATTCAACTGGTGAATCACGAGGACCCACTACTAGATTGCAACTTGATCTAAGGTGAGGCACAGCAGTAGTACTGCCACCTTGCAAATATACAGTAATAATAATGATGATGATGATGTTTTGGCTAAAGGTGGGGCCCAGATATGAAAATGTTGAAGACTCTGTTGAAGACAGTGACTCTCCAGATTTTCTGATAGGTCTCCCTTTCCAGCTCCACCTGGAGATGCCAAGGATTGAACCTGGGACTTCCTGCAGATGAACCATGGCCCTCCCTGTATCTACCTAACACCTCCTTTGCCATCTTTTAGGCACAAGCCATCCCTACCTTGCTCTGGATGGCTGTTGGAGTACAATCCTAAACATGCCTACTCAGTCAGAAGTGACCTTCATTGACTTGACTTTGCCTTATGAATGGTGCATGGCTGGTCTTTCCACCTAAATGAGAGAGGGAGATAGATAACGCATATACAGTGGTACCTCGGGTTAAGTACTTCTTTTGTTCCGGAGGTCCGTTCTTAACCTGAAACTGTTCTTAACCTGAAGCACCACTTCAGCTCATGGGGCCTCCTGCTGCCGCCGGAGCCCGATTTCTGTTCTTATCCTGAAGCAAAGTTCTTAACCTGAAGCGTATGTAACCCAAGGTACCACTGTATTTCATGTGCATAATATGTGCGAAAGGATATGTGGCTCCAGCTATGCATCTTGTCCCTGAAGAACAAATCACAACTGACCATTCTGCTTCTCTTAGCATTCTGATTTAACTTCCTTCGGCAGGGCCTGTAAGACAGAGCTATTTCACCTGGCTTTCAACTTCAACTTAGCCTGATCTTTTATTCCCCTTCCTTCCCTC
>JAXCMG010000020.1:26050785-26125927 GCA_034642415.1 Podarcis siculus | reverse complement strand
ATTATTATTATTATTATTATTATTATTATTATTATTATTATTATTATTATGTTCTCTGCTTTAGGAGGTTCTCCACTGCTTGAAAAGGAGCCCAGGAAGAAGGTGGCACCAGAACTCATCACACCCAGGTTACTTATACATTTTTATATCACCAGTCTAAAACAGTACTAGAGATGGTACCCTAAATCCACATGTTGCCCCTCCTTATTTTCTCTGGGCCAGATCAAATGCCGCATTCTCCTACTCAGGGCTGCTACCCAAAAGCCATTTCCTATGCTGGTAACTGACATGTTGTGGGGGGTGGGGGTGGGATGTAATGTTTAAATTTATGCAATAGAAAAAGTAATGTTTCACTCATGCATATGCCAGCGCTGTGCATGGATAACGTATACTACAGGGTAAAAAAGCTGTCTTTTGCAGTAGTGGAGCCTGAGCTTTGCAACTTCCTCCCACAAAGATCCACCTGTTCTTGTTTAGTTGTTTAGTCGTGTCCAATTCTTCGTGACCCCGTGGACCAGAGCACGCCAGGCACTCCTGTCTTCCACTGCCTCCTGCACTTTGGTCAAACTCATGTTAGTAGCTTCAATAACACTGTCCAACCATCTCGTCCTCTGTCGTCCCCTTCTCCTTGTGCCCTCCATCTTTCCCAACATCAGGGTCTTCTTTTCCAGGGAGTCTTACCATCTCATGAGGTGGCCAAAGTATTGGAGCCTCAGCTTCTGGATCTGTCCTTCCAGTGAGCACTCAGGGCTGATTTCCTTCAGAATGGATAGGTTTGATCTTCTTGCAGTCCATGGGACTCTCAAGAGTCTCCTCCAGCACCATAATTCAAAAGCATCAATTCTTTGGCGATCAGCCTTCTTTATGGTCCAGCTCTCACTTCCATACATCACTACTGGGAAAACCATAGCTTTAACTATACGGACCTTTGTCAGCAAGGTGATGTCTCTGCTTTTTAAGATCTACCTAGCACCACGTAAAGATCTGGGAATTCACCCAAGTCTTGGATGTCGTAGGATGCCAGGTGGAATGCTTTTTCTGGCTGTGACTTACTTGCCTTGTTTTATGCTGTTATGTTTTATGTTGTGTGTATCTTATTGATACCTACTTTGGAATTGTCGGTTGAAATGGAAGAGGTCAGAAACGTTTAAAATAAATAATAGATGCTATGGGGCTGGGGCATTTCTAGGTGGGTTGGACCATGTAGAATAAGTTAAAGCCACTTGATTGCTCAAGGAAGCAGGGATGAATGGGTAGCTCCACGTCTAGCCTGTGTCAATTTTGCATGTGTTTATTCCTTCTATCCTGTTTCTACATTAATACACAATTTTTAAAAACTTACATGAAAATCCATACTCATATTTTTAGCATGCTTGTCTCATTTTGTGATATACTTTATCCAAAAATGTCCGTTTTCGTGCATTCTAGTACATTTTGAACCCATAACTATTTTGCTAAATTTTGGAAAAGCACGTAGGGTTAGGGAACTTGCTGTCTTGTGGTCTTCTGCCAGATGTCTGAGTAACAGGATTTTTGCTATTATTGTCATAGATGCACAGATGCTTTTCTGGACCACGAGACCTCCTACAAATGTTGTTCCAGCAACCCTTGCACAGGCTGTGTCTTGGCTTGCCGCCGGAGCCCTCGGCTTCTTACTAACGGCTACTACTTACTCACAGAGGACAGTTTTCTGTCCGATGAAGACGGCAACGTCACACTGAGTCTATCCCAAACAAGTGTTACCTATAAAGAGAAATTAGTTAGGTAAATGTGACCTCGTGTATAAGTTCTATTGGAGAAGCAAGTGCCTTCCATACATTCTGCAAAACCAATAACTGAATCCTTTTCAGTTATTTTCATGCACCATCTCCCTCCTTATAGGAGGCCTTCTCAAAGGAATTAATTACTATATAAACCAGCCTATGAGTTCACTGTTATGGTTTGCTACCTCCGGTAGCTTGTTGAGAATCTATATTCTCTACAAAAGTGCAGATTAGGAGTGGAGAACCTTTTTCAACCTGAGCAACTTTCGCTCATAATTAGTCTTCTAGGGGCCACATGCCAGTGGCGGAAGAGGCCAGAGGGAAAGTAGAGTGGGGCCCAGGGCAAGAGTGTGTGACTTTTACCATTGTACAACAAGCTACATTCCAGGCACACAAAAGTCAGAGGCCTCAACATACAGGCATCTTGGATCCAGGCAAGAAAGAGATACAATCACAGCTCAGTGACAATTCAATACCGGTGAAACACTTGAGGAAGACCCAGAACAGGGGTTTGGGCTGAAGAGAAGTGGGCAACAAAGAGAGCACTGGAGGGCTGCATTTGGCCACCACATCTGAGGTTCTCCATCCATGTTACAGATTCCCAAGAGATACGTAAATCTTGGTTCTCTACTCTGAATCATGTTGCTGTTGATAACAATGATAATTCACCATCAGTAGGACAGTGCTTTGCAAAAGCCATTAAGAATAGAGACCTCTCTGCCAAGGAGCTTACAACCTAAATTCTGGCAGGGAGGAATAATAATAATAATAATAATAATAATAATAATTTATTATTTGTACCCCGTCCATCTGGTTGGATTTCCCCAGGCACTCTGGGCGGCTTCCAACAAAGATTAAAAATACATTAAATGTCACACATTAAAAACGTCCCTAAACAGGGCTGCCTTCAGATGTCTTCTAAATGTCAGGTAGTTGTTTATATCTTTGATATCTGATGGGAGGGCGTTCCACAGGGCGGGGGCCACTACCAAGAAGGCCCTCTGCCTGGTTCCCTGTAGCTTTGCTTCTCACAGTGAGGGAATCATCAGAAGGCCCTTGGCGCTGGACCTCTGTGTCTGGGCAGAATGATGGGGGTGGAGATGCTCCTTCAGGTATACTGGGCCAAGGCCATTTAGGGCTTTAAACACACTTTGAATTGTGCTCGGAAACGTACTGGGAGCCAATGTAGGACTTTCAGGACCGGTGTTATATGGTCTCGGTGGCTGCTCCTAGTCACCTGTCTAGCAGCCGCATTCTGGGTTAGTTGTAGTTTCCAAGTCACCTTCAAAGGTAGCCCCATGTAGAGCGCATTGCAGTAGTCCAAGCAAGAGATACCTAGAGCATGCACCACTCTGGTGAGACAGTCCGCAGGCAGGTAGGGTCTCAGCTTGTGTACCAGATGGATCTGGTAGGCAGCTGCCCTGGATACAAAATTGAAAACAGGAAAGAAAGAAAGAAAGAAAGAAAGAAAGAAAGAAAGAAAGAAAGAAAGAGGAAAGAAAGATGATAGCAGAAAAATATGCGTAAAACTTAGTTACATGTAAGTTAAGTACTTTGTTTCTGTTACAGATGAGAACCTAATGGGTTAAGTGCTTCATAGGCATTTGTAGAAGATCAGTTTTGTACTAATGTTCTGGTTTATTTTTTCATGCCAGAATATTTCGGAGAAGAAAGAGAATCCGCCGATCCCTTGCCAGTTTGTTCAATATTGGAGCCTCTAAATCATGGCTGAACAGCACCACTATTGATTTACCTCATGTAGAAGATGCTTGGTTTGATGGAGACATGAAAGGGGACCTCAATGAATATTATGACACTGGTGAGCATTGACTTTGCTCATGAAAGCCAGCAGCTATTCTAATAGGTACTGTACTTAAAGGAAGACCTGTGACAAGGTGCAGAACATCTGGGCTTACGATATATGTTTTCAATGGTTTTTTTACAGGTACCATTGATGCTGCTTTCAACTGCAAAGCCCGAAGGGAAGAGAGACACAGTCTGGTACAAAAGAAGCCCTCTTCTTCGAAAGATGCAACTTGGACAAAACCCAGAAAAGAGCAGCATTATTCACCTACTTGTATCTTTCCCCCAGCAGAAGAAGAGTACTTCTATGAAAAATATTTGGACTGTTCAAGTGAGTTAAACCCTTCTCTGTGTTACAGAGCTCTCTGTTTATGATATGCCTTTCCTTGTACGAACTATCCTGGGTTTTAAGATTGGCATGGGAGGTTCTGCCTGCCATGCCTTTGATGGCTGCAGCTTGTGGGGCTGCCACATGAAACAGAACCTTCTCAGTGGTGGCACCTCAGCTGTGGAACTCTCTCTCAGTGGAAATCTGGTTGTCCCGTATGTTGGGCTCATTCTTGCAGACATTTGGTACATACTTGATATCTTGTTATCTGCTGCTTATTGCTGACCATCAGTGTATTTTGTGCTTGTGGTTTTAGAATGTGATTTTAACTGTTTTTTGTGGTTTTTATTAAGGTTGTCAGCCACAGTATGTTCTGTTGTGAGGAGGAGCAGGATAGAAGGGAAATAAATCCACAGCCCCACTTATGATCATTAAAAAGAAAGAAAACAAGCAGAAGTTGCTAGGAAGATGCTCTTTAATTTAAAAAAAGCCCAAGAACATAATAACAGTAGCTAAGATGAATACTTTGAATACATTCTGTAACATCTGTCATGTCGTATTTGGTGGTCTTAAAACAAAATCAGGAGGATTAATTCAGCTTAATTATGGCCTAATTCTCCACTTACGTTATTATGGCTCCAGGAATGCCTGAGCTCTGCAATATATAACCTCATTTATACAAATGTTTTGGTGCACTGTTCATTCCCTATCAGTCATTCTTTACTGAGGCCTTGCCTGTACTAGGTGTTTTGTGCTGGTCAAGGTGTGATCTAGTCCGGAACAGGTCTTCTGGATTAAAGCTAGCACAGCACTGGAAATTTATCCTTCATTCTTTCCAATCCTTCTTCATCAATTAATGAGAAAAAAGCAGCATTAAAACATCACCAAAGGGGATATAACATTTTGGGGAAATGCTCACAGGTGAGGTGCAGAGTTTTAGCTGCCCTTACCTTACTTTTGGGGATGCGGGTGGCGCTGTGGGTTAAACCACAGAGCCTAGGACTTGCTGATCAGAAGGTCAGCGGTTCGAATCCCCACGACGGGGTGAGCTCCCGTTGCTTGGTCCCTGCTCCTGCCAACATAGCAGTTTGAAAGCACGTCAAAGTGCAAGTAGATAAATAGGTACCGCTCCGGCAGCAAGGTAAACGGTGTTTCCATGTGCTGCTTTGGTTTGCCAGAGGCGGCTTGGTCATGTTGGCCACATGACCAGAAGCTGTATGCCGGCTCCCTCAGCCAATAAAGCGAGATGAGCGCAGCAACCCGAGTCGGCCACGACTGGACCTAATGGTCAGGGGTCCCTTTACCTCTACCTTACTTTTCAAGTGGCCAAAAGTCTCTTCTTTCATTCTACAAATCATCTCACCAACAGCCTGTGCTCTGCAGCCTTTTTCAGGGGCCCATGCTACAGTTAAAGCCCAGGGGAAGATATAATGAAAACTCCTTGTGGAAAAATGGCATTAAGGGGTGGAAGGGAACATGGCTCAATCGCAGAGCGCATGTTTTCATAGAGTCCTAAGACTGTAGAGTTGGAAGGGATCCAGACGGTTACCTAGTCCAAACCCATGCAATGAAGGAACCAGAGTTTTGGATGCAGAAGCTCCTAGGTTCAGTCTCCAGCATCTCCAGGCAAAAGGGACAGGCATCATGAGATAGGAAACACCTCTTGCCCAAGACCCTGGAAGGCTGCTGCCAGTCAGAGTAGACAGCACTGGGTGGACAAATAACCTGACCTGTGGCTTCCTGTTATCGGGAAGGTAACATTCTTGCAATAACTGTTTTTCTTTCTCTCTCTCTGTATGTGTTCTAAATAGAGCCTTTTACAGTAAGGCATGACCTCTGCCCAGTTATCGTGCTCTCCATGTGTTTGATCATTTCTCTCTGCGTAAGGTAAATCTGAATGTCTTTTTATATATAGCAGCACTTTCATCTATAATGCAAAGAGTTTTTCAAAGAAGCTATATAAACTGTACTTCGGCAAATCATGTGACCAGATATGGGAGCTCAAGGGTCCTTTGGACTAACGGCAGCCTCTTGGTTCTGTTGCACGGAAAATTCAGGCAGGCTTCAAAATCAGTTTGTGAAATGATACTATAGTGTGTTGCTCTAGTTTAGGTTGAGCTTTTTTAAAAAAATCAAATACTAATGAGTGGCATATTCAGATGACCATTTAACAGAAAACTGATCTCCAAGTAGAGCCAAATGAAAGCCATTTTGATGCCCACTTACGAACTAGTGACCAGGGTGAATTTCTGGGAGAGATTTGGAGAATGCTAAGCTGGTTGTTATCTTGGCTCCTGATGTGAAAAGCCACCAGCTTAGCCTGACCTTGTTGACAGGCTCTTGAGTTCATGGCTGGAGGATGAATGAAAGACATAGCTGCCATTGCTCTGCAGATCTCCCTGCCTGATTTAATATTAAGATGATGTGACTTTGACATAGAAGGGAAATGAATTAATTATATTTGCATTGGTTATTGACTATTTGAGCCTTTCCTGCTCTGAGCTTTTTGATCCATCCTGTTTTATTAATATTCAAGAAATACGCTTATAATAAAAGACTAAAATAAGGAGAGGTCTGTGGTGGGAATATAGTGGGAGGACACTATCTTTTTGAGTGGGTTTGCACTTAAGTGAAGTAGGTGAAACTGGAAGAGGCCTCTGGGTAGGGAGAGGACTCAGCTGTAGAGAAGCTGTGGTTTCCTTTAACAGAGACTCCTCATTCTGTAAGTACTTCATAAACTTTACCTTATGTATAAAAGGTAAAGGGACCCCGGACTAGGTTGGCAGGAGCAGCGACTGAGCAACAGGCACTCACCCTGTCGCGATGATTCAAACCGCCAACCTTCTGATCGTCAAGCCCTAGGCTCTGTGGTTTAACCCACAGCGCCACCTGCGTCTCAATACCTTATGTATAGGGACATTCTAAATTCTGAAAGTTATTAATGTAAGGACAACACACTAGGGAATTGCTCTCTCTCGGGTAAGACATCTCTGCCTCTGACAATGTGCAAGCCTTTGAGGGGCATCTCAAATTGGATTGTTGTCATATACAGTAAGCCCACAACTTACACTAAGATTGCATTCTGGGGGATCACACCTAAGGGCAAAATTGTGTATAGTCAAAACACATTGTGTGCAATAGCAGGTAGGATTGAGAAAGTCTTTTTTCCTTGGACGCCTGCCCCCATTCCCCCTTTTTAATTTTTCTATATTTTTTTGCCAAGTGATTAAAGCTGAATACACACAAGTGAAATGCACATAAGTTGCAGGCTTAGTGTAATACCAAAGTAAATGGTGGTGTGAATAAGGTGGGCTTGCAGGGTCCCATGCTCAAATCCCAATAGGGTTTGAGGTCAAAACTGTTTTGAATGTCAAGAAAAGAAAATGGAGAATTCATTTGAGTTTGGGCACAGTTGCTTAAGATGTGATTTATGTTGATTCTTGTCGTTTCAGATTCTTTCTGGGAGGACTGTTTACAACTCTGCTGAGCTTCTTGCTGTTGATCATCATTTTAATTTGTAAGCAAAAAATAAAATAAATGTTTATCCTTGCTACATGTCAGATGATTCCTACATTGCAGGGGGTTGGACTAGATGACCCTTGGGGTCCCTTCCAACTCTACAAGTCTGTGATGATTTGTGGGATTGAGGGTTCACCCAGACTTCCTTTTGTCCGCGTTTCTAGACACAGGGCCAGGCTTTAAAGCTCTGTGCCTGAGTGGGTTTCTTTTTGTCCTGGCGCTTTCCCCAGGAAAACCCCCATTTTACCACTGAATGGCAAATGGTAAAGGGCTTCCCCATAGATTGCCATTTGCCATTCAGTGGTAAAATGTGGGTTTTCCCAGGAAAAGCACTGGGACAAAAAACAAACCGCTTGGGAATGGAGCTTTAAAGCGCAGACCCACAACTGGAAAGTGTGGCACAAAAGTCTGCATGAGTCCTGACTTGACGTACCTAATTCTTCTGAAAACAAGTGTGTGCTGTGCCCATTAAGCAATCATCATAATCATCTATATTTTATTTATTAATAAAACACCAAAAGTTAGAATAAGTTTATGAACTTATTTTGCAGTGCTATTTCATACCTATTTCACTGCTAATTTGGACTTCATAATAATTTAACCTAGACATAAAACTTCTCTAATCAAATTTACCAAGATGCTTATTTCTATTAACTTACAGACTGCTGCATGACTAGGAATCAACATGCCTAAATAATTGTGCCTTAAGTTATACTGACAAATGTGAGAATGTTAGATGGTTGTCAGCTGGGTAATACTTGTCATTCTTTCTCCTTCTTCTATCAGGTTCACTGGCACTTTTGTACTAGTCCCTTAGTGGGACCACCTGTCAGTTCATGCGATCTGTGGAGAATAATCATCCTTTCCCTTCAGAATCTTATTTGTTTTCACATTTTTTCTGGAATCCTTGCCTAGCTACCTGTAGGAACATCTGCAATGGTTTTGTTTTGTTTTTTTAAACCACGTGCCTTCAAGCTACACCAGGGACACAGATGAAAAAGCATTTTGAGGAATGAGGATTCTGACAGCATCTCACAATTTTCAGGATTTAGGAACTGGTAAAAACCCAAGCTGGGCCAGGACATTGGGCTGGCAATTAAGGTAAAGGTAAAGGACCCCTGGACAGTTAAGTCCAGTCAAAGGCAACTATGGCATGTGGCACTCATCTCACTTACCTTAGTAGTTATAACACATGAGCCAATATGCACCTTCTTTGCTGATCAAACTGCTAATCCCAGAAAGGATGGAGTGCTAGCAAACTAGCCTCATCCTATAGCTATGTGTGCATTGCATGGGAAAGACAGTCAGTGGTAGGCAAATGACCCTTAAGAAATGCTTGCCCACTATTTCTGATGTTCTTGTTGGGGAACCCAGAGAGGCTTACCCACGCAACACAGTTTGAAAACTGCTGCCCTCCCTTAATCCAGTGCAGGACTGTTTGTTCACTTTGTTTGCCAGTTTATCAGTAGACAGGATATGTCCAAACTGATTTTATAAAAGGTTCATGTTTGATGACCTGCATCCAGCTTTCCAAACTGGGTTGGGAGTGGATATGGGGAAACTTAAGTTCAGACTTCCCACTCAGGTCTGGAGGACCTAGACGTACCATTGTCTCTCTCAGAATATGCCTACCTTACAGGGCCGTTGTGAGGATAAAGCACCACTCTGAGTTACTTGGAGGAAAGGCAGGATGTAAATAACTCAGTAAATTAGAATAAATGATTTCTTGCATTCAGTCCAGCTGTGTCACTCTGATTCCCTGCACTATAAATTTCTTGGTCAAGAAAATTTCAGGATTTTTGTATCATTTGTGCACCTTTCTTACTTGTAATACTGTATAAACTACAATAAGAGCAAATCACCACATTTTAGTGATACTTATCATCAAGGCACCTAATCCTGAAACTTATACTGTACTTGTATTTGAACACATATTTTACAATAAAGTTTTTGATGCACATTAGTGCAATTATCATTATTTTTATGTTGCAGATACACTTGCTATTTTGAAATCTGAAGTATTCATTTGGGAAGAAAGAAATTGCTTGGTTCCAAGTTTGTGGGGCAATGCAGAGCACTACACATTCAACTTGGTGTGCAAAATTGTGGCAGGCAAAAAGGTTGCATATTCAACCATCTACCTGTCCATCTGCTTTTCCTCATCTTCCATTATCCTATTACTCGTCTGCAGTGGGACCATAGCTCAGAGGAAGAACACATCCTTTGAGACCTCAGATTCGATCCTTGGCAAACACCAGTCCAAAAGCAGTCCCAGGGAGTAAGTGCTAGGAAGGCATCCCTGCAAAAGACCATGAGGAAGCGTTCCCTGCCAGACAGATGCTAGTGACTAGTGCACATAGCTATCAACTGTTCCCTTTTTTAAAGGGAAATACTCTTATTTTGAATAGGATACCCTTATTCTGAATAGGATTCCTCGCAAGAAAAGGGAAAAGTTGACAGCTATGCTAGTGCACTGTATTTTTGTACTTTCAGTGCTTCCAGGCTGTGACGCTTTATGGTTTACATTTTCGTTTCTTTGTTTTCTTTGTGTTATGCTTGCACTTTTTGTTTTGTTCACACACACACACACACACACACACACACAGAAAGCATTGTAGAAGTTAGACTGATTCTCTATAAAGCGCACCTTGAGCCACCAGATGGTGCAATTTTACAGCTGAGTTTGTTGTCTTTCCTGCAGGTATCCTCCATGTGAACCCAAAGGCGCTAATCCCTTCCCTCTCAGCCACAACTGCCCCTTAATAGAGGTATGCTGCTTCTGGACCTGGAGGTTCCATTTAGCTGCCATAGCCAATAAGCCATAAAAGTCCCGAGGGCCCTGAATCAGTCCAATCTCAGGAAGATTTTAAAGCTGTGACTATGAGCAGTGAGTTCCATAGGTTTAATTAAGTCCATGAGTTCCATGTACAGTGGTACCTCGGGTTAAGAACTTAATTCGTTCCAGAGGTCCGTTCTTAACCTGAAATGTTCTTAACCTGAAGCACCACTGGTTTTGAGAATGGTATAGGTGCAATCTATTCTGAACAAAAAGCAAAGTTAATTGTAAATAATGTGGTTACTGAAGAATTTGCTATTGAAAAAGGGACATGACAGGGGTGCCCAATATCCCCACTACTTTTTATATCTGTCTTGGAGGTTCTGTTGAATATGATTAGAGGGGACCAGCTGGTTAAGGGGATCCAGGTCAGAGCCAAAAAATACAAATTGAGAGCGTTTGCAGATGATCTAGTATTAACTTTACAAGAGCCAGACACTAGTACGAAAAGAGTTTTAGAATTAATTCAAGTATTTGGTCAAGTTGCAGGTTTTAAGTTGAACAAGCAGAAAACGAAAGTACTGGAGAAAAACCTAACAGTTGCTGAAAGAGAGAGGTTTCATAGTGAAACTGGCTTAATGGTAGCAAAGAAAGTGAAGTACCTAGGGGTGAATTTGACATCTAAGAATGTGAATCTATTTAAAGACAATTATGAGAAATGCTGGACAGAAGTTAAGAAAGATTTAGAAATATGGTCGAATTTGAGACTTTCCTTGTTAGGCCGAATCGCTGTTATTAAGATGAATGTTCTGCCGAGAATGCTGTTTTTGTTTCAAGCACTGCAGATTGTGGATAGAATGGACTGTTTCAAGAGGTGGCAGAAAGACATATCTAGGTTTGTCTGGCAGGGCAAAAAGCCCAGAATAAAATTTAAGATATTAACTGATGCGAAAGAAAGAGGGGGATTTGCCCTGCCGGACTTGAAATTATACTATGAATCGGACTTCCGGAGGCGGCGCGAAACTGTGATGGCGGTCCTCTTCGATCTGTGAAGAGGGGCACCGCAGGAAAGGGTCGTTTCGCTACGGCACAGTGACGACCCATCAAGATAAACCACGGGCAGAGTGAGCCCGTGGCCGTGGGACTCGGCGGGCACCTGGAGCGACCCCGAAATCGCGTAAGGGACCCCGTAAGGGGCTCCGGAGTGAAGGAGGGGGAGCGGTGCTGTGAGTTCATCGCTCTTTCTGCGGAAGCGAAGCCGCGCGGCTGTCACAGATGAGCGCCGACCTTTCTTCCTTAAAACATCAGGCTGAAACAACAAACCCGTGAGTAAGGACATTAAATCCGGGGAATAAATCTTTTAAATTTGGCTGAAACCGGGAGACGATAAAAAGGAAGTCCGCCTTCCGGCACTGCTTTTAAGATCAAAGCAAAGGACTTGAGAAGCGGAAAGCGCTTGAAAAGGGAAGCGTCAAAGAGGGACTTTCATGCACTTTTAGAACTGACTGTTAAAGAGGAAATACAGAATTACTTGTAAGTAAACCTTTAAAAGAAAATTGGAGCGATCCCCCTCGTTTAGGGGCTATTGAGATTTTAATTCCAAATCGTCGGACTGCCTGGGGGGAAATTGTTTAACTGCGGAACTGTTACAAACTTTCAGATACATAAGTGATACTTTTGAGCTTAAACAAGTTGGATTGGATATTGTTGCAGGCACCTTTCTGAAACTCTGTTAAAAGTGCTCTGCAGGACTTTTTTCTTCTACTGTTTTGGGACTATTGTGTTTTTAACATAACAGGGACTTTAATGGCGGAAAAGTTGCCTTCTTCTTTCTGAATTTTGGTGGCACTCCCCCTAGAGGACTTTGGGAATACAAAGGCCTGGGAACAGCTTTTTATGTTTACTTTCTCTCACTGGATTGTTTTTAAACTGGATCTGCCTTTCCCATGGGTCAACAATAATTTGACCTTGAACATTGACTGATGAGTGGCACAGGAAAGACAAGAGCAGCCAAAGCTAAGGAAGCTAAGGAAAAGGAAAAAGAAAAAAAGCTGGCACAGCTTATACAAACAACTTTGACTCAGGGACGCAGATCATCGGTTCCAGCTGTGCTGGTGGCACAAAAGGTAGAAGTCGAAAAGCCTAAAAAATCTGCAGAGGAAGATATGGCAACAGGAGGATCTGAGGCAGTTTTGAAACAAATTTTGGAGCAATTGTAAACTTTAAATCAAAAGGTAGACAACCAATCACTAAAAATTGACCAAGCTACATCCTCGATCCAGAAATTGACTGACCAGGTTTCCCAGCATACACAAGCAATTGAAAAATTGCAAGGAGCAACAGAAGAAAACCGTAAACTAGCTGGGGAAGCCATTCAAATAGCAACGGCAGCCAAAAAAGAGGTCGAGGAAGTCAAAGGAGAAGTCAAGCCTTTGCACAAACAAATTGGGGAACAGCAAGCCTATCTCTCTATGGTGGAATTGAAAAATCGCGAGAATAACCTCAGATTGAGGGCAATTCCAGAAATTGAACAAGAAGATTTGATCGGATTCTTGACAACAGAATTTTCAAAATTCTGGGGTATAAAGGAAGAAAGTGATTTTAAAATAGTATCGGCTTTTCGACTGGGAAGATTGGTAAGGAAGGACAGATCCAGAGATTGTTTGATAATTTTGAGATCAAGGGAAGAGAGAGACAAAATATTAGGCCTACACTTTGAAAACTCATTGGAGATACAGGACAAAAGGGTGGAAATTTACAGAGATATGCCAAAACAGTTATTGGACTTGAGAGCCACCTACTCAGAACTCGCAAAGTTGCTGAGGCTCAGTACAATTCGTTATAGGTGGGAGTTTCCACAAGGACTATCATTTACTTACAAGCAGAAGAAGGTTAAAATAAGAACACCAGAGGATCTACAAAAGTTCCTGCACGACCACGGAGAAGATCTCCAAAAAGAAGCAGCAGCACATTGGCCTCTACCTCAATCTGGGCTTACACCACCTGGTGGTGGACCAACTTCTACACCTTCGGGATCAGAGGATAAAGAAGAAACACCACTCTAGGTTTAACAAAATAGTACAGGATGTCTCTGCAGCTACTTAGTTGGAACATAAACGGCGGAAATTCCCCGGAAAAAAGAAGGAAAATATTTCACATATTGAAGAAAGAACAATTGGACATTATTTGTTTACAAGAAACCCATGTGACCAGGCTTCACAGGAAAGTTTTAGTCAACAAAAGACTAGGCCAAGAATTTATTTCATCAGACAAGGTCAAGAAAAGAGGTGTGGTGATATATGCTAAGGAGAGCCTGGCACCAAAATTTTTATTTAAAGATGAACAAGGAAGAATTTTGGCGATTGAAATTCAGTCACAAGGAGAAAAAAATTTGATATTAGGAATATATGCGCCAAATGACGGGAAATCAGAATTTTTCAAGAAGCTGCATGAGACTTTGCTGGACTACATGGACTATACTAACATCATAATGATGGGAGACATGAATGGAGTGGTGTCTACACATATGGATAAGTCTCAAAATCAAAACCTAACATCAGATGGCTGCCTAAAAACTTTTTTTGAACTGACTGACAACTTGGATTTGATTGACATATGGAGGACAAAGAACCCCCTAGGTAAAGAAGGAACTTTCTTCTCTGAGGCCCACCTGTCATGGACAAGGATCGACCAAATATGGACATCTAGAGCAGTGTTTCCCAACCGGTGTTCCGCGGCACACTAGTGTGCCGCGAGACGTTGCCTGGTGTGCCGCGGGGAAAATTCGAAAGATTTTTTTTTTTTTTGTAAAAGTCAAATTAGGTCCTAATCTATCCCTCGAGCCCCTCTTGTCCGTTATTGTGACGCATGAAGCGTGTTCCCGCCCACTCCCCGCCCTCCCTTGCTTCTCTCTCTCTCTGTGGCGTTCTCCACCGCTTCCTGCTGGGCATGCGCAGCTCGCCTCGCGCTTCCATTCCGGCCCCTCCTTCCCCCGACTACCCCGCCGCTCCGTTCCTTTCCCTTTCTCGCGTGTCAGAGAGCGGCGGCGTGAGCGCGGCGGTTCCCTCAGAGCTGACGGAGGGCTCGAGGAGGAGGAGGCAGGACGTGGAGGCGGAGAAAGCGGCGGCGGCCACCCCCCACCTCCGGCTCGAGGCCCGCGTAGAAAGCTGAGGGGGAGAGATAGATAGAGGTGGGCGGCGGCGGCGGCGACGACCACGACCAACCGCCACAGTAGTTGTAGCGGTGGCGACGGCGAGCAGGGACTCCCGCTCTCTCTCCGTCGTGTCTCTCTCTCTCTCTCTCTCTCCCGGGCCCGTCCGTTGAGTCTCCCGCGCGCCTCGGCTACAAGATGAGCATCGAGATCCCGCCGGGTCTGACTGAGCTGCTGCAGGGCTACACGGAGGTGCTGCGGCACCGGCCGCCGGACCTGCTGGCCTTCGCCGCCGAGTACTTCGCCAAGCCGCGCTCTCCTTCCTGCCTCGCTTTGCTGCCTCCTCCCCCCCACCCCCAAAGCTTGGAGGTTCCCCAGCGCCGACCCGCAGGTTTGACCCCCTTCTCACACCTGTTCGCGCTCCTTGCACGGAATGGGGCGGATGGGGAGGAACGGGGCTCGCCCCTGCCTCCGCTCGCCCTCCCCCCCTCCGCCGGCGGTCCTGCGATTCTTGGCTTTTTGGCGGTTGGCACAGAAGGAAGGCAAGGGGGAGGGGAAAAAATTGAATCTTACACTTTCGTGCGTCCCTCCCGGCGTGACGCTGCGCGCTGACGTCACGGGGCTGTAATGGTGGTGTGCCTCGAGATTTTTTTCATGAAACAAGTGTGCCTTTGCCCAAAAAAGGTTGGGAAACACTGATCTAGAGGGCTGGCACCCAAGACTAGAAAGGTGGAAATCTGCCCAAAAACATGCACCGACCACAACGCTTTGAAATTAGAATTCAGATTTGCTCAAACCGGTTCCTTCAGATGGAGAATGAATGACACCCTATTAAGAGATCAAGAGATTGTGAAAAAGGCCCAAAAAACGTTAAAGGACTACTTTGAGATAAACTTGAACACTACAGTAGAAAAAAGAACGATCTGGGACGCCAGCAAAGCTGTTATGAGAGGGTTTCTGATACAACAAAACACAATTAAGAAAAAGCTCTGGAATGGAAAGAAGGAGAAAATATTGGAGAAAATATATCAAGGAGAGAAAAAACTGAGAACCAAGCCAAAGTCAAAGGAGGTGCTGAGAGAAATCAAATTCCATCAAGCACAATATTCTAAATTGATAAATCAAGAGATCGAATGGAAAATTAAACAGATGAAGCAAAGATCGTTTGAATCAGCAAATAAATGTGGAAAGCTGCTAGCTTGGCAGCTGAAAAAAAGACAAAAGTTAAATACAGTTACAAATCTAGAGATTGAAGGAAGAACGGTTCAGAAACCAGAAGAAATTAGGAAGTGCTTCCACAGATACTTTAAAGAACTTTATGCACAGGGGCCTCAGAAAGAATTTGAGATAGACCAATTCTTAAAGACAAATGGACTATCAAAAATAACTCAAGATAAAAGATCAATCTTGAACTCTAAAATAACTCCACAGGAAATTGAAGGTGCCATTCAGAATATGCAACTAGGCAAATCTCCAGGCCCGGATGGGCTTACCTCCAAATACTATAAGACTTTGAAGGACTACTTGATACAACCTTTGATGGAGGTATGCAACCAGATCATGGATGGGAAGAGGGCACCAGAAACGTGGAAAGAAGCTTTCATCACATTGATACCTAAGTCAGAATCTGAAAAGACTCAACTTAAGAACTACCGTCCCATCTCACTCCTGAATGTGGATTACAAAATATTTGCAGACATTTTGGCAAGTAGACTTAAAAAGGTCTTAAATGAAGTAATTCACAAGGACCAAGCAGGCTTTCTCCCTGGTAGACATCTATATGAAAACACTAGAAACATCATTGACATTTTGGAACTTTTGCAAACCAACAGGAACACAAGGGCGGTGTTAATCTTTATTGATGCGGAGAAAGCATTTGACAATATATCTTGGATGTTCATGAAGAAAAACTTGGAAGGGATGGGAGTGGGACGGGGGTTTGAAAATGGAATAGAAGCAATTTATTCAGAACAGAAAGCTAAATTAATAGTGAACAATGTGGTGACGGAGGAATTTAAAATTGAAAAAGGGACACGACAAGGGTGCCCTCTATCCCCTCTTTTATTTATTTCAGTCCTGGAGGTGCTACTGAACATGATTAGGGAGGACCGGTTGGTACAAGGGATAGAGGTCGGAGTGAAACAATACAAATTGAAAGCTTTTGCAGATGACCTAGTTTTGACATTACAGGAGCCAGAACCCAGTACAAAAAGAGTTCTAGAACTTATATCTGAGTTTGGTCGGGTTGCGGGATTTAAGCTGAACAAACAAAAAACTAAGGTTTTGACCAAAAATTTGACACCTACAGAAACAGAGGGGTTCCAGAGAGAAACAGAATTAAATGTGGTTAAAAAAGTGAAATACCTAGGGATCTATTTGTCTTCCAAAAACTTGAACTTATTTAAAGACAACTATGAAAAATGTTGGTTGGAAATTAAAAAGGATTTAGAAATCTGGTCAAGATTGAAACTTTCCTTGTTGGGTAGAATCGCAGCTATAAAAATGAATGTATTGCCGAAAATGTTATTTTTGTTTCAAACCCTACAGATCGTGGACAGAGTGGAATGTTTTGGAAAATGGCAGAAGGTCATATCTAGGTTTGTCTGGCAGGGCAAAAAGCCTCGAATAAAGTTTAAAATACTAACTGACTCGAAAGAAAGAGGGGGGTTTGCCCTGCCGGACTTGAGGTTATATTATGAATCTGCAGCCTTCTGCTGGTTGAAAGATTGGTTCTTGCTAGAAAACACTGATGTCCTAGATCTGGAAGGTTTTGATAATGCTTTTGGTTGGCATGCATACCTATGGTACGACAAGGTTAAAGTTCATAAATTGTTCAAAAACCATATTGTCAGAAAAGCAATTTTTGCAGTCTGGATGAAATACAAAGACTTATTAGAGAGTAAAACCCCGAGGTGGCTATCACCGGTGGAGGCCAAGGCTCGAAAAAGACCCAATATGGAGGCCTATTGGCCGAAATATTGGGAAATAACGGAAAAAATTGGAGACAATTGGAAGTTGCAGAGCCAGGACAAATTAAAAAATAAGGTGCGAGATTGGTTACATTATGCTCAAATTCAAGAGGTTTTCAAAATGGATAAAAAAGTTGGTTTCCAGGTGGAAAAATCGAAATTGGAGACAGAATTGTTAGAACCAAAAACTAAGATACTATCGAGAATGTATAACTTGCTGCTTAAGTGGAATACACAGGATGAGACAGTTAAATCTGCCATGATAAAATGGGCACAGGATGTTGGACATAACATTATGTTTGAAGACTGGGAAAGGTTATGGAACACCGGAATGAAATTTACGGCATGCAGTGCCTTGAAGGAAAATATTATGAAAATGATATACCGGTGGTACATGACCCCAGTCAAGTTAGCCAAGATATATCACCTGTCTGATAATAAATGTTGGAAATGTAAGGAGGCAGAAGGGACATTTTTTCATCTCTGGTGGACCTGCCCAAAAGTGAAGGCCTTCTGGGAAATGATTTACAATGAACTGAAAAAGGTATTTAGGTATACCTTCCCTAAGAAACCAGAGGCCTTCCTGCTGGGCATGGTAGACCAGAAAGTGTCAAAGAAAGATAGAACTTTGTTTATGTATGCTAGCACAGCAGCAAGAATACTTATCGCAAAGAACTGGAAGACACAAGATTTACCCACGCTGGAGGAATGGCAGACGCAGTTGATGGACTACATGGAATTAGCCGAAATGACCGGCAGAATCCGAGATTTGGATGAAGAATCAGTTGAGGCGGATTGGAAAAAATTTAAAGACTATTTGCAAAAATATTATAAGCTGTATGAATCCTAAGATAGTGCATGATTTGGAAATGTTTAGCTTTAGCAAATAAGATTAAGCAAATGGTAAAATAAGTGACAAATGAGAAAAGGAGACAATGTGAATCAAACATATTATGTTTATTTTAAAGGTATCAAAACTGAGATACAAGATATTGAATTTGGATACATAATAATTGAAAGTTGTAATAAGGTTTGAAATAAGGTAACAAATTGCTGATATTGTTAATTCAAAGAACGCAGATCTGGAAGGTGCGGGGAAGTCCAATGGGGATTTACTGAAAGTTGAATTATTACATATCTATAATCTTTTTAAGATTTTCTTTTTTTTGTTAAAAAAAAAACTGTTTCTTGTATTTTGTCCTTTTGTATTGTTTGGAATGTATAAAACTATGAAAAGAAACGCAATAAAAATATTTCAAAAAAAAAAAGAAATTATACTATGAATCAGCGGCTTTTTGCTGGCTGAAAGATTGGCTACTTCTTGAGAACACAGACATTTTAGATTTGGAAGGGTTTAATAACAGGTTTGGCTGGCATGCGTATATATGGTATGACAAGGTAAAGATTCATAAAGGTTTCAAAAATCATATTGTTAGGAAAGCATTATATAATGTCTGGATTCGATATAAGGATTTGTTGGAAAACAAAACCCCTAGGTGGTTGTCACCAATGGAAGCCAAAGAGGTGAAAAAACTTAATATGGAATCTAAATGGCCTAAATACTGTGAGATTTTAGAACAAGAGGGCAGAAAAGTGAAATTACAGAGCTATGAGAAATTGAAGTCCAAGGTAAGAGATTGGCTTCATTATTTTCAGATTAATGAGGTGTTCAAACAAGACAGGAAAATTGGCTTCCAGGTGGAGAGATCAAAATTAGAAACTGAATTGTTAGAACCCAATACTAAGAATTTGTCAAGAATGTACAACTTGCTGTTGAAGTGGAATACACAAGATGAAACAGTTAAATCAGCTATGATTAAGTGGGCGCAAGACATTGGTCATGACATTATGTTTGCTGACTGGGAACAGTTATGGACCACTGGTATCAAATTTACGGCATGTAATGCCCTAAGAGAGAATATTATGAAAATGATCTACAGGTGGTACATGACCCCAGTCAAGCTTGCAAAAATATATCATATGCCCTATAATAAATGCTGGAAATGTAATGAAGCTGAAGGTACTTTTTATCATCTTTGGTGGACGTGCCCAAAGATTAAGGTCTTCTGGGAAATGATCTATAATGAAATTAAGAAGGTTCTTAAGTGCACCTTTCACAAGAAACCAGAGGCCTTTCTCTTGGGCATGGTTGGCCAAATGGTATTAAGGAAGGATAAGATGTTTTTTATGTATGCTACAACAGCAGCAAGAGTTCTTCTAGCAAAGTATTGGAAGACACAAGAACTACCCACACTGGAAGAATGGCAGACAAAGGTGATTGACTATATGGGACTGGCTGAGATGACCGGCAGAATCCGTGACCAAGGAAGAGAGACGGTGGAAGAAGATTGGAAGAAATTTAAAGCTTATCTTAAAAACTATTATAAAATTAATGAATGCTAAACTGTCAAGGGTAATGTAAAGAAATAAGATTCCAGCTGTAAATGATTGGGTAAAAGAAGAAGAAAAGGAAAAGAGTTTAAAAGTTAATAGAAGTGAGGGGTTGCTGAAGAAAATTATTAAATAGGAATGCAGAAAAGGGAGGCATGGGGAAGTCAGTGAAATAGGGTTAATGAAAAAGAGGTTATGAAATTATATGTGTTTATATGTTTGTTTGTTTATGTATTGTGTTGTGTATTGTTTGAAATTTATGTTGGAAAATCACTAAAAATTTATTTTAAAAAATAAAAATAACCTGAAGCACCACTTTAGCTAATGGGGCCTCCAGCTGCTGCTGCACCGCTGGAGCACGATTTCTGTTCTCATCCTAAAGCAAAGTTCTTAACCCGAGGTACTACTTCCGGGTTAGCGGAGTCTGTAACCTGAAGCGTATGTAACCCGGGGTACCACTGTATGGATGAAGAGCAACCTAGGAATTGAATAATAAAATAAAAAATTGCACAGCTTCAGGCCCCAGTGAAAATGTTCCTCTTCAATCAGGCCTTCTGTTGATCAGTATCCTATGTCCTTTTAAGCGTGTGTGTGTTACTGGCTTGTTTTGTATTTAATCACGCTTTTTGTGTTTTTGTTTTGCATTTTCATGCTGAGATCTTTGGGTGAAGGGGTGGTATACAAATTTGACAAACAACACTACTTCCCTTTTAAAGCCACAGTGGGGCATTGTTTAGCATGCCTCCCAACACAAGCGAAGCCACTTTTGAGATTAAAATGCTTATTTCGCAAAGCGCAGGTGAGCCCGTGGCTTGATCCACCCCGTATTCGTGTTGATCTATAATGTTGGCGTTATCCATTGTTTTTTAGGCCGCTTTGAGATTCATGAATGAATCTGCTGTCCTACACTTCCGGCACAAAACCGAACTGCCTCCCCCCCTTTCTAACCCCCTCCCCAAGTCCAGATAGCGCGCCTGGGGCTGGCTAGGCATTTCGTTGGCCTACAATGCTCGCCCCTGTCGGCTTGTCTGTGCATTCGCGTTGCTGGGAACCAGCTCTGGAGCCTTGGAACACAAGCGTGGGCAAAACCCCCGCGAGAGAAGCCACTCGGCGTCCTCCGGTTCGGTGCCGGAATTGTACGGAGCGAGTTCCATTTCCCCGCCCCCTTAAGCCCTTACCTCTTTAGCCGCCGCGAGGAAAGAGGAACGTAATATAAACTGCCGGGTAGGCCCCGCCTCCTGCACTCGGTTGCCACGGCGACGGCGTCGGCCGTGAGGAGGAGGCCGCCGCTGCCGAAGCAAAGCGAAGGCCCAGTGAGCGACCATGGGGCGCAGTGAGTCCCGCTTTGCTTGCCTCTTCGCCGGCGGGGTGGGAGGGAGGGGGTGCGAACCTCTCGGCGCCGAGCCCGAGGGAAAAATGGGGCGGAGGGTGTGTGTTTTTTTTTGGGGGGGAGGGAGAAACCCCGGAACCGGTTTTCCCTGAGAGAACAGCAGAGGGCCTTGCGGTGCCTTCAGAGCAGGACGGCGCCGCGCATTTAGAACGCGGCCAACCGTCGTTTGTAACGGTCGCTCAAAGCACGTGACCCTGTCCCTGCCCCGCGCGCAAAGCCTCATGGGAAATGCAGTTCCCACGCCCTTTCCTCACCCCCCACCTGCGCCTCTTGGCGTCAGGTGTTTACTGCCACCTCCCTCCTGTCTCTGGAGCATGTGCAGAGGGCAGGGAGCGTTCTTTCTCCCCACACCGTAGCTAAACAGCTGCATAACCTTTAGAAGACATCTGAAGGCAGCCCTATATAGGGAAGTTTCTTCTAATGTGTCGTGTTAGCTGGGCGGGGCCCTATTATTATTATTATTTCCCAGAGTGCCTGGGGCAACCCAGTCAGATGGACGGGGCCTTATTATTATTACTTATTATTATTATTATTATTATTCAGGGCTGGATTTAGGTTCGATGAGGCCCTAAGCTACTGAAGGTAATGGGGCCCTTTATATGTACAGCTGTCCTTTGTCAACAACAAATTGTCACTGTTTTTTATGTTGAATATATGCTATGTGGTAATTTATGGACCTAATAGGTATCTAAAGCCATTTGCACATAACAAAATATGTATTTTATCAAAGCAGTTGTTGAGCTGAAATACAATTAGGAAGAAGTATATTAATAGTGAAATAATTATTAAAATGATTTTATTTTATTTGTTTTTTATCTTATATTTTGGAAATGTCCATCCAGTTGTTGTTTTTCCTTTAATTTTTTGGGGGTCCCCAAGAGAGTGGGGCCCTAAGCTATAGCTTGTTTAGCTTATACGTAAATCTGGAACAATATTATTGAGGAGGCATTTCCCCCCAAGCCAAGAGCATGTTCAGAGAGTGCTTCTCAAGCCAAGGGGGAATGACTTTGAAGACGGTGGGCCTGAGCATGTACAGAGGACATATTCCCGTACAGGGAGCACATGGAAAGGGGATGCTGAATAAGCTAAGGAGGCAAAGGCACCTGCAGGAAGCCTTTTTCAGCCTGTGGAAGGAGAGCTCATCTCTGTGCATATGCAGAGTGTGTTCCTGGTCCTGACACCCCAAAAGCATGTGCAGAACAGATTTCCAAGTCAAGAGCATGTGCAGAGGCAAGGGGGCAGTGGTGGTGGTGGGGAAGATAGCTGCCCCCCCATCAAGTAAATAAATAAAAATACTTAACTATAAGTAGAAATTGTAGAAAGCTTTAGACATATTTTTTCTTCTGGTCAATAGAAAGTAATTTAAAACTACTGAGCGCTCACAATGTGCTCCCCCGCCTCTACCCCTCTCTCATAGTGAATAGACTACAAACTTAAGTAAGTTTAAACGCTTTACTTACAGAGGTCTCATTCATGCATTGTTCAGCGCTACAGCAAAAACAACACAGGTAAAAACTTCTGCAGTACAAATTGCAACAGTTAGTTTCAAACATGGAATCTGGCACTCGGGAGCCCCAGTCTCATGTGCCTGGTCAGTTACGTGGTTCAAAAAGAAGAGGAGAGAGAGCAAAAGAAATAAGAAACAAGCCTTACTTCCTCCCTCCCCCAAAATATGGGAGCATGACCCAGCTGAGCCTTCTCTAGAAATTTACAGCTCTGTGGTCTTTATTTACTAATTAGCATAGACATACATTGTTAGGTTTAATTGCAAAATCTCCCACAAAAACAGCATTGGAATGCATTCTTTATGAGATCAGTTCTGCACATCATTTAACCAAGCTGATGTTGTTGTTTTTTCCTGTGATGAGATTAATTTCCCCACAAAACACATATTTTATACACCACAGAAGGTCTCAGGTTCACTCACCAGGATCTTCAGGTAGGATTAGGAAAGAGTCCTGTCTGAGACTCTGGAGAACTGCTGCTAATTAGTGTCAACATTAATGAGCTGGATGGACCAATGGGCAGCTTCTATTTTTCTATGGTATTGCAAGAAGTATTGCCTTAGAAAAGTATCAAATCTAGAAGTGAGAATATAAATCTCACTTCTGGATTTGATATCTTTCTAAGGCAATGAATGTGGCCTTACTTTATGGAAGGAATTGCTTCTATATTTACTATGATATTTCTTTCAGTCACAGAAGAGCTAGTTAGACAAAGGGCAGAACATAACAACTGTGAAATCTTTTCCTTGGAAGAAATTTCCTTACACCAGCAGAATATAGAGAAAATAGAACATCTTGACAAATGGTGCCGGGATTTGAAAATTCTGTATCTTCAAAATAATCTGATCCCCAAAATTGGTGAGTAAGCTCAGTGATGTTTTAATCTGTCTCACAGCAGAAAATGGTCTAAGATGATATTGGGAGGGGGAAAGTTTTAAAAGGGATAAGGTGTTCAAGGCCCATAACGTTTTAAGAAGAGAAAACAGCTTTCAAAAACTCCTTTCTGTTTTGTCCTATACAAATAGTTCACAAGCTATAACCAGGAAGTTGTTCATTAATCTACCTTTCTGCTTCCTCTGAAACTTACAAATGTGGTGAGTAAATTGTGTTTAGGGTCACTCCCTTAATCTCAAGAAGCTGGTGTAAAGCAAGCTGTCATTTTAAGCCAGCATAGAGTGTTGCCAGATCCAAAACTCCTTCAGGAGCAAGCCTTCTGCCTGCTGAGCTGGTCCAAGCCTATCAAAAAGGAAAACAAGCCTTTAAAATAGCTTGTCTTACACTTCCATTTTTTTGCCAGGTCATGTGAGCATCTCACTTAAATCCCTGCTGCCTGTTCCTGCTCCCAGAATGCTGCTTTTGGGGGACAGAGATCCGTCCCCCTTGCCTTTGAACTGAATTCATTCACTAGTATTCTAAGAATGTAGAATGATATTTTGACTTAACCCGCTGAATCCCTGCAGTGGTCAGGCAACTCCACCTCTTCTGGATCAGAATAGTCTCAATTCAGGTCTTTATTATTTCATTGTGTTTTGCCTTTTCCAACATGAAAGTTTTGTATGTTTAATCCCAAAGCTATAATTTATCTGAATGGAATGGTAATGCTTTGATTCCTCCCCTTAAAATATAGAGAGAGGTACAGAAATGAAATGAATAATAACAGTAATAATAACACTGTGGTCTTTTGGCTTCTTGAAGACTTGTTTTTTTGGTCTGTTTTAATTTCTGTTCGGTTGGTAATTTAAAAACTATTACTGTATCTTCCTCATTAAGCCTAACCTTGCAGATTGACGTGATCCGTAATAAATTCTGTTTCAGAAAATGTTAGCAAACTGAAGAAGCTTGAATATTTAAATTTGGCTTTAAACAACATTGAAAAAATTGAGAATTTGGAAGGTAAGATCTTTGCCTTACAAAAAAACCTGTAAGTCATGCTTGTTAATATGGAAAAGGATTCATCTTTTTATGATAGAGAATGGTACTGCTGAAACCCTGCTGGATTCTGGGCACACATGGATTTTCTGTTTCTCAGAAGCAGATGTTTATTAACTTGTCTAGGCTCAAGTTATTGAACCTGTCAACAGAAGGAATATCAAGCAGAGATGTTTGCATTCAGTAAGTGGAACAAACTTTCTCCAGCTTGAGACACCTCCTTGAATTGATAGGTGATGCTCAATAGAAATACTTCCATGCCAGGCTTATTCATTAGTCTGGGTGGGAAAGAGACCTGCTCTAACTTTATTTTTGTCTGCAGGGGATCCTTTCCCAACAGCCTGTGACATCAAAACATTGTACGTGATCTTCACACATTAAGTCCTCCAGCTCACAGAATTTTGTTGATACGTTGTTTGAGTGAGTTGGCACAACACTAGATTGAAGCTTGGAGTACAGTGGAACCTCGTCCTATGGATGGGATCCGTTCTGGAGGCCCGTCCATAACACAGAACTGACGCAAGCTGAAGCGCTGTGTCCGTGCATGCGCACGGTGTGATTTAGCTCTTCTGCGCATGCGCGAGCGGCGAAACCCCGAAGTAACCTGTTCCGGTACTTCCGGGTTGCCGTGGGACACAGCACGAAAACACGTAACCTGAAGCGGACGCAACATGAGGTATGACTGTATTGTGCTTAAATTGTCATGACAATATATTTCGAGTGATTGCCCAATTCTCTAGTGCGGCAGTTGGACTGCTGAACTATGCAAGCTAGCCAAAAGGTAGCTGTGCAATTGGACTGGTTAATCAAATATCTTCTGTAAGGCTGTGCATTTAAATGGTGGTAAGATTAATTTAGAGCCAGTGTATTCTAGTATGCCTGCTTCACCCTCACCTCTAGAAATGGATCCTTGGTTATGCTGTTTCTAGAATTCGGGGGGAGGACTTGATTTTGAGAACAAAATGTGAGCTTCTAACAGTTCAAGCATGTCACTGTTTCTCTCCCACAAAAAGCAGGAGGCTCCAGGGGGAGACTTTTATTGTGAGGAGAAAATGCAGGAGACCTGGTTTTTTTGTTTATATAATGGGCAGGTTGGGCAGATGGAAAGCAGGTGTGCACGCAAGCAGAAAGGAACATAGCTTAGTTTCACCCTTGGAATCTCTGCTTTATGTCTGAAATCTCGGAGAGCTACTGCCAGCTAGAGTAGATGCTGCTGGCTCAGTGATGTCCTGCCCATACCAGGTGGCAATAGAGTCAAGGCCAGCCAGCCATGGGTAGATCCAAGTGAGCAGCTTGCTCTAACAAAGGCTGGAGGTAAACAGGCTTTTATGAGTATTTATCTCCACTCTGCCCTTTCCTTTGGACTGAAGACTATGGATCTTAGAGGGTTGTCTCCTTGGCTTGAAGACAAGTGCCTTTCATTCTTTATGTGAACTCCCACCTGGTGTGCAGACACAGCAGTGCAGGAGGGACTAGATTTCTCCAGCAAGTCAGGCTCAGAGAACGGCATCTGAGTTTCCTGACTCAGGCTCTACAAGTTCTCGACCACCAGCCTAAGGTTCCATGGGCTCCAAACCATCAGCCTTGAGAACCAGGTCCAATTCCCCAGCTGGTCATGTAGCAGCCCTAGATTTGGCCAGCTCTTCTGCCTCTGACTCTAAGCTGGAGGCTGTGGCCATGAAAAATGGACCAATGATCTGGCTCAATATCAGCTTCATATGTTAATCTGATTGTGTAGGAGGGCAGCCATTTGAAAACTGTAGCACCTTTAATAGTCGTGTAGAACACAGTAGGTGTCGCTGTGGGTTAAACCACAGAGCCTAGGACTTGCCGATCAGAAGGTCAGTGGTTCAAATTCCCGTGACGGGGTGAGCTTCCGTTGCTCAGTCCCTGCTCCTGCCAACCTAGCAGTTCGAAAGCACGTCAAAGTGCAAGTAGATAAATAGGTACTGCTCCGGCAGGAAGGTAAACGGCATTTCTGTGAGCTGCTCTGGTTCGCCAGAAGTGGCTCAGTCATGCTGGCCACATGACCCGGAAGCTGTACGCTGGCTCCCTCGGCCAATAAAGCAGGATGAGTGCTGCAACCCCAGAGTCAGCCACGACTGGCCCTAATGGTCAGGGTCCCTTTACCTTTAGAGGAGGGGACTTCAGCAGGTGCAGCTTGCATGATGTGCTTCAGGGCTGAAATCCACTTTTCTATACATCTATTAAAGGTTCAGGAGCCCTGTCCACCTTTTCATCTTGTTATCCCATCTTTCAGCAGAGTAAATCAGATAATGTAGACTTTTTTGGGAGTCAGTTCCACTGAAAACTGTGGAGTTTACTTCTCAGTAGACCTGTGTAAGATTGCAGTGTGAGGCTGTGTTCTAGATCCATTTGCCCCAAATTAAGTCTGACTGAGCTTAGGGGGAGTTACTTCTGAATGTTAGTTACATTCTTCACTGCGCAAGCCAGTTATGAAAGAATGTGGAAAAATCACAGACCAATTTAGCAACCAATTGCAGGAGACACATTCAGTGTGCAAGGCAGAAGCATATTGCTGTAGCTAGAGTCTCTTTAAAAATGGAAACTGATAACAGCCCAAATGAATGCTAAGATTAATCAGAATATAAATGAAGTTCCCAGTATATTGCTGCATATAACTCTGGAGAACCACTGCTTTTCCCTTCTGATTTCATCCTGCTTTTCGGTGACGCAACGGTATCGACGAAAAAATTTCTACCTTGGAAGCTCAGAGTTGCAAAATTAACCCTCTAATCATCTGGGTCACATAAAACCATAAATCTTAAGACATATTATATATAATCTGATCGAATTTGTCCCTTTTTTGAGATGGGGTCAGCCCCAGGCTAAGCACCTCTAATAGATTATATCCTATAAGAACATGTCTATGATCAAAGGAAAGCAAAAGTTCCTAGTGACCACATGTAGAGAACAGGAGGGAGCAAATGGTCTAAATACAGGAAGCAGGTGCAAGACAGAAATGATAGCAATTACAGTTCTGTACTATTCCCTCTGCTACAGGAGTGTTAAGGCTAAGATTTCTTGTATGCTGGCTGGGCAGAGCAGCAGTCCAGCAAAGGGGCAATGTTTCAGGGCAAGGTTGCTAAAATAATTTAAATAATCCTGCTGTATATGATCCGGAAAGGTATCAGCTATAAATGGGATTACCAAATAGCAAGTCAGTAGAGAGACATTAATTGTTCTGTTTATTTAGGGCTACAGATGTGTTCATGTTAAGGCTATTAAGATGGATAAATAAATAAAGATAAAACAAAGTACTTCTTCACACAGTACATAGTTAAACTGTGGAACTCGCACCCATATGAGACAGTGATGGCCACGAATTTAGATGGCTTTAAAAGAGGATTAGACAAATTCATTTAGGCGAGGGCTATCGATGGCTGCTAGTAATGATGCCTGTGCTCCACCTCCACAGTTGGAGGCAGCAATGCCTTCTGAATTTTCTTGAAAGACCTACATCGGCTCCCAGCACGTTTCTGAGCACAATTCAAAGTGTTGGTGCTGACCTTTAAAGCCCTAAACGGCCTTGGTCCAGTATATCTGAAGGAGCATCTCCACCCCATCATTCTACCTGGACACTGAGGTCCAGCTCAGAGGGCCTTTTGGCGGTTCCCTCGCTGCGAGAAGCCAAGTTACAGGGAACCAGGCAGAGGGCCTTCTCAGTAGTGGCACCCACCCTGTGGAACGCCCTCCCACCAGATGTCAAAGAGAACAGCAACTACCAGAAGAAGACATCTGAAGGCAGCCCTGTTTAGGGAAGCTTTTAATGTTTGATGCATTGCTGTATTTTAATATTTTGTTGGAAGCAGCCCAAAGTGGCTGGGGAAGCCCAGCCAGATGGGCGGGGTAGAAATAATGAATTATTATTACTATTCTTATTATTATTATTATGAATACCAGCTGCTGGAAAGCACAGGAAGAGAGGGTGCTGTTGTGCTGGAATCCTGCTCATTTCCCACAGGCATCTGGTTGGCCACTGTGATGCTGGACTAGATAGGTCAGAAGCGCAAACTGCACGTAGTTCTCAATTTTTACACATTTCAAATGAACATCATCTTTAATTGACTCTTCTGTTTTACAAGAAGTCTGAGTTAAAAATAAGCACACTGTCCTAATTTTTAAGATGTCAGTTGTCTTCTTAGAATCCGACGTTTGTGTTTGTGAAATGAAAGGCAAGCAAGAGCTGTGTCCCATGATGACTTGGAGGTGAGAGGGTGTGCTTATTAAATGCAGAGTTAATAATGATTTTTTTTTTAAAAAAAACCCTCTCCTATTTAGGCTGTGAAGAATTGCAGAAGCTGGATTTGACAGCTAATTTCGTTGGAGAATTGTCCAGTGTTAAGACCCTGAAAAACAACATACACCTTAAAGAGCTCTTCCTTACCGGAAACCCCTGCACTGATTTTGAAGGTTATAGGCAGTTTGTCGTTGCTACCCTTCATCAACTCAAAGTACGTAAGTATGTAAAATATTAACTGCAAGCACCTTTGTGTCAAGGGCCAGGTTAATCCAACACACTAAAGCAAAATATAGATTAGAGATGTAGCATTAATTTGGTTCATTTGTTTTACCAGTTGAACTCAGTAGGGCTTAGACACGAATTAATTAATTCAAAGTTTTTATACTCTGCCCTTCCTCCAGATTAGAGCACAGTGTGGCTGATAATACAACATGCAGTATAAACAGTAATATAAAACAAAGCAAAACCATATATCCACTGTAAAAACAGCAGCACTAAGCCTCAACTCTAACCAGTATCCATCACTATCAGGTTCCAAAGGCTGGGGCAAATAATTATGTTTTGACCTGTTTTCTAAAAAGAGCTAAAGTGAAGAGTTGTTGTATAGGTTTGCATTGTATGGGTCTGAACTGTTAATCAACTAAAAACATGCATTTGATTAATTGGACAGGATATAATTTCTTAATTATTTTTAATACATGTGCTTATAAATATGCATATTGCCAGTACCATCCTAAAAGAGGAACATAGGATGGATTTCCTTCTCTAAGATGATACCTCTTCCAACACATGGGTGCATGATCTAAAAAGAATGAAAGTATGCTTCTTAATTGTGGTTTTTAACCAGAGGCAAATTTTGCATATTTTAATCTTTTCACCTGATATTTACTAGGCAAGATGAAAAGAAGGAATTGGTAAAAGTCAAGTTTATGACCACTGACTGACTTGCTTTTGATTTTTCCTGGAGCAAAACATAGCTGTATGTACACCAGTCTTGTTAATAGTTTGTAAAAAACTAGTTCACATGTAATTACATTTTAGACTCTTGTCTAAAACTTCAATTTCCTTCATGAAGCTAAAAATGATTTGCGTAAAGTAGCTTTACGAAACATATGCAGTGTGGCATCAAGTAATCTCCACAATGACCCAGTTCAGGTATAACAGGAAATCATACTTTGCCGTGATGTGAAAGAGCCACAATAAGCCACTTTGGGTATACAACTCTGGAAGAGTTTGCAATAAGCCGATGTGATCCTTGGCCTGAAGAAGGTTAGTCACCTGGGCTTTAGTTTGCTGAGGTCAAGCATCATTGAGAAACAGTGGGTAGTTTTTATTTCAGTTGTATACTAAAATGGATTTAATAAAAATGATTGACTGGGGGGAGGATTTCTTTGGTGTTTGCATTGAGCTTTTATTTTGCTCCCTCCCTTTAAGTTTTTGGATTCTAAAGAGATAGGACGTTCAGAGAGGATTCAGGCTTTACAGAGCTACCCTGAGGTAGCAAAACAGATCCAAGAGCAGGAGAAGGCCTACCTGATTAAAAGAAGACAAGAAAAAGAAGAGGCACAGAGAAGGATACAAGAAAAGCAGGAGAAAAAGAAGAAAAATGAGAACCAAAAGAAATATAATCCAGGATACGATGGACGGTGGTACACAGACATCAATAACAGCATGTATGTGTTTTTATTAGCCTATTTTATAGCTTCTCTTGATACAGATTATTTTTCTGCCCTGGAAAGACATGTGTATAGCATAATGGTAGGCTATCATATGTCTCTTTGGGTCACACGGGGCTCTCATGTGCTGAGAATCTCCATCATTATCTGCCTTGCCATCTGAAGCGAAATGGGTGTAACCTGGAGAAATGGCCTTCTCTGTGGTGGCACCATAATTATGGAATTACTTCCTCTATGAGACTTGCCTGGCATGCACATTGCTAAACTTTAAGCGCCTGGTGAAAACATTCTTATTCCCAGACTTTTACTTTTTAGCTGCCACTTTCAATCATATTTTATTACAATGTAATGCATGCCAGAAATATTATTGAAAAGCGGGGTATGATTTAAAATTAATAAAGTTTCAAAGATACTTTGTCTGCGTGTTGCTTTTTTCAGCCCATATTCTGTAAGAGAGAAAGAGAACCAGCAGAAGGCTGAAGAAGGAAATGAATACCGTGACTTAGTGATAAAGGAAGATGACGAAGAAGAGAGAGCCTTTTGGGAGGAACCTGTGCCTCATACTCCGGAGGCTAGGTTAGAAGCTCACAGATATATTGAAGAAAAAAATAAAGCAAAAGAAAACAGGTATAATTCTAATGCACTTTTCCCATGTTTGCACTGATTTTCACTTATCCACAATACCAAATATTGTTAATCTTTGCCCCTTCTATCTCAGTGGCATTCAGCATCGCTTAGGTCTAATGACTATAATCTGCACAACATCTTTATTGCAGAAATAAAAAAAGTAGAGATAGCTGGGTGGGACTGTCAGAAATAAATCCAGAATCCATATTAGGGCAATAACTATTATGCCACAAAAATATTGCAGATGTTGGCTATGAGTGTCTGCTATAGAATGTACCTGTATAAATGCCCCATGGTACCCTGCAGTAGTTTAAAGCAGTGGTTAAAGCAAGGTGCATGGTTACAGGTAAAAGTTAAGGTAAGTGAGGTGATGCTTGAGTACAGGAAATGGTAAAAGCTGGGAAGTGATCCTTCAGTAGAGAAGGGGATTTGTGGGTGGATTGCTCCTCCCACTCGCTCCACAAGGCAGGACCAATCAAATTCTCTCATGAGACTGGCTAAATGGTGACTGAGCCATGAAATATCAGGTTCAAATCTCATATCTGTGCCAGAATTGCACTCTCTGGTTCTGCCCAGGTGGTTGAGTAATTTAAAATGTATCCCAGTGTTGCAGGAGCTACTCTTAGATAAGATACTCCCATGTGGCTGGGAGAATAGGCAAGATGTTCTCCTTCAGCACCACCTGCAGTGTGTTTGGCGTGTGAGAAATAATACTCACCTATTTTGTGGTGTCTTTGTGGAGGTTCCTGAGATAATGAATATGAAGCACTTCAAATACTATATGCTCTAGATCTGCACTGGTTGCCTATTTGCTACTGGACCAAGTTCAAGGTCTTATCAGTATATTAAGCCCTTAATACAGAGGTTTTCAACCTTTTTGAGTCCATGGCTCCCTTAACCAACTACATTCTTTCTGCAGCACCCCTGTGGGGCTCAGGAGCCCAGTTATGTCACCCATTGCCTGTAGAAATGACAGCCTCTCACCCTTTTTCAAATACACTCCCTTGTGGAGTGTTCCTTCAGCCACTTCTCCTCTCTCCTCTCCTTGGGAGTCCTTCAGGCAGATGCTGCTGTTGTCCCTGGTCTCTGAGCTGCCCCCCTTGCCCCAAAGAGAGGTGCTTCCCAGAGGCACCATTCGCCTGCAGAGCTTATAGCCAGGGCTGCTGCAGTAAACAGCTGTGCAAGCCTTTGGGAGGCAGAGACGTGAGAGGGCATCAGGAGAGAGGGAAGGAAAGAGGGACAGAAGCCAGTGTTGCCCGCAGCACCCCTGACCATCATTCAAGTCACCCCAGGGTGTCATGGCACACAGGTTGAAAACCACTGCCTTAATAGATTGGGACCAGTTTACTTGTGGGATTGCTTCGCCCCATATATGACCACTTGGTCACTTTGATCTGCAGAACTGGCACTGTTATAAGTGCCACATACTTCTCATTCAGCACCTGTAAGAAATCAGTCTTTTAAGTGTGGCAAAACCTATGCTTTGGAACCTATCCTTTCCTCTTGAAATCAGGCAAGCATTTTCACTGTACTTTTGCAGACCCATTGCACAAAATATATGTGTGTGACACACTCTCCCTGTGGGAGGGCATAAGCCTTTCAGTTTTAAAAAACACTGACTTAAGCATATGGAGTACAGTGATACCTCTTGTTGCGGTCTTAATCCGTTTCTGGGTGCCGTTCGCACCCTGAAAAGTCCGCAACTAGAGCGCCTCTTCCGCGCATGTGTGCAGCACGATTGAGCGCTTCTGTGCATGCACAAAGTGCGCAGATCGCTTCTGCGCATGCGCGTGTGGCAAACCCAGAAGTAAATACTTCCGGGTTTGCCATGTTCGTAAGCTGAAAGTCCGTAACGAGCAGAACGCAACTAGAGGTACCACTGTATATTCCAACATGCTTATATTTTGCTAAGGGCAGGAGGGGAAGATTTTGCAGAGTGATTGGGGATTAGATTCTTGCAGTTCTGTTTGTGGAATATTTGCTGGCTCCAGTGCTCACGAAGAAGCAGCCACCATCTCTACATTAGAACTCGTTGCGATAACCATACATGACTTGCTTTCAAAGTACCATGGAGAGCTCCTCTTCTTAAGGTTCCATTGCATGCAGTGAAATCAGCCGGGCACTCCTTTACAATATTATCCATGCACCATGTTCAAACAGCAGGGGCACAGGCACCTTGGTTATAAGTATACTCCTTTGGGAGTAAGTTTCATTAAAATTAGGTGCTTAAGACTAGCATTGAAAGAGCAATTATTTGGAAACAGCATAAGTTCCTTCTGTTTGGACTGGCATTTATTATCCAAGAACTGAGCCAATTGGGGGATGACAACATAACTGACTGCAGTTTTAACTTTGTTTGCATTTCTAAAGTAGAGCAATATGCCAGGTGTCCTCCTTGCATTAAGCAAATGTTTTTGTGTTTTATTTAAAAGCCAGTTCACACCCCAAAATCTTCCTCTTGTCTTCCCATTTCTGTCTTGGTTACCTTGCAGAAAGGATGAGAAAGAGAAAAAACAATAAAATACTGAAAATCCTTTCCTCACTTTTCTTTGTTAGAGAACAAACCAAGAAAGAGAAACCACCGAGGACTTTAATCACTCCAGAAGGAAGAGTTCTGAATATAAATGAACCTAAGTATGTAAGGAGGAATGTTCACTTGGGTTGTGTGGCCTTTTAGTGATGGAATGGTTAAGTTATACACAGAAATTGTATGTGTCAGTTTACTGGAAATTGTTGTGTCAGATTCTAAAATCTCATGATATAAATGTATATGCACATATGAATTTTCCATATTTCCCCAAATCCATATGCTGCATAGACTTGTTTCAAGGTATGGAGAATTTTTGAATAGACATCAAGACCCCACACTTAGTTCCTCCAATCCATTAGGTAGGATTTCCACATTAAAGACGATCTGGTCTTTGCTGCTTTTCTTTATTCAGATCAAGTAAGTTACAAAGAGAATGAATAAATCTCTGCTGTGTACCCGGGTGCCATGAGAAGAAAGAAGAATAGTGGCAGGAAGGAAATATTGATGTTTACCTACAGTGTCTCACAAGAAACGCACCGTTTTATCGATGTCTCTGCTTTGCTGTAAAAATGTGTTGACAGCTGTACAAAAATAGGAGTAGCTTGCTTGTGTGAAGACGTCAAGTGTGTAATATCTTAAAATGTTGTGTTGACAGATTGGAATTATGGTTCTGGGAGCTACAGACATATTGAAGAAAGCTCTAGAGCCCCAGAGACTCGTGTTGTCAATAGTTACTGAATGATATGTACTATTGCCTTCTTTCAATGGATTCATATTGAGGGCCAGATTTTTATAAACCGTTAAGCAGGTTTGTGAGAAGCAGTAATATCCCCCCCCACCCGGTGCAACTCAGTTTCACAATGTCATTTTAATGCAGAGATGGGGAATGTTTGGCCCTTCTATTTGCTGGTCTACAATTGTGCCTGGCCAGTGGACGTGGAGGCTGAGGCTGATTTGAGTTAGAGTCCAATAAGATGGTTCCTCATACCTGTTTGAATGCATATGAAAAATGTTGGATTGGTGAGCTCATACTGTACCAAGGTTACTATAATTCTTAGCCTTTAAATAGCACTTTGGAGCATTCCAAAGGTTTTACAAATGGTGGGCAACATCCAACAGTGTAGCTCCATTTGTGCAGAGATCTCTCTTTGTGCCATGAAACTTCCCCTCCCTCTTCTCTCCCTGTGTGCCCTTCCCAAATGTGCTCTGGAGTGTTACGGGAACCTTTCCAGAACAGATATAGCGGGCATGTGGGGATTGCTTGAGGAGAAGAAGGGAAAGTTCCATTGCACAGCCAAAAGTCCTTGACTTTCGTCAGATACTGCCCATTATATTAGCTTACATTGCAGAGCAGGGGTTGAGACTAAGAAAATAATGGCTTCCCTAAGGCTATCAAGAGGCAAGATACAAAACAATTTTTAAAAAAGAATTATCAGTCTCTTAGTTACTATACTAAACTCTCACCCTTCTCACTCTGATGTTGTAACATCCCATGTGATAACCTGACCTGTACTGAATGGAGAACAACTGAAACAAAAATGAGTTCAAAACATCTATCAGAGCTATAGAGAAGGACCATGTTTTTGCATGGAGGAAGTCCCAGGTTCAGTCCCTGGGTATCCAGTAGTTTCTGTGTGAGAGACTGGAGCGCTGCACTGGTCAGAGTAGACCAAAATGGGCCAGATGGCAGATTCGTATGTTCCTATCCCAAATACTTTTATCATCTTATATACTGATTTTCTCAATGGTTTGCTCAAGGATTTCAGTTTGTAGAATAATGCATAGCTCAGTAAAGCTTGTTGAAATAATGGGACCTGGAAAGCACTTTGCAAAACAAATTTTGTTCCTGCTAGAAGAATAATGTTCGACTGTCGCCCCTTCTTGTTAGTTTTTGGCCAGCAGGTGTCTCTCTTCCAGCACTGATATATAGCTTTGAATTAAACTGACCTCGTGTCACTCAGAAGCAATAAACCAGAGCACAGTTTGTGTGATGTTCTGTCGGATTCTGCAGATATGTTAAAAGAAGGATGTATGTCTTTGTTAATGCTAAATCTAAAGCAACTAGCAGTTGAAGTCTGCATATTGTTTCTTTCAATTCTAGTAATGTTCAAATCTTTTTGCTATTATTGCTAGGCTTCCTTTCTCTTTAAAAGATGATGAAGCAAACAACCAATTCATCCTGGATCTTGCTGTTTACAGGTCAGAAAAAATCACTATATTTGCATTGCTGCTGTGCCTGCTTTTGGACACTGCAGAATGTTATTAGTTACTCAACTGTTGGCTTTCCATTCATACTTTCGTATGCACAATGGATGGTATTAAATTGGCTATGTGAAGCAGCAAATGTTATATTGCACATGTTTCCCTGTTTGTTTTCCGTAACTGGGCCAAATACCAGTGTTGTGGGAGAAGGGAGAGTTTTGACATCAAGGAAAATGCTTCAGGGCAGACCATTAGCACACTCACACAAGCCTCAACCTGAGTCATTCTCCCCCAAGGCTGCTTTTAAAAAATGAAATAAAGAGATGGGCGATCTGAAGGCGTCTCATCTACTTTGGCCCTTAATTCTAAGGTACTGAACTGGATTTCATTTGCAGGTTTGATGCAATTTCATCAACCCTTAATCCAGACAGGTTTGCTATCTCACTACAGCAGTAAACATTTCTCACCTGTGGTTTCATGCAAATTGAGACCCAGTCTGTGTTGACTGTTGGGTGTGCCTGTATTCTTCTATGGGTGATTTGCTTCTTGGGTTTGAATCTTGTTTCAGTCGCTCAAGTGATATCACTGTTCTCTCTCCCCCCTTCCCCTTTGGGTCTGGTCTGAGTAAAAGTGCTGAATGCAACCATGTGACTCTTGGTGTAACATGAGCCACAGTAGGAGGGAACAGAGAGGAGTTTAATCCTTAGGAGGCTCATAAATTAAGGAACTACTAAAGTAAATGGACTCATTTCCCTCCCCATTTCAAAGACATCTAGACACCTCCCTACTTGATATTGATGTACAGCCTACTTACGTCCGAGTAATGATCAAGGGAAAGGTTAGTACGCTTTGTTGTTATTGCTTTTATTTTATGTTTTTCAGAAGTTTAATTTTGACTCCTTTCCACTTCCTAATACTGGCTCCTTCAACATGTCAATCCTGTACTTGTTCTATGGATGTTATTGGCCTGGTGGGAAGAGTTCTAGGAGTGAAGGAGGAAACCTACTATTACCTCACCCTTCCAGTTTTATCACTTCAATCTGGGGGACTCAAAGAGGGCAAAGAAAGCCTGCCCTCTTCCTTCTCCCTTCAGTTCCTTGTGGGTTTCCACTCTGAGACCCAAGTCTAATGAACCCTGATAGTTTTTGCATCTCATGACGTCAGTGAAAATGAAATAAGGTGACAGGCACCAAGACACTGTGGCAAGAAAAGGCTTAGTCTGTTTGTTATTTGCCATGCAAAGTTGCATTTGCACTCACTTTCTTGGCTGGAGTATACTTCTTAGGTAACTTTTGGAATGCAGCTTCACCACACTGCATCAATTATATTCAGGTGGGCTATCTTAACTTTTGAAATTAGCCATTTCGGGAGTATTATGCAAAAGCAAAATTGGAAGATATATTTAACTGCTGATGTAGAAAGGCCCTAAGATGGGGAGTCAAGTTCCCCTTCCATGCCATTTTTGTTCTTGCTAAAACTTTTATTTGGGATAACTTGAAGTTGAGTTATCATCCTAAGAGCTGTAATAGATCATGAATAGAGAGATGGAGCATTTTTTAAAATCCCTGTAGATCTTGCATTTTCTTCATTTTTTGACTTTAAAAATGCCAGTGCTGCTAAGCTAAACATTAGAAGCTCTATTCGTAATCATACTACTAAATGCAGATTAAAAATTACTTTCAGTCTAAAATAGACTAGCATAATTATTCTCATTTAGTTGCCAATATAACGTAAGTACCATGCTATAACCTTCTTTAAAATGTCATACATTTCACTGACAACACAAGGCATACGTGTATGTTTGAAGGCACACACACACACACACACACACACACACACTCATCATACTTGCAACGTAAATGAGGACTGTTTAAGATGCAAATCACCCGTTAGGATTGGTATTAATATATACCACAAGAGAGATTTAAGTCAAAAAAAAATCCTCTCGGATCAAAGACATGTTATTCATACAACTGCACATTTTTCTATCTGGGTCACAAATGCTTCATTCTTCCTGATTCATACTTCACATCCCCGTAAACCCACAAAACTAAGTCTGGTAAACTTATGATTTTTGTAGTATCTATATCACAAATGGTGTAGTTCCTTGTCTGTGTGTTTTGGGTTTTCAGGCGTTTCAACTTGTGCTTCCTGCAGAAGTGAAGCCAGATAACAGCGCTGCCAAAAGATCTCAAACAACTGGACATTTGGTTATCAGCCTACCAAAGGTAGGGCAAGATGTTCCTATGATGCTCAGAATTCAGTTTTGCCTTGGATCTGCTTGCCTGCACTTTCTTCTTCCTCTCCCCGTATGTTCTGCCCTTGAGGCATTGCAAAACTCAGAGCAAAATGTCCCCCAGAGCACAATGTTACCGCCAAAGTGGAACAACATCAAACGTGAAAGACTGGATAAACAACATAGCCTCCAAAAAGAAGAAACATGGCAAGCTTGAGCCTCAGTTCTGAGTGGACTGTCTCTTCAGTAGCACCTTCAGAGCTAAGCCCATGCTGTCACAATGCCTTGCCTGTCTTCAAGGCCTTTTCACAACATAGCCTTTAGGGCAGAAGTTCCCTACTGGCAGAAGTTCCCAAACTGTGCGTTGCGACACATTAGCATGTCGGCTGCAGTGTATAGGTGTGCCATGCGAACTGCGCTTCTCCTAGGGCTGGAAAGGGGTTAGTTTAACCTCCTGTTTGCTAGTAAAACTGTATTACTGTGTTGTGAAATGGTGCATGTCTAAAAATTGTGTCACCAACATGAAAAGTTTGGAAAGCTCTGCTTTAGGGACTTGAGATCTTGCTCTCTTAAAGAAGCATTGGCAGAAGCAGTGATACCTTTTAGGAGACTAAGGATGCCTTAAAGCAAGTTCAGACTATTTGTCCTGGCCTAGTTTTGTCTACTACCCAGCATCCTTTTTCCTGAAAATGACAGGGATTTAACATGGGATGTTCTGCATCCAAACAAAGCATGTTCTCAGCCGCTGAGCAGAGAGCTCATCAGGAGCGTAGTTCTCCAAATGGATGTGGACCACAGAATGGAACTTTGGTCTGGCATTTTATCTAATTATTTTATTGCGTATCATACTTGAAACATGCAATTAAGTGGTTGTGCCTCATCTTTGGGACGCTCTCCCCACAGCAGATAACAGGAGGCACCTTTGTTGGTGACATTTAGGTGTCGGGTTAAAAGCTTTTTATTTAATAAGTCTTTTAATTGTGTTACTCTTTTACAGTTTTTCTGGTTTGTGGGTTTTAATGGCTGCTTAATGCTTGTTCTGCCTTTTGCTCTTGTTTTTATTGCCTCAGTTCTCCAGTATCTTCATTGCCGATTTTATTTTATTTTTTGCAGCTTTTCTATACATGAGCTCAGACATGCAAAGTGTTCAATAGACGCCTGAAATCAGCGGTCACCAATGTGGCTGTCCTACTGGTAGTGTTGGACTACAACTCCCATCACCTCTGGACATTGGCTATAATAGCTGGGACTGATGGGAGTTTGAGTCCAACCTCATTTGGAGGGCACCACGTTGGCCACCCCTGCTTCAACAACAAACGATTTCTTATTTTATTTTCTGTTGTGGGTATTTTTGAACTGACTGTAATGAAAATTAAATAAAAGCCAAAGTTATGGAAAGCAATATTTTGCTCCAGTAGCAGGTTGCACAGCCACAATTTGTATTCCTGGTCTGGAATACACACAGAGGCAAAGACAGAGATGGCTGTGTAGCGTTTTAACTGTTCCGATGTTGAAAACTGCTCCCGAGCTGCCTTCAGGACAAGTTTTCTTCCCCTTGAGCCATGAATCCTTGCAAAGCTAATGCATCAAGATGCTGGCCTTTTCTCCCACACCCCTAAGTTATTAACGGAAGGCATTAGCAAGATAGTGTGTTCCTTCTTTACTTTTTTTTTTTACATTTGTTCTTAAATCTTTTTTAAAAATACGACTCTGCCGAGATGTATGTAGCCAGTCTCCTTCAAGTTCATACCATCTGTCTTGTCTTGCTAGGCCTCTCATTAATTCCAATGGTGCATCTGTAACGAGAGGTTTGCAGCCTCATCAGTAGCTGGAATTGTGCCTGAAATGTTATTCATTTGACCAAAATCCACTTCTCCAAAACATTCAGAATACACTTAAAATGAATATTTATCACACTTCTAAATAATAGAATCATAGAGTTGTAGAGTTGGAAGGGATCTCAAGTTTCATCTAGTCCAACCCCCTGGAATGCAATAATCTCAACTAGATCATACATAGCAGATGACCATCTAGCTCTGCTTAAAAACCTCTTTTGGGAGTCTGTTTCACTGCTGAACAATTCTTATTATTGGACAGATCTTCCTGACGTTTAGTCAGAATCTTCTTTCTTGTAACTTGAAGCCATTGGTTCGGGTCCTGTCCTCTAGAGCAGGAGAAAGCAAGTTTATTCCTTTTTCCACATGGCAGGCCTTCAGATATTTGAAGATGCCTATCATGTCTCCTCTCAGTCTCCTCTTTTCCAGGCTAAACATATCCAGCTTCTTCAAGTGCTCTTCATAAGGCTTGGTTTCCAGACCCTTGATCATCTTGGTTGTCCTCTCTGCGCATGTTCCAGCTTCTCAATATCTTTCTTAAATTGTGGCACCCAGAACTGGACACAGCACTCCAGGTGCAGTCTGACCAAGGCTGAATAGAGCGAGACTATTACTGTTGATATAGTCTAGAATAGCATTAGCTTTTCTTGCTGCAGCAGCACACTGTTGCCTCATGTTCAGCTTGTGGTTTACTAAGACCCCTAGATCCTTTTCACATGTGCTACTGGCAAACCAGGTGTCCCCCATCTTATATTTGTGCAGCTGGTTCTTCTTGCCTAAGTGTAGAGATACTATGGATAGCAGCCACATGCCATTGTAAGTGTGTTCATAAGTAAACTTCACTGAGAGATTTACCCCCAAGTAACCATGCATGAGGCACGGGTGGCGCTGTGGGTTAAACCACAGAGCCTAGGACTTGCCGATCAGAAGGTCGGCGGTTTGAATCCCCGCGATGGGGTGAGCTCCCGTTGCTCGGTCCCTGCTCCTGCCAACCTAGCAGTTCAAAAGCATGTCAAAGTGCAAGTAGATCAATAGGTACCGCTCCGGCGGGAAGGTAAACGGCGTTTACGTGCACTGCTCTGGTTCGCCAGAAGGGGGTTAGTCATGCTGGCCACATGACCTGGAAGCTGTACGCCGACTCCCTCGGCCAATAAAGCGAGATGAGCGCCGCAACCCCAGAGTCTGTCACAACTGGACCTAATGGTCAGGGGTCCCTTTACCTTTACCCTTTAACCATGCATAGGACTGCAGCCCACAGGACAGGACAATTGGCAAAGGTGTCTGGGAAGAAAAGTCTACAATGAGGGAGCCTTCACGGAAAAGGCCTTGTCTGCAACTGCCGCTGACTTCACTGCCCAGGAAGGGCATCCACAGCAGAGATTCATAGTGATCTCTGCAAATGAACAGGCTCATCCAGAAGAATACCTTGATACTTTGGAGGCCTGAGGAATGACAGGTGAATCTCAACATTTGCAGTGCAGTGATGTACCACTGCCTTGCCGTGCAATACAGAGAGCTGGTATAGCATATGGCTGAAAGACACCCTTGGTCCAAATGTCAACTGCTGCAGACTTAACAAGTTCTGCTAGGGTCTTACATATTCCCCCACCACCAGTAAAATACCACTTTTTTCCAATATGGAACTCAGGCAGTGAATGTTGCCAGGATTGTTACCATTAAGAAGCAGGACTGAAGTATCAGCATCCTTTCAAGGTTTGTAGAAGTACAAACAAATTCCAACCAACCCCTCACAAAAAAACAAGCCTAAAAGTCCCAAAATACAGCCAAAAGAGGACTGAGTGTGCTAAATAGCCAGGAATGTAGATTGACAGTTGGAAAACATTAGAATGGGTAGAGAGGAGGAGAGACTCTGGAATAATTTATCTGGAGGTAACGGCTGGCTAGAACCGTGAACTGGAACACTCCTTTTAGGAGGAATGATGCACTGCAACATTTTGTTGCTTGTGTCTTTTGCAAAGAATAACACCAATCTACCTTACAAAGTTGATGCGTGTCTTACAAGTATGTGACGTGTACTGAACTCTCAATTGCACCATACAAATATGTGTCAAATAAACCCAGTGTCTGGAAAGGAACCTTTGCTACGTTCAAAGCTGGTCTTCTTGGCAAGCCTTTGCAAAAATGTGGGGTCTCATATGTATTCACTACGCATATCTGAGGACTCTGGATCTATGGTCATCCAAAGTGCACATGCAGCACAAGAATAGTAATTCCTCAATTGTATTGATTCATAAGCATCCTGTTTGAAAGTTCTTACATCTCCGTGCAAGGCCTACATTGGATAGCTTGTTAATTTTGCAAAACTCCAGCTTTTCAGAACTTGCAGTCCTTTAAAAAAATAAAAAATAAAATATTGCCTTTCTAGTGACCTTGTGGTAGCAAAGATCCTGAAGAGAATAAATTTCTGCGTCAAGTAAATGAAAGCATTTCATGTTCCCGGACACACTTTTATTAAGTCTGAAAATTAATGTCCTTCCTTCTTCCAAAGCAAGTAATAAGGGCAGCAAAAGGTTTTAGACAAATAGAACAGGACATTTTTCATCACAAAGCTAACCAAAAGGGAGACTTTCAAGTTTCTGCATAGGGTGGGTTTCCATAGACATTTTATGTTTCACAAAGTCAATGCAAGTTGGCTTCCTGAGTTATGTATGTACTCTGCTGGTCTACTTCAACCCACTTTTCAAAGTATTATATAAGTGTGCTGAGTTGAGATTGAAAAATGTATTGGTCCGTTGGCACACTTATTTGTGGTATGGAAAGGTGAAAGTACATAAAGGATTCACAAACTATATAATTAAGAAAAAATGTATAGAGTATGGGATCAATATAAAAAATTATTGGAGACAGAAACACCACTTTGGCTTTCACCATTGGAAGACACAGTGGTAAAGAAAAAGAATATGATGGAAGGTTGGGCAACTTATAGAAATTTATTAAGAGAAGACGGAGGAGAGTTTAAATTAAAAGAATTTAAGGAATTATCAGAAATGTTAACAACATGGATGCAATATCATCGCTTGAACAAAATATTTAAGACAGATAGGAAACAAGGGTTTGGTGAACAAATATCACAATTGAAGAGAGACCTGTTGGAATGTAATGTTAAAGTGCTGTCTAAAATGTATAAGATATTATTGGAATGGGAGACAAAGCATGAGCAAGTAAAATCTTCAATAATACGTTGGGCAATAGATATTTGTTATAATATAGACATGGAAGCATGGGAACGATCGTGGAATATGGATATAAAATTTAAGAGAAAATCCTGAAAATGTTATATAGATGGTATCTAACATCTAGTAGATTGGCAAAAATTTATGAATCAAAATCGAGTAAGTGTTGGAAATGCAAAGAAAAAGAATATACTTCTATCATATGTGGTAGTCTTGTAGTAAGGTTAAAGCTTCCTGGGAAATGATGTCTAATGAATTGAAAAAGATGTTTAAGATAACATTTGTTAAAAAAACACAGAAGCTTTTCTCTTGGGAATTATAGATGTAGAACTACCCAAACAGTATAGAAATCTGTTTATGTATGCAGCTACAGCTGCAAGAATGTTACTTGCCCAAAAACGGAAAGGTGAATTCCTGACAAGAGATGAATGGATACAAAAACTTATGGATTATGCAGAAATGGCAAAACTTACCTGAAGAATAAGAAATCAAGATTTCAGCAGGTATCCCATCAGGTCTGCTAGCTTTGTTGTTTTTCATTTGGCTAATAGCTGTACACAACTCTCTCAGATTTGGAGATACTGCATCCTTATCTCTAATCTCATCTCTAATCAGCTGCCCAGATAAATTTGTGACCATCCTTCAGCTCCTCCATGATAATATGACAGCAACAATCGCAGATTACAGTGGCTCTTAAAGTGATCCATTCACAATTGAATCAGGTGTTAAACAGGTTTGTGTTATCTCCCCAAATCTATTTATTATTTTAATTGCCACGATCCTACACATTTGTCAAAGGGAAACTCCCCACCAGAGTAGAAATCATGTATCAAACACATGGAAAGCTCTTTAACTTGAGTAGGCTGAAAGCAAAGACTGAGGTTACCATAACTTCCGTCATAGAGCTTCAACATGCTGATGACAACATAGTGTGCACACACTCAGAGGATGAGCTCCAAACCATTCTAAATAGCTTTGCAGAAGCTTACGAAAAGCTTGGCCTATTGCTCAACATCCAAAAAACCAAAGTACTGCACCAACAAGCACAAAACAACCCCCCTGCAGCGCCACAAATCCAACTTAATGGTGTAACATTGGAAAATGTCGATGACATCTCCTACCTGGGCAGCTGTCTTTCCACAAGGGCCGACATTGATATCAAAATCCAGCATCACCTGAAATCAGCGAGTGCAGCTTTCTCCCTATTGAAGTGCAAAGTGTTTGAGGACTGGGAGACTCACAGGGAAGCCAAAATGCTTATTTACAAAGCTGTTGTACTACCAACCTTACTGTATACTTGTGAAACATGGACCACTTATAAACGCCATCTCCAACTCCTCAAATTATTCCATCAATGGTGTCTCTGAAAAAATTGTTGGAAAGACAGGCGAACTAGTGCCAGTTTGCTGGAAGAAGCAAAGATCACCAGTGCTGAAGCAATGATTCTTCAACATCAACTTCCTTGGACTGGTCATGTTGTTCGGATGCCTGATGATTGTCTTCCAAAGCAACTACGCTATCCTGAACTTAAAAATGGAAAGTGTAATGCTGGTGGTCAACAAAAGAGGTTTAAAGACTTTCTCAAGGCAAATGTAAAAAAATGTAGTATAAACACCAACAATTGGGAAACACTGGCCTGTGAGTGCTCCAATTAGAGAACAGCCTTTTCCAAAGGTGTCATGGGCTATGAAGATGCTCAAGCTAAGGATGAAAGGGAGAAACGTGCTAAGAGGAAGACACGTTTGGCAAATCCTCACCATGATCAGCTCCCACTTGGAAACCTATGTCCCCACTGTGGAAGGATGTGTGGATCCAGAATTGGCCTCCACAGTTACGGACTCACTATCAAGACTGTGTTGATGGAAGACATTCTTACTCAGCAACGAGTGATCATCAAAGAAGATTTGTAAGAATTACCCCAAACAAAGGAGCTGATGAATCTGTAGTGAATCTGTATAGAATCACATTGGGGGAAATGCATGAGCAGCATTGCAGAGTTGCAGCCTTCTTTGTTTCTGACACCAGATGCCCAGTTGATGACAAAGGAAAACATTAAAAATGAAGATAAATGTCTCCTAGCAACATCAGCTTTCACAGCTGTCCAGGTTTATCATCCAAAAAAGCAAAGTTCAGCAGATGCATTGGTAAGGAATGTTGCCGTACCCATCATTTGATCAAATTCTTAAGGAGGCTTGCAACAGATTGCCGTGATTTAAATAAAACAAGAACCAGCACACACACAGATAACCCAGCAGCCCTTAGTTTTCTGGCTGATGGATGGGGCCAGAGTGTGCAGTTCCCACTGGGAAACCAGTTGCAGTGCAGAGTTATTCCTGGCTGGGATGGGGGGGAATCAGCTCTCAGCAGCTTCTCCTCTGTCTGATGAAGAGCACTAGGTTGGTCTTGACCTTGCCCTGACATTCTTCCTGAGAGGCATGGGGTTTGACTTCCCAGTGGTTTGTGGTCCTCTGGCTGATGGGAGCGGCTGGCCAGAATGTAGGTCTGTTCTGCTTAGCAGCCCTAGGACAACTTGGAGCCTAGTGTTCCTTCTAGCAGAGAGGTGGAAGCAAGTTTCCTATGTTTGCTTCCCTGCTGGCTGAAGGTTGGGCTAGACTTCCTCTTGCTATTCTGTTCTTCCTTGGAGGTAGAAGATGTGATCCCCCAGTAGATCTTTGACCTCTGATGGATGGGACCAGAGTATGCTTTCTCACAGTTCTGCAATACTGTTGTTGTTGTTTAGTCGTGTCCGACTCTTCGTGACCCCATGGACCAGAGCATGCCAGGCACTTCTGTCTTCCACTGCCTCCCGCAGTTTAGTCAAACTCATGCTGGTAGCTTCGAGAACACTGTCCAACCATCTTGTCCTCTGTCGTCCCCTTCTCCTTGTGCCCTCAATCTTTCCCAACATCAGGGTCTTTTCCAGGGAGTCTTCTCTTCTCATGAGATGGCCAAAGTATTGGAGTCTCAGCTTCAGGATCTGTCCTTCCAGTGAGCACTCAGGGCTGATTTCCTTAAGAATGGAGAGGTTTGATCTTCTTGCAGTCCATGGGACTCTCAAGAGTCTCCTCCAGCACCATAATTCAAAAGCATCAATTCTTTGGCGATCAGCCTTCTTTATGGTCCAGTCTGCAATACTAGGCAAACTAATAGGCAAATTTATTGGTCTTCAGATGCCATTAATAAACTAAATATCTAAAAATTAATGGCAGTTGAACTCTGAAAATCCAAACCTATAATTCATAACAAAAATATACAATTTCCACCATCAAATTGAATGATCATTGACATGCTGGTGCTCTATAATTCTGGGAACATTTTGTGCAGATATCTTCAGAATTTGCATAAAATGTTACTCAACTTGGAAGTCCAGAACAGTTTTTGCATTAGACTCAGAACATAAATAGCTTATTCTTTATCAAACACACAATCTAGCCAAAGCGGAGCACCTCTAGGTCTCACTGATTTAAGTAAGAGAGAGGGTGAGGCATAGGCATAATTCTGCCATTGAAATCATTGGGTTTTAGATGCGCTTAACTTTCGCTGCATTGTGCTCCATGATTTTTAAAGAATACAGAAGGTTTGGACCTCATTCTTTTTGAATCATTGTCTGCTTTAAGCAGCAAATATATTTTGTGTGTGTGTGTGTGTGTGTGTGTGTGTGTGTGTATACACACACCCTTTATTCAGAAGATTTTATTTATTTTCAGTGCCTGGAGCTGAACTGTGATAATTTGTGCTCCCTAACCTTGATGTTCAGATACGGTGGACTGAAATGTTAAATAAACACATTTTACCTGAAGTATTTGTGTTTATAACATTTTCTATCCTACAGAAAAATGCAACCTAATGATGAAACCAATATACTTTTTTTTTCAGGCTAAAGAAATAATTGTGGCTAAGCAAGACGTATCCACTTCTAAGAAACCCTCTGACCCCGCTAAGCTTCAAAAAAATCTAAGAAGGTAATAGTTATGATTTATCTATCTAGCACCTCAGTTTTTATATATGCTGGAAATGGGTTTCTCAGTTGCAAGGATATTTCTTCTCATGGAATGCACAGGTGTATGGAATAACAAAAATAAATATTGATTTGTATGAAATAAAGCTTTATGTGGAGCCTTGTCCAATGCCTTTATAAAGTCTGCTTTGGTGGCCAACCCGAGAAAGTTCTTACAACCGCAAGTCAGATTTATTCCATTGACTGTCACTTGGCCTCTTCTACAGCGTTATGAATTGAAGCTCAAATTCTTGATCAAGAAAGGACTTTGCAGGTTCTTCACTCTGCTAAGCGATATTTCCTGGGTGCCTGAACTTAGGAAGAAACAAGTCATCAAATGAATTCCATCTCATTTAGTTTAGGACTTTCAAGGGCTGAAATTTTCAAAGTTATCGATCAATAACACAAGGCAGCATAGGCTCTCATTGGCAAGGAGGAAAGGATGATATTTGTCTTTTGTGTTCTGAACAAAGGTAACATTCTGCTAGTGGACTAGGAAATCTCTGCACTAGATCATGTGTCAGAGAATCATAGGATTGTAGAGTTGGAAGGGATCAGGGAGTCCTCTATTCCAACCCTCAGGAATCTTAACACACATCCAATTTGAAACTAGGCCTGACCCTGCTTAGCTTTGCAAATGTGCTAGCAGTTTACTTTCTGCATCACTAGCTAGAGAAAAATGAGTGTTAACATGGGCTGGAGGGACAGTGCATAGTGGACCATCTTTTTGGTGAAGGATGGGATAAAAATACTTTAAAATCAAAATCTACCAGAATCAGAGAATTGTAGATTGTCACCACCATCATTTCTGTGTTTGATATTGGGCTCTCTTACGTGTTGCCGAAAGTTTTGTAGGGCACACTCAGTTTCTGTAGGGTACTGGCCAAACTCCTGTTGCCTCGCATGAACTGACTGCACAGCCAATGTCTCCTTCGTCGAACCTGCACCTCGCAGAGAAAGATCAGCAGCTTTTGATTATCTATCTCTGAAGGAGGTTGACCATCATTATGGATCTTCTCACTGAGGAATTGAAATAAATAAATGAGGAAGTCCAGGATCCTTGGAACCCAGGTTGAGAACCACTGCTTAGGCAAATGCCTTGTGGGGAAGTGATTTGATAACTGTTTAGCTTAGCATTTCTTGTAAAAAAACACCCCTCTGCTAGCCACTTTAGTTCTTCAGGTTTCTCATCCAAAAAAGCAAAGCACAATTGATGAGCTGGTGGGGAATATTGTTGTGGGGACTGCACCAGGAGCTTCATCTCTCTCTCTCTCTCTCTCTCTCTCTCTCTCCACACACACACACACACACACACAGAGAGAGAGAGAGGATTCTTGTAAAGCAGACTGGGTGATTCTTGTGGGAGTCAGTCTTAAGAGCCTTACCTTCAGGGTGGTGCTAACACAATTGCTTCTTTGCAAAGTCAAGCCTCTCCTCTTGGAGTTAGTTACAAGGGCTTTGAGGAATAAAATTTATAGGAGCAAATGTTCCGCCTGATGCTGCATGGACAGCTTAACATGGATTGGAAGATCTGGCAGTGGGAGCTTGGCTACTTAACAGATCACATAGAAGTTTCCTCAAATCCAGAAGTGGTTGCTGGAACGGATGGATTCAGATAATTGTAAAGTTGCAAGGGGCCACTAGGAACTTCTAGTCCACCCCCTGCAATGCAAAAAGCTTTTGCCCAATGTGCGGCTTGAATCCATGACTCTGAGATTAAGGGTTAGGGACGCTTGTGGTGGTTAGTCATACCCCTGTGATTCATTTTGGCCTTTCCCAAGGACCGATTCAATTGTGTGATTAGCTCTGCCCTGTGGAACTCCTTGCCAGTCGAAGTCCCAGTAGAATTCATCCCTGCCTTTTTTTTAAAAGTCTTTTAAAAACAGTCTTGTTCAGACAGGCCTTTGGAATGTTATTTTTTTAAAAACAACAACCAAACAACCAGTATTTATTGATGTTTTCATTGATGTTCACATTATATTTTTATGTTGTACATCACCTTGTTATATTTTTATGAAAGTGCAGTAGATATCTAAATAAATAAATAATAATCCCTTTTATCGTTGCTCCATTTTAGCAAGGACAATTCCTAAACATGTCAAAGAGTTGGATTGAATCTCACCCCCCAGTAACCTGAGAGCCTCCAGTAGGAACACGGGCAGATTTTTAAAAACTTTAATTAATCATATTTATGACACGTACTGAGCTTAGGGAACAAGGTGACCTAGACAACATGAATTGTGACTAAGACCTTGTTTCCCATGATTGATGTCTTCCTCTAAATAATACTTGTAAAGGCATGTTCTTCCCGATCAGACCCTGATTTTGAAAGTCATAGGTGTCCTTGCACTTCCAGTTCAATGGATGTTCTTCAATGGATGTTCTTCAGACTGCTGCTTGATTGCAAGAGTCAGACAGGCTCTTGGAAACTCATATCATATGCCTTTGTCTTAAATATCTATTTTCCTTGTGTAACAACTATACTAAGACATTTTCAAAGACCTAGATGGGAGCCTAGTCCTGTGTTCATCTGCTAGTAAACACTGCCAGTCAAACTACTGTTCTATATGTACAAATAGCTATACCAAGTCAGGCAAGATTCCTATAAAATCAAATTGGGGGAGGGGGGGAGAGAGCACAAATTCTGGGCCTGAACTGGCATGTCTGCTTGTGCTGTCGGCTTGTAATCTTTTTATGGTCTCATGATTACTCTCAGTTAATAGCAATAACCTCACTGGGTGTAAAGACGAATGAGAATGACTGTAAAGCACTTAGAGGTATTAAGATCGCTACATAAATGGCAAGAACCACAGAGCACTAACATTTCATAAATGATATCATTTAAATAATAGTGTAGATTTAATGAGAGGCTGTGGCTTATACAAAATCCAGCATTTCATAGACTTCAGCCCCGACAAATTCTCCAGGGACTGCAATAGCAACCTGTTGCATTTGGGGAACAATTCAAATTATCCGTTGGAGGGAAGCCATAGCTCAATTCTGGGTTCAATTCCCAGCATCCCCAGTTAAATTATCTGTGTCTCAGGTCTTCAGAGGCGCTATAATACTGAATACTGGAAAAGCTGTACCAATGGTCCCACTCAGTATAAGGTAGCAGCCTCACATAGCTGAAATATATTTTGAAATATAAATTATCTGCATATCCAGGAAACAGATTCTCCTTCCCCATGATATCACAACCATAATCATTATCATCTGCTTACAGGCAGATAAACAAATTAAGGGGAATAAGACCCAAGGGAGAAGGACTTGCATAGAGAAAAAAACATACATTGTGGATCGAGGGCCCGACCCCCGCTATGTGAAATAAATACACAAGGACACGTGATATAAGGTTAATGGGCAAGGAAAGGCCACAACTTTATTGATTACAGCAGTGAAAAAGTATTGGCTTAGGCATTGGATGACTATAGGTGGTGGGTTTATTCAACAGTAGGTGGAGCCTGTTGATGCTCATCCAACTATAGGCTCACCCCTGATGTCACCGACATCAGGCCCCCTACCAAGGGCGGAGCTCGGGCTCCCGCCCACAACCACTCCCCTCTCTTCCAGGGAGGAGAGTCTTTGTCACTGCAAACTTATGACCTCTAGGAGGTCTCTCCTTCTCCAAGGCATTAGACCTCCCTCTCTGAGAATGGAGAAAAAGAGTTCCAGCCTCAGAGAGGAAGATCTGATGTTAGTTTCTGCCTCCCCACTGCCCTAGCAGCTTGTACTCCATAGAGCAGAAAACTGGGTCCACTAGGAACACATTAGGGGCATGCCAGGGGAGGACATGGTGAAGGCTTAGATCTGAAGGATCCAGTGCCTTTTCAGTCCCCCAACATGCCCCCAGACTGGAGATTGAATTGCTCCAGCCCTGGAGCTGGTGTAGCTCACAACTGTTTTATCTCCTCCCCATCAAGGAAAGACAAAACTGGAAGCAGGACAGAGAATTGCAAAGCACCCTCATTTCTACCCTGCCACAATGCAGCAGATAGACTGCTTTCTGTTTCCCCCAAGCCCAGCTTTAGTATTACATGGTAAATGTCCTTTTCAATTAATATTCTATCACAATATTAAAGAGTGGCCAAGAACATTCTTTTGGTGATCTATCTAAATTTTCATGAACTTCAAGGCAGGCCAGGAAGACAGAACCTAGCACATTCATTTTCACATGGTAATGAAGAAACAATCATGGACCTCACTTTCTTTTTAATACGGAGAGAGTGGAGATGCACTGCTCAGAACATCATTACAGTGGTACCTTCGGTTACAGACGCTTCAGGTTACAGACTCCGCTAACCCAGAAATAGTACCTTGGGTTAAGAACTTGGCTTCAGGATGAGAACAGAAATCGCGCAGCAGGAGGCCCCATTAGCTAAAGTGGTACCTCAGATTAAGAACAGTTTCAGGTTAAGAACGGGCCTCCGGAACAAATTAAGTTCTTAACCAGAGGTACCACCGTATTCGTCAATGGATTTTCACTAAGTATCCCACAAGGTTCTGTGGGGAAAGGACAGAACTTGCAAGAAGATGTTTGAATTTCTTGAGGCTAGGTAAGAACTTCTTTTTCAAGAAAAGACACTCTTTTCTCCACAGGAGGTTTGCAGGTAAAGGAAATATATTTCAACGTTGTTAAAGCCATGAGAACAGAAGCCAAACGAGTTCCAGCCTTCTTCAAGTAGGAGAGGAAAATCAGGTTGTTCCCAGCTGGGGGATACCAATGTTCTTTGGAAAGATGTGTGATGGCCTTTGAATGCTGCCCCCCTCCCAATACCTGGCATGCTAAGAGAAAAGGCTTGGCTCTGAGCTTCCAGGTGCTTGATATATAACACCTCAGAAGTGCTGATGTTTAAAGACTAGATGTTCCAGCAGGCTGCTCATGTCTGCAATGAAGCAAACAATTCAGGCTGGTTTGAGAGGTGGGTAGTAAACCCAGGTGTCATTGCAATTCAGCAGCAGGTGATGTAGCCTGATTTTGTAATCACAAAATCAGTTAGCCTGACCATTTTGTGTGGTGGGCAGTTAGAAGAGAAGAAGAAGAGTTTGGATTTGATATCCTGCTTTATCACTACCCGAAGGAGTCTCAAAGCGGCTAACAATCTCCTTTTCCCTTCCTCCCCCACAACAAACACTCTGTGAGGTGAGTGGGGCTGAGAGACTTCAAAGAAGTGTGACTAGCAGCTGCATGTGGAGGAGGTGAGGTGAGTGGGGCTAAGAGACTTCAGAGAAGTGTGACTGGCCCAAGGTCGCCCAGCAGCTGCATGTGGAGGAGCGGAGACGCGAACCCGGTTCACCAGATTACTAGTCTACCGCTCTTAAACACTACACCACACTGGCTTAGTAGACATGCCACAACAGGCCCATTCCAGACAATTATATTGCAGTACTTTGGTACGTCCAGAATTTCCTTGGGCAGTGGGGGATGGGAAGGGAGACGATTGCAGTTCCTTCCATGAGACTTTGTTGTACCCAGCATCATCTTCCCATGTTTTAAAAAAGCTTGAACTTCTGAGCATCGTAAAGCTTCCAATCATCTTTTCAAAGGAAAGCACCTGAGCCTTGAGGTCTGAATTACGACTGGCAATGAACATTGCTGCTTTTGATTTTGTGTGCTTTCCACGTCTCCAGAATTGTGTGTATATAATGTAATAGCAGAGATAAGTACGTATATTGCAAGTAAACATAAAGTCTGTTGAACAAAGAACCCAATTCAATTTCCCTGAGCGACATTTCAAGTGGCTATAAGGCATTGCAGCCTTTTTCACTGTGGTCTTCTGGCACCATTTCTAGATGATGGACAGAAGCTCCATTGTGAGTCAGGCAAGGAGAGCGTTGGGATGGTGTCTTATTTTGCTGCTGCTGTTACAGATAATAAATGCTCTTGCCCTTGGAATCCTCTCTCGCCTCTGTTTTTCATAACTTAGAACATGTTCACATTTACCAAAAAAAAGTAGAAGGTAAACTATTGGAGGCGACAAACCCCTTGTCTATTTGTTCTTATCTATATGTATATATGTATGTATGTAATTTCAAATAATCTGTATTGGAATGGCAGAGAGAAAGATGAACATGCAAGGAGCTTGTAGATATGGCTCATATATGGCTGGGCTGCCTTTACTCATGAAAGGGAGCAGGTGGCGCTGTGGTCTAAACCACTGAGCCTCTTTGGCTTGCTGATTGGAAGGTTGGCGGTTCAAATCCACGCTATGGGGTGAGCCCCTGTTGCTCTGTCCCAGCTCCTGCCAACCTAGCAGTTCGAAAGCACACCAGTGCAAGTAGATGAATAGGTACTACTGCGACAGAAAGGTAAACAGTGTTTCTGTGTGCTCTGGCTTCCGTCACGGTGTCCTGTTGCGCCAGAAGCGGATTAGTCATGCTGGTCACATGACCTGGAAAGCTGTCTGTGAACAAATGCCGGCTCCCTTAGCCTGAAAGCGAGATGAGTCCCCCAACCCCATAGTTGCCTTTGACTGGACTTAACCATCCAGGGGTCCTTTACCCTTTTTACCTTTACCTTTTACTCATAAATACTTTTCTTTCATATTTGTGTTAATATTAGGCATTCCTATCCCAGTCCCACCTTTTAATCCTGGGGCTTCACAAGGGAGGTGCCAAGCTTTGTCCAAGCTCAGAGACAGCCTGCAGATGGGGTCAGATTCTGGCAGATGTAGACAGCACTAACTGCAGCTTCTGAACAGACTACATAGAATGCTTAACAGTTGCCGATCCCTTAATGTTAGCATCTTCTTATGAGTACAGTGGTACCTTGGGTTAAGAACTTAATTCATTCTGAAGGTCCATTCTTAACCTGAAACTGAGGTACCACCTTAGCTCCTGCTGCCGCTGTGCTGCTGCCGCGCGATTTCTGTTCTCATCCTGAAGCAAAGTTCTTAACCCAAAGCGTCTGTAACCTGAGGTACCACTGTAGAAGCATTTTCGACGACTCCTACAAATGCAGCCAATCCCTCCTGGTAAAATTTAGGATGCCAGGATGGGCAACAGCCCAGGGTGTGTGCAGTTGCCAATGCTTCACCAAGCACATTGTGTTGTCCTCAGGTTAAGAAAAACACTGATCCAAGTAATTGTGATAAGATGCTAAGGACATCCTTGTCTTGGACTCTAGTTTAACTGTGATACCCACATAGAACTGGATAATGATTTCAGATAGTTTGGGCAAGTTATGCCCAGACATGGCATAAATTTGTCAGGGATTACCAAACAGCCATTGTGGTTCTCTTCCCACACAATTGCTTTCCAAACTTTGCTAAACAAGTCTTTCAATTTCTGGTTCCAAAAATTGGAATCAGAGTTGGTTAAAACCAATTTTCTTCTCTCTATTGTTTTGGCTTTGCTTGAAGAAGTATGGGGTTGGATGGTTAGTCTAGAATATTAAATTACATGATAGATGCAGAGGTGTGGTTGTAGAGTAAGTGTCTTTAGAGCCTGCCTAGAAGCGACTAATAATCTGAATCGGAATCATAACACATTCTTGCAAATGAGCTGGGGAGACAGCAGTTAATTACCTCTCAGAAATGTCCATTTGTAGTGTGCCTACCGTAATATTAAATCCACTTTATTAAACTTGAACAGCATGAAAGATCTGTATGGCTAAAGTGTGTTCAGCAAAAGAGGGGGATGATTGAGCTTCTTGCCTTTCTCACTAAGGGTGAAACTAAACGTGATGTTAATGACATGAATGCAATTAACTTGCAAGTTTCTGTTTTGTTTTTTTGTTATGCATTCTGCAAGTAGCTGCTGAGTAGCCTCCAGACTGGGCAAGAAGGTAGGGAGTAAAAAGGTAAAGGTACCCCTGCCTGTACGGGCCAGTCGTGTCCGACTCTAGGGTTGTTCGACCATCTCACTTAAGAGGCCGGGGGCCAGCGCTGTCCGGAGACACTTCCGGGTCACGTGGCCAGCGTGACGAAGCTGCTCTGGCGAGCCGGCACCAGCGCAGCACACGGAAACGCCATTTACCTTCCCGCTAGAAAGCGGTCCCTATTTATCTACTTGCACTTAGGGGTGCTTTCGAACTGCTAGGTGGGCAGGAGCTGGGACCGAAGACGGGAGCTCACCCCGCCGCGGGGATTCGAACCGCCGACCATGCGATCGGCAAGTCCTAGGTGCTGAGGTTTTACCCACAGCGCCACCCGTCTCTCCTTGCAAAATAACTTCTCGACAGCTCCTATTTGCATGCCTAGGAGAATCACTGGGCGTTTCCCTTGAAATGCAAGTACTTTTTAAAGTAGTCATGTTTAGATCATAACAATGTGTGAAAAGCACCTAGCTTTCTCCTTTCAATGTCTTCTGATTCATCATTTTGGCCAGTGAATGACCTTTCACAATCCTTCAGTGGAACTTCATGATTGTTTGTTCTTTCTAGACAGAGAGAACAAGCAGTTGTGAAGCTCCGCTGAGCAGTGACTCTGAGAATAAATGCACACTGCGTCCAGTGGAAGACTTCATTTGTTGTTGCATTTCACTGTGGGCTCTTTGGCTGGGGAGATGCCTCAGATGAACAGTCGGCACTGCTAGATAAAATTAAAGTATCGGTGTCATCCAAGGAAAAGCATAGTTGCTTTTTGAACACCGTAAAATTAAGTTCTGTTTGCATGTTCCTGGCATTTATATAATTAATTTTTTAGGCACCTAGTCAATATGTAACTATTTACATGTCTTGGTGGCCTTTGAATTTGTGCATTTATGGATTTTCTTGACTGCTTTGCCTTGCCATTTTGTCTTTCCCATTGGTTGCTGTTGCTGACACTGCTGGACAGCTCCCCTAACCTGGCTTGGGATGCTGCATGTGGCGCTGTGGTCTAAACCACTGAGCCTCTTTGGCTTGCCAATCATAAGGTTGGCGGTTCGAATCCTCGCGATAGGGTGAGCTCCCGTTGCTCTGTCCCAGCTCCTGCCAACCTAGCAGTTTGAAAGCATGCCAGTGCAAGTACAGTGGTACCTCGGGTTAAGAACTTAATTCGTTCTGGAGGTCCGTTCTTAACCTGAAACTGTTCTTAACCTGAGGTACCACTTTAGCTAATGGGGCCTCACACTGCCGCCGCACGATTTCTGTTCTCATCCTGAAGCAAAGTTCTTAACCCAAGGTACTATTTCTGGGTTAGCGGAGTCTGTAACCTGAAGTGTCTATAACCTGAAGCGTCTGTAACCCGAGGTACCACTGTAGAGGAATAGGTACTGCTGCGGTGGGAAGGTAAATGGTGTTTCCGTGCGCTCTGGTACTCGTCACAGTGTCCTGTGCTCCAGAAGCAGTTTAGTCCTGCTGGCCACATGACCCAGAAAGCTGTCTGTGGACAAACGCCGGCTCCCTCGGCCTGAAAGCGAGATGAGCGGCCGCAACCCCATAGTCGCCTATGACTGGACGTAACCGTCCAGGAGTCCTTTACCTTTACCTTTTACCTTATGCAAGGAGACCATCCTGAAATGTGTGATGTAGTTTGTGTGAGTGCCATTTCTGATCACCCCTTTTTTAGTGTTGTTCTTCCAGCAGTAGGTAGTGTGTGGTTATAACAGCAACCGTGTCCTGATTGGCCTGGTGGCAGAAAGGCCAGTTAACTGGGCCAGCTCCATTCATCCCAGTTGCACAGCAAGTTGGCAACCCAAGCAATGGAACTGTACTAGAGTGGACTGGAATATGCTTCCGTATATGTCTAGTCTGTTTTGCAGCAACTTTGAGTTCATATTCTATGCACCGAACACTCTATGTACATGCTTTCCTTGCTGCATTGGCCCTCACAAATGACAATAGTGAACGCTAATCTGTTGAATGCTGTTTTAATTTTGTTCAGGGGTGAAGGTGGAACTCTTTGCAGGAGATGAGTTTAGGTACTACGGTTTTTTACTGTACAATTTTGAATCTCATTACTTAACAAAAGGACATAGAAAAGCAGGCAACTGAAATAAGCACGAACTGATATAAACATACTATTCAATTTAAATAGCAACTAATGTTTTGTTTGTTGTCAACAAAAGGTTTGGTTTTTATCACTGCTTTCCAGCATTTTTGTGTAATTGGGATGTTGAGAAGGATAAATTGCTGGATTGAAGCAAGTGAGATACATCTGCAATGAAAATAATGCATTTAAAATAGGTGCTTTTTCAGAAGCTGGCAAATTATACCTTGATGCATATTCTTGGTGCAAAGTAAGTAACTGGATTAAAATGAGTTTGAAAAATATAAAAATCAGTATTTGTAGACCTTCTATGTATTACATTGTATATAGTTTACATATGTGAGTAAACCTATGAAAACACACACACACAGTTTGACTTGTCCTGGTTTTAGAACCATTCTTGATTTAACATTCTTGATTGTGAAATTGTTGTCTCTGGAGATTTGAAGAAGCTACAGGATGAGTATCTGTCTGTCTTGGATAAAATTGTCCAAATCCTGATAACGTGGATAAATCTTAGAAGTCTTTTCCAAGTGAAATGTCTTCTAGTCCATTTTATATTAAGATGAAATAATGCATATAACTATTATTATTATTATTAGTATTATTATTATTATTATTACAGAAATGAGTGTACAGAGAAGCTGGAAGTGGACCCTAGCAAGTATTCATTCCCTGATGTAGCAAACATTGTCCAGGAAAAGGATCGGATTGGACAAGGGCCTATAAGGCTTCAGCGGCAGAAAACTGTAGATGCTAATAACATGAGCTTTGATGATGACCCAGATGTTCCTCCTTTAATTTGAAAGATTGATATGGAGTTTCTTTTGACTTTAGAACACCATAGACCTGTCTAAAGATAAGTGCCTTGCCTTTTAGCCGATTCCCTTATTCTGTTGTACAAACAAATGGATGTGCTTCTCTATAAACCCATCTACTTCAGCTGTCTCTGGTGGTAATTGAAATCCCTGTCGGAGTGGAGTTCTGCTTTACTAAACAGCACATCAGTTCCAAATTGCACAGGCCTTTTTTTCACAGACCGTGCTTTGCCAGCATTCTTATATCAACCTTGGAGATGGTGTGAATTGTTTTCAGGGTCTGAGGCAAATCTCTCTCTCTTGCATGTACTGAAATTGCCTCAAGACTCAAGGCCAGGCTTGTTCTAAGCAGCTGAGGTGGGGACAGGAGGCAAAGCAAATCCATGTTGTATCTTTTCCTGCAATGGTTTAGAAGGGAAAGAGCAAATTTTGATGGTTGTTCCAAAGTTCAGAGTCAAGGGGGCAGTGGTGAACAGTTTCTAGATGTGGAGCACTCGTCAGAGTCCTAACCAAAGCACCCAGGTCGATAATTTTTTTTAGCTAGTGAGATGGAAATGGGTATGGAAAGATGGCTGCAAAGATGGGTTGTAAATGGTTGGGATGGGTGAGTTAGCTTGGGATGGGTGAGTTAGCTTGCCTAGTTAGCTTTGTCACTCCAGCTTTCTCTTCTTTCTCTTTTTCTCTCCCCTACAATGCCCTCCCTCCCGTCTCTGCTTCCACAAATCCTACACTGTGGCTCCGCTGTTCCTCTGGAAAATCACTATGAAGATTGTTATTTACTTCTACAAAAGTACACTAATTCCTGAACTGTTAAGTGAGATGAAGGAAGTCTTGTTGCTTTCCATGCTGCAGCAGTTGGCAACTAGATAGGCCAGTGAACTAATCCACTGCAAAAACACCTAGTGGGGAGGGGGGCAGCCTGGCCACAGCACACATTCCTCATCTTTTCTCCCATCTTCATGCATCCCCAATCCTAGGCAGCAACAGCATTGCTGAGACAACTCACAGACAAAAGGAAGTGGTTGGTCATAATCCTTCCCTTCCCTTCCCTTCCCTTCCCTTCCGTTGCCCTCCACCACTTCAGATTCACAGGGAATCGTGCAACATGCCCGATGTTTTCATATCAATGGGATGAGTGAAGATTAAGCCCAGGGGGGTGAAATCATCTGTATGGCTGCTTAGCAACCACACAAACATCTTCTATGCTTCCTGCTAACCTAGATACCAAAATGAACACTTGTGTGGTTGCCTAGCAACCATACTTGTGATTTCCACCCCCATTTCACTTTCCCCTACCTTTCTAGATTACCTTTACTAGCCCAGTTGAAATGAGCGGAACTGTAAAGTTGTGGCAGCTCCTGCTGCTGCTGCTGGCCTTCAAATGACGATGGCAGCATCCCTGGAGGTGGGAGGGGATAGGGGCAGTGGACAGCATCGAACTTCCCCATCCTGTCGGCGCAATAATGGTTGCTTATGCAATGGGGCTTTCTCCCCTCTCCTTCCCCTGCTGCACATACCCCACACCCTCCCAAAATCTGTTCCAGAGGGTTAGGGAAAACCCCAGAAGAGTTTAGGGTGTGTGTGGAGAGGAAATGGGGGGAAGTCTAGTTGCACGTCCAGAAATCCTTGCACTGGTGGGAGGCTTACTACATTGGATACAAACCATAACCTCACCCCCTTTTTGCTCAATATCACCCTGTGGCTAAGGTTCTGCTCCGTCCCCTGCCTTTGTTGGTTGCTAGGCATGCTAATAGGGCTAAGATGACGGGGAGCATTGGAGTAACATCTGCAGATCTAACAATGTCTCCTAAAGGCAAGGGGAAAGCATTGCCACTTTGCCTTGTGTCCTCTGTGCACTCACATTTTTGGACATACTACCATTATCAATCTGAACTGAAGTATTGGAACAAATAGGCCAATAAGCTAACTCACTTTGCGGCAGTTATAATTTCCTGCAACACTAGGCCTGATTCTCTCTGAAGTGGTATACCTGTGTCAGCACTGCAGCATCTGAAGAGGGCAAACATCACTCTTCCATGTCTGGGAAAAGTATTTTAGCTTATCCTTCTTCCTGACGCTCCAGTTTTTATTGTTTTGTGCAACTCAGAGATGCAAGTGATCAGTTTGTGCAACACATCCACAGAAGAAAGGTGGGATATAAATGTAATAACACATGGAAATCCATGCACCCAGTGCAGTGGACTGTTGCCTGTTCATGCCACAATAAATAAAGTATTGCAGCACTATCATTTATTTGAAGCTTCTTAGTCTTCTGGGATTTGGTAAGTTATCTACTTTTCAGGGAAAATCACCTTTGAAACATCTGTAACTTTTCGTTGGTGTCCAATCAATTTCCTACTCAAAATGTTTTGCATTTTCATTAAAGCCATCTGTGATGTTAAGAGCGATGGTTCCTGCTGTTTGTATGGGATGAGGATCCACACTCCCAGGAGGAACTCATCAGCTCCTTATTGGTTAATGAATTTTAAGGTGTTGCCTGAAGGTAACCTTGGCATCGCTTTCTGTCAGAACACCTGCTGAAGGCCAGCTGTTAGTTGTCAAAGCAAGGCAAGGACCAGAACTGCGATTTCACTTCTGTGCTCAGGTCTACTTTTAACTTTTTTTAATCACAGCAGGGAAGAGTATTTAGCACAAGATGTTCTACATTGGGAAGGACTCGGGAAAACTGGGAGCAGACATCCCCCTGGTGTGATGGCCTGGGATTCGGACTTGGATGCTGAACCTGAGGGATCCCAGCCTGCACAGGTTTCCCTGCCTCCAGAACCAGCTGAGCCGGGGCTGGGGCATGAACCTGAAGGGTCCTCACCTGTGCTGGATCCTCAGGGGCAGGCATCAGCTGAGTCTGCTCTGGCTCCTGAGATGATGGAGGACCCATTGCCTGCAGGTGCTCCACTCTCAGCCCCGTCAGGGGACGCTGAGGTTGCCTCTGGGTCCGGTAACCCTCCAGCATCTCCTGAGCTACAGAGGCTCAGGGCAGAGAGGCGGAGAGAACTAAGTTCCCGCAGGAGGAGTGCTTGCCTCCAGGCCAGGAGAGGCGAGTCACCAGAGGATCGGGGCCGCCCTATGCCTCAGGGCAGATAAAAGCCAGCCAGCCCCAGTCCCAAGTTGTAGGAGCAACATTGTTGGTTGCTAGTTCCTGCCTGAACCTTGTCCTGCTTTCCTGCCTGAGCTCCTGACCCGCCCTGGCTCCCTGCTTGCAAGCCTGTTCCTGACTTCACCCAACTCCCTGCCCTGCACCAAGCTTCAGCTACTACGGACTGCCTCCATGTTGCACCTTTGACCACGGACCGGACTTGGACCTTGCCTCTTGGGTAACCCACAGGACCAGCACATCTGGAGCCTTACAGTACACATGCAAGGGACCACACTAGCCTGCTTGCCCTTCATTCTCAAATAGCAAGGTCAAGTAATTGCTGAGACCCTGCTGATTCAAGGGAGCTTGGACTGCATGTTCATTGCAGGTGGGAACAACTCAGAAGCAGGCATGAACTACTGGAGTGGTGTAGAGTGATGCCAAAATGCTCCGCCCCATACTGTCAATGGGTCTATCAATGGGTATTAGTCATGATGGCCATAGGAAACTCCATGTTTATGCCATTGAACCTCAGCCACTGGGAAGAAACACAGGAGAAAGGTATTGCTTTCAGACTCTACTTGTTGGTTTCCTGGAGGCATCGGCTTAGCCACTGTGAGAAGAAGGAGGGTAACTTAGACCTGTAGTTTTCCCTGAGCACGTGCATTGTGTGCAGAAGGTCTCTGGTTCAATCCCCATCTCCAGGTTGGGCTGGGGAATTCCTGTCTGAAACCCTGGAGAGCTGTTGCCAGCTAGCATCAGCAGAACTAAGCTAGATGGACTGGTGGTCTGGCTTAGTGTAAGACAGGGAATGGGTTCAGTCTGATCCATGAAGCTTGCGTTTTTAGGAGTCTCTAAAGTCTCTGGGGACGTGGGTGGTGCTGTGGGTTAAACCACAGAGCCTAGAGCTTGCCGATCAGAAGGTCGGCGGTTCGAAACCCCATGACGGGGTGAGCTCCTGTTACTCGGTCCCTGCTCCTGCCAACCTAGCAGTTCAAAAACACATCAAAGTGCAAGTAGATAAATAGGTACCACTCCGGCAGGAAGGTAAACAGCATTTCCGTGCGCTGCTCTGGTTCGCCAGAAGCGGCTTAGTCATGCTGGCCACATGACCTGGAAGCTGTACGCTGGCTCCCTTGGCCAATAAAGCGAGATGAGCGCCGCAACCCCAGAGTCGGCCACAACTGGACCTAATGGTCAGGGGTTCCTTTACCTTTACCTAAAGTCTTTGGGCTTTGCTGAGTCACAGGAGACATTTGATGTTATTCTCCCCAGAGGGCACCTTCCCTTACCCCAGGAAAAACACAATAGCCTGGGGCTCATCTCTATGGTCCCAAGAAATACAGAGGTTTCTACTGCTCTGGAACACACATCAATCAGTCCATTTCATACATTACTGCAGAAGCTGCTGCTTCACACCGTTTTCTCAAGGCCTCATAGTAGCACATGGAAACAGGAAATATGTGTCCTGGGCCCAATTGTACTTTTCCTCCCCAGAATGCAGTTGCCCTCCCTCCTGGCTGGGTCATTATCGAGCAGAAGGACCCATGCACTTGGGTCAAGCTGTGTAGTTCCAGTTTCCAAATGTTACCGTGGCACTAAGGGATGAAATAACAGCGAATCATCTCCCAGGTTGCCACAATAATGTGTGAGGGCTATTGCTTTGAGGGTTCACATCGCCTTGGTTAAACCCCGACATGAAAACATAAGATGCTACAAGTGGTCCGTCTCCAGTAACTAAACAGAACAAGACTGAGCATTGGTTCTGTCATATCCCACAAAGGGAAGACTTTTACATTAAAATAAATTACATCAGCATTGGGGCTTTGCATCTTGCAGAAAAGCGATAAAAATAAATGTAAACAAATAAAGCATCCTATAAATCTAAACACAATTCAAATAACAACATATCTCTCTCTGTGATGTGTCTTCTCTAGCGAGCATGAATAAAGGTCAATGAGGAATGATTGATTGTGTTTTTTCAATGGTCGCTGGTCTCCCACCAGATTTATTGCCGCCAGGCTGGGAGGTGACTCAAGCCTCCTCAACTTGCCCTTGAAAGGGTAATGCAAAAAGATGGCATGTCATTTTTAAAAAGCGCTCTTTACTCAAGGAAACATGCGCGATTTCTGTGTGAAAGGATATTGTAATCCCAAGATGACTTCACTTTCTAAAAATAGCTCCTGTGTTGGAGCTGCAAGGTTTGATTAATGAAGATGAGGACAAATTAGCAGTAGATAACCCTCTGAAGGCAAGCGCTGGAGGTGGGGGTGGTCTTGAGCGTGACCCGGACTGTCTTTACAATTAGAAAATCAGAACCGCCTAGAACGATCCTTTCAAGGATATTTGGGGATTACGACTACTGCAGGGCATGGCTGTTGGGCTCTTACTAGAGATTTTGTCCCTTGGAGCATAGTTGTAAACCACACTTCAATGAAGAAGGACAGCAGAGTGATACGAGACATAATACTACAATTACATTAATCTGTCTGAACAATGCAGTTTTTAAAAGACATCTAAAAGAAAATGGGTACGACACTTGCCTTCTTTTACTGGTCAGAAGTTTCCACAGGGCAGGACCTGATAGATTACAGGCTCAGTCCTTGCTGATGACTGACCGAACTACAGGGGCACTGGGGACCACCCAAAGGGTCCCATCAGAAGATCTCAGTGATTGAGCTGGAACATAAGGAATCCCATGGTCCGTATGTAGGACAAAGCTGACCGCCTAATACAGTGGTGCTTCTAGTTGCATTCACCTCCGGTTACGTATCCTTCGGGATAGGTATGTGGCAAACTACGTGCCGTGCGCATGCGCAGAAGCGGTGCCTCCGGTTGCAAATTCCTCAGGATGCGACCAGAGCTCTGGAATGGATCCCGTTTGCACCAGAGGTACCACTGTAATATGTCAAGAGATAGGTCCTTTGAAATTTGTATTTCACTGAATTTTGCAGTGTAGTTCTCCAACCAAAGAGTATGTACAGAGATAGCATTATACTTGAGAAAAAATGTGTGTAAAATGCACATATTATGGAATATAGCGCAAACATGTATGATATTATGGAAAATTGCTTGCAAAAATGTATATTATAGTCATAGCAATATATAAACATGTTTATTAGGAGAAATTTGCATTAATGATGGATATTCCTGAGTATATTTTTTAAAAATGCAAATCGCCTCAGAAATGGGGAGAAGAGAGTTTTTGTACTGGGAAAATCAGAAATGCAGACAACCAAAACTGATGGTTTCCTCTATCCCTACTCATGAGTAAGTCTGCTAAGGCTTGGGCTGCATGAGTAGCTGCTGAAGCTTTGAGGGGGAAGGAAAAAGAAAGCATTTGCCAAGAGAGAGCAGAGAATGTTAAAACTGGCCTAATTCTCTGAAAGGCCCATTTTTTGCTCAAATTCGGCGAGCAAAATGGCTTTGTTTAAACTTCCAGTGGAAACCATGTCGCCCATTAATCTCCTTATCGGATGCCTTCAGTTTCTGCGATATGAAATATATATATGAAATCTTTGAAATGGATCCTGCTGAATTATGAAGAACACGAGATGCGTCTCTTAAAGCATCGCAGTGGGTTTAGCTATGTGTCTGGTTCTCTCGGCTGTGACGTGCAAGAGATATATTTTTAATAGCTCTGCATGCAGAGTTGGAGCTGGATAAAAGGGAGCTCTTGTGCTGCTCTCAAATACTAATTCGACAGCTCTTGCTCCAAATGCATCTCATTGCCTGGTGACAGCAGTTCAGTCTCGCTAACACCCTCAATGTATTCAGCTCGGGTCCCTGATGCTATTTCTGACTCCTGTCTGTGAGGGAGAAGCGGGTACTGTTGCTTTGTAGTTAATTAAAAAGACCTACGTTCTCAAGTGCAGATCTGCCTGGTCTACAGGCACAACATGAGGAGCCTCACTTGATGCCTTCTGGTCCTTTTCTGGTGGTGATACTTGGAAGGGTATAAGGTCTCACTGCTAAGGGGCAACCCTAAGGAGGAACAGGCAAGAGGTTCAGAGGCTACAGCAGTGAGTAACAGTTTCTGGAAAACTACTGCCTTCATACCCTGTTCAGAAGCTTCCCAGAAATATGTGGTTGACCACAGTGGCAATGCCAGCCCTATCTTGAGGCAAAGTGAGTAGTGGCCTCTGCAGGTGACAGACGCTGGAAGTGATGTCAAGGTGTTGGGATGATACAGCTGTGCACCTTCCTAAGCTAGTCAGTTTTCCTCAAGTGCAGCAGACGGCATTGTTCCACCACCAAAGTAGAAGCAAGACTCAACTGTTGGCCCAGCTGGCTTCTGTGAATGGCATGTGGGCACCATCTTGTTCTTCATCCCTGGCAACAAAATGTCTTGAGCCGATCCTGCACTGTGGGATGCAGGATGCGGAATGATAGATGGATCTCTGCTCTTTGGTGACATAGACGTTGTGCATGGCACATGGAGAGAGTGGATGGGAAAAAGTTTCTCTCTCACTAGAACTCATGGGCGGCCAATGCAGCTGGTTGTTGGAAGATTCAGGAGAGAGAAAAGAAAGGACTTCAACACTCAGTTCCCAGGATTCATTGGAAGAAGAACATGTGCCTTAAATCTGAGTTGACTGTGCTTTAAATTCACATGTTTCCTCAAACCCAGCTGGAACTGGTTAGTCCAAAGATTATTGCTTCCTAGGGGGTCCCCAATTCCAAGTTCCCTGGTTCTTCTGGGCCTCGAGGCTAGCATGCTGGAGATGGGTGTCCCCAGTGCTTTTTCCCCCTTAAAAGAATATGTTTAGGTGTACTCTCATTTTGACTTGAGACAATCACCAGGAAAGGAAATGAAGCCACCATCGGAAGTGGTAACAACAGAACTGACCAATCACCATGCTAGATTCTAACTCCTACTTCACACATTAAACGCTTGCTTCCATCTGAGACTCAGGAAGCACCATGACAGGAAATGAAGCCGCCATTGGGGGCAGCAGTGGAACTGACAATTCACCATGGTGGAGAAGAAACTAAAAATTTTAAATCATGTAGTTTCTTCTCCCGTTAGATTCACAAAATGTTTAGGGGTATGCATACCCCTCCGCCCCCCCCCGAAAAAAGCACTATGTGTCCCTATACCTTCAGATGCCAGAGCTCCCTGGGGTTGGGACATTGTTCCACCTCTGATTCTGCAAGTATTTTTTTAAAAAATCCTTTAAAATATTTGAAAACCCTCATGATATGCGCCCCTTCTCCTTTATTCTTCAGTCAGGTTTGCATGCAGAATTCTTAGGACACCTGCTCAGTTCAGCCAGCCATTTAATTTCTCGACTGATATATGTAGCCTACTGTTTATCTACTTGCACTTTGACGTGCTTTCGAACTGCTAGGTTGGCAGGAGGAGGGACCGAGCAACGGGAGCTCACCCCGTTGCGGGGATTCGAACCGTCGACCTTCTGATCAGCAAGTCCACAGCACCACCCGCATCCTGGTTTGCTTACCCATGGTTTAATCCATGATGTCTAAAGGAAGTGGCAGAGAAGCCGTTCTGTGAAATTGTGCCCGTGTTCTTTGCCAAGCGTCTAAATGCCATCTCTAAAAATTAATAGGCATATAGCTCAGCATACGGCAGCCTTGGCACAACTGCTAATGGTGAGGAAATGAAAGATGAGAAACAACTGAAAAGAAACACGTTGGCTCCAAGGATCTGCGAGGGTGCAGATGCTTCAACGGTCCTTGCTTATCTGGGGCAATCTCCATTTCCTAAATCACTACTCCTGCTCTGTCCTGTGAAAAAGATTCTGCGGGTTCCTTGGAAAGGCTTTGCTGGTGCGATTTAACATTGCAGGGGATCAGTCTGTCAATGGCTACTAGTTGTGATGACTATAAAGGTTCTCATGCTGTATGCTATTGAGAAACTTTTTTTGGGGGGGGGGACAGCAGGAGAAGGCTATTTTCCTGACGTCCGACTTTTCTGGCTTCCTGAAGGCATCTGGTTGGCCACTGCGAGAAACAGGCTGGGAAACAAATCCAATGAAAAGTACAGACCCTCCAAGTGTCCCTGTTTTTCAGGGACAATCCCAGATTTACAGACGCCATCCCGGTGTCTGATTTGATCCCAGAATGTCCCGTTTTTCCTCAGGATGTCCCTATTTTCATCAGAGAAATGTTGGAGGTTATGGAGTTTTGTGACCCCTGAACCAAGGAGATAAGTAACTATACAGCCTTTAGAAGACATCTGAAGGCAGCCCTTTGTAGGGAAGTTTTTTTTTATTGCATTTGTTATTTTACAAACAATAACAAAAAAATCAAACTGAACAGAAACAAAATATCCCCTTTGACCACCACCCCCTTTTGTGGATCATTATTTTTCATCTGCATCTCCTCAATAACTCCAATTATTATAAATCCTTAATCAATCTATAATTCAAAATTTAATACAAGTTTTCTGTCAGTCCTATCAATGGTTGTAGTTGTCTACAATAATTTTTCAAATATATTATATACTTTCCCCATTCTTTATTAAAGTTTGATTCTTCCTGGTTCCTGATTTTTCCTGTGCGTTTTGCCATTTCAGCATAGTTCATTCATTTTATCTGCCACTCTTCCTTGGTTGGGACTATATCTTTCCATCTCTGGGCTAGCAAAGTCCAGGCAGCTGTGGTCGCATACATAAACAGATTCCTCTGGTCCTTCGGAATCTCCACACCTAAAATTCCTAAAAGAAAAGCTTCTGGTTTCTTAGAAAAGGTTATTTTCAACCTCCCTCCCCCAACTCATTAAATATCATCTCCCAGAAAGCTTTCCCCTGTGTAAGGAAGGTAGCATCTTAAAAAGTAGAGACATCTCCTTGCCAACAAAGGTCCGTATAGTAAAAGCTAAGGTTTTGCCAGTAGTGATGTATGGAAGTGAAAGCTGGACCATAAAGAAGGCTGATCGCCAAAGAATTGATGCTTTTGAATTATGGTGCTGGAGGAGACTCTTGAGAGTCCCATGGACTGCAAGAAGATCAAACCTCTCCATTCTGAAGGAAATCAGTCCTGCGTGCTCACTGGAAGGACAGATCGTGAAGCTGAGGCTCCAATATTTTGGCCACCTCATGAGAAGAGAAGACTCCCTGGAAAAGACCCTGATGTTGGGAAAGATGGAGGGCACAAGGAGAAGGGGACGACAGAGGACGAGATGGTTGGACAGTGTTCTCGAAGCTACCAGCATGAGTTTGACCAACCTGCGGGAGGCAGTGGAAGACAGGAGTGCCTGGCGTGCTCTGGTCCATGGGGTTACAAAGAGTCGGACACGACTAAACGACTAAACAACAACGTTTTATTATGTGAACAGTGAGCAACCTGGCCACCAAATTCTGCACCAGCTGAAGTTTCCGAACTGTCTTCAGAGGCAGCCTTACATATAACATGTTGCAGTAATCTATCCTACAGGTTACAAGAGGATAGACAACCGTAGTTAGGCTATCCTTGGCAGATAAAACAAGACAGTCCCTACCTGCAGGCTTACAATCTAAGAAACCTACAATGAACAAGAGAAAGGGGACAGGGAGAGGAAAAAATCAAACTCAGGCACCAGTTTTAAACAGCTGTTCTTATAATGGCTGGCTGGTGCAGTTCAGTGGAAAAGGTACCCAATGCAGCTAGGGTTTTTTTTTTGACAAAGCCAATGGAATGAGCCCAGCACCCCATCTCTCCCACTGCAGCAATCAGATGGAATGGCTGCCCCAATGGGCCAGTTGAAGGAGAGGAGTTGTTGAGATGATGTTCATGCCTAGTTATGTACAGTAGAGCTCTGCTTCTGAACAACTGAACTGGGTAGCCTGGATCCTGATCTACGTTTAAGCCGTGCGCTGACTTGCAAAACGAAACCTTTGAGGAATAACTGAGCCCAGAGTCTGAGCGCTGTGTCTTGGAGTGGGAGCCAAAGCAGTGGGTGGCATGATGGGTGATGTGGTGCTCATTGGGATGAATCACTGCAGCATGCTGGAATGAGATGGCAGAGAGTGAGGCAGTGGTGAGGTCAGCGCAGGGCAAGTGCAACGGCGGAGCCCATCCATCCCCCCTGCTAGAGTGTTTGCACCATGCAAACTTTGCCATCGTGGCGGCATCCTTCCCCCTCTCCATCCAGGTATGCAGCGGCAACTCAGCAGGAGGAAGATCAGCTGAGCAATGCTGTCCTGCCCAACAGTGGTGTGGGGTCAGTGGACTAGGGGGACTAGACTAGTCCCCTAAATGTTCCCGGTAAATTAGAGTATCAAAGTATTAAAGCCTGGTGCCTCCATCCCAAAGCCTAGGAAGCTTCTGCCTGGCTTAGGGCGGGAGGCACAATGCTCCATTGGGGCCCAAGACACCTCCTGCCACCTTCCCAATGCCTGCCCAGCTTTGGGAAGGAAGCAGCAGGGCACCAGCATCGTGTCAGAGGCCTGGCATCTCCCTTCCAAAGCCCAGGAAGCTTCTCCCCGGCTTAGGGAGGGAGGCACAATGCTTACACTCATGACGTCCGGACATCGCAATCACCCTCACAAGCTAACACCTCTGGACCTAACTTCCCCAACAAACAATTTCACTGCACGCCACTGCTACCCTGCTGTCTGCTTCTAGCTGTAACCCTCCAGAAGTTGTTGGACTACAACTTGCATCACCTCTGACCACCGACTATACTGGCTTGTGTTGGTGGGAGTTGGGAGTCCTACAATATCCGGATGGCCAAAAGATGGCATGGCTTGCGCTGTTCCACACACATGCAGAACTCTGAACAGCCAGATCTCTAGTTACCAAATAATGCTGTTTGGACCAGTACAGTCATACCTCGGGTTACAGACACTTCAAGTTGCGTTTTTTTCAAGTTGTGGACCGCCGAAACCCGGAAGTACCGGAAAGAGGTTACTTCCAGGTTTCGGCGGTCACGCATGCGGAGAAGCGCTAAATCGCACTTTGCACATGCGCAGAAGCGCCGAATCGCAACCAGCGCGTGCACAGATGCACCGCTGTCGGTTGCGTACATGCATCCCGCACGGATCACGTTCACAACCCGAGCGTCCACTGTAATTGCTGGAATTTTTTATTTTATTTTCAATGCGAAAATTACAAACATAAAATCCAAAAAACAAAAATAAAATGAAACAAAACAAAAAACCCACAACACACCTACAAAGAAAACCATGCCTTCATAATAATCTTTACATACATATACACATATTGACTTCCTTCCTCTGTTTTGAAAGGAATTTTTGAGAGGAATTTTTTTGGGGCACTCCGTTAGGAAGGAAATGCAGAAGGGTTCTTTCGAAGCCTTTCTGGGAGATCTGGGAAGCTTCCTTCTTGCCTGAAGCACCAGAGCTGGCCTCCCACTCTGTTTTCCCTCTTGCCATTCTCAGCGCTGTGCAGCAGAAGGTGACTGGATCCGTGGAGAACGCCCTCCAGAACGCACCCTCCTTGCCAGCCTGTCACATAGTGCTACACGCGCCTCCAGTTTTAAGCATCCAGTCTCTCGTTTGGTACATCCCTGGAAGGCAGTGGGCACATTATGTTCAATTAATCCCTTCTCTGTCTGCCAAGAGGGAAGCATCGCATGGTGCAAAGGGTCCATCTTTACACGCCAGTCCCAGGTTGCCAAGGCTTCCTCAGCCTCTCTGCTTCTGGATCGGTGCAGCCAGAATCCAATCGGTAGGACGCTTTGAAGCCCACGCTTCTCCCCAGTTGTGCCACCAAGCAGAGGCATACCTAGGTTCCCTTGTGCCTGTGGCAAGAAGCTGCATCAACACGCATCCTTTGCTCCCTTGGCACGGACCTATATTGGCACCCTCATCCCTTGCACCCTTGCCAAGGAGGTGCATTGGTTCCTTCAAAGCCAGGAGAGACCATGGACCAAAGTTTTCGTCCCTGTGATGGCCTGGGACTCGGGCTCAGACTCAGAACCAGAGGAGTCTCAGTCTGCACCGGATCCTTTGCCTCAGGCATCATCTGAACCAAGTCTGGGGCCTGATCCTGAAGAGCCCCAGTCTGTACAGGTTCCCCTGCAACAAACACCAGCTGGGCCAAGTCAGGGGCCTGAGCCTGCCCTGGATTCAGATGCAGGGATTACCTGGTTGCCTCCAGCTGGGCCATCACTTACAGCTGCTCCACTACTGGTTGGGTCAGGGGAGGCTGAGGCGGCCCCTGGGTCTAGTAACCCACCGACGTCTCCTGAGCTGCAGAGACTCAGGTCTGAGAGAAGGAGAGACCTGAGTACTCACAGGAGGAGGGCTCGCCTTCGGGTGAAACAGGGAGGTGAGTTGCCGGGGGATCAGGACCGGCTGTTACCCAGACAAAGATAAAAGGCTGTTGGACCCCACCCCAGGTTCAAAGGTAGCCCCACATAGAGCACATTGCAGTAGTCCAAGCGAGAGATAACTAAAGCATTCACCACTCTGGTGATACAGTCTGCGGGCAGGTAGGGTCTCAGCCTGCATGCTAGATGGAGCTGATAAACAGCTGCCCTGGACACAGAATTGACCTGCGCCTCCATGGACAGCTGTGAGTCCAAAATGACTCTCAGGCTGCGTACCTGGTCCTTCAGGGGCACAGTTACCCCATTCAGGACCAGGGAATCCCCCACACCCGCCTGCCCCCTGTCCCCCCAAAGCAGTACTTCTGTCTTGTCAGCATTCAAACCTCCCTTGTTTGTTCATTCCTTTTGAACGGTATTCTTTTACTAATGCGTGTATATTGCTTGTCTTACTCTAGTGACGGCAGAAATCAATAGACTCATGCCTGTCCAAAAGATGGCATACATGGTTCTCCTCTCCCCACTGAATCCCCACAAACAATCCTGTGGAGTAGGTGGCACTGAGAGACAGTAACTGACTTAGGTTCACCCACTGAGCTTCATGGGGATTCGAACCCTGGACTTGCAGGTTCTGTCCCGGGACTCTGACCACTACACCAGAAGAGGTGGCTTTGCGGGAATCCATCATAAAACCACAAAACCGAAAAGGCAGCAGGTAGGCAAAACCTACAGATGACAGCTCTGGAAGATGTGCAAGGAGCATGTCAAGAGTTGGGTTTCTGCTCTGTGACTCCTTCTAGCTTTTGATGCTAGAGTTACGCTGTGTGCCCTTCGTCCCTTGTTTGTTGATTCCTTTTGAACGGGAAAGTGTTCTTTTACTAATGTATTTATATTGCTTGTCTTTCTCTAGTGACGGCGGAAATCAATAGACTCGTGCCTGTCCAAGAGGCCAAAATGCATCTTACCGTGCTTCAGATATTGAAACCTTTGTGCCAGGAACTTGTGCTGTTCTGCATGGCTGCAAAGATACAATCTGTACCAGTTGCAAGAACTTCAGTATCAGAGACAACAAGGTGAGTTGTGTGTCAAGACCCCATAGCCACCCCCTCGTTGGAAAATAACACACACAAGGAGCCAGTGTGGTGTAGTGGTTAAGAGCGGTAGACTTGTAATCTGGTGAACTGGGATCGATTCCCTGCTCCTCCACATGCAGCTGCTGGGTGAACCTTGGGCTAGTCACACTTCTCTGAAGTCTCTCAGCCCCACTCACCTCACAGAGTGTTTGTTGTGGGGGAGGAAGGGAAAGGAGAATGTTAGTCGCTTTGAGACTCCTGAAGGGGAATGATAAAGCAGGATATCAAATAATAATAATAAAAAGGACACGGATATTAGGCTTATGTTATTGGGCAAATTTGGCCACAACATTATTGATTACAGAATGTGAGTGGTATTGGCTTAGGCATTGAATGGACCCGACTATATCTGACTCCTGCCCGCTGCGCAGGAAGTCCGGTAAGGGTAAACCACCGGAAGGGGGAGCCCTGTCGATGTGAACCAACTCAAGCTCCCCCTGGTGTTCCCGTCGGGGTCGTGTCGTGGCCCTAGCCCCTGACCTGGGTTTCGGTCCAGATCAACACCCCCAGATTCCTTTAACGGAATACCCTTAAGCTTGGAGGGGCAGGTGATGGCCACACCTCCCCTCCCCCATCATACGGTCAAACAATGCCTAACCGCAACCCTAACAAAGTTGTGACGATTGCTATGAGGTAGGCGAGAACCACAAGGCCAGCGCCAATTTGGCAAGTGGAAAAATTCCTACCAGGCCCCTCGACGGTGACCAACCGAGGTCCATAGCAATGCCAGTGCCTAAACCTGAGAAATAGGGAGGGAGGGTGATTGAGGAAGCGAGCCAAAGAGGAAGCCCTCCAGCTCGCGCCTCCGCTTTAAATGGTCCTGGCCATGTCGCCCCAGCCAGCGGATTGGCTCGCCAGGCTCTGACGTGGCCAGGATCTCCTGGTCAATAGGGGACCAGGCCCAAATTTGCCCTGGTCAATGTCTGTTACCCAGAGTCTGTTACTCTGGGTAACAGACAAAACCCCTGGTGGGGAGTGGGTGGCCACGCGGTCCACCTCAACTCCTCCCCACTGGGAAGTGGAACGGATTTGTAAAAGTGATACATAGTAGATCCATGTAGAAAGTCATTGCAGGGGTTAGGACCATAGGCTTTGTAGAGTTGGAAGGGACCTTGAGGGTCATCTAGTCCAACCCCCCCTGGAATGCAGGAATCTCAGCTAAAGCATCCATGACAGATGGCCAGCCAAACTTTGCTTAAAAACCTTCAAGGAAGGAGAGTCCACCACTTCCCGAGGGAGACTGTTCCACGGTCAAGCAGCTCTTACTGTCAGAAAGTTCTTCCTGATGTTTAGTCGGAATCTCCTTTCTGGGAACTCAAATCCATTGGGATGAAGACATCAGTCCAGTTTGGTTTCCATCTTAAGTTCAGTTTTCCACATCAGTTAGTTTGTGATTATTGTTTTTTATAAAGTCCTCCTGAAAATACAAGAGCATTTTAGCACAAATTCCCCCTAATACACACATTTTTTTTTTGCAGGGAATTTTCCCTGGCATCATCCAGTTTTGCATGTTTATTGGTTTGTGTTTTTATCTTCTTGTTTTTATCATGTAATTTATGTTATGAGAGCTGAGAGCTACAGGGGAAGGACAGGATACTACTTCTACTAAATGATAATAATAGTTAGCTCTGGTCTCTGAGAAAAAAAGGGAAGAAACCTCCAGGTGTATGAGGAAAAATGTTTTTTTTTTTTATTCCTCTTGATGAATTTTGAACCTTGTTTTTCCTCAGGGACCTTCTGGAATGGCAAGTTTCAACCTGGTGAACCCTTTGTTGCATGGGTTTGATCACGGGCTGAAAATTGTAAGGAAAGAGTTACCCTGAGGAAGAACTTTCTTCAAAATGCTTTGGGCCTTATACAACATTTCCCCCTTCCTCTCTGTATGATTTGTTCTTCCTGTAGTTCTTTTGTAGTTCTGTTCTCCGGGCAGGTTGGAGACTTCTCTGATTTTTCAGGGCCAACCCGACGCATTTTGCTGCCTGAGGCAAAGGACCAAATGTGCCGGTTCATGCACAAAAGCCAAGCTTAATTTCAGCAATGGCAACGGGCTAGCTTAGGGGGTGCAAGAAACACACAACCGTGTCCTCCACCAGCCCCTTGGGATCTGCCGTCTGAAGCAGCTGCCTCACTCTTCTTGATGATAGGGCTAGGCCTGGCTGGCTTTCGGTTTGTGTCCAGGGCACCTGTTTACCAGCTCCATCTGGTACAGAGGCTGAGACCCTATCTGCCCGCAGACTGTCTCACCAGAGTGGTGCATGCTCTGGTTATCTCCCGCTTGGACTACTGCAATGCCCTCTACGTGGGGCTATCTTTGAAGGTGACCCAGAAACTACAACTAAACCAGAATGTGGCAGCTAGACTGGTGACTGGGGGCGGCCGCCGAGACCACATAACGCCGGTCATGAAAGACCTACATTGGTTCCCAGTACGTTTCCGAGCACAATTCAAAGTTTTGGTGCTGACCTTTAGAGCCCTGAATGGCTTCAGTCAAAGTATATCTGAAGGAGCATCTCCACCCCCATCGTTCTGCCCGGACACTGAGGTCCAGCGCCGAGGGCCTTCTGGTGGTTCCCTCACTGCGAGAAGCCAAGTTACAGGGAACCAGGCAGAGGGCCTTCTCAGTAGTGGCACCCGCCCTGTGGAACACCCTCCCACCAGATGTCAAAGAGATAAACAACTACCTGACATTTGAAGACATCTGAAGGCAGCCCTGTTCAGGGAAGTTGTTAATGTGTGGTATTTTAAAGTATTTTTAATGTTTGTTGGAAGCTGCCCAGAGTGGCTGGGGAAGCCCAGTCAGATGGGCGGGGTATAAATAATAAATTATTATTATTATTATTATTATTATTATTATTATTATTATTATTAT
>JAXCMG010000020.1:26008753-26023495 GCA_034642415.1 Podarcis siculus | reverse complement strand
TAATAATAATAATAATAATAATAATAATAATAATAATAATAATAATAGTAATAATGATTTTTATTTATACCCCGCCCTCCCTGGCCAGAGCCGGGCTCAGGGTGGCTAACACCAGTAAAATTACAGTAAATTCATAATAGGAAAAAAAACCCAATTTAAAATACAGGTTAAAATGCAATTTAAAATGCAGCCTCATTTTAAAAGTACCCCATAGATCAAAACCATAAGGGAAGGGAAAACATAAGGGTCAGACTGAGTCCAAACCAAAGGCCAGGCGGAACAGCGCTGTCTTGCAGGCCCTGCGGAAAGATGTCAAGTCCCGCAGGGCCCTAGTCTCTTGTGACAAGAGTGTTCCCTCAAGTCGGGGCCAGTACTGAAAAGGCCCTGGCCCTAGTTGAGACCAATCTAACCACCTTGTGACTTGGGACCTCCAAAATGTTGTCATTTGTGGACCTTAAGGTCCTCCACAGGGCATACCAGGAGAGGCAGTCCCATAGGTATGTGGGTCCTAGGGGGAAACCTGGCAATACTCCTGTTCTCATATCAAAGGCTGCCCTACCTTATTATCTTCGAGTAATTTGGGTGAGGGCTGTAGGTCAGTGGTGGAGCTTTGGAGGCAGAAAGTCGTGGGTTCAATACTTGGTACCTTCAAGAAGGACTGGGAATGTCTGCTGTGTGAAACTTTAGAGAGCTGCTTCCGGTCAGTGTAGACAATATGGAGCTAAATGGGCCCATGGCCTGACTCTGGGCTCATCCACATTTCTGCTTCTCCTGGGCCTAGAATGCCTGGATCCAAGTGATTTTCTGCTTGTCCCATGTTTCTAGGCGTGGGTCTGAGCAGGTCTGCCTTTGTCCTGCCATTTGCCACCGGAAAGCCCCCTCTTTAGCACTCCATCGGAACAAACAGCAATCCGTGGAAAAGTCAATTACTGTTTGTCCCGATTCAGTGCTAAACCATGGGTTTTCCTGGGGAAATCAGCAGGGTAAATGGAGTTGTGGCTAAGTCCAGAGCGCATGGCAGGTTTTTTTGTTGTCCTGCTACTGTGTCTCTTGTATGCTGCGTTGATTTACCCTGCAACTGCCTGTCTTCAGGTCGATTTAAATGCCAGGAGGGGCATTGTTTCCTCTTGCTTAAAGATACGTTTGGAAAAAATTAAGAAACCATAAACTTGTTAATGCTTATAAAATAAACTTGTTTATTTGGTTCAATTTTAACAACTGTGTGGACTCAGTGTTTTACCAGAGAGTAACAGGGACGCGGGTGGCGCTGTGGGTAAAAGCCTCAGCTCCTAGGGCTTGCCGATCGAAAGGTCAGCGGTTTGAATCCCCGCGGCGGGGTGCGCTCCCGCTGCTTGGTCCCAGCGCCTGCCAACCTAGCAGTTCGAAAGCACCCCCGGGTGCAAGTAGATAAATAGGGACCGCTTACTGGCGGGAAGGTAAACGGCGTTTCCGTGTGCTGCGCTGGCTCACCAGATGCAGCTTTGTCACACTGGCCATGTGACCCGGAAGTGTCTTCGGACAGCGCTGGCCCCCGGCCTCTTGAGTGAGATGGGCGCACCAACCCCAGAGTCTGTCAAGACTGGCCCATACGGGCAGGGGTACCTTTACCTTTACCTTTTAACAGGTTGGTGGCAGCGGGGAAGCAAGCACAGTGGTGGCACAGGGATCAATAGACCATTAAACGTCCGGGGACCATGTGTGATTGCCACACTTGCCTATCCTGGCTCAGCCAGCGTACAACTGCCTGAGCTGAGGCTGGCGTAAGTCCCCCAAAAGGGACATTCTAAGGGTGGGACTGTGTGATTTATTTATTTTTTTCTAAGCTGCCCTGATCCTTTTTTTTTAATGGAAAAGCTGGGCTATAAATATTTTAAATTGATAAATTAATAACTAGAAATGTGGCGGTAGGGCGTCAAATTATGTCCTAGCAACTCCTGATGACATTGTTAGAAAGTTGGATTAGGAAAATTCACGGGCAATAAGTCTCTCGCTGTGGTGTTGCGCTGATATTGATGAAATGAAGTATTCAGTGCTGAGCAAAAGGAAGGTGATGTCTATTTTCACCACTGCGATTCCTTTCTTGCAGGCATCTGACTTCAGCCCCTTTGGAACAGAGGGCTGGGTTTATGGGGACCTTTAGATCTGACCCCAGAAAGGCAATTCGTACATTTTTATTATTATTGCCATTGTACTTTGATACTGCACATTTTTAACAAAGCCATGGGCATAGCTTGCCTCAAAATTGCTTCTGGCGTGGAAGAAAATTAAAAGGGAGAACCTCAACTATTAATAACTTTGAAAAGAAAATGGGCGAAGAACCATTAAATATGTGTCACCTCCAATTTCATTTTGGAGCTATCTGTGCAAGACTGATCAGCTCGTGCCTGGGAAAAAGATAAGACGCCCAAGAACTTTGGAATAAGACTGCACAGCACTGACTTTAGGGATCAGCTGCACTTAAAAGAAGAAGAAGAAGAAGAAGAGTTTTGCCTATAAAGCAACATATTAAATTTAATTCAGCCTCTTCTGTTCCCCAAACCATTGACGGCGACAATCCTATTCCTACTTATACCTGGGGCTAAGCTTCATTTAAAGTCAGTGGGACTTAACTGACTTTAATGAAGTGTAAATGAATATTATAAGATTGCTCAGTTAGACTCCTGTGCATGCATGCTCAAAAGTAAGCTCCATTTAGCCCCAATGACTTACTCCCAGGTAAGGCTGCAATCCTTATATCACGATCCTCTTCAGTTCAGAAGCGTAAGCAAAGTCACTTAACTAATGCAGCTGCAGCCCAGAGAGAAAAATCTTGGTCACACTTAACTGAGGAAACTGAATCAAGCAGTGTATACTTTGAAGAGAAATAAGCAGGGAGATTTTGTCTTTTCTTTGTGGGCCTTGTACATTACACAGAGACATTCAACCAAATATACAGAAGAAAACTCCCTCCGAACTGAACAGCCAATCAGAGATGTGCTGCCTCAGTGGAGCTCATGCTGCTCTGCCTAATTGCTAAGCAACATTTCCACCCACCCACCCCTTTGGCTAGACTTTAAAACCGTTAACCCTTACATTACAAAGGGAATGGCCCATTGAAAAGCACACTTTGAGTGTGGGCTCCAAACAGCTGTGAATTAGTAATATGGGAATCTGCTGTGTAACTTCAGTCCATTTTTGTCTGCACTGACAAGAAGCATCATTCCTGGCTCTACCAGGAGATGCTGAGGACTAAATCTGGGGACTTTTTTGCATGCAGAGCAGGTGCTCTCTTGAACCTACAGCCCTTTCCCCTAGCTGCAACCCACCTTGCAGTTTTATCACCTAGCCTGCCTTTAGCCACTTCGCTGAAATATCACAGGGGATTTTGCTAAAAGCTTTGCTGAAATCAAAATAAATTCCACCCGCAGCATCCTTACAATCCACAAAGTGAGTAACCTGATCAAAGAAAGAGATAAGACTAGTCTGGCAGGATTTATTCTTGCCGAATCTGTGCTGACTTCTACTTTATCACAGTTTTGCTATCAATATGTTTGCAGACTGACTGCTTTAAAATCTATCTGAGTGCCTTTCTCAGTCTGGAAGTCAGACTGATTGGGCTGGCGTGTTTTAAATCTCTCCCCTCCCCTTCCCCTTTTGACTTATTCTTTACTAGTGGATAGGAGTTGGCAACCCTGTCTTTGTCCCCTCCCCATAGGATGTATGACATCGGTAAGGAGTCGTCTTAATAAAACCTAGGACAATATCTCAGTCAGTAGAGCATGAGACTCTTTAATAATAATAATAATAATAATAATAATAATAATAATAATAATTGTTGTTGTTGTTTAGTCGTTTAGTCGTGTCCAACTCTTCATGACCCCATGGACCAGAGCACGCCAGGCACTCCTGTCTTCCACTGCCTCCTGCAGTTTGGTCAAACTCATGCTGGTAGCTTCAAGAACACTGTCCAACTATCTCATCCTCTATCGTCCCCTTCTCCTTGTGCCCTCCATCTTTCCCAACATCAGGGTCTTTTCCAGGGAGTCTTCTCTTCTCATGAGGTGGCCAAAGTATTGGAGCCTCAGCTTCAGGATCTGTCCTTCCAGTGAGCACTCAGGGCTGATTTCCTTCAGAATGGAGATGTTTGATCTTCTTGCAGTCCAGGGGACTCTCAAGAGTCTCCTCCAGCACCTTAATTCAAAAGCATCAATTCTTCGGCGATCAGCCTTCTTTATGGTCCAGCTCTTACTTCCATACATCACTGCTGGGAAAACCATAGCTTTAACTATACAGACCTTTGTTGCTGTCTAGGTTTGTCATTGCTTTTCTCCCAAAATAATAATAATCATAATAATAATTTACTTATTGATTTTGCTATCCACTCTTCCACCTGGTGGGATACATGGCAATTTTAAAACAACCCCTATAACAGATCGCAAGCATGCATTTCCCACACTTGTCAACCAGTAAAGCAGGAACTCACAACAGAATGAGTGTTTTTTTCAAGTGGTGCTGAAGGCTTGTCGAAGTCAGATTTTGCTCAGAAGGGAGGGAGTTCCATAGGCGGGGAGCCACCACCGAGAAGGCTCCCCCTGCAGTTCAGTGCACCACCACTAGGAGGGCCTTTCCACATAGCACACGGGCAAATCTGTAATGTTAGAGCCATTCCTTCAAGCAATCTTCTGATAGAGGCATCCGGAATAAATGCAGCGCTGCATTCTTCCAGAACTCTGGCATGTAATAGAACACCTTTGCTTATTAAATCCCCAGTTCCCTGTTTCGCTGTCATATTGCATTATGAACTGCTGCAGTTTTTGCTGAATAATGATATTTGCTATTTTTTTGTGTGGTGCTGTCTCCCCCTGCTTAGAGTTGCTGTTTTCAAGGTTATCCTTTCTCAAACGGTACTGCATGGGGACATTTTGCACCCCCCAGTGGAAACTCTCTGAGTGGCTAGATCTAGCAACCAGTGCTTGCTTAAGGTCGACACTCCAAAACCTTCTGGTTTTCGGGCTCTATGTTGCAATGAGAGTGACAGGGGATTGGTGATCTTTCGATTGATCACTCTGATCCACTCAGAGCCTTCAGGTGTGTTCTGATGCAGACATGCACATTGCCACACAACAGGATGCTCATGGAGCTTGCATATGAATCAACACACCATTAAAAGTTGCTATTTTTACAAAACAAAATAAGAGGTAGATCTTGAGCACTGGCAATAGGTTAGGGATTGCACCATCATCTCTCAGAGACATTAGACTTGTGGAATTAAGCACTGCTAAACTTGATCAGTATCAACTTTGGGCTTTATTCCCAATTCCCATGGAAACAGATATTGGTTCTTACATCACCACTTTCTCTGAAGCAGAGCTAGTAAACAGGAACCCAAAATGTAGCAGTCCCTGCTCACAGATTCCTCATTCGGGTTGCTCTCATCCGGTCATTGCCCAGCTGAAAAAGGACCACAGCTTCAATGGGGTTGAAAATTTGCAGAGGGAGGGAGAATTGGGCTTTGATGAAGTGTAACCTCTGAGTTTGGTCCCCACCTCCCCTTAGAAACCTTTCAGAGGCAAAGAGGAAGGAAGCCAATTGTGTTTGACCGTCCCATTAACTTTTCATTTTTTTCCTCATTAGGCAATGCCTATTCATTATTCATTATTAGATTTATATACTGCCCTTCCTGTGACACTCACAGGGCAATTTGCAGCATAAAAATACAAAACGAAACACAAAATAATAGTATAACAACAACAAAACCCACCCGGGAACACCCCTCCAAAAACACATTTAAAAGTCCATAGATCCCCCCCCCCCCCAGCCAAGATCAGATTTATTAGGTAACTGGGTGCTGCTTAGGAGTTGGCATTGGGGCCCTTCTTCTTGCCAAAGCCTGGCATGCATCTCTTGGCACGGCCAGTCTTCTTCTCCTCCTTCTCTTGCTTAGCAACCTTTGGGGTCTGGCCTCTCACTTTGCCAGCACGAGCCAGGGAGCCATGAACTTTACCACCCAGCATGCGTGCAGCAACCTCCAGCATTGTGAGGTCACTGATGCCACACTGCCCAATGACGGCATCATCTTCCAGGGGGTCCTTGGAGCTGGACCTCAGTGTCCCAGCTGAACGATGGGTGTGGAGATGCTCCTTCAGGTATACTGGGTCGAGGCCATTTTGGGCAGGGGTCAGCAAACCTTTTCAGCCGTGGGCCGGTCCACCGTCCCTCAGACCATGTGGTGGGCAGGACTATATTTTGCAAAAATATATATGAATGAATTCCTATGCGCCACAAATAACCCAGAGATGCATTTTAAATAAAAGACACATTCTACTCATGTAAAAACACGCTGATTCCCGGACTGTCTGTGGACCGGATTGAGAAGACAATTGGGCCACATCTGGCCCACGGGCCTTAGGCTGCCTACCCCTGATTTAGGGCTTTAAAGGTCAGCACCAGCACTTTGAATTGTGCTCAGAAATGCCAATGTAGGTCTTTCAGGAGCAGTGTTACTGTATGTGGTCTCGGCGGACACTTCCAGTCTATGATGATTTCAGGGTCTGGATTGGTTCATATGGGATAGGAGAAGATGCTAAGCAATTGGCCCTGTGTGGTCGAAACTCTTTGGGAGTGGCTCCTGTGCTTGTGAAGCAATGTCAGAAGGCAGATAGATGTCTTTGAGCAAAACTCCCCTTGTCCTCTTGATTCTTTTAGTGCTGAAACTGTAGCCCAAAGGATGCATTTTTCTTCTAAAAATTGTGATGTTGAACTTGTCTACACAGGTTATCTTTCTCTTTCCTGGTTCACTCCTTGATCTTCTCGCTGCTAACATGTTGTTGTGTTGTTTAGTCGTTTAGTCATGTCCAACTCTTCGTGACCCCATGGACCAGAGCACGCCAGGCCCTTCTGTCTTCCACTGCCTCCCGCAGTTTGGTCAAACTCATGCTGGTAGCTTCGAGAATACTGTCCAACCATCTCGTCCTCTGTCGTCCCCTTCTCCTTGTGCCCTCCATCTTTCCCAACATCAGCGTCTTTTCCAAGGAGTCTTCTCTTCTCATGAGGTGGCCAAAGTCTTGGAGCCTCAGCTTCAGGATCTGTCCTTCCAGTGAGCACTCAGGGCTGATTTCCTTCAGAATGGAGAGGTTTGATCTTCTTGCAGTCCATGGGACTCTCAAGAGTCTCCTCCAGCACCATAATTCAAAAGCATCAATTCTTTGGCAATCAGCCTTCTTTATGGTCCAGCTCTCACTTCCATACATCACTACTGGGAAAACCATAGCTTTTACTATACGGACCTTTGTTGGCAAGGTGATGTCTCTACTTTTTAAGATGCTGTCTAGGTTTGTCATTGCTTTTCTCCCAAGAGCTGCTAACATAATAACATGTTAATATGCCTAATCTAAAGAAATAAGAACACCTAGACTCTAAAGAAAGCATAGCAGTTTGATACGAAGTAGAGAAAATAGAGGGGGGAAATGCAGAGTTTACCTATCATGGCTCAGGACTGAGTCGTCCAGCAACTGCAGTGATCTTCTCTGAACACATCAGTGTTGAGATCAATACCAGAGGTTTGGGTAAGATCTTCAGGCCAAGACTCCTCTTGGGAGTCACAAGCTCTGCCCAGTGTGGTTGCTCTGAGTTTAGACTCTCAACCAAGGAAACTAGGCAGAAGAACTCTTATTTTTACATCAGGCCTCTCGCTCTGACACATTGTGCTGTGATGTTCCTCGCCCAAAGATGCTGCATGAGTGGGTGTGAAAATGAGATGACGTCTGAAGCGCAAAGCAAGGCTGAAAGCTACGCTTTAAGTCTGCTTTTGATTCTCATAGGCGTGCATGTATTTTAAAGGGGGGGGGCAGATATGTTGTTGTGAGGACAAATGACCAAGGGTAGGAAGATCTCCCATCACCTTGGGGAAAGTTCAAATTCCTTTGCAAGATGGGCACTTGAGATGCTACCCTGTTTAAAGTTAAAGGATAGCTCAGCTGGTTATAGCATGGTGCTGATAACACAAAGGTCGCAGGTTCGATTCCCCTTTGGGATAGCTGCATATTCCTGCGTTTCAGGGGGCTGGAGTAAATGATCCTAAAGGGTCCCTCCCATCTCTACAATTCTATGAATAATAATAATAATTTATTATTGAGAACCAGTGTGGTGTAGTGGTTAAGAGCGGTGAACTCGTAATCTGGTGAACTGGGTTCGCGTCTCCGCTCCTCCACATGCAGCTGCTGGGTGACCTTGGGCCAGTCACACTTCTCTGAAGTCTCTCAGCCCCACTCACCTCACAGAGTGTTTGTTGTGGGGGAGGAAGGGAAAGGAGATTGTTAGCCGCTTTGAGACTCCTTCGTGTAGTGCTAAAGCGGGATATTAAATCCAAACTCTTTACAGACAGGCACTTTTGGCGCGGTTCCAGTTTGCTTAAAACGTGAGGAAAGCAATTTTTTGTCCTTCCGCTTGAGATTCCAAGCTTAATTTGCACCTCAGTGGTATCTGCGTTTGGCAGGAGCAACTATTCCTTCAGAGATAAGGAGGACCTTTCGTTCAATGGCTATCTATTGCGCGCAGAATGGTTTTGATCAATTGCTACCTCTTGGCATCTGTCGGCAAGACGGCTTGAATTCTCCGTGAGCTCTGGAGGGAGAGGATCAGGGAGGGAGTAACGATCTTCTTGTGAGCCAGTGGTCCAGTTCATGAACCGAAGTGCTGGCTTATCACTCCTGACAAGGGCAGGTGATGGGGACATGACCGAAGGGGTGGGACCAGTGAGTGGGGCCATGCTCTTTCCCCTATTGGGATAGCAATGGCACAAGGGCAGAGCAGGGGACAAGAGTGGACACCCTCAGGCCTGAAGATCAAGTACATATTTTCATTTAATAACTTTTTATTCAAAATTAAACAAAACATATTATCCAGAGACATATCATCCTTATTCCCCCCATTTTTCCTCCCTCCCCCCACAGAACCCACCCACCCACAGCCCCCGACTTCCCTCAGTTCCAGTCTTTGATTTCTCTAAAAATGCTGTTTTCTGCATGTTACACAGGTGCATAGATCCTCAAACTATTTAGCTGATTATTATCAATAAAAAGTTTGTGAATGTTTATTCAAAACCAGCCAAGGAGTCCAGTTCGCTTTGTTGCATCTTCAGATACTTTGTAAAGGGTTCCCATTCATCTTTAAAGTCACAGTTATCCTTGTCCTGTAGCTTGTATGTCAGTTTTGCCAGTTCTGCATAGTCCATCAATTTTTCTTGGCATGATTCTTGAGTTGGGGTTTCTTCAGTCTTCCATCCTTGTGCTATTAAAACTCTCGTGGCCGTTGTCGCATACATAAAGATGTTTTTCAACTTTTTTGGCAGATCTTTCCCTGCAAAGATCAAGTACATATTTTCAAGCATCTCTGTTTGGCCCATGGGACTCTCCTCAGGCCAGATCTGCCACCAGCCTCATTTCATGCCCTCTTTGAGTGTTTGGCTGGAAAGTGGCCTTGGACTCTGATGAGGCCAATTGCTCACCTGGATGGAGGACCGAGAGGCTTGTGAGTAGAAAGAGTAGCTCACTGGTTCCCAAATTCCACCCCAACCCCCATGGACCACTTACAAATTACAGTGGTACCTCGGGTTAAGAACTTAATTCGTTCGGGAGGTCCGTTCTTAACCTGAAGCACCACTTTAGCAAATGGGGCCTCCTGCTGCCACTGCACCACCAGAGCATGATTTCTGTTCCCATCCTGAAGCAAAGTTCTTAACCCGAGGTAATATTTCTGAGTTAGAGGAGTCTGTAACCTGAAGCGTATGTAACCCTAGGTACCACTGTAATAGAGGGTCTTGTCAAACCACTGGATGATTTTTCCTGCATGTTGTATCCATTGCAACACACCATTCAATATGCTGCATGCTTGCTAATTGTATTTTATGGCTTCTTTTATTTCTGACTGACTGAATTTTATTCATAGAACCATAGAATTGTAGAGCTGAAAGGCATCGCAAGAGTCCTCCAGCCCAACCCCCTGCAATGCAGGAATCGCAAGTGAGGCATCCATGACAGATGGCCATCCAGCCTATGCTTAAAAACCTGCAGGGAAGTAATAATAATAATAATAATAATAATAATTTTTATTTATACCCCACCCTCCCCAGCCAAGGCCGGGCTCAGGGCGGCTAACAAGCAATAATAAAAACAAGTTGAATGAATACAACTTAAAAACAAGATTAAAATACAACATTAAAATATTGAAACATTAAAATATTAAAATGCAGCCTCGTCACAGGAGGAGAAAAGAAAAAGAAAAAAGAAAGGGGTAGGGAATCAAACTGGCTCCAAGCCAAAGGCCAGGTGGAACAACTCTGTCTTACAGGCCCTGCAGAAAGAAATCAGATCCCGCAGGGCCCTGGTCTCATTAGACAGAGCGTTCCACCAGGCTGGAGCCAGTGTTGAAAAGGCCCTAGCTCTGGTTGAGGCTAATCTAACTTCCTTAAGGCCTGGGACCTCTTGGGTGTTGCTATTTATGGACCTTAAGATCTTCCGTGGGGCATACCGGGAGAGGCGGTCCCGTAGGTATGAGGAGTAGAGTCCACAACCTCCAAGGGAGACTACTTCACTGTCGAACAGCTCTTACTGTTCAGCTCTTACTTTCCATATAAGCACATTTCCAGCATTAGCAAATACACGTGTCAGCATGTGTTTCCCCTCAGATGTTCCCCCGGTACTTGATTACGTCTGCGTCCGCAGTCATGCTCCAGCCAAGCATTATGTCTAGTAAACAAATCTGTGAGAGGACAAACAGTCAGGGGAAAACCCCTGTTTTCTAGCCGAGAAAGCAAAAGGTCAGGGAAAGCAGGTGCAATGCTCCTTGACATACTGTTGCATGTCTGGTGCGAGGTTTACCTTCGCAAAGCGGAGCGTTACCTCCACACAATGTAGTGAACTGCAACGAAATAAATGGAAGGAGCCATAAAAATACAATTAGAAACCAATATGGACGTTCAGTGCAGTGGACGTGCCGTCTCCCGTCTTCAGCCACAAACATACAGACACACTGTTGTCCACCTTGCTAAAAATTTGCATCCATTGTTCTGTCCACTTTTACCTCTGTCCCCACCCACCACTTGCATGTGGCCCTGGGAAGATTGCTTAGAAGGAAATGCGGCCCTTGGCCTGGAAAAGTTTCTGAGTTGGAGGTGAAGAGCCTTTCCCACTCCTGGCTTTGAGATTCTTGCAGTCTCCCTGGCTAAGTTTCTCTCCGCTTCCCTCTGCCAGCATCTAACCTATAATTCTGGGTTACTTAAAAAGTGATTACAGTGTAGTTGCCGGCGTAAAAGCTGTCAGCTCTCTCTAGGGAGATGATTCCCACCCACCCTCCCCAAATAATTGATATGCTTGGCATTTTCCCACAAGTCCTTTTTGGCTCTCTTGGTCTCTGGCTCTCCCAGAAAGCAACTAGCTGACTACCTAAAACAAGAGCAGGGAAAAGAAGGCCAAGATTCCATTAACCATGAGATGTCGATGAACAGGTCTAGCCCATGTGGGGTGGGCTTGCAATAAAGGGGAGCCCCCTCTTTTTTCTAGTGAAGGCACTGCACTGCCGGGGACATAGGTCAGTATTGCCTAATTTGGCTGGTGTTGACTCTCCAGGGTCCCAGGCAAGCGTTTTCCCCATCCCTGCTCTAAGGAAATGCAGAGTTTTTCTTGTTGTTTAGTCGTTTAGTCGTGTCCGACTCTTCGTGACCCCATGGACCAGAGCATGCCAGGCACTCCTGTCTTCCACTGCCTCCCGCAGTTTGGTGAAACTCATGCTGGTAGCTTCAAAAACACTGTCCAACCATCTCGTCTTCTGTCGTCCCCTTCTCCTTGTGCCCTCCATCTTTCCCAACATCAGGGTCTTTTCCAGGGAGTCTTCTCTTCTCGTGAGGTGGCCAAAGTATTGGAGCCTCAGCTTCAGGATCTGTCCTTCCAGTGAGCACTCAGGGCTGATTTCCTTCAGAATGGAGAGGTTTGATCTTCTTGCAGTCCACGGGACTCTCCAGAGTCTCCTCCAGCACCATAATTCAAAAGCATCAATTCTTCGGCAATCAGCCTTCTTTATGGTCCAGCTCTCACTTCCATACATCACTGCTGGGAAAACCATAGCTTTAACCATACGGACCTTTGTTGGCAAGGTGATGTCTCTGCTTTTTAAGATGCTGTCTAGGTTTGTCATTGCTTTTCTCCCAAGAAGCAGGCGTCTTTTAATCTCGTGACTGCTGTCACCATCTGCAGTGATCATGGAGCCCAATAAAGTAAAATCTCTCACTGCCTCCATTTCTTCCCCTTCTATTTGCTAGGAGGTGATGGGACCAGTGGCCATGATATTAGTTTTTTTGATGTTGAGCTTCAGACCATATTTTGTGCTCTCCTCTTTCACCCTCATTAAAAGGTTCTTTAATTCCTCCTCACTTTCTGCCATCAAGGTTGTGTCATCTGCATATCTGAGGTTAAATATCACATATGGCAGACCCTCCAAGTGGTCCTACTCTTGTGCTCAGGTCCTGCTAGTCGACTTCCCACAGGCACCCCCCGTAGGAATGATCGCTGGGTTGTGGGGCACACTCCCGCCTGTGGGCAGCCTCAGCTGTCTGCACACATGACCTTGGGGTGCGGAGCACACACCCCCTCACAGATAAAGCCGCAGTTGTCTGAGCATCTTGCCCTCTGTCTAACCTTTTGCGGTCTCAGTAGTCTGCCGAGTCCTCTCTGTCACCTTTGTCTCCTTCATCATACATTGTGCAAGGGGGAAAATGATGCGGTGGAAACAGCTGCCAAAATAACTTTGTACTACCCCACTATCTCGGGACTGTGTAAAGGTCACAGCCCAAATGTATCTGCCTGAGTTTGCATATTGTGCCAATAAAAGGAGCCTCCACAAAGCTAGCTGGCAGCTTGCTTGTGCACAGCTCACCTGCATTACCAACTCCTGCCTCATGTCCTTCACTTCACCCCCCCTTTCCTCAATAGCTTAGCTGGTAGAGCATGAGACTCTTAATCTGAGGGTCATGAGTTCAAACTCCACGTTGGGCAAAAGATTCCTGCATCGCAGGGAGTTGGATTAGATGATCCTATTGGTCCCTTTCAACTCTACAATACTATGACCTGGGTAGCCACTGTGAGAACAGGATGCTGGACTAGATGGGCCTTTAGTTGGGTCCAGCAGGGCTTTTCTTATGGGCCTCCTGAGGCCATCGCCTTATTTTGTAGAATGATAGGGCCAGCCCTGAGTTTACGCCTCTGTTTACACTGGCTACAATATATACCAGGCATCCCCAAACTCGGTCCTCCAGCTGTTTTGGGACTACAACTCCCATCATCCCTAGCTAACAGGACCAGTGGTCAGGGATGATGGGAATTGTAGTCCCAAAACACCTGGAGGGCCGAGTTTGGGGATGCCTGGTATATACAGTCATACCTTGGGAGCTGAATGCCTTGGCACTCGTACGTTTAGGCTCCCGAATGCCACAAACCCGGAAGTGAGTGTTCTGGTTTGCGAAGGTTCTTTGGAAACCGAATGTCTGCCGTGGCTTCCTGAGCTTCTGATTGGCTGCAGGATCTTCCTGCAGCCAATCAGAAGCCGCACCTTGGTTTCCAAACATTTTGGAAGTCGAACGACTTCTGGAACGGATTCCATTTGGCTTATAAGGTACGACTGTATCTCTCTGTATCTCTCTCTCTCTCTCTCTCTCTCTCTCTCTCTCTCTCTCTCTCTAAATGTAGGGAATAGCTTGAAACTTCTGAATTGAGACCAGGGATTTTTTTCAGCTGGAACCCACAGGAACTGAATTCTGGCATCAAGCTGTTTGAGCGAAACCCTGGACTTGTCCTACTTTTAGGCAGAGGTGAATTCTTAGGCAGTGGATTTCAGAGCAGAATTAAAAGGCAGCAAATTGTCAGTTATTTAGTTTATTACGGTTTTATGTTCCCCACCCCTGGAGGAGCTGCCATTTGGATTTTCTGCTCTGGCCATCAAATTGATTGGTGCCTAACTTCTAAAGGCATCAAAGAGCGTCAGAAGCCTGCCTGAATGAGAGCACCTTCTTCACACAACTTGTGGTGGGGTGGAGGGAGAGGGAGTCTACACTCCTGCATCCAGACATTTTTAATTCTCTGCCAAGAAAAGATGGAATCCTCATCTTATTTTAAATTATTGAATGGAACTAAATGCTCACATTATCACATACTTTGCATAATTTATTCAGCTTGTGCTAGTTATGGGAAGTTGCAAGGAGCTAGTTTCACTACTTAACCGTTAAATATCAATAAAGCAGTTTCAACTCATTCTGGTCCATTGGCAGTGGAACTTTCAGCCATTTCAGCTCAGCTTCTATTCCCCCTGGAGTTTGGATCCGCTGCAGCCATCTCTGTCCTGACTTCTTTCTTTTGATCCTCAGCTCTTTCTTTTTTTCCTCCAGCAATCTCTGTTTCCCCAACGGGGGAAAAGGATGAGGTGCTGGGGAAGTTGGCAATGTGAGTGACGATTGATGATGATGACGACTATTTAATTTCTGTCCTGCTGATTAAAAATATCTCTAAGGTGGTGTACAGAAAACTGAAGCAACAACAGACATCTTAAACAAAAGTATCATAAAAACACACAGTTACATATAAATGTGTTAATACAACATGACAAATATATACGCAATTCATTAGTAGTTCATTTTCCTTCTGATGCACCTTCTCTCTCAGCCTCTGGGTTCTAGAATCATAGAATCATAGAGTTGGAAGAGACCACAAGGGCCATCGA
>JAXCMG010000020.1:25990223-26000809 GCA_034642415.1 Podarcis siculus | reverse complement strand
TCTTCTTCTTCTTCTTCTTCTTCTTCTTCTTCTTCTTCTTCTTCTTCTTCTTCTTCTTCTTCTTCCTCTTCTTCCTCTTCTTCCTCTTCTTCCTCTTCTTCTTCTTCTTCTTCACTGCAATGTACAAAGACCTTTTATGCTGACCTTCTCAATATGGTCCCCTCCAGGTCTTTTGGACTACAACTCCCACCAACCCCTGTTCATTTGTATGTTACGCAAGAAAATCTTTAATAAAAACTTTTTAAAAAAGCCTCCCACTAGCCCCATAGAATTTCTGGAGTTCCCCAGACAGGGGAAATCAGTGTGTATTTGTGCAGTAAGCATGTGCTTGTGTGTGGCTCCGCGTATTGTGATCCAATATTTCCCATGTTCTTAGAGAGCCAGTGTGGCACAATGGTTAGAGTGTTGGACTAAGACCTGAGAGACCAGGGTTCAAGCCCCCACTTGGCCTCACTGTGCAACCTTGGGCAGGTCTCAGCCTGACCTACCTCACAAGGTTGTTGTGGGGATTAAAATGAGGAGACGGATCTCCTTGGAGAAAATGTGGGATATAAATGAAATATTTTTTTTAAAAATTGCTTATAATCAGTTTCAGCACTGTTATGCCTTGCCTCATCACATGGTACCCTTGGGCCCAGCAACTTGGGCAAGGCCTACCACCATTGCTTGCTGGTGCACCCTTTATTATTTTTATTTTTGAGGTACTCAGTGCTATGTGGCCAGGCAGCTGCCATTTTTACTTTCCCACTGTGCCTCTGATGGTAGTGCCACTCCAGGGAATTGTGGGGCACTGAATGGGCATCTCCCACCGTTGGCGGCCATCTTAATTTCTTGTGGTGTGTTGGAGTGGCGCTACCTCAGGGGCATTGTGGGTAAATCAAAATGGCAGCTGCCTGGCTCTAATCAGAGAAGCAGCGTCACTGGTAAATGACGCTGTGGAGGCCCACTGGCATAGGAGGCCCCCCAAGTGCCAAGCCACCTTCCTTCCTTCAAGGAAACTGAACCTGTTGTTGTTTAGTCGTTTAGTTGTGTCCGACTCTTCGTGACCCCATGGACCAGAGCACGCCAGGCACTCCTGTCTTCCACTGCCTCCCACAGTTTGGTCAAACTCATGCTGGTACCTTCGAGAACACTATCCAACTATCTCGTCCTCTGTCGTCCCCTTCTCCTTGTGCCCTCCATCTTTCCCAACATCAGGGTCTTTTCCAGGGAGTCTTCTCTTCTCATGAGGTGGCCAAAGTATTGGAGCCTCAGCTTCAGGATCTGTCCTTCCAGTGAGCACTCAGGGCTGATTTCCTTCAGAATGGATAGGTTTGATCTTCTTGCAGTCCATGGGACTCTCAAGAGTCTCCTCCAGCACCATAATTCAAAAGCATCAATTCTTTGGCGATCAGCCTTCTTTATGGTCCAGCTCTCACTTCCATACATTACTACTGGGAAAACCATAGCTTTAACTATGCGAGCCTTCATAGGTCCTTCACAGGACCTTCATAGTCTGCTATGTTTGCACAGCGCTTTTAAGGGTTCAAAGGGTTTCACGAGCATTATCTGCTTGTGATCCCTACAGCCTGGATAGCTCAGTTGGCTAGAGCATGAGCACTGATAATGCCAAGGTTGCAGGTTCGATCCCTGTATGGGACAGCCGCATATTCCTGCATCAGAGGGGGTTGAAGTGTTCTTTGAAGGAAGTGATAATTCTTTGCCAAAGTCACTTTTGTGTCCTCCCCGCTCCAAGAACTACAACTCTCAGGGTTCCCTGCGGAGAAGAAATTATTCTTAAGCCAGTTTAACTCCGCAGAGTTGATATTCCCCGAAGCCCTGTTCACACATGGGGCTGTAAGCGCACTCTCTTTCAAATTGCCTCGTAATATGATTGTCAAACCTATAGATCTATTTGGATTGCAAATGCCTCTCTTGCGCTTCCTGTTTTGCTTTCACAGCGGTCTCGCATTTGCATGGATTGCACCAGAGAGGCTCGGAGGCAATTTAAGCATCGTGTGTGAAAATGCCCCTAAAATTCCCAGAGCACATCCAGTTACATAAAAGGCAATTTGGCTTGATAGTGATATAGCTTTCCTCCTCCTCCTCCTCCTCATCTCTCAATCCCCTTTAAAACCAAGACAGAGATTACCGTATTTTTCGCTCTATAAGGTGCACCAGACCACAAGACGCACCTAGTTTTTGGAGGAGGAAAACAAGAAAAAAAATATTCTGAATCTCAGAAGCCAGAACAGCAAGAGGGATCGCTGCTCAGTGAAAGCAGCAATCCATGCAAATGCGAGACTCCATAAGACACACACACATTTCCCCTTACTTTTTAGGAGGGAAAAAGTGAGTCTTATAGAGCAAAAAATATGGTATTTCAACAGTTTTAAGACAGCCGGGAGTACAGGAATGAGCATGCAGGGATGGTTGTTAGGTAGACACGTATTTACTCGGCAAATAGGAAGGAAGGGGAAACCTTGGACCCAGAGTCCAAATGCGGCCCTCTGATTCTCCCTATCTGGCCCTTGGGATCCTCCTTTGCATCCCCATTGATTGCATGGCTTGAACCGTGACAGTGCCTTTTGCTTACCCGGAAGAAGGGTAGAGCTACTGGTGTGTGAGAGACTGTAGAGACTAGCCTGATTTTCAAAGAAATGCAAACGTTACATTAATCGTTCCATTCACTTTTGCCTCTGGCAGGTTTACAGCTCAAAAGTCAGTTCTCAATTAAAATAAGCAGTGACATTAAAATACCCCCAATTAAAAGATATAATGAAGCAAACAGTTCAAGTACATAATGGTTAAAATGTTTAAGAAACAGTTAACACAATAAAACCACAAGTAATAATAATAATAATAATAATAATAATAATAATAAATAATTTATACCCTGCCCATCTGGCTGGGTTTCCCCAGCCGCTCTGGGCAGCTTCCAACAAAATATTAAAATACAATAACCTATTAAAAATTAAAAGCTTCCCTAAACAGGGCTGCCTTCAGATGTCTTCTGAAAGTCTGGTAGTTGTTTTTCTCCTCGACATCTGGTGGGAGGGCGTTCCACAGGGCAGGTGACACTACCGAGAAGGCCCTCTGCCTGATTCCCTGTAACTTGGCTTCTTGCAGCGAGGGAACCGGCAGAAGGCCCTCGGCGCTGGACCTCAGTGTCCGGGCAGAATGATGGGGATAGAGATGCTCCTTCAGGTATACTGGGCCGAGGCCGTTTAGGGCTTTAAAGGTCAGCACCAGCACTTTGAATTGTGCTCGGAAACGTACTGGGAGCCAATGTAGGTCTTTCAAGACCGGTGTTATGTGGTCCCGGCAGCCGCTCCCAGTCACCACTTCAGCCGAACGTTTGGCTAGACAGGTGTATTTTCAAGAGCTGGCAGAGTGCCAGTACTGATGGGGTTTCTCCTATTATGAGAGCATGCGAACTTTCTAAGGTTTCCCAGAAGAGAAATGTGGCTCTCAGGTTGAAAAGGGTTTCCCCCTCCTGCTCTACAGGAAATAATGTGTGCTGTGGATCATTGCCTGCTAAAGGGAGTTCCTAAAGCCTTTACAGACCCTCCAACACCTGGCAAACCTTTCTCCCTGAAAAGGATATCTCTGGAAAAGAGTGAGAGCAGAGAAGACTGGGAAGCTTGGGGAAATGTGGGGAAGTTTTCATTTTCTTACCCTCTCAAAGCACAGATCAACCCAACTGAATATTCAGTGGAGCCAGTGACTGCTCATTCCATCTATCTGGTGATGCTGTTTGCCATTTCAGCACCCCTCTACCCAAGCTGCTACGTTGTGATGTTCCCCCCATTTATGTATTTATTATTAATGTTTCAATACATATATGAAATCTTTACATAACTATACATATACATTATATTCGTAAACTCACATTTTCACATTTCATTATGTACCAACATCTATCCATTTCTTATTTCTCGCCCTGTGTCTTCCCTCCACCCGTGCATGACTTCCTTGTTATCATTTTGTAACTTTATTATTGAGATTGTAATTCTGTATCTCGATAATTAAACATTCAATCTTATATATCTGCTTAGCTTAGCTTAACTTTGTGAAATCAGTCTATACATATCAATGAATTCTTGTTGGAGCATCTTTTGGTCATGTATTCTTCTACACATTTCCATTCCTCTTTGAGATTTTGATTAGATTGCATTCTAATTGTTGCCGTCATTTTTGCTAATTCAATCATTTCAAAAAAAATTATGTTGTCCATCTTTCAATGTTGGTACTTCTTCTGATTTCCAATTTTTTGCAATCAATAACCTTGCGGCGGCTGTTGCATATAAAAAGATTCTCTTCGTATCTTTGGGGATGTCATTTGTTATAATTCCTAAAAGGAATGTGTCAGGGGTTCAGGAGCAGAAGGGACGGATGGGGAGGAATCGGAGGGAGAAGTTAGCGACGATAGCCGACCGAGGTCCCTAAGTCTCTCTAGCGAATCGGAGGATTCGCAGAAAGGGGCTCCCGTGGGCAGAGCTGGGGGGTTGCCAAGAGGAACACCCCAGGAAGGAGGGACCAGAGGGGATTCAGAGAGCAGCAGCTGGAAATCCGGACCAGCTTCCCCACCAGAAAGCAGCAGCTGGAAATCGGGACCAGCTTCTCCACCGGAGAGCGGTAGGGGGGAGGAGTTCCAGGCATCGGCGCCAGGCAGCTCTCCGACAGCGGAAGGACATGAGTCAGGGCTAGCCACGCCTGCGTCAGAGAGCGAGGAAACGGTAGAAAGGAGGGTCGGAGACAGCGCGCGCGCGCCAAGTTCAAATGTACAAGAGGGAGGCGCAATGAGCAGCCCGGAAAGGGAGCCAGGTCCTAAAGCCCGCCGAAGGGAAGGGGAGGAGTCCGAAGGGTCCGCATCCGAAGCCTCCAGGAAGGAAGGAACCCCGGGGGGTGGTAGGACCCAGAGGCGAAAGGAGAGACGCAAGAGGTGGAGTAAGGCTAGAGTCTTAAACTGGTGTACAGGGGGCGGAGACTCAGATGGGACTTCGCCGATCTAGGGAATAGACGTAGAGACGCACGCTAGGATTTGGAAATGGAAACTATACTTCAATAAAGACTTTATACCGTTCTACCGGCTAGCGTTGGTCCTTTGTGAGCGGGACCTAGAGGCAGTCTCTGACAGAATGTTTCCGGCTTCTTACCAATTGTTGTTTTAAACATTGTTTTTCAGTTCCTCGTGTATATTTCCCCAATTTTTAATTTTTTTTTATCACATCCCCAGTCTTTGGTGATGTTTTATTTAAGCTCCTTATGGTACGGCCGTGTGCATTTTCCTCCTACAGCTTTTTCAAGGTACTGACAGGGAGCTGCTAAGCGTTGCCCTTAGCTGGGGCTACAATGTTGTTGTTCAAGGCGGTAGTGCTTTTCCAAGTGCAAAACATTTCAACAGACAGCATCCTATTCTCTCACCCTGTTATTTCCTCACCACCAGCATGCCTCACTAATCCACTCATGGCAAGATCTCCTGCGACGCTTTTACGAACATCCCATTGCTTCTGAAGTGCATCTTCGCAGGGTTTGTGTGTGTGCATATCTCACCTTGCCACTCGCTGGTAACTTTGTCCTCGCACCCTCTTCAGGGAGTCTTACAATATGGCTACTCAGGGCCAGCCCAAGACAATTTCCTACCTGAAATGAAGGACAAGAGGCCTCTGTCATTCACAAATGGAAGCCGTCTGGACTGGCAGTTTAATCTTCCTTCAACCCCAGTTTACTGGGCCTCAGAAGAGGCGGTGTTGGCAACAGAGGAGGATGGCTTTGGGTGCTCAGCAGGATTGGCTGGGGGCTGCCGTTCCTGCTCATCGGTATTTGCCACCTGAGGCAGTTGTCTCATTCCGCCTAATGGCAGGGCTGGTCCTGTTTCTGCTAGAACCATATATTTTGTTTGTTGTTGTTTAGTTGTTTAGTCGTGTCTGACTCTTCGTGACCCCATGGACCAGAGCACACCAGGCTCTGGTCAGAGCCAGTGTGGTGTAGTGGTTAAGAGCGGTAGTCTCGTAATCTGGGGAACCGGGTTCGCGTCTCCTCTCCTCCACATGCAGCTGCTGGGTGACCTTGGGCTAGTCACACTTCTTTGAAGTCTCTCAGTCCCACTCACCTCACAGAGTGTTTGTTGTGGGGGAGGAAGGGAAAGGAGAATGTTAGCCGCTTTGAGACTCCTTAAAGGGAGTGAAAGGCGGGATATCAAATCCAAACTCTTCTTCTCTTCTTCCATGGCCTCCCGCAGTTTGGTCAAACTCATGCTGGTAGCTTCAAGAACACTGTCCAACCATCTCGTCCTCTGTTGTCCCCTTCTCCTTGTGCCCTCCATCTTTCCCAACATCAGGGTCTTTTCCAGGGAGTCTTCTCTTCTCATGAGGTGGCCAAAGTATTGGAGCCTCAGCTTCAGGATCTGTTCTTCCAGTGGGCACTCAGGGCTGATTTCCTTCAGAATGGATAGGTTTGATCTTCTTGCAGTCCATGGGACTCTCAAGAGTCTCCTCCAGCACCAGAACCATATATACCTCACATTTAAAGAGAGAGAAAGAGAAATTCAAACCCAGCAAAAGGAAAACCCAGTTTCTGTTCCAAGGGCAGCTGATTTATGTAATCTGTATAAACGATGCAGCTAATTGTATTTGCTGCAAATTAATCCGATCAGCAGAGGCGTGCTTATTTGGCATAATATGCCGGCCAACCCTATGCATGTTTACTTTGAGCCATTTCTCATTAAGTGCAATGACCCATGCTACCAGTAAGTGTGAATAGGATTACTTTGTTGGTCGTGGCTGAGGAACAAAGTGCTACAGGGACTGGAGCCCCTCCCCTTAACCTTGATTGAAAATAAGACAGGCTGTTTTTGCAAGGCTTTCTGTACAAATCCTTGGGACAGCCACTTTTGGAAATGTGACTGCTTGCCGTTCTGGGCATCCCATTTTCTAAAGGGCATCATCAGGAACTGAGGCAGATAGAAGTGACAAAAAATGAAGTTCTAGGCCAGGCATAGGCAAACTAGGCCCTCCAGATGTGTTGGGACTACAATTCCCATCATTACTGACCACTGGTCCTGTTAGCTAGGGATGATGGGAGTTGTAGTCCCAAAACATCTGGAGGGCCGAGTTTACCTATGCCTCTTCTAGGCCTAATAGATAAAAGAAAAATGGAGAAATTGCCAGGTCCTAATGGTCTCCACCTGAGAGTTCACTCACATGTGAAAATGCTTATCTTCTAACAAAAACATGTAACTTGCCTCTCAGACCAGCCTCCGTACCTGAGGACCGGAAAGTAGCTGTTGTAATGCCAGTTTTCAAAAGGCGATCCAAAGGAGATCCTGGAAATTACAATGAGTGTAACATCCATCTTGGGAAAGCTGCTTGAAAGTCTAGTTAAAGGTAAAACAACCACACATATAGAACAAGCCCTGCTGAAGCAAAGCCAGCATGGCTTCTGCAAGGACAAGTCCTTTCTCATTATCCTATCATCGTTCTATGAAACTCACTCCCACAAGCGGATTAGACAAATTCATAGAGGTTTAGACAAATCATAGAAGATAAATTTATGAATCGCTTCTAGTCATGTCAGCTGTGCTCTGCTTTCATGGTTGGATTAACATTCCATGGCCTTTTAAATGTGTTTGTGAGTGGGGAGTTATTGGTTTCGATTTATGCTTTATTATGTATTTTGTGCTCTCGTTTTGTATTTTTATGTTGTGAACTGTCCTGTGATCTTCGGATGAAGGGTTGTATACAAATTTAATCAATATTATTAATACAGTAATACTAATTTGGCCAGGTGTGGGGAACATCAGGCCCAGGAGCTAAGTGCTTTCCCCAAGCCTCTCTGTCTCACCTAAACCCCTCACTTTTCCTTGCTTTGTATCCCAAGTGTTTTTGCCTGGCTGTGTCCTTAAACTCTGGTCCTTCCTCTTGTTAGTCTGGAAGGAGAATAGAGAAAAGGCTCTGTAGAATGATACTGGCCTACTGCACAAAGATGCAGTTGACATTTGTTGCTTCACATAATTTTGTCTCAGGTTCTGCCTGTTGGGATATTCCGTTCCATCTTAAGAACAGACGTGTGGAATTGTTGCATGTCACATGTCTGTTTACACTCCAGCACAGCTTGCTGGGAACTTCCGTTTGTGTATACCTTTTGCTTAGGCTGTCTTGCTTTGGGCACAAAGGAGATCAGACATGTTTCCTTCTGTTGCGTAGTGTTTACTCTGCTGAGTAGCTGCTCTAGCTTCTGAAGCTCGGGTCGTAGATTCATGCCAAGGACTGGAGATTGCCCGGCACACCAGCCAGTGGGCTGGAGCCAGCTGGGGGCCTGCCAATTGCCCCCGTTTCCTTGGCTGCATGCCAACACTGCCCACCCATGACATATTGCAGGGGGTTGGACTAGGTCAGTGTTTCCCATCCTTGGGTCTCCAGCTGCTTTTTTTCAGAGTACAGTTCCCATCATCCCTGAACACTGGTCTTGCTAGCTAGGCATGATGGGAGTTGTAGTCCAAAAACAGCTGGAGACCCAAGGTTGGGAAACACTGGACTAGATGACCCTCTTGGTCCCTTCCAACTCTTGGAAGTTCTATGACTCTATGACCCTCAAAGTGTTGCCCAGAAGGGAATGGGGCAGACTTCAAGCTGACAAAGGTTCCTGGCTCCTTAACTAGGACACAATCCAAAACTCTCTTAAGACCTGCAAGATGGACAGTTTCTGAGTGTCAAATTGATTCACCAACCTCCTTCTTTCTCACACTCTCTGTTCCCAGAATATTGTGAGGAGGGAGGATGAAATCTGTTAAGTCCTCATCGAAGTCTGGAGTTCAAGAGCATTTCTTTCCCTGTGCCTTCTCCACATTTGCGTGTGGGTGATGGGGAGAGGGCATGAGAGGTGACAGGGTATTAGCACCCCGAGCTATGACCTCATGCACCACCCACTCTTTGCTTGGGCTGTTGCTCTTCTCCTGCTCCCAGCTCCCCTCGCAGTTCAGGCATCATCAAGCCTTCTTGGGCGCCTTGAGTTCTGTTGAATCATCACCACTGCAGTCTGTGGGGCTTTTGCGACACGATGTGCAAGCGAGCGAGCGAGCTGGCTGGAGCATGAATCACGTCTTGGGCCGTCTTGCCAAATAGGCGCAGGAACACATGTTGAGCGATTGCACAGTTCTCTGATGTGGCAGTTGGACGGCTGGCATATACGAAGCTGGCCAAAAGGTAGATGGGCAATTAGAATGAGGCCATCCAATATCCTCTGAAGGGCTATATGCATTCAAACAGCCATAAAAGCTTATGAGGAGCTCGGCTCTTCTAGTGCGCCTGCCTGACTCCCGTCTCTGTAGAAGTGGACCCTCAGGCTACTTACTTTCTCAGATGCTTCCATTAAACTTTATTTTCGGAGAACATCTTTTAGTCGGTTAGAGCCATGGCACAATTTGAGCCTCTCTTCATTTCCAAATCCAGTAAGATTTTCAGGGGTGGAGAGAGTAAAGGATGCTTAGGACATCTACATTATATCGGGATGGGATGTCTAAGTGGGTACAACTGAAGTGTAACAGTGAGTGTGGCCAATTTTCTTTTCTTTTTTGATAGTATCCCATTTCGGAAGGTTTCCAGCAGGCAACTGGGTGGCTGCTTTGTGCATGGGCTGACGGACTAGATGGGCCCCTGGTGTGATCCAGTTACCTCTTAGTCTCTTCTTATAATGTGGGAGAGCTCGTGCAGTGTGGCCGAGCTTTGGCTCCCAGCCACAACTTTTATCCATCCCTCACTCTTAGCGTAGTTGCTCCTACTGCCTTAATACTCTCATGATTGACTCGCTGAACTGGAAGGAAGCACAGCGACTCCCTTATTCCACTCCGCGGGAGGAGAATCACTGCTGCCCTTCGCTCCATCCCTTGCGCAAAGGACGCCATCCATCTCGTCTAGCTGCAGGGTCTTAATTTAGCTGTCGGTTCTGCCACTCAACGAAATCAGGCCCTGCGTGGCTCGTGCTAAGGATTCGAGGCAATTTTTCACAGCAGCTGGCATCGCATCGCCGCCCTCCCTGAGCTCCCAGCCTGCCTACAGTGGCATTTCCGGCCTCCCAGGACTTCTCTTCCAATTACCTGAGCAGTTCATTATATGTTTCAGTGTTGGGGCTGCTTTGTCTTTCCCCCTCCCTCCCCCCCCTCAAGTGCAAGCACAGCACTAAATTGCAGCCACCTGCAGGTACTTGAGAAGGAGAACAGGGACAGTTGCTGCTGGATGCTTGGGGAGAGTCAATTACACCGTGCATGATTAACAACAGCCCAGGTAAACATTGATTTAGAGAATGATTTGTCAGCTGACACCTTTCTGTGTGTGGTGTGTGGGCCGTCAAGGCTGCGGTGGGGGATCAATGGCAGACACCAAGACGAAGTGCTGAGCTTGGAAGTCTTGCAAGAGGAGGTTGACTGGGACACCCAAAAGATTTCAGAAGGAGAAACAAACCATCAGGGAAAGTGTGTGTGTGTGTGTGTATTCCCTTTGGGGGTTCAGTGTTGAGGCTCAGACTTTATTCAGTCCAGAAAGCCTGGAAAGCATATCCATTAGAAGAAGAAGAAGAAGAAGAAGAAGAAGAAGAAGAAGAAGAAGAAG
>JAXCMG010000020.1:25960684-25990213 GCA_034642415.1 Podarcis siculus | reverse complement strand
AGAAGAAGAAGAAGAAGAAGAAGAAGAAGAAGAAGAAGAAGAAGAAGAAGAAGAAGAAGAAGAAGAAGAGGAAGAAGAGTAGTAGTAGTAGTAGTAGTAGTAGTAGTAGTAGTAGTTTGGATTTGATATCCTGCTTTATCACTACCTGAAGGAGTCTCAAAGCGGCTAACATTCTCCTTTCCCTTCCTCCCCCACAACAAACACTCTGTAAGGTGAGTGGGGCTGAGAGACTTCAAAGAAGTGTGACTATCCCAAGGTCACCCAGCAGCTGCATGTGGAGGAGCGGAGACACGAACCCGGTTCACCAGATTACGAGATTACCACTCTTAACCACTACACCACACTGGCTCTCCTATAGAACAGACTATTTAGGAACAACACCTCATCTTGGCTATTTCATCCTCTGCCCAACCATCTTCCGACACCCCATCACCCCAACATCTCTCATCCAACCATCTCTCAAGTTTGGCTGAAAGAATTTGCATCTGCCAAGGGCATGACAAGTGTTTGGAAGAGACTGCCACAGCAGATGCTGGAGGTTTTGTGTGTGCGGAATGTGAACGCAACTTCTTAATTTCGCCTCGCGATTAATTAGACCTGCAGCTCCGAAGAACATACTGGCTGCACGGAATTGCCTCCGCCTTTGGTAAATAGCAGACATGCCTAGATCTGAATTCAGCTGAGGAGATCATGTGCTTATAAATATTCTTGATTGCATCCTGTATTTAGCGGATCGTGAGATAACTATTTACATAACACCCAGGAGAGTAAATGATGTGGCTTCCTTAGTTTCCCATTAACAACAATAATCACTCTAGCCAACATACTTTTCTCTCCGTTTCAACCTAACGAAAGGCCTGTCCTTCAAGATCAGATGTGAGCTGACAACAAAACACAGTCCATGGGCATGCTGTTTTCTTTGTGGGCTACTCCTTTGAGTACAGTACAATATAGGGGCATGATCCAGTCACCCAGCTCTGGTGTCAGGGACTGGCTGGATGCAGAGGAATGGTGGGAGGCAGCAGCTGGGGAACCCCCAAGGGAAGAAGGCTCAGAGGCTGGGAATTGGTGGTGAGAAGACAATGTGTGGTCAGAGGGAGAAGAAGGAGCAGATGGTGCAGGGAGAGATGATAGAAGCTGAAAAAGCAACAGAGTTTAGTGAGCAGGAAGAGGCTGGGTCAGAGAGCAGTCCAGAATCAGAGGCAGAAGCTGAAGCAGGGGAGGGAGCAGGCCAGAAGACACAGATGAGGCAGGCTGGTGAAGAGGCCAGGGTGTTTCCCTCTCCTGCTAGGACTAGCATTCCTCGCTCCTGGTCTCCCAGAACCAGAAGAGGTTTGAAGAGAGAGGAGCAGAGACAGGCATGGTGACTGTTATGTACTGAGTTGAATAGGATCCAAAAGGCAGCAGTCTGATTGGTCCTAGAACAATGGGATTCAGAATGCAGCAGTCTGAATGCAGAATGCAGCAGCCACCCAATGCAGCTCCAGGTGGAAGTGAATCCGCAACCTGATTGGCCTACAGGCAAATCCCAGAATTAGCCAAACACATGGGGCCCATTGTGTAAATAATGTATATAAAGCAGACATTCTGGGGGAACTTCCATTCCCTCTCACTACTATGAGCTGAATAAAGAGCATGAAAACCACTCTTGACTCCGAGTACATTTCAGTGACATAGTCTCAGATTCATTGGGAAGGACCTAGGGGAGGAGGAGACTTAGGGAACTGTGAGAAGGCGGGGACTTTCAGTCCCCAAGTCTGCCTCATAGGGGTCAGATCTACTGGGATGAGTTGCTGTGCTCACTAGGCCTGGCTTCCTGAGCCGACCTTGTTTCCTTGAATAAAAAGTTAACTTCAATGGGACTGTGTGATTTATTGCTGACCTGACATCTGGGAACATTTGCACACATACTCCATTGAGAAGCACCTGTGCGGGAAATCAGCACAGGTCTCCTATGAACCTGCCTTATGCTGACTCGGACCTTTGCTTGAACTTGCTCGGCATTTGTCTGCATTGACTGAAGGTAGCTCCTCAGGGTTTCAGACAGGGAACACTCCCAGCACTACCTAGAGAGTCCAGGGGACTGATCCTGGGACCGTCAACAACATGTAGTCCACTACTGAGCTATGGCCCTGGTCTTGGTGTCTCTCAGCACAGCCAAGACAGGTGTGCACAGAGCACTGTCTGCTGACAATTGTACTTGATGAGAGGCCTGTGTACATCTAGCCTGGAGTTCAGAGATCCTGTCCCCAAGTGTGATTGTCTTGGCTGGCAGGCAAGGAGAATAGCAGGTAGCATGCAAAACACTGCCCTGACACACTAATATGGGAACAGAAGAAAGAGCAGACACATGTCCTTTCCCCATTGGCCAGTGCAACTACAGGAAGCAGGGGAGCCAACTTGAATAAAATATTGGGGGGAGGGGGCCAGGTAAGTTCCGCCCCACATAATCAATCACATGACATGGCACACCCCCCCATTTGAATGGCAGTACCCATGAACTTGGGACGCGGGTGGCACTGTGGGTTAAACCACAGAGCCTAGGACTTGCCGATCGGAAGGTCAGCGGTTTGAATCCCAGCGACGGGGTGAGCTCCCGTTGCTCAGTCCCTGCTCCTGCCAAACTAGCAGTTCTAAAGCACATCAAAGTAGATAAATAGGTACCACTCCGGCAGGAAGGTAAACGGCGTTTCCGTGTGCTGCTCTGGTTCGCCAGAAGCGGCCTAGTCATGCTGGCCACATGACCCGGAAGCTGTACGCCGGCTCCCTTGGCCAATAAAACGAGATGAGTGCCAAAACCCCAGAGTTGGTCACGACTGGACCTAATGGTCAGGGGTCCCTTTACCTTTACCCATGAACTTTGGGGGCCCCTGGCCACCTCAAATATTTTATGGGGGGGGGCTTACTGAACTCCTCAGCGCATGTCCGAGGACTTAGGGCAAATAGAAACAGAGATCAGCTAGAAAGTTAAGCCTTCAGTTGTGGCACTCTACATTGAGCCACCCCACACACCTGAGTCCAGCTTTCACATTGGATAATAAGGGTGGATGTTAAGGGGGAGAAATGATGATGATAATTTATTATTTTATATATTTACTTCCTGCCTTTTCCCCACACTGGGATTCAAGGCAGCTTACAATATTTAAAAACAGCATGAGATTTAAAATCATTATAAGATACAAAAGGATATAGCTAAAAGCAATAACGAAAACACATCAGAACACATTGAGAGCCAGCAATTAAAACCCAGTCTGCCCTGACAGCAGTCCAGTGATCAGTATCATCTGCGCCTCAGTTTTCTGAGTACAAAGGTCTCTGCAAAGATAACCATAAGGAATGCTTGCCAGGGCACCAGTCAGCCCCAGAAACACTGGGGCTGGGAGGATGGCTCTGCCCCACTGGGCTACTGGTGAAAATTCCATACAATGCAATAGCTGTGTGTCAGTGGTTCCGAAGTGGGTGGTACTGACGCCTGGGGGATTACTGGTGTGTGTGTGTGTGTGTGTGTGTGTGTGTGCTAAGAGGCAAGGGGGAGGCAGGGCCTGTGTAGATGGCTATCAGACTCTGAAAATCTGGTCTGACTGGATCAAGTTCATCTGTTTCACTGAATTAATTAAACCAAAGAGTTTTCATTGGATTCTGAACAAATGTGGAATTAATTGCTACTGTTTTGAGTTGTGTTGTGTTGCTATCTTTCGTAGTGGGCTGTGCAAACTGCTATTCAGAATAGTGTTTTTTATAGGGTAGGGGTCACTGGGGAACCAAAATTTGGGACCCACTGCTGTATACGAAGGAAGAAGTCAGGCTAAATCGCAGGTGGTCAGCACCACGGACAGCTCACTGTGTGGCTGCTATTAATTGTCTACAAGAGTTTGGGAAGTGATTCATCTGGCTGCAAATGTACTTGAGTTCATGGTCGTCTTCAGTAAATGTAAGAGTTGGTGCGACAAAGCTGTTTTCATTTATTTTTTGCTCTATAAGACTCACTTTTTCCCTCCTAAAAAGTAAGGGGAAATGTGTGTGCGTCTTATGGAGCGAATGCAGGCTGCGCAGCTATCTCAGAAGCCAGAACAGCAAGAGGGATCGCTGCGCAGTGAAAGCAGCAACCCCTCTTGCTGTTCTGGCTTCTGAGATTCAGAATATTTTTTTCTTGTTTTCTTCCTCCAAAAACTAGGTGCGTCTTGTGGTCTGGTGCATCTAATAGAGCGAAAAATACAGTATTTGTTTGGCTCCCCATAGGCTCCTACGCTGACCCACCTGCTTCTGCCATAATCCACGTGTGTGTGTGTGTGTGTGTGTGTGTGTGTTACTATATCAGGAATAAAAACTCCGAAAACTTTGGGAAAGTGTTCACATTCTGCCCCAACATCACAAACTGCCTAAAGAGAAGAAAGGAAACGATTTGGCCTAGAAAGTACTTTGTCGCTGAGCTTGCTGAACTGTGAGAACTTTCTTTGTCTCCCCTTTCGAACCTTTTCCAGCACTAGACAGGGTTGTGTGTGTGTGTGTGTGTGTGTGTGACTTGCCAGCGTTCCATCTATCGACCAGGCTCTGCAAAGTTCAGAACAACAAGAGGCTCTTAGGTTCTGGCTGGGCCAAATGAAGTCCACAGTCTTCTAGTACAATTATGTAAGCTGCTTAGCTGGCAACATTCTGAGCCGCGGAGCAAAGGAGAGGTTCCTGTTACAACAGCCTTTGCTGGAGCGAAATGCAGCTGGCTGAGAAGGGAGCTAAGATGCTCAAAGGCAGCCTTCTCCAGCCAGGTGCCTCCCAGATGTTTTGGAGGGCAACCAGAGGGTTATTAATGGCTACTAGCCACAACCGTTCTGCTCTGCCTCCACAGTTGTAATGCTTCAGAATACCAGCTTGTTGTTCTTTCCCAGTAATCTGGTGGGTTATTTTTGACTGCCTGCATTATTTCCTTCCATTTGATTTCTCATTGTCTGTAATGGAGCAATACACACCAATTCCAAGCTGCTGTGTGCTGCCTATATTTTGTTTTTCCTGTTGTCAAACTGGAGGTTCCTCCTCCTCCTCCTCCTCCTTGGCTTGATTAAGGTTCTAGTTGCTAACAGACCATATTTTAATCCTCGCCCCGTGAGGCATATTTACAGTATTTATCCAATTGCCTTCTAAAGCAGGTTCACAGCGTGGTGTACCTAATATATATTTAAATATCTGAGTAAAACACTCTCAGCAAGTGTAAACCTTATAAAACAGTAAAATGAACAACAAAGTCAAGTACAGTGGTACCTCGAGTTAAGAACTTAATTCGTTCTGGAGGTCTGTTCTTAACCTCAAACTGTTCTTCATCTGAAGCACCACTTTAGCTAATGGGGCCTCCTACTGCTGCCCCGCCGCCGGAGCACGATTTCTGTTCTCATCCTGAAGCAAAGTTCTTAACCCGAGGTACTATTTCTGGGTTAGCGGAGTCTGTAACCTGAAGTGTATGTAACCTGAAGCGTATGTAACCCGAGGTACCACTGTCTAAAGCCATTTAGGGCTGATATCCAGTTGTGGGCTGCCTGGTTGTGAAATAACCATCCTGCTAGTGGAACCATGGTTCTTAGTGCTGTGCAGTAGCCAAATCCAATGGGTACCTTGCGCTTGTGCAACATATTTCACAAGCAACTACTGATATTATATTGTCTGAGAGTTGTCATGCTCCCACTTATGGAATCCTCTTCAGAGGATTACCTGGAATCCCCTGGCCAAGGCGAACAACACCCACACCATGCTGTTAAAACACTATGGCGGCAAAGTAACTGTCATGTCTCCCCACAAAGAATTCTGGGGACTGTCATTTGTTATGGGTACTGAGAGCTGTTAGGAGAACCCCATTCCCCTCACAGAGCTTGGCTGTGAAACCACGCTGGTATATCAACAGCCCTGCTGGAAATCCTGGTGCCAGACAGAGTAGACAATGCAGAGCAATGGGTTTCCTATGTGGAAAATTATGTTTCTAGCCTTGTGAGGGAAGGAGAGAAACCTCATTGTAGTGTAGTGCTTAGAGTGATGGACAAGGACCTGGGAGGCTGGAGTTTGAATCCCCACTCAGCCATGAAACTTGCTTGGGCCCAGTCACTGCCTCTCAGTCAAACCGAGACCACATAACACCGGTCCTGAATAACCTACATTGGCTCCCAGTACGATTCCGAGCACAATTCTCCACCCCCATCGTTCAGCCTGGACACTGAGCTCCAGCTCCAAGGGCCTTCTGGTGGTTACCTCACTGCCAGATGTGAACCAAGCAGAGGGCCTCCTTGGTATTGGTGCCCGCCCTGTGGAACTCCCTCCCATCAGATGTCAAAGAGAACAACAACTACCAGACTTTTAGAAGACATCTGATGGCAGCCCTGTTTAGGGAAGCTTTTAATATTTGATGCATTACGGTATTTTAATATTTTGTTGGAAGCCACCAAGAGTGGCTGGGGAAGCCCAGCCAGATGGGCAGGGTATAAATAATAAATTATTATTATTATTATTGTTATCAGCGCCTCTCAGTCAAACATACCTTGCAGGGTCTTTGTGGGTTGAGGTGGGGTGAAAACCATGTACACCACCTTGAGCTCCTTTCAGAAAAGGGTGGGCTCCAGTAAACAAATAAACCTCAGTGTAGTGTAGAGGTTAAAGCTATGGGCTGGGAGACGAGGGTTCGAATCCCTGCTCAGCCACTGCTTGGGCCGCTCGCTGCCTCTTGGCCTAACCTACCTCACAGGGTTGTTGATAAAAGGTGGAGGAAGAGAACCACTTGAACCACTTTGTGCTCCTTGGAGAAAGGGGAGATATAAATGTACACTAAATGAATAAATAATAAACACCAGTATGCGTTTATAAATAGACAACACCGGATACATATTTGGCCATTTTAAGCTCTCGTTTTAGCTTCTTCAGCAGATGCTGAGGCTTGGGGAAAAAAGTGCCCCAGTTTCTCTGGATTGTGATCGTTTCTCCCGCTCCCTCCCTGCTTATCTCTGTGCTTGCTGTGTGTCAGCCCAGATGCCTGCTAACAAGCGTGCGGTCTCGCGCTGTCTCGCCTGCCCTTTGATTTTGGCTCGAGTTCCACCCCCGCACAGCAGCCTGCCAAGCAGAATATCGATTCCAAGGTATCGAACGAGTTGGGATTCCCTTCTCCCTTGCTCTCCCTCTCGGCTGCTCTTACTCCCTTTCCCTCCGACCGAATAACAAGGCGTTTTCGAAACGGCAAGGGATGGGAGGGGGCCGAGACGCTGGAGGCGCGGAAACGCACGAGATAATCTGACAAAAGCTCATCAAATTCTAACGGCGTCTTTGCGACATAGTGGGTTTTCACGAGGCAAACCTCGAAGCTGGCGCAAGATAGAGTATTTTTATAGGTGACAAGTGCCCGGCGCAATTTGGCAAATTTTCCTTGTTTGAAGGCTGCTGTCCGTGCCAAGGAAGGCAGAATAGAGTTAATGCTAAGAACAGCAGCCCAGTTGATTAAAAATCATTAATCACACGTGCAGAAACATTTCAGAATTCATAGTAAATAAAGCAAGGGACTGATCATTTCTATGCAGTGCATTTTTTCCTTGGCAACGCACAAGTTCAGTAGGTTTGTTTTTTTAAAAACCGAGGGAGTCGGCTCCACTGGCAAACAGCTCATACTGTCAGAAAGTTATTCCTGATGTTTTATCGGAATCTCCTTTCTTGTAACTTGAAGCCATTGTTTCGGGTCCTACCCTCCAGAGCAAGAGAAAACTAGCTTGTTCCCATCTGACAGCCCTTGAGATATTTGAAGATGGCTATCGTATCTCCTCTCAGTCTCCTCTTTTCCAGGCTAAACATACCCAGCTCCTTCAACCTTTACTCATAAGTCTTGGTTTCCAGACCCTTGATCATCTTGGTCACCCACCTCAGCACACGTTCCAGCTTGTCAATCTGCTTCTTAAATTGCGGTGCCCAGAACTGGACACAATACTTCAGGTGTGGTCTGATTAAGGCAGAATAGAGTGATACTATTACTTCCCTTGAATCGGACACTATACTTCCATTGATGCAGTCTAGAATAGCATTAGCTTTTTTTCTTTGCTGCTGCATCACACGGCTGACTCGTGTTAAGTTTGTGATCCACTAAGACTCCTAGAACCTTTTTACATGTGCAGTAGCTTTTCACATGTGCAGATAAGTCAGGTGTTCCCCATTTTATGAAAGCAAATAACTTTAATAATAATAATAATAATTTATTTATACCCCACCCATCTGGCTGGGTTTCCCCAGCCACTCTGGGCGGCTTCCAACAAAAAACTAAAATGCAATAACCTATTAAACATTAAAAGCTTCCCTAAACAGGGCTGCCTTCAAATGTCTTCTGTAAGTTTGGTAGTTATTTTTCTCTTTGACATCTGGTGGGAGGGCATTCCACAGGGCGGGTGCCACTACTGAGAAGGCCCTCTGCCTGGTTCGCTGTAACTTGGCTTCTCGCAGCAAGGGAACTGCCAGAAGGCCCTCGGCGTTGGACCTCAGTGTCTGGGCAGAACGATGGAGGTGGAGATGCTCCTTCAGGTATACTGGACCGAGGCCGTTTTTCAGTGGCTTTCATTTAGTTTCTGGGCCCTCAAATGGAACAGGACTGCAATACCTCAAGGGCTGCCTTTCCCCATATGAACCAACCTGGTCCTTGAAATCATCATCCAAGGTCCTTCTTTGTGTGTCCCTTCCCTGAGAGGTCCAGAGGATGGCAACAGGAGAACAAGCCTTTTCTGCGGTGGCTCCCCATTTGTGAAAATCCTATCCTGGGAGACTCACCTGGCGCCTTCATTACACATTTTTAGGCACCAGGAGAAAACGTTCCTCTTCTCCCAGGCCTTTGGCTAATTAATCTATGGCCTTTTAAAGGGATGTGGGTGGCACTGTGGCTTAAACCACAGAGCCTAGGTCTTGCCGATCAGAAGGTCAACAGTTCGAATCCCCATTACGGGGTGAGCTCCCGTTGCTCGGTCCCTGCTCCTGCCAACCTAGCAGTTCGAAAGCACCTCAAAGTGCAAGTAGATAAATAGGTACCACTCCGGCGGGAAGGTAAACGGCATTTCCGTGTGCTGCTCTGGTTCACCAGAAGCAGCTTAGTCATTTTGGCCACATGAACCGGAAGCTGTACGCTGGCTCCCTTGGCCAATAAAGCGAGTCGGTCACGACTGGACCTAATGGTCAGGGGTCCCTTTACCTTTACGGCCTTTTAAACTGTGTTGGTGGCCGTTATTGTTTCGTGTGTTTCTGTGTTATGTAGTTTTGTGTTCCTCTACCATGAACCACCCTGTCATCCTTGGATGAAGTGCACTGTATAAGTTTAATAAATAATAACAATCATCTTTCCTATTCATTCTGAGAGCTGCCTTCCTTTTTCTTTCGATTATGAAAGTTTGCCAGGTTGGCAACCCTGGAAGGCATCGTGAAGCATATGCGTCGCGTAACCTTGAAGTGGCCTTAGTATTGAGCAGGACCTCCTGCTGCTAATGGCATGATGTTGTTCCCGGCCTGCTCAGCCTCCAGAAAGGCTCAGAGGAGTGTATAAAGATGAATTATTCAGAGGTTGCCTTTCCAGCTCCATAAGCAGAGTTGGAGATGAATTAACTTTTCATGGCTGATCATAAATCCGGGAGTAATGGCAAGGGTATCCCCGCCGTACGGAGCTATATATAGCTCATGCCTGCAGTAACGTGCAAAGAGTAAACAGAAGAAAACCTCAGAATGGAGGAAACTTGGGTGGGGGGAGGGAAATGTCTGGGAAGGATATAAATCAGCCTCAGAAACAGGCAACCCACCTTCTCAATCTGCAGCTGTTCTTACATTACTGCAGGCGCAGATTTTGCATCACAGCCATTCAGTGTTTCATCCAAACCAGCCCTGCTCTTAATTCAATTGTCATTCTGACGTCACTGTTGTAGCAAAAACCTGAATTAAGGAAGTGCACTTTCTCACATCTTTAGCCTGGGTTTGGTTGTTTTTTTAAATGAAATACAGTGGTACCTCTGGTTGCGAACGGGATCCGTTCCGGAAGCCTGTTCACAACATGAAAAGAGCGCAACCCACAGCGGCACATCTGCGCACGCACGAGTTGCGATTCGCCACTTCTGCGCATGTGTGTGGCATAATTTTGTGCTTCTGCATATGCTTGAGTGGCGAAACCCGGAGCTAACCCTTTCCAGTACTTCCGGGTCACTGCGGGACGTAACCTGAAAGAACGTAACATGAAGCGGACGTAACATGAGGTATGACTGTAATCAACAACCAAAGCACAAAATAAGTGAAGCCAAATTGCAATGTATCCTAATATTTCTCCAACATGGCTGCTGTTCTTTAAATCAGGAACAGGAATAGAGGTGTCCAGATGTTCTTGGGAACTCCAGCTCCCATCAGCTGCAGCCAGCATGGCCAATGGTCAGGGAAGATGGGAGTTGTAGTCCCACAACATCAGGAGGGCCATGAGCTCCTTATCCTGACTCTAAATCAAACAATTATCCAAAGCCTACAGAAATATCCCACCGCTCCCAAAAAACATATCACGATCAATTTCAGCTTGCTTCAGTCTCTGAGTGGTCTACAGAATGTGATGATGATAAATAATAAAGATCCTTGGTGGAGGCAGATTTAGAGCACTATGGCCGGTTTGCCTGCACTGGGCTCAAGAACCAACAGGGGCACCTTTCTACCACCTTCCCAAAGTCGAGTAAGTGCTGGCCTTTGGGAAGGAGGCATGAGGGCTCTGACAGGGTCCTAGAGTCCTCCATCCCCCTTCCTGAAGCCTAGTTAGCACTTGCCCACCTTTGGGAAGGAGGCATGAGGGCTCTAGGACCCTGCTCTGAGCCTTCTTCCCTTGTCGGTTCCCCAGCTGGTTCATCCCACTGTTCCTCTGCATCCAAGCAGTCCATGACAGTAGGGCTGAAAGAGGCCATTGTATGAAACCCATAAGAACTGCTGCCAGTCAGTGTTGGAAATGCTGAGCGAGATGGACTAGGGATCCTACTCAGCAGAAGGCAGCTTCTGATGCTTCAAATGATGTTCCTATGCTTTAAATCAGGCGTGGGGAATGTGGCCCTTAAGGCCTCTTTATCTGGCCCTTGGGACTCTCCCCAGCCACCCCCCTCTCCCCAGACCATCCCCATCACCGGATCTCCTTTGTACCCTCTTGGTATGTTTTTGCCTGTATGAAATAATATCCAAAAAATATCTACATGGTGGCTAGGGAACAACTTGCACCTTAATATCAGCAAGACAAAGGAGATGGTGTTGGACTTTCAGAGGAAGAGAGGAGAACTAGCCCCACTGTACATCGGGGAGGTCTGTGTGGAGAGAGCCTCTTCCTTTAAATTCCTAGGAGTTTATCTCAGTGAAGACCTTACTTGGAAAATAAATACAACCCAGGTGGTTAAGAAAGCCCAGCAGAGACTCCATCTCCTCAGATTATTGCAGAAGAACGATGTCAACCAACATTTGATGATCTCCTTCTACCAGTCAACAATAGAAAGTGTCCTTTCATACTGCATCACGGTGTGGTACGCTGGTTTGACATCATCTGATAGGAAGTGCCTACAGAGGATGGTGAATACAGCACAAGATATTATGGGCTGTCCTGTGAATCCACTGGATGAAATAGCGGAAGAACATTGCCTCAGGAGACTGAGGAAAATTCTCAGGGATGATTCACACCCTGCCCGGCACTTTCTTGATCTCCTGCCCTCAGGCAGAAGATATAGAAGCACGATTAGTCGCACCAACAGGGTAAAGAACAGCAGTGTTAGGCTGCTGAATGAAAAGATAATCACAGGGCAACTGACTTTTGGGTTTGGTGGGTGCGCGTCAGTAAACGAGGGGAATTAAGACTAAGAGAGCTGAGTGGGGGATGCTCATGTAATTTCACTGTATACAAGTTGTACAAGTGACAATAAAGTATTTCAATAAATATGTCCTTGGACTCTGACAATGACTCTTGCTTGCCTGGATAAGGTGGAGAAACTAGCTTGCTGTACAAAGCTAATATGTGCATCAATTGTTGCACTTTGCTTCTGGCTAAGTTCACTGCTGGCCTGCAGCCGCCATGAGAATGCCTAGCAGGGAATGTGGCCCTTGCTTTTCTCAGCTCTGCTTAAGTGAAGAGTACCGTATTTTTCGCCCTATAGGATGCACCGGCCCATAGGACGCACCTAGTTTTTTGGGGGGGAAATCAAGGAAAAATTTTTTATTCACCCCCCCAGGTTTGCGCAGCCATCCCCAAGCTAGAAGAGGGAGACGGAGCGCTCTGTCTCCCTCTTCTGCCTTCAGGGACAGCCTCTCTAGCCTCCGTGGGGCAGCGGCTTGCCACGCTGTCCCCCGAGTTTGTGGGGCTGGCCGGGGGGAGAAGCAAGCTTGCTTCTCCACCCCCCCAGCCAGCCTCCAGATCAGGTTGGGGAATAACGGGGTGGCGGCGCTCCGCCTCCCCGCTATCCCCCAAGCTTGTGGGGCTGGCGGGGGGGGGGGGGGGGGAAGCAAGCTTGCTTTCCCCCCCCCCCGCCAGCCTCCAGATCAGGTCGTGGAATAGCGGGGTGGCGGCGCTGCGCCTCCCCGCTGTTCCCCGAGCTTTTGGGCGGGCTTGCAAGGCTTGCGGATAGCTTCCTGAAGCCTGGAGAGCCAGAGGGGTTGGTGTGCAATGATGCCTCTCGCTCTCCAGGCTTCAGCGAAAGCCTACATTCGCCCCATAGGACGCACACACATTTCCCCTTCATTTTTGGAGGGAAAAAAGTGCGTCCTATAGGGCGAAAAATACGGTAATAATAATACTGGGGAGATCCAGTCGCAGCCTCTTATGTCATCTTTGTTTCAGCTCACAGAGGGAGAATTTCCTTCAGCTATGCTGCTGAACCTATCACGCTTTGTTTTCTTTTTCTTTCTTTCTTTTTTTAAAAAAATCTCCCTGTAATTGGTGCCGCTCTGGGGAATTGCAAATGACTGTCTTGAGCGATGACATGTACAGGAGGGAAACTCTGAAGTTCCTCTTCTTCCATCTGGCCTTTGAAGTTGTTTGCAGGTTCCCTGCTATCTTGCAAATGCAATTAATCTTTGACATCTGGCTGTAAATAAGGCTATATTTAGTGCAGTGAGAAAGGCGGGGAAACTCAATTAAGGCTCGGGTGAGTAACTGCTGACTTGCAGAACAGATCCTCTTCTCTAGGTGGTTTTCAAGGAGGTAGAAAATATAGCAAGGAAGCGGCGACTGAACACCCGCAGACCAAGCCCTGGCCTTCCAGAAGTTACTGTGTGGCCGAGGAAAAACTATAAAGACATTAACAACTGCCTCTGTCTCCATCCCCTTATGTCTTAATCTGGGGATGACCGACTGTGTTCACAGAATCATTTTACCTGCTTTCTTGGTAGCTCTGCCAAATTTTAATCACAGCGTGGGTACAAGGTTGTCTATGGTTTCACTCATAAGGCAACCACCTGGTTGCAACTCGTTTGTTCTGTACATGCCTACTCAGAAGTAAGCCCCATTGAGTTCAGCAGGATTTGCTTTGGAGTATCGCCGTCTAGGAGTGCGCTGTTCAGTGTCAGCGGATCACCTGGGTGTTAGTCAATGAACTGAGTCATTAATTGAATAAATTTCCGCAAAGTTGCAAACCAAATGGAAAACAACCCCTCCCACACAGACATGTGTCCTAGCAGGAAGCATTTGAGAAAATTCACATTCCTGTCTGAGAGTTAAAGGGGGGGAGGAGGTGCCCCTTTAAGGTGATGTGTACCGGCTGCAGATCTGATAAATGCTGCAGTTAATTATTATTTTTCAGTTGCAAAAGTAGATGCAGAAAAGGAGGAAAACAAGTGAGAAGAATTGGAGCGGCAGTAGGTCAAGCACGAAGCTTGTTTCTAAACGACAGATGCCGCCTCTCCCAATAGTTTCTGAAAGGTTGCCATTTTCTACAAAAGGTGTTATTTTTCTGTCTTCCCGTCTGCCGCTTGAATGCAATGAGTTAATTTTGCAGAAATTACACATTCTTGGCATTTATTCCTCCACTCATTTGTGCTCTGCACAGTTCTCTACCCTCTGATGATACTGTGCGTACCATACTCTAGCTGTGCAAATGGTGTGCGCAGTCATTTGAGTGAAGAAGCAGCAGGATTTGTGTCCCTCTGGGCTTGTGTTCCCACTCCAAAACATTCTCACCCCACTGTGTTTCCTTATGCAAAGGGCCAGATACCTGTTTGTCCTTGAACTATTCTTACTATTGATTTTTGAATTTATATCTGGCCCTTTCTCCCAAGGATCCCAGGGTGGCAAAGAGAGAGAGAACCTTTTTCAGCCATGGGCTGGTCCACCATCCCTCAGACCATGTGGTGGGCAGGACTATATTTTTGGGGGGGAAATGAATGAATTCCGATGCCCCACAAATAACCCAGAGATGCATTTTAAATAAAAGGACACATTCTACTCATGTAAAAACATGCTGATTCCCAGACCGTCTGTGGGCCAGATTGAGATGGCCTTAGGTTGCCTACCCCTGATTTAAGACCAAAGCAAAAACCTTCTAAAACAGATTGAAATGTTCTAAAAACCAATTATCATTAAAAGCCATTAAAACGCTTAAAGACACTCTTCCATCCAATTCTATGCAACATTGTGATATTGCTCACGAAAATTCACCCGCATTTTAGCACGCATTTCTCCTAACGCAACACATATTTGAAGTTGACACACACATTTTGGGAAGCGATTCCCCCCCCCCAATGCATTTGCCTATATTGCTTTTTTCACTAATATGCGGCATTTCACTAATATATGCAATTTTTGGACTACTGTGCATATTTTCATGAAATTAAAAGATGCCTGCTTCTTGGGAGAAAGGCAATGACAAACCTAGACAGCATCTTAAAAAGCAGAGACATCACCTTGCCAACAAAGGTCCGTATAGTTAAAGCCATGGTTTTTCCAGTAGTGATGTATGGAAGTGAGAGCTGGACCATAAAGAAGGCTGACCGCCAAAGAATTGATGCTTTTGAATTATGGTGCTGGAGGAGACTCTTGAGAGTCCCATGGACTGCAAGAAGATCAAATGTATCCATTCTGAAGGAAATCAGCCCTGAGTGCTCACTGGAAGGACAGATCGTGAAGCTGAGGCTCCAATACTTTGGCCACCTCATGAGAAGAGGAGACTCCCTGGAAAAGACCCTGATGTTGGGAAAGATGGAGGGCACAAGGAGAAGGGGACGACAGAGGGCGAGATGGTTGGACAGCGTTCTTGAAGCTACCAGCATGAGTTTGACCAAACTGCGGGAGGCAGTGGAAGACAGGAGTGCCTGGTGTGCTCTAGTCCATGCGGTCACGAAGAGTCGGACACGACTAAATGACTAAACAACAACATTTGCATATTTTCTGGACACTTTTCTGTTTGTTGTCGGAGCAAAGCACGAATTTCAAAGGATAGTTGCATTTCGGGTTGTGTATTCCTTCAGGAAGTGCGAATTAGGTGGGTTCACACTGAAGTGCAAAATGCACAAGCAAAAAGAACAGAGGAGGGTCATAGCTCACTGGTTAGAGCATCTGTCTTAGATGCAGAAGGTCACAGGTTCAAACCCCAGCGTCTCCAGGTCGGACTGGTAGAGACTTCCTTTCTAAAACCCTGGAGATCTGCTGCCAGTCAGTGTAGAGCAGGGGTCAGCAAACTTTTTCAGCAAGGGGCCGGTCCACTGTCCCTCAGACCTTGTGGAGGGCTGGACTATATTTTTGGGGGGTAAATGATGCAAGAGCACCACGAGCCCCGGTGGCAGCTTACCTGTGTCTTGCGAGCAGCAGGGACTGGGGCGGTGGCAGTGGCAGTACGGTGAGTGGCGCGTGAAAGGGCTCCAGAGTGGGACTGCTTAAAATGGCGGCCGCCAGCCCCCTTCCTCCTCTAGGCAGGGCGGGGATAATAATAATAATAATAATAATAATAATAATAATAATAATTATTATTATTATTATTATTATTATTATTATTATTATTTATACCCCGCCCTTCCCAGTTCAAAAACCGGGCTCAGGGCGGCTAACAACAAATTTAAAACACTTAATTGTAAAAGCAGCATAAAATACAGTATAAAAACATGAATAACAATAACATTCAAAATTCAGAAATCAATTTAAGGAAAATAAGCATTAGCTAATCCCCAGGGCTAGCTGGCTGAATTGGTCCTACTTGGGCCAGCGAGGAGGCCAGGGGAGAATTAGCTGTGGGGTCTCAGAGTGGGTGATCTTCATAAAAGGGGAGGGGGAGGGAAGAGAAGGGAAATAAAAGATCAGGCTGAATTCTAATTAAAGGCCAGGTGGAATAGCTTTGTCTTATAGGCCCGACGGAAGGAGGTTAAATCCTGCAGGGCCCTAGTCTCATGGGACAGGGCATTCTACCAGGTTGGAGCCATCACTGAGAAGGCCTTGGCCCTGGTGGAGGATAGTCTGACTTCCTTAGGGCCCGGGACCTCTAAACTATGGTTATTCATGGACCTTAAGGTCCTCTGCGGGGAATACCGGGATAGGCGGTCCAGTAAATATGAGGGCCCTAAGCCACAAAGGGCTTTAAAGGTCAAGACCAGAACCTTGAACCTGACCCTATACTCCTCCGGGAGCCAGTGCAACTGGTAAAGCACTGGGTGAATATGCTCCCATGGCAGGGACCATGTGAGGAGCCTCGCTGCAGCATTCTGCACCCGCCAGGAGGAGGGAGGGAGGAGGAGGCGGCGCCGTGTGAGGGAGAGGGAGAAAACGCACGTGCTGGCAATCCACGCGGCGATTCCCGGACTGTCCGCGGGCCAGATCCAGAAGGCAATAGGGCCTGACTCGTCCCCCGGCCCTTAGTTTGCTGACCCATGATGTAGAGAGCACAGACCTAAATGGATGCATGGGTCTGACTCAGTAAAAGGCACCTTCCTATGTCCTTGTGTTCTCCATTCCTAGCAATGTTATTCTGCTCTCGCTTCGCTGCTCCCCCCTGCCACCTGCACGGTATTTCAGATTCTTGCAAGCCTGTCCTTCTTTGAAAATGAATTTTCGCACTTGGCTAGAGTTCCCTTGAAAAAGTCCCGTCCCCCGCTATTTCATTTTCTTATTGGCTGCTTGTGTAAGGCATCTTATCTGACAAGTTGCTAGCCAGCTGACTGCACGTAGCAGAGATAACGTCTAGCTTATTACTAAAGTCCGACAGAGCCTATTTGCTTGTAAACACAAAGGGAAAGGCGAACGGCCCCGATTCAGCGTGAAAGAGCGAGTTTTCGCAGGGGAAGATCCAGAGCTTAAAAAAAAAGGTCGTTCAGACACAGAAGTTTAAAGTGTGGACTGTGCCTGGAAAGAGCAGGGCAAAATATAAGTGTGAGTAAGCCCCAAGTTAGGTCCATTCATTTCAGTGAGTCTACTCTGAGTAAAACTTAGTTGAATGCTATTGTATCATTCTAGATGCTCCTTCCAGCAACTAGCAGGGGCATGGATATGGGCAGAGGCAGATTTAGGGGAGTGTGACCAGTTTCTGACCAGATTTAGGGGAGTGCGACCAGTTTGGGCATGGAGCAACTATGATATAGAACAGAAGGCAAAAGGCAGAGGTGGCAGAATTTTGGTGTTGCTGAAATTTGAGACCTCCAGGTCTGCCCCTGATCTGGGACATGAATACAGTGGTACCTCAGGTTAAGTACTTAATTCGTTCCGGAGGTCCGTTCTTAACCTGAAACTGTTCTTAACCTGAAGCACCACTTTAGCTAATGGGGCCTCCTGCTGCTGCCACGCCGCCGTAGCATGATTTCTGTTCTTATCCTGAAGCAAAGTTCTTAACCTGAAGCACTATTTCTGGGTTAGCAGAGTCTGTAACCTGAAGCGTCTGTAACCTGAAGCGTATGTAACCCGAGGTACCACTGTACCTGAATGGCTTGCTTCAGGATGAGAACAGAAATCGTGTGGCGGTGGTGCGGCGGCAGCGGGAGGCCCCCTTAGCTAAAGTGGTACCTCAGGTTAAGAACAGTTTCAGGTTAAGAACGGACCTCCAGAACGAGTTAAATTCTTAACCCAAGGTACCACTGTAATGGTAATTTGCCTACAGCTTTCCTTTCAGGCATGCTTCAGCCCAAAGTTACCGAGTCTGCTAAGTAAGTTACTGCTGCTTATGTCTAACTTGGAACTGCTGATTACTAGAGCATGCAGAACCAAGAGGTATTCGTTTCTTGCTGTAACATCATCACATCTCTCTGGAGCTAGGCCCAGGCAGTTTTTGGTACAGAGGCCCACGGAGATCATTCCCACCTGGCTCTGTGCATAAATGGAGCTGACGATTTGGTAGGGGGAATTTTCGTACCTGAGTGAAATACTCAGCCAGGCCTCTGGGGCATGTGGCCTCATCGCAACAGTGCTGAGCAGTGAAACTGAACAGAAGCTCTTGTGTCTCTGTTGGCCAGAGTATGCCAGATTGCAATACTTTTTTCCCTTGATCTGTAAAAAACAAAACACCCCATAATGCTATTATCATGGGTGTGTTTCACAAGGAGCCATTTTTACCTTCAGGGAGTCTAATATATAAGCGCAACATTTCATAAACAGGGCTTGGAGCAAATCACAGGTATCGCTGCTGATCATACCTCCATTTTCATAGTGTGATTCTCACAAGGCAGGAGAGGGAAGACTTCAAACTTGCAGGATCTAGGGTGGCGCTGTGGGTAAAACCTCAGCGCCTAGGACTTGCCGATCGCATGGTCGGCGGTTCGAATCCCCGCGGCGGGGTGTGTTCCCGTTGCTCGGTCCCAGTGCCTGCCAACCTAGCAGTTCGAAAGCACCCTCGGGTGCAAGTAGATAAATAGGGACCACTTACTAGCGGGAAGGTAAACGGCGTTTCCGTGTGCGGCTCTGGCTCGCCAGAGCAGCTTTGTCACGCTGGCCACGTGACCCGGAAGTGTCTGCGGACAGCGCTGGCTCCCAGCCTCTAGAGTGAGATGAGCGCACAACCCTAGAGTCTGTCAAGACTGGCCCGTATGGGCAGGGGTACCTTTACCTTTACTATAACTCTGAGATGTACCAGCTAGAGCCCAGCTGTGCAGAAGACAAAGGCCCAGACCCTCCAAGTGTCCCTATTTTCCAGGAACAGTCCCAGATTTACAGAAGCCGTCTTGAGTTCTGCCTCCATGGAGGCACAAGTCAGTTCTGTGTCCAGGGCAGCTGTTTACCAGCTCCATCTCATATGCAGGCTGAGACCCTGCCTGCCCGCAGACTGTCTCACCAGAGTGGTGCATGCTCTGGTTATCTCCCGCGTGGACTACTGCAATGCGCTCTATGTGGGGCTATCTTTGAAGGCGACTCGGAAACTACAACTAATCCAGAATGTGGCAGCTAGACTGGTGACGGGGAGCAGTCGCCGAGACCACATAATACCGGTCTTGAAAGACCTACATTGGCTCCCAGTACGTTTCTGAGCACAATTCAAAGTGTTGGTGCTGACCTTTAAAGCCCTAAACGGTCTCAGTCCTGTATTCCTGAAGGACCTTGGATGATGATTGCAAGGACCAGGTTGGTTCATATGGGGGAAGGCAGTCCTTGAGGTATGGCAGTCCTGTTCCATTTAAGGGCCCAGAAACTAAATGAAAGCCATTGAAAAACGGCCTCGGTCCAGTATACCTGAAGGAGCATCTCCACCTCCATCGTTCTGCCCGGACACTGAGGTCCAGCACCGAGGGTCTTCTGGCGGTTCCCTTGCTGTGAGAAGCCAAGTTACAGGGAACCAGGCAGAGGGCCTTCTTGGTAGTGGCACCCGCCCCGTGGAACGCCCTCCCATCAGAAGTCAAAGAGATAAACAACTACGTGACATTTAGAAGACATCTGAAGGCAGCCCTCTTTAGGGAAGCTTTTAATGTTTGATGCATTACGGTATTTTAATATGCTGTTGGAAGCCTCCCAGTGTGTGGCTGGGGTATAAATAAATTATTATTATTATTATTATTATTATTATTATTATTATTATTATTATTAATATAATTTGATCCCAGAATGTCCCGCTTTTCCTTAGGACATACCTATTTCCACTGGAAATAGGTATGTCTACCTATTTCCTTAGGACATACCTATTTCCACAAGAAATGTTGGAGGGTCTGGAGTTATGTGACCTCCGAGCCAAGGAGATAAGATACATGCTTTAGAAGACATCTGAAGGCAGCCCTGTATCAGGAAGTTGTTTCATACTTAATGTTTAATTATGTTTTTACACACGCTGGAAGCTTCCAGGGCTTTTTCTGAGCTCAACAGAACACAGCTCCAGCACATCTTAGGTAGGTGCCGTTGCCATTATAAGAGAACAAGTGTTCATGGGTGAATTACCCGAACCCCACCACCAAATTGTGGGAGCTGTAGTTTGTTTAGAGTTGTCAGAGTTGTTAACACACCTGCCAACATTTCTCAGATGAAAATAGGGACATTCTATTCTACACCAGGAAGCTTCAGAAACATTTGATGATCTCCTTCTACTGGTCAAGAATAGAAAGTGTCCTTTCATACTGCATCACGGTGTGGTACACTGGTTTGACATCAACTGATAGGAAGTGCCTACAGAGGGTGGTGAATACAGCACAAGATATTATGGGCTGTCCCGTGAATCCGCTGGATGAAATAGTGGAAGAACATTGCCTCAGGAGAGTAAGGAAAATTCTCAGGGATGAATTCACACCCTGGCCGGCACTTTCCTGATCTCCTGCCCTCGGCCAGAAGATATAGAAGCATGATTAGTCGCACCAACAGGGTAAAGAACAGCTTCTATCCGAGGGCTGTTAGGCTGCTGAATGAAAAGATAACAACAGGGCAACTGACTTTCGGGTTTGGTGGGTGTGCATCAGTAAACGAGGGGAATTAAGACTAAGAGAGCTGAGTGGGGGATGCTCGTGTAATCTCACTGTATACAAGTTGTACAAGTGACAATAAAGTATTTCAATTTCAATTTCTGATCTGTCACCTTGAGCCAACTACAACCTCTCAACCTACCTCGCAGGATTGTTGTAAAGGGAAAATGTATGAGGGAAGAGATCATGTACAACATCTTTAAGAGGAGAGACTGGGAGAGGAAGGGCCTGCTTTCCTGCAGCTGCCCAAGAGAGGAGGTTGGCAGTGGCCATGGAGAGGCAACAAGAAGCTCCCTTGCAGTCGCAACCGCCTTCATTGTTGTTACTCAGGACAAACGCCTGGTCAACCTTCTCCCTGAGCTTGGCACTGGCGCTGCTAGCAGGGGAAATCGGGATATTCCTGGATCAAATCAAAGAAGCTGGGATGACTTCTGTAATTCCAGGACCATCCTGGGAAAATTGGGACACTTTGAGGGTATTTCTTAAGAGCCCTTCTTTCCCCACCTCATAGAGCTACAACGCTCAGAATGGTTTAATAACCTCTTCACAGGGAATGCTGGTTCCATAGCTATGTGGAGATTTGAATCTGGACCTCCCTGGTCCTGGTTGGGCACTATAACCACTATACCAGACAGCCTTCATCACCTCTAGTGGCTCTCAGCTCTCGTGGTATTTTGCTGGTGTGACCCAAGAGTCCTGGACAATTTCTCATTGTTCATCTGAATGCATTCTCCAGAATTGCCTGCAACACAGAGAAGTTCTACTGCTGTGGAATCATTGTAGAAAAGCTTCCTTGACAGTAGAAAGTTTGTAAACCTCTGATCTGAAGCAATAGATTTAGAAATATCGTCATGGCTATCACATACAAATGTGACTCTCCATGGGTGATATTCTTACGCCGTTTAATGCTTTGCAGTGTCCACACAAATTATGTCATTTCTACTCTCTCCCAAGGAAGCTCAGCGAGACCGTTCAGCTTTTTTTTATTATGATTAACGTCAAAGTCAATATTAGGTTGTGTCAACAAACATCACGTGGCTCTAATCGTGAAGCCTGAAAAAGCAAGGACCAGATCCCAGAAGCCTGGATGCTGTTCTGCAGCAGAACATTAGCTTTGATCTAACAGAATGTCAGACTCTGTTTCTCGGCTGTGAGTGAATGTACTCAGAGTTTAAAGGGGAGAAATCCTGTAATTGCTGAGTTAGCGGGACATAGCTGGAAATGGGTTGACGGTTGTATTAAGTTCACATTGAATATGAGTTCAGATTTCCCCACCAAGTTCTAGGGTAACTTTCTCCTAAACAATACACACATGCTTGTAATTTTTCAGTTTTTATTAAAGGTTTTTCATAGTTAACAAGGGTTAATTGGCACCAAATTATGTCAATTGTACCAATTAGTTGATTTCCAATGAGGGGGGTTGTGTGGTCCATACACACACACACACACACACACACACACACACACACACACACAGTGGTACCTCAAGTTAAGTACTTAATTCGTTCCGGAGGTCCGCTGTTAACCTGAAACTGTTCTTAACCTGAAGTACCACTTCAGCTAATGGGGCCTCCCGCTGCCGCTGCGCCGCCGGAGCATGATTTCTGTTCTCATCCTGAAGCAAAGTTCTTAACCCGAGGTACTATTTCTGGGTTAGCTGAGTCTGTAACCTGAAGCGTATGTAATCTGAGGTACCACTGTTTATAGAGTTCTTGAATCACTGCCTGGAGAATAGAGTTTTCCTCTGGACTAGAAGTGGGAATGCTCTTTGTTTTTTCACTAAAATCCTGAGATTACCCCCCAACCAGAGCATGTGGTCATACTCCAAGGATTAATAAAAAAATAAAAAATAAAAAATTGTCCAGTAGCGCCTTATAGACCAACTAAGTTTGTTCTGGTATAAGCTTTTGTGTGCATGCACACTTCTTCAGATACACAAAAGCTTAGACCAGAACGAACTTAGTGGGTCTATAAGGTGCTACTGGACAATTTTTAATTTTTTTCCTTTTTATGTCGACTGTGTCAGACCAACATGGCTACCTACCTGAATCTAGAAGCCAAGGATTAAGGAACAGGATGAAGAGGAGAGACAAACCATCATTGAAGGAAATAGCTATAGCAATCTCTGCATTCCATAACCAGCCAAACACCCTACTGAATAAGAATGTGATATGTAACCTACACATGGGGAAACAGCAGAACTGGGAAAATGGGAGGAGCATTCTTCCCCAAGCTTCCACCCCAAGCTTTTCTTTCTCCCCACTTCTGGCGTAGACCTACTTTGATGAGAAATCAGAAGAGTATACTGTTGCATTCGAAATCATTCAGCAATTGAAGTAGCTGAACACAAGGGATGCTTCAAGTGGTTCCCCCAAATTCAGCTGGAAATGCAACTTACACTGGCTTCTCCGGTCTCGCTAGTATTCAACCCCTTATGACAAGCATCTTTCGTACTTAGTAGAGAAGCCTTCTGCTACTATGACCTGCTGCAAATGAGATACATAGCCAGACAGCTGCTTTCCGCAGTGTTCCTGAGCAATGGGCAAAAGGCTGCTCTTCCAGCTGAATTTTGGGGAAATCACTTGAAGCATCCCTTGTGTTGAGCTATTTCAATTGCTTTTGTTTGATTTGCTCATTGCAAACAGCCGAAGGTCTGTAAATTTTGATAATAATAAACCTGATTTGGAATGGGGGTTGAATAATTTCGATTGCAACTGCACACACACACACACACACACACTCAGCCTTGCCACTGTAACAGGACATGATTAGGTTTGAGAAAACACAGGAGAATCCATATCCAAGTTCTGTTGCAAAATGTTTTTAATTCAATTTTTAGTCATTAAGTCTGACAAGATGATTTCCAGCTGTGCAGCTATTGAATAAGCATCTTGGGGAGATGGATTGAGAGATGTTCAAGCTCATGCATCATGGAGTGACAGATTTTCCCTCCAAGTTCTAGTCCATGGATGAAGGGGCAAATTGCCTTTAATGTACTGTGCACACAAATACAATATTTCACCTTGACGTAAACTCTGCTTTATGTCATTGGGGGCCATGCCGTTGCATTGGACAAAGGGGAAAGATGCAGTTGCCCCAAGTTTGGCATGGCTTGGTCCTTGGTGAAGGACAATGGACCCAAGTGGGTTATTGGACTACTTACTCTTTGTGAACAGCCACTTACGCATCTGAATGAGCCATGTCTACTTGCAGTGAGAGAGGGGATTTTGCTTGGAAGTCAGGCTGACTTGGTTCAGCGTACTACCCCGAGCCGTTGGGGTAAGGGGGAAGCTGCACTGCTTTGATGGCAGCATTCCCCCCTTCCCCCTGTGTTTTGACAGCTTGGGGGAGGCTTGGGAGTCACGGGCAGGTGGCGTGCTGAATGTCCGCCATGGGCAGCTCACTTTGCCCCCATGGGCAACTTGCTCTGCCCCTGTGGGCAGCCGCGGGACGCGCATGCCATTCCAGGTACCTGAGCGGCTATCCCACACCTGGGAGGGCACCCTCCGTGCCATGCCTCCCTCAGGAGCGTGCCCAACCTGGACAGCGTTGGCATATGCTCTGCTGCTGGGTTGGACTGGACGATCCTCAGGGTCCCTTTCAACTCTATGATTTATTTTTTAAAATATATATATATATATTTATTAGAAATTTTATTAGTAATTTCCGCACAACAACAACACAAAAAATATCAAAAAACAACAATACACAAAGTACACACCCTGAAAGAATCCTGTGAACTGTAGTATACCTATCACAGAGCTGTAATTTCCAACTAAGAAATTGCTGCTACCTGGATTCTTGGTGTGTGTGTGTTTTAAATGTTCTTTAAACATCTGATGTGTATGCAGCTGAAGGCTCTCATTCCATTGTCACCTGTATTCATTTGCCTTTGTCTGCAGGGAACTCGAGATGGAGGAGAAATCTGATTCTGTTTGCATTGTAAGGCAAATTACCTAATTTGCACTTCCTGAAACAATACAGCAAGGGTGAGGAACCTTTTTCGCCCAGATCTTTATCGGTCCCACTCCACAGGCCAACTTTGATAGTTAGGTGGGGCAACCTACCTGTTGCCCTCATGATGTCATTATGGCATCACATGATTGACAGGTGGTGTTTCCCACCCACCTGTCAAAATCCTTTTTCGTGGGGTTCCCGAAATTGGGAAACACAGTGCAAGGGGTAGGGCCAGGCCTATTCTTTGCAAGCTGGCTCATGCTGCTCCCTTGAACCTCCAGTTTCAAAGAAACAGCGCAAAGCCCTTTGCAAGCCGCCCTGTGCTTCTCCCTTCAACTTTCCGTTCTGGAGGTTACAGGGAGCAGCAGAAAGCAGTTTGCATTGGGGCTGCTTCACAGAGCAGTGCTGGGAGAGAGAAGTCGTTTCAACTGAATGAAAACTGCTTCCCCCTCTTTGAGCAAGGCACATTCCTGCAGCCCATCAGCTGATCTGCTGTTGGGAGAATGTCTTGCTCCACCAGAAGATGACTAGGAAGCCCATATTTGCCCCACACCTGATGCCATGTATGAGTTCAGGTGTAGGGTGTGTCTTCCTCAAAACAGCCTCATAACCTGCAGGTTCGCCACCACTGCAATGCACAGACAAAAATGCAGCCACCCTCCTAAATCTGCACGTCTCTGAATTTTGCAAAGTAGTTCTCCAGACAAGTAATACGTTCAGAATGCATATGCTAGGTAAAGTGTGAATGGATTTCCATGGGGTCTTTTAGAAGAAAAATGGAATTTGCAAACTGATGTGGAAACCTGGAGATCTGAATTGAAGAGTGGGGAAAATGAGAAACCAAAATCGACAGATTCTCCCATTCCTTCAGGGAACCTTCTTGTCAGAGCAAACAAAAATCAAATGAAACCTCTAATCTAGTATAATGTGCCTTTATGCGATAAAATTTATAGGGTTAAGGTGGCTGGATAAATGTAGATTTGCTTTTCTCATTCTACCCTCCCTACATTAATCTCAGGCATTATTCTTACTAGATTGGGTGGGGGGAGTAGCCTAACGAATGAGATAGTAAGAGTGATCTTTCTAACTTTCCTTGTATAACAGCAAATGCAGAGAAATTTGTCCTTTTAGTAGCCATTTGTAACATATGGTGGAACAAGACTCCTATTTTTATGTAGCTTCTGGACAATGGTGATAAATCACTGCCTTTCATTTGCATTCGTTCCTGCCCCCCTTGTTCATCCTGAAAGCTCTGGATGGCACAAAGTGCTTTAAATAATGTATTCTTTGCACCCACCCGTTGGAGAACACAGGCTTACTCATACTTTGACATCAGCGCTAAAATGCTTCACTGCCTCAGCAAGCCTGAAACTGTGGAGGCTCCTCAGTTGCTTAAACCCCCCCCCCACTAATTTAGTGGTTATCATACAGAAAGGAAAAGTACCAGGTTTGAGTTGTTAGGTATTTGAGGGCTCCTCCAGATGACCTGTTTATCGTGTATCCATCTTCATTTGCTAACACGGAGGTTAGACTGTGGCTCAATAGATCATTTGTTTGCAGGAAGGTTATATGGCAATGAGTAGGGAAGCGGGTGGAGCTGTGGTTTAAACCACTGAGCCTCTTGGGCTTGCCGATTGGAAGGTTGGCGATTTGAATCCCGTGACGGGGTGAGCTCCCGTTGTTCTGTCCCAGCTCCTGCCAACCTAGCAGTTCCAAAGCACGTCAAAGTGCAAGTAGATAAATAGGTACCACTCCAGCGGGAAGGTAAACGGTGTTTCTGTGAGCTGCTCTGGTTTTCCCAGAAGCGGCTTAGTCATGCTGGCCACATGACCCGGAAGCTGTACGCTGGCTCCCTCAGCCAGTAAAGTGAGATGAGCGCTGCAACCCCAGAGTTGTCCGCGACTGGACCTAATGGTCAGGGGTACCTTTACCTTTATCTTGCATTATAATGTAGTGGGGGGGCGGGGGAGGGGGTAGGAAAAAAGAAATGCGTGAAGTTTCACCATTTATCTCTCATTCCTTAAATGTTGACTACTAAATTGGCAAAGGACACATCCTCTTTTTAAAAATGAGAGTCGTCATAGCGATCCTAGTTAAAAGTAGAAGTCGGAAAATGTGTCCTCCTTTTTGCTCTTCAAAATATGGCTTATAGAGGCGGCTTCCAACCAAATATTAAAAACAATACAGCATCAGACATTAAAAACTTCCCTAAACAGGGCTGCCATCAGTTGTCTTTTGAAAGTAAAATAGTTGTTTATTGCCTTGACATCTGCTGGGAGGGCGTTCCACAAGGCAGGCGCCACTACCGAGAAGGCCCGCTGCTTGGTTCCCTGTAACCTCACTTCTCGCAGCGAGGGAACTGTCAGAAGGCCCTAGGAGCTGGACCTCAGTGTCCAGGCTAGATGATGGTAGTGGAGACGCTCCTTCAGGTATACAGGCCCGAGGCTGTTTAGGGCTTTAAAGGTCAGCACCAACACTTTGAATTGTGCTCGGAAACATACTGGGAGTCAATGTAGGTCTTTCAAGACCAGTGTTATATGGCCTCAGCGGCCACTCCCAGTCACCAGTCTAGCTGCCACATTCTGGATTAATTTCAGTTTCCGAGTCACCTTCAAAGGTAGCCCCACATAGAACACAATGCAGTAGTCCAAGCAGGAGATAACTAGACTACTGCATATCGTTGAATTCGATATGAGGCAGCTCCTAGACTGGAGAACTAGATGAGCCTTGGATCTAAACCAGCAAGGAAGTACTTATGCGTGGGACTTGCCAACCTTCTGAGTCAGATCCTGTGTGTCAAACTTGCATTTTGTCGCTCGAACATGAAACAGGCATGTGTTTCGCATTTCCCCATTCCCTCCCTTTCCTGCAACAGCAACAGGGAGGGAAGCGACATGCAAAGTCCCCCAGAGGCCCTCCCCCCCGGAAATGACTATCAGTGCCAGCCTATCTGCATGCAATACATGAGATACCTTCAGCGTGATGTTTCTAATCTGCTAAATAAGAAACAGCAAATGTGCGAAGTGTCCCATTGCACCTTTGGGACTAACAGATTTATAAGCCACAGTCTGCTTCGTCAGAAGCATTTGCATATTTTGATTAGAAATGCGAGAACTATTCAGTGCGAAGACACGCCACGCGGCTCGGTCGTGAATATATAGACACACGCACACACACACACACACACACACAGGGTTTCGCATCTTGCAAATGAAGTCTCCTGTGTTTGGGGGTTCTGCCTTTGAAAAGCATCGAGGAAATGAAGCTGTGTAGATGGCGAGCCAATCCCATGAGCAACATCCCTATTAATAAGACCTGTTTTGAATTCTGTTCCATCTCTGCTATTGCTGCAGAGTGGAGAGTGCAGTGGAGAGCCAGTGTGGTGTAGTGGTTAAGAGCAGTAGTCTCGTAATCTGGTGAACCGGGTTCGCGTCTCCGCTCCTCCACATGCAGCTGCTGGGTGACCTTGGGCCAGTCACACTTCTCTGAAGTCTCTCAGCCCCACTCACCTCACAGAGTGTTTGTCGTGGGGAAGGAAGGGAAAGGAGAATGTTAGCCGCTTTGAGACTCCTTCGGGTAGTGATAAAGCGGGATATCAAATCCAAACTCTTCTTCCAGTGGGGTTTTGAGCCCCATCAGGGAGAAGGAAAATACCCCTGGTGGCATTTCTGGGGAAGGGCAGTTGCTTTGTGGTACAGAACATGAAGTTCGATTCCTGGCATCTCCAGGTACGGCTGGGGAAATTCATCTCTTGAAATGAATAAATAAATAAATGAGTGAATAAATAAATAAATAAAATTTTATTTGTACCCTGCCCTCCCCACCCAGAGCCGGGCTTAGGGCGGCTAACATCATAAAACTAACACAGTACAGTGGTACCTTGGGTTACAGACGCTTCAGGTTACAGACTCCGTTAACCCAGAAATAGTACCTTGGGTTAAGAACTTTTCTTCAGGATGAGAACAGAAATTGCGCAGCGGTGGCAGCGGGAGGCCCCATTAGCTAAAGTGGTACCTCAGGCTAAGAACAGTTTCAGGTTAAGAACAGACCACCAGAACGAATTAAGTTCTTAACCTGAGGTACCACTGTATACAAAGAACATAAAAACATAAAAACAGGCAATCAGTTAATTAAAATACATCTTAAAATTAGTTCACAGCAAATTAAAATATGGACAGATGGCAGTCCACGGGTAACAGTGAGAGTGGTTAATATTCTCCAGGGCCAACTGTTACCACTGGTCTTATAAAGGACCTGTGAGCGGGCTAGGAGGCCTCTTTAATGCTTGTTCTTATACAGAAAGAGAAGAATCAGACTGAACCCTGACCAAAGGCCTGGTGGAACAGCTCCGTCTTGCAGGCCCTGTGGAAAGATGCCCATAGGACCCTGGTCTTTTGTGGGAGAGTGTTCCACCAAGCCGCAGCCACGGCCAAAAACCCAGATGGCTGCTGCTGTTAGTCAGTGGAGACAGGGCCAAGCTCAATGGACCGCTCAGTAGGCCAAAATGTATAAGACAAGAACTAATGAGTGCTGAAAATGTAAAGAAAAGGAAGGTATATTTTACCACATGTGGTGGACTTGTAAATGTTTGATGTTTTAGTATGTTCTGACATATGCCGTGAGCCACCAGATGGGCAGGGTATAAATAATAACATTATTATTATTATTATTATTATTATTATTATGCAGGTCATGATGGTAATGTTCAGTTTCTGTTTCAGTTTCTGTTAATTGGTTCTCATGGGAAAC
>JAXCMG010000020.1:25947473-25960674 GCA_034642415.1 Podarcis siculus | reverse complement strand
CGTTTGGGCTAAAGCCAATAGGGCTATGCCTGACACTTCAAAGTTCCATGAGGTAATTCGTTGGCTGGTTGAACTGGGGGAGACTTTATACATTGCTGCCAGATGCAAAGGCGGATGCAGATTGACTCTATTCTGCTGAAAAGTCAGAACTGTCTTCCCTTGATTTCCTCCCAACTCTTGGTTATTGTTCGGGTGTGTAAAATCATAGCTGTTCCCATCATTCCTAACTGCAAAGACCATTGTTTGGGGAAGTGTCATTGGGGAAGCACATTTGCCAGCATTATAAATGGATCCCCGAAAGAAAATTGAGTGCGCAAGAGCGGAGGGGGAAGCCCGCCACAACTTGATTGCATGCGTAATGCTCAAAGGTAATTCGGATTTACATTGCTCTTTTTAAATAGGGCCTGTGTGATGTTCAGTAGGGATCCATATCTATACTGCTTCTGAGTGAGGACACATGATATGTGATTGCAGATAAACATGTATGCATTCGCCACTTTGGTCCGGCTGTCTTTGGCAAAAAAAAACCAACCTACAGTGGTATCCTGGGTTAAGAACTTAATTCGTTCTGGAGGTCTGTTCTTAACCTGAAACTATTCTTAACCTGAGGTACCACTTTAGCTAATGGGGCCTCCTGCTGCCACTGCCACGCAATTTCTGTTCTCATCCTGAAGCAAAGTTCTTAACCCGAGGTATTATTTCTGGGTTAGCAGAGTCTGTAACCTGAAGCATCTGTAACCAGAAGCGTATGTAACCCAAGGTACCACTGTACATACCTGCTTTTTCAGGCGAAGTCTCCTATTCTTGTAATGCCAGTCTGTGCAACGGTGGAAATAGCAGTACAAGAAGAAGAGTTTGGATTTGATATCCCGCCTTTCATTCCCTTTAAGGAGTCTCAAAACGGCTAACATTCTCCTTCCCCTTCCTCCCCCACAACAAACACTCTGTGAGGTGAGTGGGGCTGAGAGACTTCAGGGAAGTGTGACTGGCCCAAGGTCACCCAGCAGCTGCATGTGGAGGAGCGGAGACGCGAACCCAGTTCACCAGATTATGAGACTACCGCTCTTAACCACTACACCACACTGGCTCTCAAGAAAGATAGCCCTTGTCATTTGCATGCCTGGAGAGTAGTTATTTGACTAGTCTCTATTAAGCAGATTAGACTAACGCTTTAAAGTAATTATCTGAAGATTTCAACACTGCGGCTTGCTCTGCGACTGGATGATCATGCACTGTATCTTTATTGAATGAAGTCTCATTATTTGATTCCTGCTATTACTATTATTATAGCTATTGTTATTATTTTTTATTAATCAATCCAAGTTTTGCAAACCCAAGCAAATGATTTTACACATTTCATTTCGTTTATGAATCGCTTTCCACGAAACATCCTGAAGCTATTCAACAAAAAGAAAACAACCCAACACCACAATTCTGTTCAAATCCAATACGGGGACTATTGCTGACTGAGACAAATGTCTCCACTTAAAAGCCTTGTTGGAAAAAGAAGGCCTTTAAAATATGTGCTTGTCTGATATATAATGGAAGGGAGGTCCAAAAGGCAGGCACTGCCACACTGAGAGGGCAAAAGTCCAAAGCTGGGATGACAAGTCAATAATCACACCAGGGTGGGAAAAGAAAGGATTTATTCAGCCTGCAGTAGCAAGGTACAGGTAGGGTTGCCATATTTCGAAGAACAAAAAGGAGGACACATTTTCTGACTTCTACTTTTAACTAGGATCACTATGACGACTCTCATTTTTAAAAAGAGGATGTGTCCTTTGCCAAGTTAGTAGTTGACATTTAAAGAATGAGCGATAAATGGTGAAACTTCAGGCATTTCTTTTTTTCCTACCCCCTGCCCCTCCCCCCGCTACATTATAATGCAAGATAAAGGTAAAGGGACCCCTGTCCATTAGGTCCAGTCGTGACCGACTCTGGGGTTGCAGCGCTCATCCCACTTTATTGGCAGAGGGAGCCGGCGTACAGCTTCCGGGTCATGTGGCCAGCATGACTAAGCTGCTTCTGACGAACCAGAGCAGCGTACGGAAATGCCGTTTGCCTTCCCACCAGAATGGTACCTATTTATCTACTTGCACTTTGTGCTTTTGAACTGCTATGTTGGCAGGAGCAGGGACCGAACAACGGGAGCTCACCCCGTCACGGGGATTCGAACCACCGACCTTCTGATCAGCAAGCCCTAGGCTCTGTGGTTTAACCCACAGTGCCACCCGTGTCCTTATAATGCAAGATAGATCCATGCATTTGATGGTAAGCGTTGCCCTTCATTTTCCCAAAATGCATCCTTCCACTCTAAAGTGTTCTGTCTCTTTGTTGCAAAATACCAGAGGTAGGCTTGCATTTCGAACTTACATTGGAAAAGACCTTTGCTGTGCTTGGCTGCGATTCAAAGCCTGGAGGTGGACAATGGGCTGTGTATTTTCTCAAAATTGAAGGCAGTGTGAAAAAAAAGCATTGCTGGCACACGGTGTGTTGTGAATGCTTATCTCACCATCATTTCTGCTGACAACATTTGTTGAGTTTTCTCCCCATGGATCTTCAGAAACGCATGAGAACCTTTCGACTGGAAAGGGGAAAGGGACAAAGAAACGAGTGGGAAATGTTGGCTTTTTCAGATCACGTTACGGGTTGCATTTGGGTGCCATGATAAGCTGTGGTTTATTATAAGGAGATGAATCTAACCTCTACCCAGACTCACAAGCTTCCTCCTTCCCTCCCTGCCTCCAGTGTGGTTGTGCGGAGTTTGAAAGCTTCACTTCTAATTTCAGTTTAGCATTGCGTCTATCCCTTAAACTCTGGTAGTCTTGACTATGGTTTGTTTCATAAGTCATAGTTAAAGCTAACCACAGTTTGATGGATTTTAAAAGCATGACAAACCATGGTTAATTGAAAAAGGGGAGTGAAAGCTTCTACTCTTTACAGGAAAGCCAGAGGATGATGATGATGATGATGATGATGATAATTTATACCCCGTCCATTTGGCTGGGTTTCCCCAGCCACTGGGTGGCTCCCAAGAGAATATTAAAAACACACTGAAACATCAAACATTAAAAACTTCCCTAAACAGGGCTGGCTTCAGATGTCTTCTAAAAGTCAGATAGTTGTTTATTTCCTTGACATCTGATGGGAGGGTGTTTCACAGGGCGGGTGCCACTACGGAGAGGGCCCTCTGCCTGGTTCCCTGTTTCCTGTAGCTTCACTTCTTGCAGTGAGGGAACGGCCAGAAGGCCAGGAAGAGCCAGGAAGGGACTAGGTGTTAATCAGTGCCATTTTTCTAGAAAAAGAGGTTCTGGAACTCACCATGAACACCTCCCTCTTTCTCTTAGAATGGCAGTGGTACCCACTTGAGAGGTGCCGGAACCCACCTGTGAGTTCCCCCTGGAAAAAAGTGTTAAACCAGAGGTGAGGAACTTCAAAAGTCCAGGAGCTGAGTGCAGTCATTTAGGCCTCTCTGTCTGGCCCTTGGACCTCTTCCCAGACCATACCCCTTTCCAGCTGTTGTAGGGAAATTGAGGTTGGCTTTTACAGTCCAACTCCCCATCCCTTGAGCTGTGCTGTCAGTCAGAGATGCAAAAGGAGGCTATCAAGGAAGCAAGACAAGCTGTTGATCATGATTGGTCTGTTGCAACAGAGTCCACCTCCCCGTGCAAAGAGGTGAACAGGAGCCCAGAAGAAAAGCATGTTAGAATTTTTAAACCCTGCCTCGTCACAAAAAGACCTCCCCAAAAATGTCACAGACGCATCACAGCATGTGTTGTACATGTAAATCAGAGTTCATGTTTCTCCAACATATTTACAAGCCTGTCAATCAAAGATGCCTGATAATACTTGCTAATTGTCCTTCCTGGCTTGTTGGAAGCATCCTTCTGAATTGGTGACTACCTCGACTCTAGAATCCATTGTCAATAACTTGTTTCATTCATACACAGATACCTGCTCTTTTCACAGTTCACCATGGGCATTCAACAGATACTTGTAATCTGGTTTGCAGAGTGTGAGGGACCTATCTGTTGAGAATTCTGTTCCACCTTAAGGAACAGATGTGTGGAATTTTTGCATGTCACATGTCTGTTTACATTCCAGCACAGTATGCTGGGAACTTCCATTTGTGTATAGCTTTCTGTTTTGCTTTGGACACGAAGGAGATCAGACATGTTTCCTTTTGTCCTGATCTACTCTTAATAAATCCTGCTTGTAAAAATGCTCACACAGCCTCTCGTGCCACTTCTGTCTGTGCAGTGTTTTCTCTGCTGGATAGTGTGCTCAGTCTTCTAAAGCCTGGGTCACAGTTTAATGCTGCACCAAGGACCGGTGTTCACCCAGCACACTGGCCAGAGGGCTGGGGCCAGCTGGGGGCCTGCCAATTGCCCCCGTTTCCTTGGGTGCATGCCAACACTATCAGGAATTTCCTGCTTCATGACTTGAGGGTGTCTCGGAGGTTGACTAGGGGCTAAACCTGGCTGCTGTACTGCTCTCTGTACTATTTCAGACACATGGTTTATGCACTTATAGGACATGGGTGGCGCTGTGCCTAGGACAGAGCCTAGAACTTGCTGATCAGAAGGTCGGCGGTTTGAATCCCCGTGACGGGGTGAGCTCCCGTTGTTCAGTCCCTGCTCCTGTCAACCTAGCAGTTCGAAAGCACGTCAAAGTGCAAGTAGATAAATAGGTACCGCTCCGGTGGGAAGGTAAACGGTGTTTCCGTGTGCTGTTCTGGTTCTCCAGAAGCAGCTTAGTCATGCTGGCCACATGACCCGGAAGCTGGACGCCGGCTCCCTCGGCCAATAAAGTGAGATGAGTGCCACAACCCAGAGTCGGCCACGACTGGACCTAATGGTCAGGGGTCCCTTTACCTTTACCTATGGGTGTTCACCTTGTGCACCCGTGAACGTGCATTTTATTTAGGAAACCTTAGAATTCTTACAGCGCAGCCTTGCTTCATGCCCTCATCAAATGGCTTTCAGGCCTCTTTGAACTGTGATAATGTCTCTTCCTTGCTTGGATGGATTGTGGAAAGGTGTGCATGCGTATGTGTTCTTGACCATGCATGTCTAAAAACCTCTGGCCCTTACATGGCTTGAATGCAGCCTATCTCTGAGTTTAGCCGTTGCAGAAGGGAATGAAATGTTTTGCTGGGAAATGGCCTTGGTTCCAAGGCATCACCAGAACAGCTAGCCTTCTTTTCTCCCCCGTGGATCTTAACCAAGTTCTTTCCTGGCACCTAAGTTGCTACTTCGCTGAGAAGCTCATGACCTTTCGGATGTCCTGGCTGGTGGTAACTACTTTCTTCAGTGGGTTTTGTTTGACTTCTCAGGAAATTTAATAATCCCATAGCACTGAATGGGGAGAGGGCGGGATACAAAATCTGATAAAGAGCCATACATTCATTGCGGTTTCGCTTGTACATTAATGGATTATTGACTGAAATAGGTCAGATCTGTCCGTAATTATGCTTTTTGCTGCGCTTGTGAAAACGGAACCTCTCGTGTGACTGTTAACCTACATACTAACCTGGTAAACGATTTTTCCGAAAGGCATTCAAAGTCAATTTCTGTCCGGCGTAGGCTGAAAATCGTTCCTCGCAGATTTTTATCAGGCAAAGTTGATTATTACAAGGATGTGTTAATAGGCTGTGTGGGGATCCTTTTTTCAGTTTATTGTTTGTGACCTACCTTTTGCATTTCTTTGGTTCCAGTAAATTGCACAGCAAAGGTGTGAGCCAATACATGTTTACTTGTGTGTAAATTCACAAAGAATCACAGTTTTAATCCAATTTTTAGCATCTAGGGCACCTCATCAGAAGCTAATGGATGTACTCCAGGAAAACTCTCCTCCCTGTAAGAATGTTGTTGTTGTTTAGTCGTTTAGTTTTGTCCGACTCTTCGTGACCCCCTGGACCAGAGCACGCCAGGCACTCCTGTCTTCCACTGCCTCCTGCAGTTTGGTCAAACTCATGCTGGTAGCTTCGCGAACACTATCAAACCATCTCATCCTCTGTCGTCCCCTTCTCCTTGTGCCCTCCATCTTTCCCAACATCAGGGTCTTTTCCAGGGGGTCTTCTCTTCTCATGAGGTGGCCAAAGTACTGGAGCCTCAACTTCACGATCTGTCCTTCCAGTGAGCACTCAGGGCTGATTTCCTTCAGAGTGGAGAGGTTTGATCTTCTTGCAGTCCATGGGACTGTAAGAATAACAAACATTAATAGAAGAATAACAAACATTAATAGGACTTCAAAGGTTAAAACACATTCACATGCACACCAGCCCTGAAAGGTATGCTGGTATTTATTATGCCCATATTTCAGAAGGGTATGTGATGGAAATCCGAGGACAAGAGATTAGTATTTTGCCTAAGGCCACTATAAACATCTCCAGAAATTGCTGCAGTTTGTGTGGTCAGAAATGGAAACTGGTCAAATCAGCACGATGAGTATTCATTTGCTTCATTGCTGTTCTGCAAACGATATGTAATTAATGACAGGCTGTTTTGCACTGTTTTGACATTTGTTTTGTATTGAAATGAACGCAAGTTATGTAAATTATGTAACTTATTTCAATTAGTGGACTTAGTATAAGGTGGAAACCAAGAAACAATGCTGGTTGTGATTAATGGAGGTCAGAATGGAAATCACTTCCTTTCGACATCGCTCCCTCCAGATGACCTTTTCTTGAGCATTTGTCCTGATTTGCTTGCTCAGACAGAGGTCTGGTCTTTACTAAGCATCTATTCTGATTTGTTACATATGACAATGAGCATTCATCCTGATTTGCTTGAGGGGTGTGTACATGTCTTCCCATTAATGATTCAGGACCAAGGTGATCAAGGGTCTGGAAACCAAGCCTTACGAGGAACGATTGAGGGAGCTGAGTATGTTTAGCCTGGAAGAGAAGAAACTGAGAGGGAGCTATGAAAGCCTTTGTGGCGATCACACAGGGTCCCTGGACGTTTAACGGTCTATTGATCCCTGTGCCACCACTGTGCTCGCTTCCCTGCTGCTACCAACCCGTTACTCTTGGGTAAAACACTGAGTCCAGACAGTTGTTAAAAGTGAACCAAATAAACAAGTTTATTTTATAAGCATTAACAAGTTTATGGTTTCTTTGATAATATTCCTGTCAGTATCTTAACTTTAGTTTCTTTACCAGCCTATACCTTCCTAATACCTTCTGATTGATTATCTCAACTGTTTGACTGACTCCTCTTAACAAATTCTCACATCAGACAAGCCCAACCCACAGACTTATCTTCTCTGTCTCTTCTAACTCCAGACTGTCTTCTCAACCACCCTAACTCTAACTAACTCTAACTCTAACTCTAACTCTAACTCTAACTCTAACTCTAACTCTAACTCTAACTCTAACTCTAACTCTAACTCTAACTAACTCTAACTCTAACTCTAACTCTCTAACTCCTCCAAAAACCCTCTGTGCTTAAACCTTATACACAGTTAACTCTGCCCCTTGGGTTCCCATTGGTTAGTCATTTTACAATCAGTTAACCCTTTCCTTATGAATCCAGTATGATGTCACACACCTAGGAGGGCAAATGCCACAGCCTTCTTCAAATATCTCAAGGGCTGTCATGTGGAAGATGGCTCAAGCTTGTGTTTTCCTGCTCTTCAGGTTGGGGCAGTAGGACTTGAACCAATGGAGATTCCAGCTAAACTCCAGAAAGAAATTTCTGACAGTATGAGCTGTTCGACAGTGGACTCCTCCAGAAGGTTGTGGACTCTCCTTCCTTGGAGGTTTTTCAGCAGAGGTTGGATAGCCATCTGTCTGGGATGCTTTAGTTGAGATTCCTGCATTGCAGGGGGGTTGGACTAGATGACCCTCAGGGTCCCTTCCAACCCTATAATTCTATTATTCATTAATCACACACTTTTCTGTTCACTTCCCCATCACTTTCCTAACTGCAAAAATTTCATTTTTTTATTTTAAAAAGTGGATTTGTTGCTCTGTTGTTGTTTAGTCATTTAGTCGTGTCCGACTCTTCGTGACCCCATGGACCAGAGCACGCCAGGCACTTCTGTCTTCCACTGCCTCCCGCAGTTTGGTCAAACTCATGCTGGTAGCTTCGAGAACACTGTCCAACCATCTCGTCCTCTGCTGTCCCCTTCTCCTTGTGCCCTCCATCTTTCCCAACATCAGGGTCTTTTCCAGGGAGTCTTCTCTTCTCATGAGGTGGCCAAAGTACTGGAGCCTCAGCTTCAGGATCTGTACTTCCAGTGAGCACTCAGGGCTGATTTCCTTCAGAATGGAGAGGTTGGATCTTCTTGCAGTCCATGGGACTCTCAAGAGTCTCCTCCAGCACCATAATTTGTTGCTCTAGGGAGGCAGAAAACCGTCATCCACCAAAATTCCCAGTACATGCTTGGATCTCTCCTGCAAAATAGTGACAGTCGGGGGTGGGGGGTCCTGCCTGTCTCACTCAACCAGTGCCTTATCTGAGTTCTTGGGATAATCCAGCTTCATTTTAGTGGAGAGTGTAATTGAACAGCATGTTCTAGATTTCATGCAGTACGGAGTGCTAAACTAAACTAAAAATATGGTACAGTATGTATCTCACCCCCCAACTGAAATTCTCTGCCAAGAACAACCAAATTCTGAATTTTGCAGACTGAGCTCTACTGATTCTTACTTTGGAAACTTTAAATCCTAGCTTTGTATCCATAAGGACTAGAAACCTGCTCTCTCTCCTTTTAAAAAAAGAAGGCTTAGATTGTCAGGGAGGAAGCAAAGTTGAGCACAATGTCCCATATCCTGTACTCTTGTACAGTCATGGTGGGCACAAAAAATGAAAGGGGAGAAGAGGATTCATTTTTCAACTTAAAAAATTGTGTTTGCCAATTGATAAGTGCCTGCCTTTGTCTAACTTTGAGAAACATCCACCCATTCTGTAAAAGAGAGAAGCCCCCAGTTTGCCACCTGCAAATCAGTTTTTAGGGCTCATCTTTCCTATGTTGCCAAAACCAGGGAATCAAAGCAATATGCTGACCTACGGAACGGCATTGGGATGGCGGCGGGGAGCCTTGTAAGAGATAAGTCAAGGATTTTATGGGAACATGGCTAACACTTTTTAGATCTATTGACCACATAAATCTGAGAGGCATAAAACGCCAAGTCATTATAGAGCAGTGAATCATCTCTCTCTCTCTTGGGGAGCAGATGTTCTTGGAGGCTTCTGTCCAGACTGGCTCATACAGTGACCTGATGGAGCATTATGAAGCTTTGGCTGGCTCGAAAGGAAACTCTCTCTTTTTGAAGGATCAGCAAAGGTATATGTGTGCAAATGTACAACCAGAAGCCCAGTTTCTGCTCTTCTTGATCTGCAAGTTTGACCTGGGTAAACAAACTCATCTGTAGAAGCCCAGTGCATCATTTTGGAGGCAAACAGTAAAAGGATCTAGCCATATTTATCATACGTGCGAACAGCTGCCTAAATGGGCAATCCTATGGCAACAGTTGTTGGCAGTTTAGGATGCTGTTGGCTCTCCAACCCTGGCTTAGTCAAATATATGCCAGGGTAATGTGTACAGCTGGGGCTCAGCTGGCTGAACTGAGGCTGCTGTAAATCCCAAACAATCCAGCCATGGGCTTAGGCAGAGCAGCCACCCCACTACTGAATGGGTTTTGGATCTGGTGTAGCTTTATGCTAGCTTAATTTACAGAGGCATGCTTTTTGCCAGCTTCTTGTGCATATAACTGCATCCTTAATCTCTGCTCATGGATCTTCACGTAGTCAAAACAGCACCATTCATATGTACAAGTAACTCAGGTTTTGCAGGAGTATTTTTTAAAAAAAGAGGAAGGAAACTCCTAAGGAGAAGACCCTTCCCCAAATCTCAGTGAGGACTGACCCCATGCTCTGTGGGTACAGAAGGACACGGTGTGGCTTAAATTAAACTCTTGTTTGTTAAACAAGCAGCTGCATAACTCATTGTAGCATATACTGCAAAAAGCACATAACATAAAATCCTGTTTTAAAAACAACACATTTGAGCCAGGAACTGGCAAGTGGACTCAGCCCAGGTTTATGCTAGTTTGCTTGTTTTGCACAATCTGCGGCACGATCCGAACTGTGTTAATTTATAATCTACCCAACAGTGTTCAATTTTGCTTACTTCCGAGTAAGTGCCCATAGCAATACAGCCTTGTTCCTCCTTTGGTCTAGGTGTAAGATGTTGCACAGAGAAATGAAAGAGTCCCGTTGCTATAACCTTCATTTCTGCATTACTGTTTAACTAGGCATTGGCCAATAAGCAGTGCTTTTTTTTATGCGGGTGGCACTGTGTGTTAAACCGCTGTGCCGCTTGGACTTGCCAATCGAAAGGTTGGCGGTTCAAATCCCCACGACGGGGTAAACAGCGTTTCCGTGCACTGCTCTGGTTCACCAGAAGCGGCTTAGTCATGCCAGCCACATGACCTGGAAGCTATACGCTGGCTCCCTCGGCCAATAAAGTGAGACGAGCACTGCAACCCCAGAGTTGGTCACAACTGGAGCTAATGGTCAGGGGTCCCTTTACCTTTAACTTTACCCATGAACTTTGGGAGCTCAAATATTTTTTTGGGGGGGCTGAAGGGACCTTGGCCCCCAGAAGTTGGCTTTTATGGCAATAAGCCTCTGCTTCTTACTGAACTCCCCAGTGCATGCCCGAGGACTTAGGGTAAATAGAAACAGAGATCAGCTAGAAAGTTAAGCCTTCAGTTGTGCAACTCTTCATTGAGTCATGCTGGCCACATGACTCGGAAAAACTGTCTGCGGAAGTGGACAAACACCGGCTCCCTTGGCCTGTAAAGCGAGATGAGTGCCACAACCCCAGAGTCGTTCGCGATTGGACTTAATTGTCAGGGGTCCCTTTACCTTTACCTTTTACTCAAGGGTGCACAGTCCTGGCACCTCTTTTTGTTGTTGTTAAAAAGTGTGACACTTACTGTAACAACTTCATGGTGAGTACCGGCCCCTATTTTTCTAGGGGGGAAAAAAGCACTGCCGATAAGGGTTTGGAAGCTGAAGGTGGTATTCAACTACCATGTCCCATCAGAGCAAGGATCTGGGTACGAGAGTGGGAAAATGTTTCATTGCAGAAGGGGAAATACTTGCAGTGATGGAACAAGAGACTTAATTAGGGTTGCTATACGTCTGGAACTTCCCGGACATAGCCAGTATTTGGCCCTCTTAAGCCAAATAGGGGAATTTCCCAGGGGGAAATTGCTGGAATGTCCAGGACAATGTAGATTTTGATGAATTTCATTAAAAATAGCTCAAAAACTAATATTTTCTTTGAGATTTTGCACACACAAAAAGCCCAGCAACTTTTGTGTCCGCATTTTCACTTTTTGAAATATGGCAACCCCTTGCTTTGGTTAGACAACCCTTGTTGTCTGGGTTTTGTTTTGCTCTAAAAGCTGATATTCTCCATTATACTTACATAATGTAATCCCAAAAGCCACATGAGATATAAACTGCCCTGGGGAAAATCCAAAGATGTATAAGTGATGCCAACACAATCCTACTGGTGAAGGTGAAGCTGGAACAAGCAGGGCATTTTATTTCTAACCGGTGCCCTGACAGATGGGAGGTTTTTGGCAAGCTTCCTTTGTGCTCGCAAGGGTACTTTGCCGTTCAGGTGGCAAATGAATTCAGCAACACAGGCAAGCGCTCCCTCGTTGTCCCAGGTGCTAGACACGACGTCACACTGGCAGAATGTCTTGGCTCAGGAACAAGCAAAGAAGAAGAAGAAAAGAAGGAGGAGGAATGTTCCTGTCTGGGGAAGAGATTTCTAGCCGTTTCTGCAACTTATACTTTTGGGGAGCGAAGAAGAGATTGGTGGCTCTGTAGGAACAGATGCTTCTTGCTGACCTTTGGATATCAGACACTTGGCACAATGTCAAGCACTTGGGTTGTACAGGAAAAATGATGTCCTGGATCCAGTCCTAGTCCTAGTTGCCAGCTGGCAACTCCAGATAAGGACAGGCACACTCAGCCTTGCCGTGACGGCTGAACTTTGAAGAGTGAGTTTCAGTTCTGCACGCATGCTGGTAACTTGGAATGCAATCCAAATTTCTGCATTCTGGATGCCGAAGTTTTAAGATATGAGAAATTAGGAACCGCACAGAGGTAGAAGGAAGTCATTAAAAAAATCAGGTAGTAAAACCAGAGATTAGGCATAGATAAGAAAGTAAGAGTAGCAAGAAGAAATCAATAAGGTGAAGATAAATAGACTTCTTACTGGAAATATATGTTTATAATGATGGTTCATATTTCTTAAAAAACTGATAAGATTTTTCTTTTAACTTTCTATTTTTCCTATTTTTCTCCTCTTTTCTACTTTTCCTTTTCTTCTTTTCTATTTTCTTTTTGTGTAATTTTTTTTCTTTCATAACAGAACAATGTGTTTTATTATGTGCCATTTTTAATGTGTAAAAAAAAGATATTTTTTTTTAAAAAGGAATGCAATCCTGAGCATATTTTACTCAGAAGCAAATCGCATGGAGGCTGAGGGAGGCTGCTTTCTAGTAAGTATGTTTGGAATCTGAGCAAGAGGCAGCAGAAGTGTATAAAAATTTGCTTTTTTCCTCTCTCTCTCATGACACTAAAACTTTGGAGCATCCAGCGGAGCTGAATGCTGGAAGAGTGAGGGCAGAGAAAAGAAAGTGCTTTTTCACACAGCGTTTTGTAAGGTGGTGGAATTCTTTCCCACAAAAGGTCACAGAATCATAGAGTTGGGAGGGACCCCATGGGTCATCTAGTCCAACCCCCTGCAATGCAAGAATAATGATTATGGCTACCAACTTCAATGGCTTTGAAAGGGGATTAGATACATTTGTGGAAAATAAGGCGACCAGTGCCTACTTGCCATGATGGCTATTGTAGTGTTTGCCCGTTCATTTGAAAATGTCTGTACAGGGGAGAGAGAATGGGTTAAAATGTAGACCAATAGGAAAGCGGGAGGCGGAGCCTACCTGTTTATAAAAGGGCTTAGCCCGAGGTTTGGGTTGTGGGTATTTGATTGGTTAGTTGATTGGGAAAAGGCAGTTGGAAAAGCAGTTGGCAGGCAGTTGGAAATAGAGAGACAGTTAGTGAAGTGGGTTCTTGTGTGAGGGGAAATAGAAGAGATAGAGACAGGATAAAATAAGACTAAGAATGTAAAGAGTAACAACGTTTGGAACATAGCTGTCAAC
>JAXCMG010000020.1:25914010-25947073 GCA_034642415.1 Podarcis siculus | reverse complement strand
TCTTCTCCAGCACCATAATTCAAAAGCATCAATTCTTCGGCGATCAGTCTTCTATGATTTTTATTAGGTTTTTCCATATTTCATTACATTTTCATATCATAAATCCATAACTTAAGACATTGCTTACATAAAGCATCGACCTCCCTCTAACTGGCTTCCACACAACTTTACCAATTTCTTCACATTTCTATTACCACTTTTTTTTACCTTATATCTATCTTTTAGCATTCACCTTCCTATATGTAAATCAGCTCCTTATTTTCAACCAAACATTTCAACTCAAACCTACAAACGTTTTCAACTGTTTACAATTTTCTTTCATATAGAATATAAATTTGCTCCAGTCCTTTTGATACAGTTCATCACACCGATTCCGGATCTTCCCTGTCAGCTTTGCCAACTCCACATACTCAACCATCTTAATTGCAGCCTTTGGTCCCCATACTGCACTCGGCTCTCACCTGTGGCTCCTAGACGCTGTCAGCATGTGGCAGTGGCTACACTCGGGAAACAGCTTTGACTGGCTGGCTAAACCAGGTGTCAGGGGCTGGATTGAGGAGGAATTGTGGGAGCCACCCCCTCCTTTTTCTGAACCTTCCCAAGGGCAGGAGGACAGTGTTGATTTAGAACAGTGGTTTGCAGAGGGGCATAGTCTAGAGGGCAAAAGCTGGGAAATACTGGGTGAGAACAGCTAGAAGAGGGAATACCAGAAGAGGGACAGCTGGTAGATTCAGTGTCCTTGGACAGCATTCCTGACCCCCCTTCACCCAAGACTAGATCAGGCACATCCAACAGGTGGATCATGATCTACTGGTAGATTGTGGAGTGTTCCTGGTAGATCTATGGTCTCCCAGGGATCTCCCTCCCACCCAAAAAAAGAATAAAAAAGCTCAACAACTACTGTTTCATAAAAAAAAGTTCAACCACTCTGACTTCCTAAGGAAAGCTGAACAACTTTGCCTTTCCCCCCAAAAAAGCTCAGCAACTTTTGGTTCCTAGCCAAAAAGTTGACCATCAGATTAAGGTCCACTATTTGACTGCTGATTCAGGACCCAAAAGTTTTGATTATGTTCTGTGTATATCATAATGCTCATTCAGTTTCATTCATTCATATATTCCATTTCCTTCATTCATTTGCATCCTAAAAAAAAAAAGCTGAACAACTTTGGCTTCCCAGAAAAAGCCCAACAACTTTGATCCATCCAACGACAATGGGGAGATCACTGCCAGTGGGAGCAATGCCATTTCTAGAGAGATATGCATTCCTTTATTTGTGGCTGTGATTATTAAAGAAACTAATGGGTAAGGGGTGTGGGTGGCCCTGTGGTCTAAACCACTGAGCCTCTTGGGATTGCCGATCAGAAGGTCGGCAGTTTGAATCCCCACGACGGGGTGAGCTCCCGTTGTTCGGTCCCACCTCCTGCCAACCTAGCAGTCTGAAAGCACGTCAGAGTGCAAGTAGATAAATAGGTACCGCTCCGGTGGGAAGGTAAACAGCGTTTCCATGCACTGCTTTGGTTCGCCAGAAGCGGCTTAGTCATGCTGGCCACATGACCCGGAAGCTGTCTGTGGACAAATGCCAGCCTATAGAGTGAGATGAGCACCGCTACCCCAGAGTCATCCGTGACTGGACCTAACGGTCAGGGGTACCTTTACCTTTAACTGGTAAGAACGCTCCTTTCTTTTGATCTGCTTATTTACTGCCACCAAGGGAGGGATCCCATTCCCCGAAGCCTGACACCAGGTGAGGGTAGCCGATGGGTCTCGGTGAGTTAGGGACTCTTCCCCTGAATGCAAGACAGGCTCCGGCAGATTGAAGGGACAAGACCAAGAACATGCATGTTAAAAAAGGGAAGATATGCGACTGAATGAGGCTAACCATGCTTGTTGACCTATGGGCTTCACAGAATGCTGGGGGCAACTGAGGGTGCATCTCACTACTGTGGTGGTAGAGGGTTACCCCGTTCTCCAATGATTCCTTGTGGCCGTTACATTGCTACATTTTGAACCCGCAGATACATATTAGCAACTGATTATAACTCTTGTTTTATCTCTTTGTCTCTTAAAGGGGCGCATTTCAAAGATGGCTCCATGTCGGAGATTTAAAGTCTCTGAGAGTCTTTCCTGTGCGGACATTTCTCTCTCTCTCTCTCCCTCCCCTCTGCCAGCCCATTTTATGGGATTTGTAATAAAATACTCTAAATGGCTTACTTAACGGGTCAACCTTTTTTTCTCTTCCCTGGTATAATATCGAAACTGCAATTCCCAGCACATTTCAATACACCAAGAGGGAATAGTAGAAATTTACAGCTAATGAAATATTGAGGAGGGCGATTACCTAATCTGCTCCTGGGGACTTGGCAGCCAGGCACACGATAGCTGAGTGCTGTGCTGTCACTGGAGTTTTTCGGGGTATAAAAACTTGCAACATTTTGTTGTAGTGTGGAGCCCTGCAGTTCAGGGTTCCAGGGGCTTCGCTCCATCCCTCCTCACCAGTTTTATGTTTCCGTCACAGCAGTCAGCAATCTGTGAACCCTGGAAACATTTAGGGCCCCACCAGACCCTTCCTCTGTCTCTCTCTCTCTCTCTGTGTTCTGCAACAACTGAATATTGTAATAGCTCGGCTTGGTAGAGCACAAGACTCTTAATCTTGTCATGGGTTCGAGCCCCACATAGGGCAAAAGATTCATGCATTAATAACAACAATAATTTTATTATTTATAGCCAGCCCATCTGTCTGGGTTTCCCCAGCCACTCTGGGACGCTTCTGGCTGAAATAAAAATGTAATAAAATGTCGAACATTCGGGGGGTTGGACTAGATGACCCTCGTGGTCCCTTCAAACTCTAGAGTTCTATGATTCTATGAATTGATGCAATAATAGTGCTTAAGTGGAGGGTTTATACTGGATCATCCTGCTTCATTAATCATTCCATGATGCTTCCCAGTGTATTATTGCCAGTGATTTTTCGAGAAAAAGAGATGTCGGAACTAACCATGAACGCCTCCCATGTTCTCTTATAATGGCAATGGCATCCACCTGAGAGGTGCTGGAACTGAGTTTCGGTGAGTTCTGGCTGAAAAAAAGCCTCAATTATTGCCATCTTTTGCCCTATAGCACAACAAAAGCTGGTGTATGGGAAATGCACCCGGAAGACCGAAAGCTGTATCAAGGAGTTAGTGATCTAACATGGAGCTCTCCCTGCCTCTGTTCCTTTCCCCTCCCTCGCTCTTGCTAACTTTTTGGATGGTGTGAGAACAGCCTTCAATGTCCTGAGAAGGTTGGGAGGAGGTGAAGACCCCACACAGCTGCCTTAATCAGTTATGGAGGATAATGCTGGCTACCTTATTTGATGTTGGACATTGTTTTGGGAAAGTGAGGCATTAGGAGGATGATCTGCATGTAGCCAGTCGGAAGCCACACAGGCTATCTGTAAAATTGGACGGTTTGGGCAGAGTTTCTTTGAAGCTCCTGCATGGACTGATTGGCTTCAGGGCTGTGCAAATTGAGGCTACTGGGGGAGTCGCTTCGCTGCTTCTTGAGGGCTTCCAAGTGGCAGATTGAAGTGCTTGCTTGGTATGTACACATTGCCTGCTGTTTTGGAACAAAACCTTTAATCTTCTCACCCATTTGTATATTTTGTATTGCTTCTGAATCTCCCTTACCTTTCTCGCCCTGATCTGGCCACAGTGATCCACGCGACAGTCACCTCCAGACTTGATTATTGTAACTCGCTCTACGTGGGGCTGCCCTTGAAGCTGACCCAGAAACTCCAGCGGGTGCAGGATGCTGCGGCAAGGTTCCTTACGGGTCCCTTGCTGCGGGATCACATTCACCCAGTGCTTTACCAGCTGCACTGGCTCCCGTTGGAGTACAGGGTCAGGTTTAAGGTGCTGGTTTTGACCTTTAAAGCTCTATGTGGCCTAGGACCCACGTACCTACGGGACCGCCTCCCCTGGTATGCCTTGTGGAGGACCTTAAGGTCCACAAATGACAACATTTTGCAGGTCCCAGTCACAAGATGGTTAGATTGGTCACAACTAGGGCCAGGGCCTTTTCAGTACTGGCCCCGACTTGGTGGAACGCTCTGTCAAAAGAGACAAGGGCCCTGCGGGACTTGACATCTTTCCACAGGGCCTGCAAGACAGAGCTGTTCTTCCTGGCCTTTGGTTTGGACTCAGTCTGACCCTTATGGTTTCCCTCCCCTTATGGTTTTGACTTTTAAAATGAGGCTGCATTTTAAATGGCATTTTAACCGGTATTTTAAATTGTTTTTTCCTTTTCTTTTTTTTACTGAAATTTTATTGGTGTTAGCCGCCCTGAGCCCGGCTCTGGATGGGGAGGGCGGGGTATAAATAAAATTTATTATTAGTAGTATTATTATTTAAAAGAACCACCTTTCCTTTGGTAAGACAGCTGGACAACCTCCCCACCCTGCCACGAACATTTATGGGATGAAGATTCAGGACAGATGAAGGAATGTTCTTCTTTAATCAGTTTGTACTTAAACTATAGGGACGCGGGTGGCACTGTGGGTTAAACCACAGACCCTAGGAGTTGCCGATCAGAAGGTCGGCGGTTCGAATCCCTGCGATGGGGTGAGCTCCCATTGTTCGGTCCCTGCTCCTGCCCACCTAGCAGTTTGAAAGTACGTCAAAGTGCAAGTAGATAAATAGGTACCGCTCCAGCAGGAAGGTAAACGGCGTTTCCATGCGCTGCTCTGGTTCGCCAGAAGTGGCTTAGTCATGCTGGCCACATGACCCGGAAGCTGTACGCCGGCTCCCTCGGCCAATAAAGCGAGATGAGCGCCGCAACCCCAGAGTCGGCCACGACTGGACCTAATGGTCAGGGGTCCCTTTACCTTTACCTTTACCTTACTTAAACTATGGAGCTCACTCCCAGAGGAGACAGCGATGCTCAACAACCTAGATGGCTTTAGACTAGGGAAGTCCAGCTCCCAAGAGACTGCGATCTACTCCCACTATGAAAAAACTGCCAGTGATCTACCCATTGGATTGACCAAAGTTGTTGAGCTTAATTGCTAAAAACTGGAAAAAAGAAACTGTGCCAACAAAAAAGGAATGGGAAGACAAACTGTGTTTGCATATTGAATCTTTCAATATACAAAGAGTATACTGAACTGGCTAGATTAAAAGAGGCAATTAGAGATCACACTAGATAAGAGTTTCAAAAAGCACGGGGGAAATGCAGAGAATACTTCACAAAACAGTGCCCTAAAATACACACCTGGACTTGTTTCGATTCATGTCTGCAGGAGACTTTGTGGATATTTAAGTTATAATTAGAAAAATCTTAATAATTATTCATAAAGGAAACCGCTTATAAGAAGTAAATAAGGAGGCCAGATACTGGATAAAGGAAGTCTCTTATTTGGTTGTTTGTATTGTTGTATGTTATGCTTATTTTATTTCTGTATTGGGGTGGGGGTGGATCAACCAGGATCACATGATCAACCAAGATCAACCAGGTTCACCCTGCAATCGACCAATAGATTACAACCAACTTGTTGGACATGCCTGCTTTGGAAGATGATGAAACCAATGGAGGACAAGGCTCCCAATGACTACTACCCATGAGGGCTGCCTGCACAACGGGAGACAGTAATGCTTCTGAAGTCCAGCTGCTAGAAGCCACAGGGTAGTGCCCTTGTGCTATCAGGCTTCCCATCTGGTTGGCCACTGTGGGAACAAGGTGCTGGACTAGATGGACCACTGGCCTGATCTTCTTATGCTCTGACGATGTGCTCAAAATGTGCATGTTCAGCATTGAGGAGAAACCACTGCTCTGCCAGTCAGGATCCCTGATTGTCCAGGATTCCCACACAGGTGGGGGAGCGCTCTGTGCATGCCTGTGTCCCTGTCTGCATATTGGACCCTTCTCAGTTGCAGGCCTGTCCATGTTTCCTGTTGTGAACATTACTAGAGGGACACAGGGCCAATTATAAGCAGCATCCATAATTTGCAGGCAATACAGGAACCGACTATTGCATGAGCTTATGCAGGGGATTCCCCAACCTGATGCCTTCCAGATGTTCTGGTGGCTGCACAGCTCTGCCTGCTAGCGGTAATGGGAGTTGTGGTTCAAAACATCTTGAGGGCCCCAGGTTGGAGAAGAGTGATTCAAGGAGAGGGATGACGTCACCGCAGGAACTGGGGAGAAAGACAGCAATGCGCTCTTAATTACATCTTGTCATCTAGGCTTGATGGTTCCTTCCTGTTCTTCCCTCTGAAAAGTCTTAGTCTAACTTATTTTTCTTTTTAAAAAACTTTCTAATGATAGAGACCATCCATGACCTATCTAGTTCGTGATGCGCAGCCTGCAATTTCCTGGTTTTAATTTTCTTTTCTTTGCTTCTGCGGAGGCCAGTTGCTATAACCAGTGGCACAATTATTTAAGTGGTTCTCTCCCCCCCCCTTCTTGACCAGGAAACACATTCATTGCAACCTGCCGCCCCCTCACCTTCAACCATGTGTGCCATTGTTGTGTGAAAGTTAGACTCCAGTATGCTGGTGAAGTCTTTGTCCATGGAGTTTTCTTGGCAGGGATACTGGAGTGGCTTGCCAGTTCCTGCTCCAGGTGGATCATGTTTGGTTAAAACTCTCCACTGTGACCTGTCCATCTTGGGTGCCCTGCTCAGCATAGTTCATAGCTTCTCTGAGTTATTCAAGCCCCTTCGCCACGGCAAGGCAGTGATCCATGATCAGCCCTGAGTGCTCACTGGAAGGACAGATCCTGAAGCTGAGACTCCAATACATGGACCAGAGCATGCCAGGCACTCCTGTCTCCCACTGCCTCCCGCAGTTTGGTCAAACTCATGCTGGTAGCTTCAAGAACACTGTCCAACCATCTCATCCTCTGCCGTCCCCTTCTCCTTGTGCCCTCCATCTTTCCCAACATCAGGGTCTTTTCCAGGGAGTCTTCTCTTCTCATGAGGTGGCCCAAGTACTGGAGCCTCAGCTTCAGGATCCTTCCAGTGAGCACTCATGGCTGATTTCCTTCAGAATGGAGAGGTTTGATCTTCTTGCAGTCCATGGGACTCTCAAGAGTCTCCTCCAGCACCATAATTCAAAAGCATCAATTCTTCGGTGATCAGCCTTCTTTATGGTCCAGCTCTCACTTCCATACATCACTACTGGGAAAACCATAGCTTTAACTATACTGACCTTTGTTGGCAAGGTGATGTCTCTGCTTTTTAAGATGCTGTCTAGGTTTGTCATTGCTTTTCTCCCAATAAGCAGGCGTCTTTTAATTTTGTGACTGCTGTCATCATCTGCAGTGATCATGGAGCACAAGAAAGTAAAATCTCTCACTGCCACCATTTCTTCCCCTTCTATTTGCCAGGAGGTGATGGGACCAGTGGCCATGATCTTAGTCTTTTTGATGTTGAGCTTCAGACCACTCTTGGAAACAGTATATACCAGCAGGACCTTTGGGGGTGGCCTGGCCAAACTCTTCTCATCTTATGTTCTTAGAAGATGATGCATTGACTGAAATCTAAGAGCATCAAAGTATCTGGAAAGCCAAATTATTATTGGCATTGACACATCATTTGAGCTCCTACTGGCTGGCTGCTGGCCAATCAGCTGGCTTGCCCAGTCCCTCTGCTACTGTTGGTTTGAGGCAGCCCTTTGTGGCAAGTTACGTTGTTAGAGATTCCCTGGTGTGCCTGATGTGTCGCAAGAGCATTACTGTCATCAGAGCTGAGCTGGCTTGGATTTATTGATCTTTCAGTCAAGGACTCAGCAAGCCTCTGCTCCAGTGCTGCAGTCAGTCAAATAATTTCCCACTTGCTTAGACCTCTGGATTATTTTTTGTATCTTTTCATTCCAAACTTTTCCATGCTACAGCAAGAGTTTTGAAATGTTGCTGGGCGTTTCCCGATATATATATATATATATATATATATATGCTTTCGTAGATTTTCACGGGTACAGGAATGCAGGTTTTGGTGTCCTCGGGTGTCTTCCCGTGTAAAAGTTGGGGTGTCTAGGCGACGTTTCGACGAGGTCTCACTCGTCATCTTCAGGCTGGTGCTTTCGGCTTCTTGTTACTGGAACAGAGCAGGATCTCAGTGTTTGAGTTCCTATAAATACTGTTGAGGAGGTGTGGTGTATAGCCTCCAATGTTCTGGGCAGAGAGGAAGTTCCCAGGCTAGAGTGCCTTTTCTTCTTTTGTTCCTTAATTGCTTGAGGGATATCTTGAGTGATTTCTTGAGTGATATCCTGAGTACCACTTAGGTGGGTCATTAGGTGTGGATTAGTTGCTAAAGCTTTTGTGTCTTGACCTCTTGAACTTTGTGAAGAGTTTTTCTGAGAAGATGGCTGTACTGCTTTGTTGTGCTCTGGCTTGGCTTCGTGTATAGGGGCGAGCTGTGGTTTTGTGGCCTGTGCCAGCCAGATCTGTGTAGGGATTGCAGGGGGGTGCAGCATCCGGAGGTGCCATCGTGGTTTGGCTACTGGATGGTGTCTGTAATTTATCTGTGGAGAGGGTCTGGGTTTGGGTCTGGTGTGGTTGATTGGTGATGGCGTTCTGTGTGCCTCTGGATCTGGTGTCAGTTTTTGTGGGGAGGGCTAATTTCCAGATGTCTGGCAAGCGGGATGTGTCGTCACGCTTGTTCATGTTGTGAGGGTGTTTCTCTATCTCGATGGCTTCCATGATTATTCTCTTGTGGTGATGTTCCATGTTAGAGAGCAATTTGGAATCTGCAAAATTAATTTCGTGTCCTGTTTCTTTCATGTGTTGGAAAAGAGAGGAAGTTTTATCTTCTTTTTTGACGGCATTCTTGTGTTCTGCGATACGTGCATTTATTCGTCTGTTTGTTTGTCCAATGTACGTGGCTGGGCAGACTTTGCAGGGTATTTCATAGACCCCTTGGTTTTCCAACTGGATTTTATCCTTGGGGTTTCTGAGGATATTGGCTATTTTTTGGTTGGCGCAAAAGGCTGTTTTGATATTGTGTTTATGGAGGATTTTGCTAATTTTATCTGTAGTGCCCTTGATATAAGGAAGGAGGGCCATGCCATTGTTTTCTTCTGTGTCTTGGTTTTTGGGGGGTGTTTCTTTTTGGATTAGCTTCGTAACCCTGTTTTGCTGGTATCCATTGGCAATTAACACATTTGAGAGATTCTGTAACTCAGTTGTCAAGTGGTCTTTGTCAGCCAGGCGTTTGGTTCTGGAGATGAGAGTCTTGGCTACGGAGTTTATTTGTGCAGGGTGGTGGTGTGATTGTGCATGTAAGTAGCGGTTGGTGTGTGTTTTTTTCCGGTAGATAGTGTGTCCTAGGGAGCCATCAGGTTTTTTGTAGATTAGGACGTCAAGGAAGGGAAGTTGGTTGTTGGCTTCTATTTCCATAGTGAATTGTATTTTGGGGTGTAGGCTGTTGAGATGTGTGAGGAAGCTGTCCAGTTTTTCCTTCCCGTGTGGCCAAATTACAAAGGTGTCGTCAACATATCTGAGCCAAAGTTTGGGTTTGTGTTCTGACTTGTCTAAAGCATTGGTTTCAAAGTGTTCCATGTACAGGTTTGCGATGACCGGTGAGAGGGGTGATCCCATAGGTGCTCCTTCTATCTGTTTGTATCTTTGTCCATTGTGGATGAAGTACGTGTTGGTTAGGCAGTGGTTGGTCAGGTCCAAGATGTATTCGGGGGGATTGTATTTGTTTTGAATGGCTGTCAAGGCTTCATTAATGGGCACTTGTGTGAAGAGAGATACAACATCGAAGCTCACAAGTAGGTCATTGGGATGTAGGTTTTGCTTCTTTATTGTTTCTATGTAGGTTTTGCTTCTTTATTGTTTCTATGAACATCCTCTGCTCCAGCAAACCACCCAGAAGCAATTTACACAAAGAAGAACAGAAAGCACTCACCAACCTGAGGAAAGACAACAACATAATCATTCTCCCAGCAGACAAAGGTAATGCCACTGTTGTGATGAACACATCGGACTACCAAGCAAAACTATCAAATCTACTCCAAGACCCTACCTACCAACCTATAAAAACAGATCCCACCACCTATCTGGAAAAAACCACCAAATCCAAAATAAAAGCCTCTCCTATCAGTGAAGAAATCCAGCTAAGAATCATCCCCAGAGAAAAATCATCCAGATGCCCCAAACTCTACGGCCTCCCCAAGATACACAAAGAAGGAACACCACTCAGACCAATAGTCAGCTCCATAGGCTCACCTCTACAAAATCTCGCTAAATTTCTCGCCAAGCAACTTCAGCCCTATGCAGAATCCATCTCTTCACACGTTCCAAACTCCTTCCAGTTCATAGAAACAATAAAGAAGCAAAACCTACATCCCAATGACCTACTTGTGAGCTTCGATGTTGTATCTCTCTTCACACAAGTGCCCATTAATGAAGCCTTGACAGCCATTCAAAACAAATACAATCCCCCCGAATACATCTTGGACCTGACCAACCACTGCCTAACCAACACGTACTTCATCCACAATGGACAAAGATACAAACAGATAGAAGGAGCACCTATGGGATCACCCCTCTCACCGGTCATCGCAAACCTGTACATGGAACACTTTGAAACCAATGCTTTAGACAAGTCAGAACACAAACCCAAACTTTGGCTCAGATATGTTGACGACACCTTTGTAATTTGGCCACACGGGAAGGAAAAACTGGACAGCTTCCTCACACATCTCAACAGCCTACACCCCAAAATACAATTCACTATGGAAATAGAAGCCAACAACCAACTTCCCTTCCTTGACGTCCTAATCTACAAAAAACCTGATGGCTCCCTAGGACACACTATCTACCGGAAAAAAACACACACCAACCGCTACTTACATGCACAATCACACCACCACCCTGCACAAATAAACTCCGTAGCCAAGACTCTCATCTCCAGAACCAAACGCCTGGCTGACAAAGACCACTTGACAACTGAGTTACAGAATCTCTCAAATGTGTTAATTGCCAATGGATACCAGCAAAACAGGGTTACGAAGCTAATCCAAAAAGAAACACCCCCCAAAAACCAAGACACAGAAGAAAACAATGGCATGGCCCTCCTTCCTTATATCAAGGGCACTACAGATAAAATTAGCAAAATCCTCCATAAACACAATATCAAAACAGCCTTTTGCGCCAACCAAAAAATAGCCAATATCCTCAGAAACCCCAAGGATAAAATCCAGTTGGAAAACCAAGGGGTCTATGAAATACCCTGCAAAGTCTGCCCAGCCACGTACATTGGACAAACAAACAGACGAATAAATGCACGTATCGCAGAACACAAGAATGCCGTCAAAAAAGAAGAAAAAACTTCCTCTCTTTTCCAACACATGAAAGAAACAGGACACGAAATTAATTTTGCAGATTCCAAATTGCTCTCTAACATGGAACATCACCACAAGAGAATAATCATGGAAGCCATCGAGATAGAGAAACACCCTCACAACATGAACAAGCGTGACGACACATCCCGCTTGCCAGACATCTGGAAATTAGCCCTCCCCACAAAAACTGACACCAGATCCAGAGGCACACAGAACGCCATCACCAATCAACCACACCAGACCCAAACCCAGACCCTCTCCACAGATAAATTACAGACACCATCCAGTAGCCAAACCACGATGGCACCTCCGGATGCTGCACCCCCCTGCAATCCCTACACAGATCTGGCTGGCACAGGCCACAAAACCACAGCTCGCCCCTATACACGAAGCCAAGCCAGAGCACAACAAAGCAGTACAGCCATCTTCTCAGAAAAACTCTTCACAAAGTTCAAGAGGTCAAGACACAAAGGCTTTAGCAACTAATCCACACCTAATGACCCACCTAAGTGGTACTCAGGATATCACTCAAGAAATCACTCAAGATATCCCTCAAGCAATTAAGGAACAAAAGAAGAAAAGGCACTCTAGCCTGGGAACTTCCTCTCTGCCCAGAACATTGGAGGCTATACACCACACCTCCTCAACAGTATTTATAGGAACTCAAACACTGAGATCCTGCTCTGTTCCAGTAACAAGAAGCCGAAAGCACCAGCCTGAAGATGACGAGTGAGACCTCGTCGAAACGTCGCCTAGACACCCCAACTTTTACACGGGAAGACACCCGAGGACACCAAAACCTGCATATATATATATATATATATATATATATAATTATTGATACACGATAGAGTAAGCTCCTGTTGCTCCATCCCAGCTCCTGCCAACCTAGCACTTTGAAAGCACACCAGTGCAACTAGATAAAGAGGTATTGCTGTGGTGGGAAGGTAAATAATAATAATATAATAAAATTTATTTATATCCCGCCCTCCCCAGCCGAAGCCGGGCTCAGGGCGGCTAACAACAATAAAACAATACAACAGTACAACATAACACAACACTTGGCGTTTCTGTGCGCTCTGGCACTCGTCACGGTGTCCTGGTGCACCAGAAGTGGTTTAGTCCTGCTGACCACATGACCCAGAAAGCTGTCTGTGGACAAACACTGGCTCCCTCAGCCTGAAAAGCGAGGTGAGCACCGCAACCACATAGTCGCCTCTGACTGGACTTAACCGTCCAGGGGTCCTTTGTCTTATTATTGCATCACAAATTTCAAAAGCAGTTCTGAGTTACAACAGATCAGCAGCCATCTTGCATTGTTATAAGGTAAAGGTAAAGGGACCCCTGACCATTAGGTCCAGTCGTGGCCGACTCTGGGGTTGCGGCGCTCATCTCGCTTTACTGGCCAAGGGAGCCGGCGTACAGCTTCTGGGTCATGTGGCCAGCATGACTAAGCCGCTTCTGGCGAACCAGAGCAGCGCACAGAAACGCCGTTTACCTTCCCGCTGGAGCAGTACCTATTTATCTACTTGTACTGTGTGCTTTCGAACTGCTAGGTTGGCAGGAGCAGGGACCAAGCAACGGGAGCTCACCCCGTTGCGGGGATTCGAACCGCCAACCTTCTGATCAGCAAGTCCTAGGCTCTGTGGTTCAACCCACAGCGCCACCCGCGTCCCTATTGTTATAAGAGGCACAGCCTTTTTGCACTCCAGTATCCTGCCATTGTCAGAAGCCGTGTTCTACGGAATGCTGCATCTAGCATTGAAAATAGATTCTATTTCCGGGCATTGGCCTAGCAAAGCGGGCCTTCAATTAGGGACCTTCACACAGGTGGAAAAAAGCAATAAGAGGTTTTCCAGTGCAGTGAGCACTTCAATTTCATGGGCTGCTTTCACAAGGGAAAGTTATAAGCCAGAGCTGTCGAGTAATATTGCCCAGGGCTCATATCAGTCTCCCCAGAGATCCCTGAACTGCCCTTTGTTAGCCCTTCCAAATCTAACAAATATTATTCAGCCAACTTCAGTGCTGGAGACTTAGTAGCCTACGGCATTTGCCAAGATGAAACTATTCACTCCTTCCCCCAATTTCCCCTCTAAATTAGGCTGAAAATGATGGTAAATAAACAAACAGTAGGACGGACAGTTCCACTTCAGACTGCAGGTGGGGAAATCATGTTTTCGAATGCTCCTCAGATTTTTTTTTTTAAAAAAACCCCAAAAACAGATGAATAGTAGCTCCTGGCAAGTAGAAGAGGAGGGAGCAAGTTCAGCTCTGTTTTCCCCACTGATGTGCTACCTTTATGCCTGTAGGGAGTTTGGGGGGGGGGTTATTTTAAGAAACAACAACCCAGGGAGAATTCAAAAATGGTATTCTGTCACCTGTATCAGAAGTGGAGCAATCCACTTTCTCATCTCAACCTGATTGGGTGTGTATTCATTTCTTTGAATTTATATATTGCTTAATGCTATAGTTTCTAAGCTGTGTACAATAGGGATACAACATACATTGTGAAATCAGTTAAGATTAACCATAGTAAAAAGGTAAAGGGACCCCTGACCGTTAAGTCCAGTTGCGAATGACTCTGGGGTTGCGGCACTCATCTTGCTTTACTGGCCGAGGGATCCGGTGTTTGTCCGCAGACAGTGTTTCTGGGTCATGTGGCCAGCATGACTAAGCCACTTCTCGTGAACCAGAGCTTTGCATGTTTACCATCCCACCAGAGTGGTACCTATTTATCTACTTGCATTTTGACATGCTTTCGAACTGCTAGGTTGACAGGAGCAGGGACCGAGCAATGGGAGCTCACCCCTTCGTGGGGATTCAAACTGCCGACCTTCTGATCGGCAAGCCCTAGGCTCTGAGGTTTAACCCACAGCGCCACTCGCGTCCCATTAACCATAGTATCAGGGGGGGAAACCTTACTTAAAATACAAAGTTAGTAATAGGGCATCTCTTACAGGGGATGTGCAAAGACATATGGGGAGACTGCAGGATCAGACCCATGGCCCATCTACTTCAGTCTCCTTTCCTCACAGTGGCCAACCAGATGCCTGTGGGGAACCAGAAGCAGGACTCGAACACAGAATCACTCTCCCCTTCTGCGGTTTCCAGCAACTGGTATTCAGAAACATTGTTGTCACCACCTGTGCAGAGCCATCCTGACTAGTAGCCATTGTTATCTTTATCCTACACAAATTTTTCCAATCCTCTTTTTAAGCCTTCCAAGTTGGTGGCCTCCTGCAGAAGTGAGTTCTAGAGTTCAATCTTTTGCTGCATGCACAAGCTTTGAGTTTGGCAGAAGTCTTCAGCGGACGAATGAGCTCCACGATATTCCATACAGATACTGCACGCTCCAACCCATAAAAGCCCATTGTCTCGCCTCTGTTGCATCTTCCGACTTTCATTTCTTATGTTCTGAATTTTTGTTTGTCTTCCGTCTCTTCTGAGGATATCAGCAGGGGGTTAATGTGATTCTTCTACAGAGTTGGGCTTCCTTAATTAAAACAACAGCAACAGCCCCAAAGATGAACTGGTTGTCTTTTCCTTGCTTGTGTGACTGTACTTATTATTTTCTAGCTCCTGCTGTTATCTCCAGCAATCAGATCCAAGAAGATGATCTGATGCTGTTTTTCTTTTGTCAGAATGAGGGGAGGGCAGGCTCTCTAGGCTGATTCATACTTCCATCTTGAGCACTGCAACATCACAGTTCTTTTTGCTCATTTAGCGGTTTGGTTGGAGTTCTAGTGCATGCAAGGAAGGTGACATTGTGCCTCCTTGCCCACCCACAATGCATTGGGGAGGGGGGTAATAATTGGGTGCTGTTCAATCCTAGTCCTGATTGTTAGTTTCTGTTTGCCACTGTGCAGTGCCCTTGGAGTCACAAGACCCTTTTTTGCATTCCAGAGACATTCCAGACTGTTGGAAGTCTCACGGAAGACGGAAGTGACGTTACTGGTTTCCTGTTCCTTTGTTGTTCAGTTGCTCTCTGCTTTCACAGAGAGAGGATGTTTCTTTTCTGTCTGCGTAGCTAAAAATAAAACTCTTAGCGATGTAGCTCATAAATCTCATCACTTCTGCTGCTTTGAAACTCTGCTGAATGGGAACGTGCTTGGAGCCTTATCAGAGGCTCAGGTCGTTAATTATCGTCAGAGGAGAGAACGAAGGCTCGACCGGAGGAATCACTCGGTCGAATGCAGGTTCTGACACTGCTTAGATCCACATGATTTCCAGCAACTGGCATTCGGATGTTCACATTGCCTGAGAACAGCATGGGTAGAAGAACGTCATTGTGGCTAAATGCCATAGGTGCTAACCTGGGGCCCTGGGTGCACGAGAACCCACAAAATTCCCCAGGAAGGGGCCGGGCACCCACAAATTTTGATGCCAGGGCCATGCATGCTGCATGGCACCCACGGCCTTGAGCAGTCATGGTCATGGGGCCAAGATGGCCCTCCTGCTAAATGCCATATTGCAGAAAGCATGGCCAGAGTGGACCACAGATTTCCCAGCCCTGGTCTAGGGATATTTGTCCCTCAGTCCTCAGTATCTAAGTGAATTATGTAAAGTGGTACCTCGGGTTACAAACACCTCGGGTTACAAACACTTCCAGTTACAGACTCCGCTAACCCAAAAGTATTACCTCAGGTTAAGAACTTTACCTCAGGATGAGAACAGAAATCATGCGGCGGCAGTGGGAGGCCCCATTAGCTAAAGTGGTACCTCAGGTTAAGAATGGTTTCAGGTTAAGAACGGACCTCTGAAACGAATTAAGTTCGTAACCAGAGGTACCACTGTATATATATATATAGAGAGAGAGAGAGAATATTTCAATTTATCAAAATAAAATGGAAATAAAAAGTGAATAACCAATAAAATATAATGAAGTAAAAAAGTATATTATATCACTATATATACAAAATTCCATATGTGCTTGTCTAGTATATAGGTATATAAAACAGTATTATTATGGAAATACATATATGATTATTTATAACCTACTATATTTTTTATGAATGCATTCCAAGTATCGCTTAACATGTCTGTGCAAAGTCTACATCTATAAGCAATCTGTTCATAAACTTCAAGTGTTGTCATAACCTCAATCCATTGATTGAAGAGGACCACAGATTTATCTTTCTAGTGCATCAATATCAGTCTTTTGACCATAGTAAAGGCATGAAGGATCCATTTATGTTATCCATTTGTCAGATTCCATATTGTATGTATGTAATTCAAAAGAATATTTTCCTCTGAAATGTTTAACTTTTTCTGCACAGTCGTTTTAACAGAATCCAATACTTTCTCCCAAAACTTAGTAAGCGAAGGACATTGTAAAAACATGTATTTCAAAGAACTTTCAAAAAAGCATTATCCTCATTATATCTCCAACCATATGCTGTCTTAGACAGTCCTTTTCTATATAAACATAAGGGAATCCAGTAAATTCTAAATATTATTTTCTGTTGTAGAGGTCATAATTTAAGATCCATAAATGCCTTTGTTACAGAAGCTAAAACACTTTCCCACTGTCTACTTAACAAAGGAACCTCCAATTCTTTGTTCCACTCATTTCTTAAAATCTGCTAATTGAATTGATTCGTTGATACCAAAAATCTATAACAAGCAATCATAGGTTTTTTAGTTTCAAAAGATTTGACCAATTGCTCCAATATCTCTGATATCTCAGAAGCTGTAAAAGCTGCCAGTCCAAACAAAGTAAATGTTGCAACTGCAGACTGGGCTACATTCAATAGATGATATTTATCTCTGAAAGCAATACACAGTCGTACCTTGGAAGTTGAACAGAAGTTGAATGGAAACCAAGGCACGGCTTCCCATTGGCTGCAGGAAGCTCCAAAGAACGTTCGCAAACTGGAACACTCACTTCTGGGTTTGCAGCATTCGGGAACCAAAACACAAGGCGTTTGGGATCCAAGGTACGACTGTACATGTAAAATTCAACTGCCTCACCTACCAGTTGTTTCAAAGTCAGTATACCTGCTTCCAATTATATATCTGCTTCCAAGTACACCTGCTTCCAAGTATACCTTGCCAACAGAGGTCCGTATAATAAAAGCTATGGTTTTCCCAGTAGTCATATATGGAAGTGAGAGCTGGACCATAAAGAAGGCTGATCGCCGAAGAATTGATGCTTTTGAATTATGGTGCTGGAGGAGACTCTTGAGAGTCCCATGGACTGCAAGAAGATCAAACCTCTCCATTCTGAAGGAAATCAGTCCTGAGTGCTCACTGGAAGGACAGATCCTGAAGCTGAGGCTCCAATACTTTGGCCACCTCATGAGAAGAGAAGATTCCCTGGAAAAGACCCTGATGTTGGGAAAGATGGAGGGCACAAGGAGAAGGGGATGACAGAGGACAAGATGGCGGGACAGTGTTCTCGAAGCTACCAGCATGAGTCTGACCAAACTGCAGGAGGCAGTGGAAGACAGGATTGCCTGGCATGCTCTGGTCCATGGGGTCACAAAGAGTCGGACATGACTAAACAACTAAACATCAACAACAAGAATACCTGCTTCCATCCAGTTTTTCCATAGTATCATCTTTTTTAAAAAATAAAATAAAATAAAATTGAGTTTCCACAAAGTCAATTTAGCAACTAAGTGAACTTGACTTTTATGAAGATGCATCCCCACTGTCCTGTATTGGTCCATCCTTTCTCTCATCTCCTTCCACCATTGGATTGTTCTTGAGGCTGCTTTCCAAATTGGAAGGGAGTCAAAGTAGCAATTAACATGTCATAGGGTTTCATTTTTTCCCGAGGAAAATTCCTTACTCACATATTGTTCTTGGCTGGAGACGTTCAGAACACTTTTCTCTTTTGCAATTACTGCCCTTTCCTTTGGGGTCAGGTGCTTTCTCCAGTACATTTCTCCATTAAATTGCACACATATGACCCGAATACATGTCCTGTACATTAGTAACTCCCATTGATGGCAGTGGGTCTAATTTCTGAGCAGGCATGTTTAAGATCGTACTGTGGTTCATGAAGCAGAAATTAAAATAAGGCAGCCATGCTAAGGAGGCTTACTACAGAGTAAGTTATTCTCAGGATGCCTCTCTACAATTCCACTGGAGAATATAAGGCTTCTCTAGAGTAAGTACACTAACAGCTCTGATTAGCCAAATTGGTAGCACGAGTTGAGCTGGTGGAACGCCAGCCTTTAATCTCATGTGGGGGTTTTTTTGCGTGAGGAAAAGCAGATGTTCTTTGACAAAATGATAAAATAATGGTTTCTCTGGGACTCGACAGTACAAATCTCCCTTAAGTTGTGCGGAAAGCTCCAGCTGATCCATTCATATCTGCCGAAAACACTGGGTCTCCAAAGCCCCCAGAATGAAAAGGCAGTTTATTAATACATCCTTGCTATTGCTTAGCCAAATTCTCGTGCAAATGTCAGAGCTAGCTTGGACCTGATACATTGCAAAACATCTTCCGGGTGTGCCAAGCATTGCAGGAAAAGAGACAGGTGCCACTGAATTCGGTATAGTTCAGCTGCAAAGCTAGACCTTTGGGGGAACATTCTGGACACGCATGTCTACTCTGAAGGAAGTCCTGTTGAGTTTGAAAGGACTTACTCCCAGGTATTTGGGAGGCTGCTCAGAACCTCCCTTTTAAAGAAATTTCTTGATGGGTAGCTCTGTTAGCCTTTTGCAGCAAAGAGCAACAACAGCAGAGCCTTGTGGCATTTTAAAGACGGCCAAATTTATTGTGCCGTAAGCTTTTGGCAGTTCAGTTTATCAGCGTTGGTGTTATGCTGAGTTACAGGTGTGCATTTTTTTGGGGGGGGGTTGGTGGTGGGAGAAGGGGGGTTGTAAACTGCGATGTCAGAGGGAAATGGAATGCAGAGAAATGCAGGCAAAGATAATTACCGTATTTTACCGTGTATAAGACGATGATTTTTTAAAGGCAAAAATTGGGTGTCGTCTTATACACGGCTAGTGAATGCAGAGGGGGGAGGTGCGATTAATGGCAGCAGCAAGCAGGAGATTGGCAGCAGCGATTGGGAGGGTGATTGGTGGCTGTGGCAAGGCAGGCGATTGGCGGCTGCAACAAGTGGGCGGGTCGGCTGTTGGTGGCGGCGAGCAGTCAGACAATTGGCAGCTGCGGCGAGGTGTGCGATCGACAGTGGCTGTGGCAAGCGATCGGCAGTGGTGGGCAGGCAGGTGAGCAATTGGCGGAAGTGACCTCCCCCACCCCCACCCCAAAGCTAAACAACTTAATTTCTTAATTTTGGGTTTAAAAAAATAGGGGCCGTCTTATACATGGGGGCGTCTTATGCATGGAAAAATACGGTACATAATTTAACCGTTGACTGTGAGGGGAGAGACTCCATCAGGCAAGGCCTCCTTCCACCTGCCTTGCCCCACCCTCTGCTTCTCAATGTGTATTGTATTGTTTTATGTACTGTGGCTTGCCATTGTTTCATTGATTATAGTTTAGATATTACTGCAACTGTTGAGTGGATTTCTGTTTAACTTTTATATGTTGATATTATTATTTTATACTATTCTAATGGTTATTGAATTGGGACGCGGGTGGCGCTGTGGGTAAAAGCCTCAGCTCCTAGGGCTTGCCGATCGAAAGGTCGGCGGTTCGAATCCCCGCGGCGGGGTGCGCTCCCGTCGTTCGGTCCCAGCGCCTGCCAACTTAGCAGTTCGAAAGCACCCCCGGGTGCAAGTAGATAAATAGGGACCGCTTTCTAGTGGGAAGGTAAACGGCGTTTCCGTGTGCGGCTCTGGCTCGCCAGAGCAGCGATGTCACGCTGGCCACATGACCCGGAAGTGTCTCCGGACAGCGCTGGCCCCCGGCCTATAGAGTGAGATGGGCGCACCAACCCCAGAGTCTGTCAAGACTGGCCCGTACGGGCAGGGGTACCTTTACCTTTACCTTTAATGGTTATTGAATGTTACTTTTCTGATGGAGGTTGCCTATTTTAAAGTTATGTTTTATTATCACATTTTTGTATTGCAGTGGTACCTCGGGTTACATACACTTCAGGTTACAGACTCCACTAACGTAGAACTAGTGCTTCAGGTTAAGAACTTTGCTTCAGGATGAGAACAGAAATCGTGCTCCAGCAGCCCCATTAGCTAAAGTGGTGTTTCAGGTTAAGAACAGTTTCAGTTTAAGTACGGACCTCCGGAACGAATTAAGTACTTAACCCAAGGTACCACTGTACAATTTTTGTTTCTTCAGCTTGTGAACCGCCTCGAGTATTGTAAGATAGAAAGGCGGTATACAAATTAAAAATGATGAATGATAATAAAACAGCTGAAGGTAACATTGATGCCCTGGCAGGGGTAAACTGATTGACATACATAAAGTGATAAAAACCCGTTGCCTCAGTCCAGCCCACAATTTATAACATTGGATCCCTTGCTGTATAGTAACATGTAGACTCTCTCACATTCACAGACTCCCTTTGAGGTTCTTCAGCTCCAGAAAGGCCACTCTGAGGTCATTTACTGAGTGCCCTAGGGGGCTGAAATGCCCTCTCACTGGTTTTGGAATAGTGCTATTCCTTCCTAAGGAATTTTTTTAATGACCACTTTTACTACAACTGACTGTTTTCATGCTTTGTGCTGTTGTTTTATCTCGCCGTTTGTCTCTGGTTTTATTATTCTGCTTTATTATTTTGCATTTTATCTTGTTTTGTTGCAAGCACTTCGTAGCCGCCACCCCCTCAATTGTTTTAACGCCCCCACAATAATAATTGCACTAATACATTCTTTCTCCTACACTGGTGCTCTTTTAGTGTGTGTCCTTCTCTACACATACCTGGCAAATGCACACATATAAACAGAATATACGTCGGGGCTTTATAACTCAGAGTTATCATGGCATATGATGGGGTGAGATATAAAGTTGTACCAGGGAGATTTAGTAGCTAGGTGAGAGACCAAGAAAGTTCAAAATCAGAGAATTGTTACAGAAGAGTAATAATCGAAGTTAAAGTGATCTATTCCAAGTTGAGAACAGAAAGCTAGAACTAGATGAGCCTTTGGCTGGATCCAACAGGGTTTTCCTCATGTTCTTATCTAAGACATTCCCCACCCCATTCAGATATCACTTAGCACATCCTAACCTATTCCTTTTGCCCCAGTTTTTACGTCTTACACTCCCCATGTAGCGTTATCTGACTGCATCCTCCAGCAGTGATTTAACAGTGGATCAAGTGCAAATCAGTAGATAACAGCCTTTGGACTGTTATGTAAGCAATTGTGAGGTTGGTTTTTTTAGGTCAAGGTATAAAAAGGTGAAGGTAAAGGACCCCGGATGGTTAAGTCCAGTCATCTCGCTTTCAGGCCGAGGGAGCCGGCGTTTGTCCACAGACAGCTTTCTGGGTCATGTGGCCAAAATGACTAAACCACTTCTGGCGCAACAGAACACCGTGACGGAAACCAGAGCGCATGGAAATGCCGTTTACCTTCCCGCCGCAGTGGTACCTATTTATCTACTTGCACTGGTGTTCTTTTGAACTGCTAGGTTGGCAGGAGCTGGGACAGAGCAACAGGAGCTCATCCTGTTGCAGGGATTCGAATTGCCAACTTTCTGATCGGCAAGCCCAAGAGGCTCAGTGGTTTAGACCACAGCGCCACCCATGTCCCTAGGTCAAAGTATAGTTGCATTCATTGGTTGCAGTTCTGTTGAACTTCAAAGGGTCTTACTTTGAAGGACTGTGCAGGACTGGCCTGTCCCTCTTGTGCCCTGGTTATGGGTTTCCCGGAATAATCTGGTACAGAAAGATTAAAAAGAGAAGCTACATAATAATAATAATAATAATAATAATAAATTTTATTTATATTCTGCCCTCCCCAGCCAAAGCCGGGCTCAGGGCGGCTAACAACAATAAAACAGTACAAAAATACAGCACAAACAACACTCTAAAATCATTCATTATAAAATTGATTCAAATCGAGCCACTGGCAATCATTGTGCCAGAGCTCAAAGCAACAAGGAGCCCATTTTCCAGCAGTCCTGCTCTGCAGCCTTGTGATTCAGATTTAGCACCATCTGTTTCGATTTTGATTTTTTTTATAGGCGAGCACTATTGATTGCCATTTCATAGATTTTCCTGAACAATTGCAAAGTGGATTCGACACCATCTTCCTTTCCTACAGAGCGAGAACTGAATTTGTTATCCATTGATAGTTTCCATTATTTGTTTCCATGTGTTCATCCTTTTGGGAAAGCATGCAGTTTGGGGGAACAGACCTAACAGAACATGATGTATCCAACATTCATTACAGTAGTGGTTTGCAGGAGTTGTTTTTTTAAAAAGTGTATCTTTTTATGAATCCCTCCTTTCTTACCTAGCGAATTACATGCAGTCCAATAGGGCAATTAGTAAATGTGATTAGGCTGTCCAAATTCTAATGGGAGCCATGTGTCATCTGCAAAGTTGTTTATCCTCCTTTCTGCAGTCCACTAGACCCCTGCAGTCCATTAGACACTCCACCCTCTCTCATTATTTGCTGCCCCTTGTTATTAAAGGATGGCTGCCTAGATAAGGGGTGGGGGGAAGGAGCGTGAAGATATATAGCTCAGATTTCTGGTACAAAGAAGTGGCTTTGAAATAAAAAGTGGGACAAAGACTTGGCAGCAGCGGCCTCAGGTTAGAACTCAGAAGAGTTCTAACGTTGCAATGTGTTATGTTCAGATGCATTCAGCTGGGTTTTTCTTTCAGCCTCATTAGAAAAAAAGGAAAACCTCTCTTTTAGCATAATTGGACGGCCCACATCTTGGGCCCACTTTATCATTGAAGCCTTAACCTCCTCATCCATTACTTCGTAGTCTAAAAGAAGTCTATACATTTTTGCGATGATTTTGGTTTTACTATTCAGTAGTTCTCTTTCAAATCTTGAAGGCTCCTTTTCAAAACCTATCTGTTTATCCTGTCTGAACACTTCACTCACCTGGAAGTAATCTAGCCAACTAGAAAAGTGATATTTTATTTTCTCATAACTTATCAATATTAGTTGACCCTCCTCCCCCCTTAATATTGTGTTATACGTTATCCAATTCTCTTTGATGTTGTTGGTTTTTTTTTTTAACAGCGATTGCTTCTAGTGGAGAGTTCCATCTTGGGGTTTTCTGTTCCAAATATATTTTGTATTTTCCCCATAACTTATATATAGCATTTCTTATGATATGATTTGAAAAACTCCTATGCACCTTTATTTCCCCATAATTAAGATAGCCATGCCACCCATAACAGGTGTCATGACCTTCTAGATCTAAAATATCCCAATTTTTTAATAAACCTTCTTGCTGCTGACATCTCCTTCCCCCTTGCCACAGCTTGCAACCATCATCAGCTCACTGGTCATCTGGTTTCACTGATGAACATTTGGTGGTTTGGAATCTGATTCAGACCTTCCTCACTGCAAAACAAAATGGCGCCCTGTGTTCAACACAGGCTCTGTTACACAGAGATTGGGCAGAATAAATAATAATGTAATGGACTTTGGAAGTTCTATGGCCATATTCCTGGACTGATGCCTATTCTCCATTCTCCTTTCAAGTGTCATTCTTCATTCTGGGGTGCGTATGTAGCTGTTATGGTTGGGTCTCTCCCACAGAAGCAAGACAACGCTGGCAGCAATTAACTCAAGTTTTATTGCTCAAAACACACAAGTCACTCTGGAGCTCAGTCACTCAGCGTCGGCTTCCAAGTTTGATGTTGCCGAGTCTGAAGTACACGCCTTCCTCCCACTTTTAAAGCCCCATTTACTCTTCCTTTCCTGTTAACGCCTTTCATTAATCTTTGCGAGCCTACGCACCTGGGGATGGGCAATTCCCGGTAACTCTCCCTCTAAGTCTGAGCTACAGCTGTCAGTCTGCATCTTCTCCCTTGAACTCCCCCCTCCCTTCTCCATGTTCTCGGCACTCAGGCTTCTACTGCAAATTGGCTGGTCCTCCCCCCTTCTGCATTCCTGCCTAATTCCCTCCACCCAAACTCTCTCCACACTCTCCCCCTCTCTCCACACTCTCCCCCTCTGTCAGCAATGGAACACAGCTGACAGTAGCTATCTGCTTGGATGGAGGATGGAGACAGATGTGCAGTGTTTTTTCCCCTGCAGCTGCAATGTAGCCTACTGTACTCAGTTAGAGCTCTAACTTGTTGTAACCTTAGATCATGCGATGAAGGTATTGGGTTGCAAAATCTCCATTTTGAAGGGAGTTGCCTTTGAGTCGTTGTCTACCAAACTCAGTGGAATGAGGATGTGAAATGAAGGGAAAGTAAACAGCCTAAGCGCAATGAAGGCTGTGAAGAGAGAGAGAGAGACCTTTGCTTATAGGTCTGTTTGGATTATTTCATATTTTCTAGAATGCTGAACCTGTACTGGACAGCACCAGAGATTGTATGGTTATTTGCATGGGTCCATTTGATGTTTTAATTCTGTTTTGAAGCATATTGCCAGTAAAAGCCTGAATAATCTTCCTAGGGGCTTGGGAAATGCTTTATTTCCAAAAGGAGTCAGTTCCTATGCTTCCAGTTGCTCCAAACTGAGCAAAATTATTGTCTGCAACAGTGACTGACTGCCAGGGATTGTTTATATGGCTGGGTTTGAGTTAACGGGATGATTTGCGGTACCTCTGAAGGATCCAGCAGTCGTGAATTGATGAGCGCTGAGGGGAAGATTCTTGACAAGGCCCAATGTCTGTGAGGTGATTGGCTCCGTGAGGTGGGACCATTTGGCAACAAGGAGGCTTCCTAAAAAGAAGAATGAACGAGCGTCATCATAAACACTCTGCCTGTAATTAACGGAGGCAATTAACTCAGGCATGTGGCTGTGTGTGTGTGTGCCACATGGGATGTGTCTGAGGCCTTTATCTTGCATAGTAATGATTCACTAACAGCACCTCTTGGCTTAGGTCTCTCTGAGCAATTGCCACCCGTTAATTAAGAAAGCCTCTAGGCACCCAGGCGAGCTTGCTAAATGTTTCATCTTTAGCAGGGGGGCAGGAAAGAGCGAGGCTTAGATGCAACCTGGGACCCCAAAGCACGTAGAGCACCACACAGGAAATGTAAGCCAGATGTCATGGCCCCCTATTTTGGAGAAGCATCTCATGAGTGCTTTATCAAGTGTTAGTTGGGAACTAATAAGCCAGTTGGCAGTGAAACGCCAAATTGGAAGCAATTAGGAGAGGCAAATCAAAATGTCTGGAACAGGAACAGACTGATACTGCTGGGTCAGCTCAGGTCAAGCCCAGTTTTGTCTATCCTAGGGGCGAGATCCTGTGGTCCTACTGAAGTTGGTGGACTCCAACTCCCATCAGCCCAACATGGCCAACCTTTATGAATCATAGGTTTTGTAGTCCAGCAAAATCTGGAGGGCAACTGGTTCCCTACCCTGGAAGTACTCTTGACTGGCAGTAGCTCTACATGGCTTCATCATATGGACTAGAAGCCTGGGGTTTTAAAACTGATGCATTATATGTGCATTAAAGGATGGAGGCGAGAGATAAGGACACCTGACCCCCTTGCACACTGATAGCACTGCCAAAACTACAGAGATCGTCATCCAGGAAACTACAAAACCAGCACAACTGAAGCAAAAGGGGCTCAGACCATTGGTCCAAGCCGCTCAGTATTAATCAATAAATTAAATTTCTCTACTGCCCTTCATCCAAGGATGCCAGGGCAGTTTACAATATAAAAATGCAAAAAAATGCATAACATCACACTGCACAGCTCAGTCAGTAAAGCATGAGACTTCTAATCTCATGGTTGTGGGTTTGAGCCCCATGTTGGGCAAAACATTCCTGCATCACAGGGGGTTGAACTAGATGTCCCTCGGGTTTCCTTCCAACTCTAGGATTCTAGGATTATGAGGGGGGGGTGCTTCTTGTGTGAGTTGAATGGTCTGAGGACATTCCTTGGTGTGAGAAAGAAGTACCAGGGATGGAGGGTTCAGTTCCTCCCATTCTCAGGTGAGAATCTTGGATGGGAGGCAGCAACCTGGGTGAGAGGCCCGATCGCTATGGGGAACAGTACATCTCTGTGATGGATAGGTGGCAATTTGTACTGTTGTACTATCAGTGGATGGATGGGATGCAGGTAGCGCTGTGGATTAAACCACAGAGCCTAGGGCTTGCTGATCAGAAGGTTGGCGGTTTGAATCCCCAAGACGAGGTGAGCTCCCGTTGCTCGGTCCCTGCTCCTGCCAACCTAGCAGTTCGAAAGCACGTCAAAGTGCAAGTAGATAAATAGGTACCACTCCAGTGGGAAGGTAAATGGCGTTTCCGTGCACTGTTCTGGTTTGCCAGAAGCGGCTTAGTCATGCTGGCCACATGACCCGGAAGCTGTACGCTGGCTCCCTCAGCCAATAAAGCAAGATGAGCGCCACAACCCCAGAGTCGGTCACGACTGGACCTAATGGTCAGGGGTCCCTTTACCTTTACTATCAGTGGATAGTTTCATTGTCTCCTCGGTGCTTTTCTGGTACCTATTTTTTTTACTGAGCAGGAGGAGTGGTTGAGTGGGTGATATTGGACTGATTTGGTGGATGGTGTGTTTGTCTGATGTGTGCTGGATGTGAGGGCTGAATGGGATGAATGATACTGAATGAGTAGGCACTGAATGAATCGTGTAGATCTAAGACAGATTTGGGCGTGATGCGTATGTGCTCCTGGGATGAGTATTGTTTTTTATGAGTCAATTCATGCCTTGGCAAGAGGAGGGCATAAGAGGGAGGGAAGCCTTGGCACCAAAGATGCTGAAACTGTTTCTTGTTTGGGGGGATTTTATTGCTTTTTTGCACTGTGTTGTAGTTTTGCTCAATATTCCATTGCACTGCATTATACTGCTCATCTGTTTCATCTATACTGTATAAATCTATCTGCCTCTGTAGCATTTGTTATTTTGTAAACTGCTTAAAAGACCGTCTTTAAGTATTCAACAGTACAGTGGTACCTCGGTTTATGAACTTAATCCATTCTGGAAGTCCGTTCTTAAACCGAAACCATCCTTAAACTGAGGTGCACACTTTCCCTAATGAGGCCACCCACTGCCGGTGCCCTTCCACCCTTCGGATTCCATTCTTATACTGAGGTAAAGTTCGCAAACCAGGACGCTACTTCCGGATTTGCGAACTTAATTCAGTCTGGAGGTCAGTTCTTAACCTGAAACTGTTCTTAACCTGAGGTATCCCACTTCAGCTATGGGGCCTCCTGCTGCCGCCACACCACTGCCGCACGATTTCTGTTCTCATCCTGAAGCAAAGTTCTTAACCCGAGGTATTATTTCTGGGTTAGAGGAGTCTGCAACCTAAAGCGTCTGTAACCCGAGGTACCACTGTAGTTCATAAACAGGGCTGTTCTTAAACCGAGGTACCACTGTATAGAAATATATGGAAAAATAAAAATTAAATAATAATAAATTATTTGAATGAATTATTTAATGATAAATAAAATCATAGAATCATAGAGATCACCTAGTCCAGGCTTCTTCAACCTCGGCCCTCCAGATGTTTTTGGCCTACAACTCCCATGATCCCTAGCTAGTAGGACCAGTGGTCAGGAATGATGGGAATTGTAGTCTCAAAACATCTGGAGGGCCGAGGTTGAGGAAGGCTGATCTAGTCCAAACTCTCTGAAATGCAGGAATGTGGACCTGCCCCATATTGGGATTGAACCTTCAGCCTTGGTGTTATCAGCAGCAATTGAGCTTACCAGCCAATCGGAAGTGTGCTAAATTTTTGTCCTTCACCAGATCTTCCCACTTCCAAAGGAGACAAGACCACCCTCCTTTATTTCACAGTCTGTGAAAAGAGCGGCATCAAGGGAGGCATTTTTGCCTAGCCCTCATATAAATCACTTCTGGTGAGATTATTTTCATCGTTTCAAGGTGGTTCCACAACACACACCCCTCCCTTGCTTAAGATATTCCTTGATTTAGTTTCCGAGGAAACAAGTTTTATTTTTTAACACTGGAAATTATTTTACACTCTCTCTGGCTGTAATTCTCTTTCTGAGAAGATGTGAATAATGTAAGATGAACCTTCGGACAGGGAGAGTGGTAACTTAGAAAGCACTTGCAGAAAAGATCACTATTCCTGTATTGCAGTGGATAGCAATTATTAATTCATGCATTGGGTCTTGATTAATTCTAGACTGCTGGCTTTAACTGGAAATTGAATATTCAGACATTTTTTTAAAAAAATGTCCAGGATGGATCAGAAAAAGAAGAAGTTACAGCAGTTTTCATGGCTTCAATTTCACAATCTCGTCCAACGTTCTGAAATATGCATCACTCAGTCGGAATCAAAATGTAACTGACCCACTTGGAAACTTTTGGTGAGCAAGAACTTTGCCCTACATGTTCTTGGTTTTACTTTGTATAGGTGCAGATTAAAAATAGTGTGTGCGCATGCGCACTCACACACACACTTTTTGTGTGCTTGGGAAGCTGTTTAGAATTCAGTCTGCTTGTGGAAGAAAGCAATTTAATTTCAAACAGACTTGCAAGTGATATATAAAAGCCACGAAAGGTCAGATAGATGTTTCATATTGCTTCACAACACAATGTTTTTTCTTTCTTTCTGGCAGTGGATCACATGATATTGGTGCTGAGCCCAAACTAGAGGAAGGAAGGGCAGTTTCAATTCATGAGAATTGAAAGGTGAACACTGTCCCATTTGGGAGAAACCCCCTGGTGTGGAACATTTCAAATGTTCCAAAAAACTTTCAGAAGGATCCTTGATTCACTAGATTGCTCACATGAGGAAACCATAACCTTCATTCAAATAGGCTTCATTTTAGAATCATAGGATTGAAGAGTTGGAAGGGACCCAAAGGGTCATCTAGTCCAACCCTCTGCAATGCAGAATTATTTTGCCCAAAGTGGGGCTCGAATCCACAACCCTGAGATTAAGAGCCTCATGCTCTACTGACTGAGCTGTCCTTGGTGACTTTGGTGCATTGGATTGTCTAGGATTTCCCATGTGAGTCCTTGAGCAAACATAATTTCTAAGACCTGTTCTTAACTGTTTTTATCAATCATTTTAATGTTTTGTCTATGTTGCAAACAGCTTTGAGGTGGGTGGGGTTTTTTTTATTGCAATCAAGTGATTTGCAAATTCCGTTAAATAATTAAATTTCCTCTCATTCTAGTAGGTTTCAGTTACCCTCGGTAACAGCAATGCGTAGCCTAATTTGATTTTCTGTATCGTGTTTTGATACAATATCATCTATCATCCAGATTGGCTGAGATGATCTGAGTAGGATTGATTTGCAGAGGGAAAGGAATTGCTACCAAAGGACCGGGAGAGGGAGAACATTTCTGCTATAGCCAAATGCTGATGGTGAATTTGGAGATCCTTCCTCAGGAGAGACGCCGGATGAGTGCCCTTTTGCAAAACGGGAACTTTCCTTGCTGGACCTATTCCTTAAAAGAAAACACAGAATGAAAACCAGGCACCAGTTGCATGTTTATTGCAGCGGGTGGCATTTGAAACTGTCAGATAAGTTGTAAGTGCAATGAATACGCCTCCTGTTTTCTGCACGTTCATTTCCTGGCAAAGCCCACAGCTACAAATCTGAAAAGAGTGACCCATAAATGGCGGCTGGAGGCCTGGCGGAAGATGGAAATGGCAAATGACAGTCCAATGCAGGCCTTGCTCCAAGGAACAGAGGCACATAAGCATTTGTAAAATTTGAGTCAAGAGGCCAAATGCAACCTTTTACCACTGTTTATCATGTTTTGAATTATGGTGCTGGAGGAGACTCTTGAGATGTAGACATATACATCTAGACAGCATCTTAAAAAGCAGAGATATCACCTTGCCAACAAAGGCCCGTATCATTAAAGCTATGGTTTTCCCAGTAGTGATGTATGGAAGTGAGAGCTGGACCATAAAGAAAGGTGATCGCCGAAGAATTGATGCTTTTGAATTATGGTGCTGGAGGAGACTCTTGAGAGTCCCATGGACTGCAAGAAGATCACACCTATCCATTCTTAAGGAAATCAGCCCTGAGTGCTCACTGGAAGGACAGATCCTGAAGCTGAGGCTCCAATATTTTGGCTGCCTCATGAGAAGAGAAGACTCCCAGGGAAAGACCCTGATGTTGGGAAAGATGGAGGGCACAAGGAGAAGGGGATGACAGAGGACGAGATGGTTGGACTGTGTTCTCGAAGCTACCGGCATGAGTTTGACCAAACTGTGGGAGGCAGTGGAAGACAGGAGTGCCTGGTGTGCTCTGGTCCATGGGGTCACGAAGAGTCAGACACGACTAAATGACTAAACAACAACAACAATCATGTTTTGGGGAAGCAGTCCAAGCTTATGGGAGGCCAGTGTCATTTATACTGTGTTAAGTTAAGCCGGCATAAAGTTATGCCCTATCCAATCCCTGTACAGGAGCAAGGCTGCTGTGGGCTGAGCTGGCCCAAACCTGTCAGAAGGAAAAGAAGACTTTAGAGTTTGACTTACATTCTTCTTCTTTGCTGGGTTGCCGGATCACATGTCTGAGCTGAACACAGTTAGGATCTCTGCTCAGTCATACTTGCACCACACCCCTGGAACACACCCCTTTGGGGACATAACACCAGCCTTGGCTTAGCCAGCTGAGACAGGATCAGCAAGTTATGCCAGTGTATCTTCAGCTGAGCTAAAGTTGGGGCTGTTAAGTATAATTTTTTAATTAGCACTGAAATGGGAATTGCAATGTGTATTGGTGAAAGAGTTTAACTGGACAATTCCCTTGAAGATAACTTAAGAGCAAAAAGGGCTCTCTGAGCTTTACCTGATAATTAACTACTGTTGTTTTCTGTTGTCTCTGAGGTGAGTGTTTAACCTTAGATCAGGCAATTAAGGTATTGAATTGAAATCTGCCATCTTGGAAGGGTGATGGCTGCAGTTCTTTGTTCCCAGACTCTGTGAGGGTAAGGATTTAAATGAAACTCTCCAGGTCAGGCAGGAATGCAGGCTATAGGGGGAGACAGACCTCTGTTTCTAGGTCTGTTGGAATTATATCTCATTTTGTAAGATGCTGAACCTATGACTTAGACTTGCATATGTCTTGTGGAACTATCTGGATGTATTTTTGACATTTGGGTTTTGTTTTGAAGAAAGTTATGCAAGTAATGTTTTATTTAAACTTATGGGCCTTGACAATGTTTTTATTTCCGAAAAGGAGTCAGTTTTCATGCATCCAGTCGCTTCACAATATTAATATCTGCAATAGAGGCTGTCAACCCCCCCAAGCTTCTGAGGATGGTGGAACAACCAGGAATTCCCCCTCTGCTGATCTTAAGCACCCAAAAAGCTCTGTAGGAAGCAGTCTTGCAGGTTTTGGGGGCCTGAGTCATTAAAGGCTCGAAATACTAATATGAGCACCATGAACTGGGCCCAGAAATGAACAGGCAACCAGCACAACTGTTTAAAACAGGGGTTGTATAGGATATGAGTCCAAAATATCTGTGTTTGCAGAGTCACGCCTCCTGTGCTGGGCTGAGAGTAATGTGTTCACAGGGCCTTGATAATCTCTACTTGTTCTGTCTGCTGATAGAGGCAAGATGTTCACTGAGTGCTCAAACAGGGAATCTCATAATGATGTTTAGACCGGAGGGGAGATTTTAGACAGAGAGACACATACTCTTAATTCCCCCTCCTCCTTTAGGAAATGCATTTAAAACAAACAAACAAGAAACACATTGCTGCAATGATTAAGTTAAACGGTATCAGCATCCCTTTCTTAGCCCGACGATACCTCTTTTCTCAAGAGGTTGAACTGTAGGAAAAGAGCTGGAGAAGCGTTATAGCTTGCTAACTTGCTTAGCGGACCTAATTTGCGCAGAACCATCACTCTGCAAACTGGGCAGGAGCCCATGAAGTGCAAATCAGATTGTCGCGTCTCGGTGGCTGCTTACCATCCATCACGTCATGCCAGCCCAAAGAGAAAGCCGATTTCATTTGCCTGCCCTCCAAGGGGCGACATCACAACATGGCCCACCGCCTAGAGAAACCTGGATGAGTAATTGGCATGAATCACAGGCTTGGATTTCGTTTCTTGTCGGGCCTCTGGGAAAAGAAAGTGTAGCTGTTTTAGGAATGATGGCTATAGCCGTCACCGAAGAGATAGATGGCGTTGTTTATTTGTCCTGCGAACATTTCTGGATGTGCTTAACGTGATGCTTTTAGAGGGCTGACCCCCTGTGATCTACCAGGAAAGCTCTTCATTTGCGTTCTCAAATTTTTCCACGCCACCCCACCCCCTTTGGTTCCATGAAGTCATCCCCAATGCCTCCTACCCTACCTTATAAAAAGCATTATTCAGAATAGTGGTTTGCATGAAACCGCTAAGAAAGATAACAATAACAACAATTTTATTATTTGACTCAGTTGCTCCAACGAATATAAAATCATAATAAAAACCAAACATTAAATGGGTAGTAACACAATAAAATTCAGAATGATAACAATTAACTGCACACTCATGCAAAAATCCTAATACAACTGTTTAGTATGATTAATTCAACAAAACTGATGAGCTTGATGCCGTGATACCAGCTTCTCAAAGTCTGATAGTCATTTGCACCTCCAGTGCCCCTTGCCACCCCCTGCCTCTTAGTGCCCCATGGGAAATATAATAATAATAATTGATAATAATAATTAATAATTAATAATGATGATGATGATGATAATAATAATAATAATAGATAATGATAATAATAATAATAATAATAATAATAATAATAATAATAATAATAAT